>CAWUFW010000086.1:0-731875 GCA_963921515.1 Calotriton arnoldi
GGGCTGGGAGTTACCTCTCAAGCCCCCCAAACAAGATGTGATGGACTATGTACTTGGTCTCCGCTCCCGGATGGCTGAGTACATGAAAAAGGCAACCAAAAACCTGGAGGCCAGCCAAGAATTACAAAAAGCTTGGCATGACCAAAAGGCTGCACTGACTGTATACCAGCCAGGACAGAAGGTGTGGGTATTGGAGCCTGTGGCCCCAGCAGCCCTCCAGGACAAGTGGAGTGGCCCCCATACAATAGTTGAACAGAAGGGAGAAGTCACCTACCTGGTGAATCTTGGAACTCCCAGGAGCCCCCTGAGGGTGCTCCATGTCAACAGATTAAAGCCATATGTTGACAGGGCTGACATGGGCTTGCTCATGGCAACTGATGAGGAACAGGAGGAGGAGAGTGACCCTCTCCCTGACCTGCTCTCTCAGAACCCTGATGATGGGTCAGTAGATGGTGTTGCTTTGGCAAGCAGCCTCACTGACCATCAGTAAACTGAGTGCAGACAAGTTCTGCAACAGTATAGACATATGTTTAGCCTGACCCCTAGTCAGACTTCCTGGTGCACCCATGAGGTGGACACTGGAGACAGTCTGCCTGTCAAGAATAAAATCTACAGGCAACCTGACCATGTCAGGGACTGTATCAGGACTGAAGTCCAGAAAATGTTGGAGCTAGGTGTAATTGAGCCTTCAGATAGCTCCTTGGGCTAGCCCAGTAGTCCTGGTACCCAAGCCTCATACCCAGGGTGGTAAGAAAGAAATGAGGTTTTGTGTAGACTACAGAGGCCTCAATGCAGTCACTAGGACTGATGCCTATCCCATACCAAGGGCAGATGAGCTGATTGATACTTTGGCCTCAGCCAAGTATCTAAGCACGTTTGACCTGACAGCTGGCTACTGGCAGATCAGGTTAGCTGATGATGCAAAAGCCAAAACAGCATTTTCGACCCCTGGTGGGCACTACCACTTTGTGGTGATGCCCTTTGGATTGAAAAATGCACCTGCCACTTTTCAGAGGTTGGTGAATAAAGTTCTGACAGGGATGGAAACTTATTGCTCAGCTTATCTAGATGATATTGCTGTCTTTAGTTCCTCCTGGCAGGATCACCTGGTCCACCTCAGGAATGTTTTGGAGGCTCTGCAGAAAGCAGGCCTCACTATCAAGGCCACTAAGTGCCAGATAGGGCAGAGTCAGGTTGTGTACCTGGGCCACCTTGTGGGTGGAGGCCAGGTTCAGCCTTTACAGAGCAAAATCCAAACCATAATTGAATGGGTTGCTCCAACCACCCAGACACAGGTGAGAGCCTTCTTAGGCCTGACTGGGTACTATAGGAGGTTTGTCAAGGGATATGGATCTATAGTGACCCCCTTGAATGATCTGACCTCAAAGAAAATGCCAAAAAGGTTCAGTGGACAGCTAGCTGTCAGAAGGCATTTGAAGACCTAAAGCAGGCCATGTGCACTGCCCCCATCTTACAGAGTCCAGACTACACCAAAAGTTCATTGTCCAAACAGATGCTTCTGAGCTGGGTGTGGGAGCTGTACTGTCTCAACTGAATGATGAAGGTCAAGACCAGCCAGTAGCTTTTATTAGCAGAAGGCTGACCCCTAGAGAGAAACGTTGGTCAGCTATAGAGAGGGAGGCCTTTGCTGTGGTGTGGGCCCTGAAGAAGCTGAGGCCATACTTGTTTGGCACTCACTTCATAGTTCAGACTGACCACAAGCCCCTCCTATGGCTTAAACAGATGAAAGGTGAAAACCCAAAACTTTTGAGGTGGTCCATTTCCCTACAGGGGATGGACTATACAGTGGAACATAGACCTGGGACCCAACATGCCGATGCAGATGGACTCTCAAGGTATTTCCACTTTGAACACGAAGATTCAACTGGTCAAGGTTAGTTTAGTGTCCCTGCGTTTGGGGGGGGGTTGTGTAGGAGAGTAGGATCTGCCTCTTATGTTGCCCCCACTTTTTTTTCTGATGTTTACACTGGTTTCTGGCTATAGTCTGGCAAGGACCCTGCCAATCAGGGCCCCAGCCTCTCTGTTCTCTCTAAACGATTTGGAGTGCCCTCTAGGTGCACTAGTGATTGGATACTGTGGTACCTTATGAGTCCCTAGTATATGGTACCTTAGGTACCAAGAGCATAGGTACTTCACAGGCCTACCAGGGGCTGAAGCATGTATTATACCACCCCTGGGAAGCAGATTAAATCTGACACCACAGGCCTGCTACTGCAGCCTGGGTGAGGAAGTGCTAGCACCCCTCACTGAGATATAGGTCCCCTATATCTCTCCTGCACACACATTGAGACTTATCAGTCACCCCTAAAGCAGGCCCTATCAATCCTGAGGGCAGGGTGCTTAGTTTCCATGTGAGGGGGTGCCTCTGCCTGAGCAGGGCCCATCTGCAGCCCTCAGAGTCCATTCTCTGGGGCTGTTTGTGGATGCGGTTAAACCATATACTTTTAAGTGCATTATATCCTCGCGGTAGAATGCTAACTTTGGAATGGCTGCATCGAAACATGTCGTGTTTGGTGTCAAACATCTTGGAATACAACCCCCCGCCAGTCCTGGCGGCGGGGGTAGCATTCCACCCTTCTAGAGGGATAGACATGTACCTACTGTGGAAACGCGGTAGAATCCTGCAGAGCCCTGGCATCACAAAATGGATGCCACCAGTCACAGACACTGGGCTGCCCTCCTGCTGATGACCAACACTTGCAGTGGAGGAAGCCCAACAATAGATATCCTGTCCCAAGGGGTGTGACCACCTTCCAGACAGGGTTTAGTGTATTGGGGCTGGGTGGGTGCACTCTTAGAGTGCTTTGAAGTCCTGCACTGGGGGAGCAGAAGGCTCCTCTGTGCATACCCCAGTTCAAACCGGCTCAGGGGCTACCTGCCCCTGCTCTGGCGCGAAACTGGACAAAGGGAAGTGGGTGTAGCCACCCACTCCCCTGACCCTCCCATAGGTAGGGTCGTAGAGCTAGTCCCTCCCTTTCTTTTAGTATAAGAAGGGGAACCTGTGCATTGCAAACTAGATTTCCCTGGACGACGCTCTGAAGAAGAATCCCGGACCTTCGACGTTCCACTACCTTTGGAAGACTGAAGAATCTCCCTTGGAGTCAAGGAGTGACTCCCTGCTTGGCAGGCACCAAAAACTACAAACGACGGTCGCAAACTACGCCGCTCCCGCCGGAGTCCGAAGTCCCTGCAGCCCAAGAAGTGGATTTCCTGACTTCTCCAAGGCCATCGTGAGTCCCCAGCGAAGCTGAGGCCAGTGGACCCCAAGAGTGACGAGGAACCGCGACCCCTGGGTACCGTGCACTATTGTAGAGTGCAACCCCTTCACAACGTTCCACGAACTTGTGCTTTGGACCACGTGTGGTCCTAGCCTCCAGCAGGAATCCCTCCGAAGATCAGAGGTCTACCACGTCCCGAGTGACCGTGGGCCCCTGTTGAGCGAATCCTCCCGAGGCGTCTTCGCGATCCCTTGCCAGCCGGCTTGTGAGTCCCCAGAAGACTTTCTAAAGAAACCAAAGGGCTCCCCTGGTTGCTCCAGGCCTGCCCTGACTTACCCTCGCTGGGTGAGTCCCCCAGACCTTGCTGGTCTGCGCCATTGCCTCTTTACACTTTCCCCGAGACTTGCTGTTACCAAGGCTTGTTGGCTCCAATCGAGTCGCCGACACCGCAGTAAGCTGCAGACATCGTGGGACACGCCGAATCCAGCTCCTGGTCGTCGTCGACGCCTCCTGGACCTCGTGGCTGAAGAGTCAAGGCACCCGCGAACGACCTGAATCTTGCGACGACGGTGGGCATCCATCTTCCTTGCCCCGAGTCACTGCCAAGTGACTTTGAACACTGTCCCCTCTGCTTTCAGGTCTTCCATCTTCTGAATCCAGGCTTGGATTCCTCCGGACACTTCTCCTGTCGCCGCAAGCAGCAAGTCTTCACTGGCTCCCATTGAAAACGACGCCGCGACCCGACACCAAAGAACACCTATGCACCCGGCTCCCCTGGGTGAGGTAACTTCAGCACTACGGTGCTCCTGTGGGTGTGGGCCCTAGAACTACTTACCCTGTAAGTGACTTGCTTGTAGCTACCCTAGAAGTGCCCTAAAACTCTTATTTTCTAAGTGCGACAATTGCGCTGACTCGTACAGGGTTCGCGTCTGTGTTAGACACATCGCGTCCATCTCCCTTGTAACACTATCTAGAACTGTGTCCTTCGACTCGTACTGAGTCCGATCGGTGTTCGCCTCAAACACACAAGGGGCCTGTAACATTGAGATCTCCATTGCGCTGACTCGCACAAGGGTCGCGTCTGTGTTAGACACAGCGCGTCCATCTCCCTTGCAACTCTTTCTGTAACCGCGTCCTTCGACTCGTACAAGGACCGATCGGTGTGTTCTCCTCGAACACGCAAGGGACCTTTAACATTGAAATCTCAATCGCGTCTGTTCGCATAGACTCGTACAGGACTCGCACCGGTGCCAGGACACCGCGTCCGTCCCCTGTGGGTCTCCTACAACTACCTGGGGTGGTTCTTGGGGGTCCCTCGATTCTAGATGCCCTAGACCTAGGTCTAGCCAAACTAAGGTTGTGATATTCGATTGTGCTAAACTTATTTTGATAACATTTGACTTGTACATATGTTCCTGACTTCTAATCTCATAAAGAGATTAGTAGAGAGTGTTTATTAATAAATACATATATATTTGATATATATACCTGTGTGGTGTCTTTTCATTTGGTGATTCAAGAGATTGTGTGGTAAAACAAGCTGCTTTACATTCCTTCAAGACTTAGCCTGAAGGCTGCTCTCCACAGCTACCACTAGGATAGCTTTCTATAAAGGTTGTCTTAAACCTATCTACCATAAGAGTCGAATTGTTCTGGTGCAAGGTGTCCACTTTAATTAGTGAACAGCATATACCAGGCCAACTTCTCACAGCAATGGTAGGGAGAGTCATTTGGTACGCACTATGGAAACCAAAAACAGACCAACCCCAAAATGCTTACTTAAGCACCCCCACCGGAACAACCCTTAAGACGTGGGATGAAGTGACTAGGCTAGCCGCCTGGACGACTTTCCCTTCCCTGTTTACTCCAATTTTATTTAATCTGGCGTTTCCTCCGGCCGCTCAGCCAGGCCCATTTGACACTTGGAGTATAGGGGGCTGCCTCACCCTATCTGATCTTTTTAATAACGGGGATATACTGACCTTTTGAACACTGTCAACGTCACTTTCAGCTTCCAAGTTCTGAACACTTCCGCTATCTACAGTGTCGTGTAGTTCCTATAGTACCCCTGCAGGACCTGCGCGTTAGGATAACATAAACTGTGGGCTTGGTGTTAGACTGATTCTGTGTACCCCCACCGTATATGTTAGCCTGATTTGCATTAGCTAGCTCACAGTGCCACTAGAATCTCCTCTTATCGGGGAGAGATTAGTTTCTGGCAACCTTAGACCATGACAACCCAAATTCCTCAGAATCGTGGAAACAATGTACTACCTTTGGCTCAGTCACTCGTGCTTACTTATTCGGTTTGTCTCAGAGAGTTACACAGAATAAACAGTCGGGCGTTTCAATAAGTATTTATTGAACAGTTGTTATTCTAGTGTAAAATATATGTGCTGCGGTAATCAGCAGACAATAGCAGAGATATATTATCAGCAGTACGATGAAAGCAAAGGGATAGAACAGTTCTACCATATTGCAATAATCATGAATACATACATGAATATGAAAAGCATTATGCAAGTGTGCGTACTCCTACGATGCCTAACTAGATGTACCTGAGTGTACCTAGCATATGTGTGTAGGTCTAAAAGCCTAAGAGCCAAGAATCCTTCTAGGATTTAGTCGAACCCCCATACCTGAATAGAGAGAGAGTGGGACACCGTCCTGGTCTCGAGTTGGACACCCCGCAAGGGCTGTGTTAGACCGCTGTCAGCTGGAGCGACTGCATGCAGGAGCCTCAGCGTCTCTGGTCAGTGTGTCCGCATGGAAGTCTCGGTTCCCTCTGTCTTACCGGGGCAAGATGTGGTGTATTTATACCCTAAAGAGTCTCGGTCCTCAGTATGGTTTGTATTGGTCTGTCGTTAGACCTGAGGAAGACGTCAGGGGTGAACTTTGTACATACATATTATGCAGGTGGTGTATTCCTAGAGGGCCATGCATAATTGATGAGTACAGTGTGGGCCTGTGTTTGGGAAAAACCCTGCTGTACTCAAAACCACAGGATAGATAACGTTCAGCCCTCAGAGCACGTTGTGTACTAGCAAGGACCAATGTAGGTGAAAGATCATGCCTATATAAGGAATCATGACTATAATAGGACATGTACAGTTATGACCATAATTGGGCATATGCGGCTATGACCATAATAGGGCAAGTACGAATATGACCATATATGGGCAAATATGAATACGTCCATTTTAGGGCATGTACGAACGGGTCTACATTAGGGCCTCTATACGGGACATCATAACAGCTGAAACACTGGGCACTGCACCCTGAGGTCTGTGAAGCGGCCACTAGAGAACTCACACCAATAAAATGCTTCACGAGAAGCTCTGGCGCCTCCCAGTGCTCCACTTCCTTTCTATACCCCCTAATAGTTTGCACAGTGCACTCCCCACAGCCACGCCATATCACTTTCTGGGAACACACTCTAGGACAGTAAATTACTGAAGGAAAGTGAAAGACACTTTGGAAAGAAATACCAAATAATAACCCCTCATTAGGCATGAGAGAGGCTCACTATAAGGTATTATATGGTTGGTACTTGTATCCAACAAAACTGAAAAGAATCTTCCCTAATACTTCAGACCTCTGCTGGAGGGGTTGCGGTCTATTGGGAGAGTTTCGTCACATCTGGTGGGACTGCCCAACAATTCGATCCTTCTGGTCTGACATTTTTGCACAAATTAAGGATATTTTGGGCTACCTAATTCCAGATACCCCTGAGTCCGTACTCTTAGGCTTACGTGATGATTGTCTGAAATATCAAGCTAAAAGTAAGAAAGCCATAATGTGGTTATGTTTGGGAGCGACGAAAATAGCGATAGCTGCAGCATGGAAGAAGAGGGAGGCACCAGCCTTGGCACAATGGCATGCACGATTATGGCAGGCACTCACAATAGAAAGGATGGCAGGCATATTGGTAGACAATTTCATAAAACTTTGAATATTTCTGGGGTCCCTCAGTCAGCTATCTCTCAGGGGTCTTCCGTTGGTAGCCTGCTCCTCACATATATGAGCACTGCATTAATTCCAGTTTTGAAACCTGGCACCACTCGAATTATGACTGTTTGTAAAGTGAGCGATATACATTCATGTCACCTGAGTTTTCTTTTATCTTTTTGTTTATCCCTCTCATTGTTCAAGGTAGGAGGGGAGGGATAAAGGACAAGAGGAGATTTACAGTTGTGGGAGGGACGCATGATGTACATTTGGTTTTATTGAAATGGCAATCTTCAAATGTTAATTCCAGAATATAGAGGACCTTGCTCGCCTGTAGAACGCTGAGTTATGATATGGCTACCTGATGATGTACTATGAGGCCTCTTACTGATTGTATTGCTATGCCTTGTTATATGAAAAATCTAATAAAAATAAGTTTGACAAAAAAAAAACAGAGGTTTCGTAAGGTCAACTAGTGATACTCTTGTGAAATCTCTTGTCAGGGCACCTATTTCAATGAACCAAATATATATTTCTAAGTACGCAGTAGTAGAAGGGTTCGACCAGCTTCCAAAGAAGAAAACTTCCAAGTAAAGGGGAAAAAATCGACACTGTGGTGAAACACAACACAAATAAAATTCATAGAAGAATCGACTTCAGACTTTCTTGCCTTTACTTGGAAGTTGTTGGACCTGGCCCTCTGCATGGTCAGCCCAAACGTTTTGCTTTTACCATGCCTGTTTTCTGAATCAGTTTCTGCTGGCTTTTAGGACTGCTAACCAGTGGTAAAGTTGGCCTACACCTAATTGGGAAATGTAATTTACTTGCAAGTCCCTAGTAAAGTGGTACTGCATGTGCCCAGGGCCTGTAAATTAAATGCTACTAGTGGGCCTGCAGTACTTATTGGGCCACACACTTAAGTAGCCCTTCAAAAACTTGACTCAGGCCTGCCATTTCAGCCTGTGTGTGCAGTTTTAAACTTTTATTTCGATTTGTCAAAATAAACATTTTGGCAGGCCTAAACATTCATTTTTAATACATATGTCACCCCTAGGGTAGGCCCTAAATAACCCATAGAGCAGAGTGTATTGTATTTAAAATGTTGGACATGTACTTTTAAGTATTACATGTCCTGGTAGTGGAAAACTCTCAAATTTGTTTTTCACTATTGCAAGGCCTACCTTTTCCATAGTGTAGGAGAGTAGGATCTGCTTCTTATAGTTACCCCCACTTTTTGCTGATGTCTCACTGTTTTTGGCCTAGACTGACTGGGATCCTGTTATTCAGGACCCCAGCCTATCTGCTTTCTCCTGTAAATTGATTGCATGTACTTTAGGTACACTCGAGATTGGATTCTGGGGTACCCTTATCAGTCCCTAATATATGGTACACCATGTACCCAGGGCATAGGTACCCCAGAGGCCTCTCAGGGGCTGAAGCATGTATTGTGCCACCCCTGAGAGGCCATTCAAAATGACACCACAGGTCTGCTACTGCAACCTGTGTAAGGAGGTGCATGCACCCCTTACTTAGATATAGGTTACCTATATCTATTCTAAATCACTGCACATATAAACCTATCCGTCACCCCTATGGCAGGCCTTATCAATCCTGAAGGCAGGGTGCTGGGTTTTACATGAGAGGGTGCCCCTGCATGAGCAGAGCCCCTCTGCAGCCTTCGGAATCTAATCCCCGGGGTTGTCTGTGATGCAGCCAACCATATATACTTAAGTGCATTATAACCTCGCGGTAAATGCTAACTTTAAAACGGCTCCTTAGAAACATGTCGTGTTTGGTGTCAAACACCTTGGAATCATACCTCCACACCAGTAACTGGTGTGGGAGGTATGATTCCTCCCTTGTAGTACCACTACTATGGGGCACCGGTCTACCCGGTACCAGCTTTCTCGACCTGGGCAGCACAAAATGGATGCTGCCAGCCACAAACACGAGTCTGCCCTCCTGCTGCTGAGCCAAGCTCGAGCAGAGGAAGGCCTGACAATAGGTTTCCTGTCACAGGGAGGTGTGACCACCTCCCAGACAGGCTTTAGTGTATTGGGGCTGGATGGGTGCACTCTTAGAGTGCCAGAAACTCTGCACTGGGGGCACATTTGGTGTCCCCGTGCATAGTCCAGCTCAAACCGGTTGCAGGAGCCATTGGCTCCTGCTCTGGCGCGAAACTGGACAAAAGACATGGGTGTAGCCACCCCTCTGTCCTGACCCTCCCCTAGGTGGGTCCCCAGAGTTAGTCCAACCCCTTCCTTGGGTATAAAGTGGGACACCTGACTACAGGACTTTAGATTTTACCTGGACTAAACTCTGCAAACAGAAACCAAGTACTTCGACGGTCTACACATCGCTGGACGACAGAAGAATCTCCCTTGGAGTAAAGGAGTTACTCCCCTGCAGCAGCAGGCACCTAAACGCATCAGACCGGTTTGCATCTCCCGAGCTCCTGAGGACTCCGAAGATTTCTGCAACACAGGAGGTGGGTTCCCGAGCGTCCCTGAGGTCGATCTGCTCTCTCAGCAATCCTGAGACCAGTATCCCTCGTGGGGACCGTGCAACCCGAACCCCTGTGCACGTGTACTTTTTCAGCAGCATATGCTTTTCGGCGATCCCTGAAGCTGTGCTTTGGACTACGTGTAGTCCCGAGCAGCATTTCCACCAAAGATCTCCGGCCTCCACTCCACGAGTGCTCCGTGGTCTGGTACTTTGTGAATCCGCTCGAGGTCCGTTCGCGATCCCTGGTCCGTTGGCCTGTGGGTCCTAGCGAGGGTCACTTTGACTTTCCTTGGGCTTCCCTGGTTGCTCCAGACGTGCCCTGACTCCCTATAGCTTGGAGAGTCTCCTGGGCCTTGCTGGTCCATACTATCACTTGTTTCCTCTGCCCGCGTGGGTTGCCTTTGCCAAGGCTTGTTGATGTTCAATCCGGACACTGACCCCCCAGCACTCGACATCCTTCGTGGGACAGCTCACCTCCGGACTTTGGTCGTCGTCAACGGCTCCTGGTCCCCGTGGCTGCAGAGTCGAGCATCTGATTTTCGCACCTGAAGCACCCGACATCGGTGGGCATTCGTCTATCGAGCCCCTGGTCACGTGAAGTGACCCAGACTCTTCCCCTCTGCTTTCAGGTTCTTCTTACTCCGAATCCAGGCTTGGATTCCACCGGACACTTTTCATCTTCCCGGCAGCAGTACTTCTTCGCATCACGCCATTGAAAACGACAAGGGTTTCCGACACCACTTGACCCCTATGCACCCGGCTCCTCTGGGATAGGTAACACGGGTACCTCGGTACTCACAAGGGTGCTGGCCTTAGAACTTTCTATGTTCCAAAGGGTTTGCTTGAAGTCCTCTCCGAAGTGTCCTTAAACTGTAATTTTCCTACCGCGACTTTCCCATAGAGTTGTACAGAGCTCGCGTCTGTGTTCCCACACTGCACCCGTCCTCCGTGGGCTCCCTGTGTCACTCCTGTGGGTGGTTCCTTGGGGGCCCAGCGATTCTACGTGCTCTAGGCACTGTGTCTATTGAAGTCGTGGTTGTTATACCACTTTCTTAGTATATGGTTCGGTCTCCCCCTGGAGCCCGCTGTGTATTGTGCTATTTACTGTCGTTCTATTGATTTAACATTGTGTACTGTACATTCTAATCTCGGGTAAAGATTAGTAGAGAGTGTCTTAGTAGTAAATACATATTTTTATATAACTCTTGTGTGGCTCTCCTTTCATTTAGTCATTCAGGAGGTGATATTCTGGTAAAACAAGCTGCTTTACATTCCTTCAAGATTAAGCCTGAAGGCTGCTCTCCATAGCTACCACTAGGATAGCTTTCATAAAGGTTATCTTTGACCTAATCATCAATAAGGGTCGTTTGGACTGGTGCAAGGTGCCCACTTTAATTAGTGGACAGCATATACCAGGCCAACTTCTCACACATAGGATGACTTTGGGTTACCTTATTAAAATGTAATAAGTGCTAACTTTTGTGTGGGAGCCGGTAAGAATGTCATGTTTGGTGTCTGCGGAATTGTGATTTAAAACCCTCTTTAATAGTAAAGTTGGATTTTTAGCCACAATTCTGAAAACACTGCTTTTAGAAAGTTGGCATTTTGTTATCCTAACCATTTGTTGCCTGCAACCTGTTTCCTGGGTCACATGACTAGATGTAGTTGGCAGTTGACCTTTGTTTATCCCTCCCAGACAGTGTCACAATAGAGGGCCTGGGTGTTGGCAGGATGAGCCAGCCTGACTTGATGAAAGGGGCGTACTTGTCACACTTGAACTTCAAAAATGACAGCTTGGCTCACACCCAAAGGACTACACAAATAGACTGGGACCAGGGCACCCAAGCAGGAAATTCTAGACATTTCTGTGGGGGGGAAACTCCAGAAGCTTCTCCCACTAAAAGGGCCATCAGGTGTAAAAATAGGCTGCTTTTCACGCTGCAGCAATGACCATCCATGATGCTCTCCCTGCTCCTCGCACCCTCCTCCACCGCAAACGAAACTCAACGTGCTGGACTTTAGAAGGTAACTTTTTCAGGAGGACTAACCTGGTCCCTGTATTCAGCCTGTGCTCCTCCGTGGTCGGCCTAAACTTGACTTTCACCCGGTCTCACATGACCAAATAACTGAGAGTGGCGCTTTGTACTTTTAGGCACTAAACTTACCTTACATTTTGTAAATTGTATATCCCATTCTACTGATTGGAGTTTTGTCATTTTGGTGTCAAATAATTTCCTAAATTTGACACTATTTTTTCTAAATTGATGAGGGATTTTTCTTGTGTTGTATTTTCACTTTATTTAGTATTGTTTAAGTGCTGCAAAAATATTCACATTGCCTCTAAGTTGAGCCTGACTGTTTTTGTACCATTCTACCAGGGGGTTAAGCACAGGTTAATTTAGTGACTTTTTTTGGTTCACCTTGACAATGATAGTGGTCGTTGCTTGAGTACGCCACCCTCGCCCCGCACCAACTCTCATAGAAGTACTCTCTCTCTCTTTGTGTGTGTGTGTGTGTGTGTGTGTGTGTGTGTATGTATGTATGTATATATATATATATTTTTTTAAATGTGCCTTGCGCATAGGAGGTCACTCGACATTGCCTTAGTGAAATGCAGCCTGCTTACTTAGTCCATCTTTAATCACTTCATGCCGACGCGTTTCAGGATACCAAATCCCTTCTTCATGGGCAACAGACAAGTAATGAAAAGCGCACCACATTTCACTTTCCTTGATTTTATTCATTCATCAGTATGCACGCCCCCAGTGGGCGTGTACAATTGCCTTGTGGGACATTGAGTCTCGTAGTGCGATATAATTATATCCGTTGGTAAGGTCATTAGTCTTGCTTGCATTGAAAAACATTGTTCACCTTCGTAGGTAATGATACCAAGGCAACAGGCTCAATTAGCATATGGCGCTGTACTGTTCAAGTTTAGGAAGTCCCAAACTGCAGTCTCGCAGGCTGGTTTCCTTTCTCCCCAGCCTGCGATGGTGCTCCTCCCCACGGCTGGCCGCCGTGTAAAATCTTTTAAACAATGTGCCTTGCGCATAGGAGGTCACTCGACATTGCCTTAGTGAAATGCAGCCTGCTTACTTAGTCCATCTTTAATCACTTCATGCCGACGCGTTTCAGGATACCAAATCCCTTCTTCATGGGCAACAGGCAAGTAATGAAAAGCGCACCACATTTCACTTTCCTTGATTTTATTCATTCATTAGTATGCACGCCCCCAGTGGGCGTGTACAATTGCCTTGTGGGACATTGAGTCTCGTAGTGCGATATAATTATATCCTTTGGTAAGGTCTCCTCCCCATGGCTGGCCGCCGTGTAAAATCTTTTAAACAATGTGCCTTGCGCATAGGAGGTCACTCGACATTGCCTGCGAGACTGCGAGAACAATGTTTTTCAATGCAAGCAAGACTAATGACCTTACCAAAGGATATAATTATATCGCACTACGAGACTCAATGTCCCACAAGGCAATTGTACACGCCCACTGGGGGCGTGCATACTAATGAATGAATAAAATCAAGGAAAGTGAAATGCGGTGCGCTTTTCATTACTTGCCTGTTGCCCATGAAGAAGGGATTTGGTATCCTGAAACGCGTCGGCATGAAGTGATTAAAGATGGACTAAGTAAGCAGGCTGCATTTCACTAAGGCAATGTCGAGTGACCTCCTATGCGCAAGGCACATTGTTTAAAAAAAAAATATATATATATATACATACATATGTATAATGCGCAGTGTAATAATCAAGTGAGATATGATGCCCCTCCCTCAATAATGATAATCGAAAGCATATTATACTCTGCATATATGGCTCATGTGTACTTGTTTTAAATCCATTTTCTAACCAAAACCAGGATGCAAGGGATTGCATTTGTGGTAAAAATCGCAATGAAGAGATCTTGTGACTACTAGGAGAGTTGTTTCCTTGCGTAAAATAATTGTTATACCTGTGAGACAATAAAGCATTTGACCTTTGCACTGAAGTAATGAATGAATGAATGTTCATTGCGATGGCGTTAATATATATTTTTTCTTGTGTTTTCAGGCATCAGCCAGGTGATGAGTCCATGAGCCGCTGCAGCTGCTGTAATGTAGTTCGGGATTCGTCTGTGTTCATTCTCGGCACTCCCACCCCAGGGCAGGTGAATGAATGCCCAAAGAGGAACTTCAGCAAGAGATTCAAGCTCTGCCTTGAAGTTGCAGGTCTGTTAAAATACTTTTTTTATTCTTCTCCTTCATTTGCTCCCTGATTTGGGGCAAATAATCCGTCATCCGCCTGCCTGTATTGTTCATTGAATTGTAAAAGAGTATGACCTACATAGCGTGCTGGGTGCAGTTGTCAACTCCCATCCCAAGCGTCTTTAAACTATAAAACTCGCCCATCGTGGGACATTTGTGTAAGAAGGATTTGTGTAAGCTTAACACAATTTATACTAGAATTGAGATTTGCAAAGTACCTGACATGAAAATATGATATCCGTGCAGTTTACAAGAGCTTGTTGTGGATTTACCATCAGTACTGATAAAGAAGAGCATAATACATTTTAGAGTCTGCAATGACTATGTTCAAGCTTAAATGGGTTTAATGCAATAGCTGTTGCAGCCTGCTTATGTAGAAGGTAGAGAAGGAAGGTAAGTTAGCAGAGCATGAGACCTATGTTTCCATTTTTAAGTTAGAAGTAACTTTTATAGATTTAAAAAGGAAACGTTCTGTGAAACTGTAGGCTTTATGGTTGGAGCAGCATGAAAGGTACATTGATGTTGTGCATTTCAAACTGGAAATGCTTCTAGAGAAGACCTGGTAGAAAGTAAAGCTAAAGAATTTGAGTAGGAAGGTCCTGGGTGCAGCTTCAGTTTTAGGAGATTGAACCTGGAAAAACAGAAAAGTAGAGAAATTGTGTATTGGAAGGGAATAGGACTGCCAGTGCCCTGCATTTAAAGGAGTCCATGTTGAGGTCAGTGAACTTAACCCCACTCACCATTTAAGCTCTGGCTGCAGCTAACTCCAGTCTGCCTTACGCTCTTGTCCACACAAAATTGAAGGGGGAACTCCATCAGTGGGGGGGGGGATATATTAGCATGGTTGTTAAAATTTTGATGTAGCTTGTAACATTCACAAGGTGTGGGGAGAAGAGAAGGCTGCAGCTCTTTTCAACTATCTTCCATTCAGTTGGAATGAATCCAATGTGGAATTCGAGGAGAATAAGAAAATGATGTACTGTTATGAGGTTTGGTTTGATAAGAGCTTATCAAAGCCTACTATTATCACAACTTTAAGAATGCAAGCAAAAACCAAGGTATCTCATGGGTAATGTGCATACATGAGGGGAAACAAAACATTGGTGGCTAAGTGTTTGGAAGGAAGATAATGACCTAAGAAGCACTGTACAACCTCTTATCCTCTAAGAGTCTCTTGAAATGAAGATTGTCTCGAAAGATGAGACCCTACTTGGCTGAATCACAGATTGTTGATCCCACGCAGATAGCCATAACTGTGTATAAGTGGGATGCAAAAAGGCTTGTGCTCCCAAAAGGAGCTGCTTTTTTTGATCTGATGGGCCCAGACCCCCCCACTGTGATTTTTGGTACCCCTCTTTTTCATGAAACTTCACACCTTTGTTTGGCTAGTTCGTTTTGAGGGAAAGTTTGCTGGACCAAAGCTCTCCTGCCCCCCTGATTTGTTATTGGGAATTCATTCAAACCACCAACTCCTTTTATAACCGTCACAACGGACACATCCCACACAGGTTGGGGCTCACATGCGCAAGTTAAAAAAAAAACAGGAGCTGATGAAACTACAACGAAGATGTGCAATACAAGTGTTAGAACTGAAGACCGTCTTCCTAGCATTGAAAGCCTTCTAAAAACAGCTGACAGGGACAGATGAGAACAGTGCTAGTCCAAACGGAAAATACGACAGCAATGTTATACTTGAACAAACAGCAGGGAACAGCATCACACCCACTGTGGAAACTAGCTCAAGAGACATAGAGATAGGTGATAGAAAAGAAGGTATCCCTGGTTGCGAAGATATCCCTGGTTGCGATAACCTACTGGGAGAACAAAATACAGAAGCGGATAGACAAAGCAGACAAGCAAACACCATGCACAAATGGGAACTAAAACAGGAGGTGATGAAAAAGATCTGTCAGAGGTGGGGAACACCGCAAATACACCTATTCGCAACATACAAGAACGTGAAATGCCAAAGCTCCGCATCTAGATTTTACCACATAAGATCTCAAGCGAATACCCTGTCGATAAGATGGTCATGGAAATTTTACTATGCCTACCCCCTCCCCCCAATTCCAATGATCCCGCTGGCGATACACAAGTGCAGGTAAGAACAATTTACTCTAATCCTGATAGCCGTACAATTGGGTCCTCTGACATGGTTCTCAGACCTAATGAGATATCTCAGGGACAGTTCATAAAACTCCTAGCATATTGGGATTTGCTGACAATGC
Organism: Calotriton arnoldi; assembly: GCA_963921515.1. NCBI lineage: Eukaryota > Metazoa > Chordata > Amphibia > Caudata > Salamandridae > Calotriton > Calotriton arnoldi. The sequence goes on from CAWUFW010000086.1 coordinate 16,174, forward strand.
AGGAAGGTCAAATATGCCAGACACCCTAAGCCTGACATGGCTCCTGAGCACGTAGAGTTAGGTCACCGTAACCTACCAAAAAGAGCAATGAAGATACTGAAGGAGGTAAGACGACCAACACCCAGGATATTTTACGGCAGCAAGTGGAAGAAATTCTTACACTGGTGCAACAAGGAAGGAGGCCACAGGAATTGGCCACAAGATGCCACTGTTATCAGATAACTGCCCCACTTGCTGGACAAGCTCCTCCACTATGTTTTGCTTAAGGTCACCCTAGCAGCCATTATAGCATACACGAGAGTGGTGATGGAAAGACGTTTCTTCACCACACCAGTTGTAAAACATTTTCTAGAGAGAGTAAAAAAAGGTGTTTCCCCCAAGAAGCACACCCATGCCTGCCTGGAACCTCAATGTGGTGCTTACTCAGCAAATAATATCACCTTTCGAGCTAATGCAGAATGCACAACAAGCGTTCCTAACTCTAAAAAGAGTCCTCACCTTAGTAAGGAGAGAGAGCGAGATCAGACACTCACCATGCAAGAGATGTATATTCGGAGGCACAGACGAGATGTGAGCAAAGCCAAGGCTTATAACAAATGTAGTAATGAAATTTCACATGAACCAGGCCACACAGTTACCAGCTTTTTTCCAGCATCCAAAGACACAGGCAGAGAAAGCCCTTCACACAGTGGATGGGTTTGACAGCTATAGTGGCTCTGACACCAAACCTACCTTTCTCTGCACCTTCACAATCACCACTTTTGTGGCTCCAAAGAAGTTATCAACCTCCAGTGCACTGTCTCCCATGCATTTGGTGCTGCCTTTGACAATAGCCCCACCCTGGGAGCTGCTTTCAACACAGCCTTTGAAGTCAGCTGAAATCATCAAGAGGGAAAAGAAAAAGTTAAGGCCTATTTGATGACAAGATATTGGTGCAGCCCATTCCCAGGGCCCAGAAGTTTGCCCAAATGGAAGAGCTCTTTGGGTCCAACTCTCATGTCGTAACCATGCCTGATATGAATTATGGCCATACAGAAAAGATACCTCAGTGGCTGATAATCCCCTCCCATCTTACATCACTGATGCTGACCTATATTTTGACTTGCAAAAATGCAATTGGTTTGGATTCTTCTCTAAAAAGGGGATATCCATTACTCCTTTGGAGGCTGTCTCTTCATTCACCACAGTGGTACAAAAAGCAGCAGAAGCATTGGCGTTGACTGTGCCCTCTGTAGAGATATAATCTAACATTTTGACAGAGATCGTGAAGCCATCAACTGCAGTTTTTTAGAGCCTCTTTGGCCGTTTGAGAAAACCCCTTCTGAGGTCCAGCAGTCCAAGATAAATGGCTAAATGACAGACTGCCCTGTATGACCTGAAGTTGTTCTTGTCTCACACACACTGAAAAGTCTGGTGTTACAAGCCTTCTTCGCGGAAATGAACCTAACTGCCTTTCCCATCTAGACCAAGAGTCTTCTGACAGCCTTGACCTATGGATAGATAGATAGATAGATAGATAGATATGGACAGTGAATACCACATGCCATTAAGGCCACTTTATGCATGCTTTGTGGGAGCCAGCAAAACTGACTGTTTTCAGTCTCATGGACCACAAAGAAAAGCCATTCACTGGTCTGGTCAATGATTGTTTGGACACTTTCAAACAGATCCTTTGGTGCATCTTCGATTCTACAAATGGGCACAGCTGTCCACCTGAATGCTTTTCAACTGATTTCTCCAGAGATGTCCAAGCCATGCTCGTAGACATGCCCTTGATGGCGAACAGCTATTCAGTGAGAAGGCCAACTCCTCTCTGGAATGCGTCAAAAACAGTGGGCTTCAGCTTGCTCATTAGGCTTAGCCTGACCAAAATGGTAGTTTCACCAACTGTGCAGGAAAATGTGAGACTTATTTCAGGGCAAAACAGTTCAGACAGAGACAACCTTCTCAGCCAGTACTATCACCCCAATAAAAGTACTATTTTTTTCAAGGCAGCGGTAAATCTAAGGGATGCCATCACAGACCACAGCTCCAGTTCCCACCTTCGTCTGCTGGATCTGCTGCCTCAAAATCTCTCTGCCTGCTTTGCCTCGCAAAGTTACCTCTTTGGTTGTTTGTGGTGGCGGGGAATCCCATTATTCCACCAATTGGCAGATGATCATAATGCACCTAAGAAGCATTCATCTACTCTGCAAATGCTATGCCCTACTCTTCCTGTCCTCCCTCTGGGCCACATTCTTTCCACCAGAATGTGCTCTCCGAGACATGCTTTGAATTTGGAGGCAGAAATTATTACAGTGCTGAACAAACGGGCCTTAATAGGTGCTGCCTCTACAGGACAGGAGCACAGGATTCTCGTCACTTTACTTTTTGTTTCCCTAGAAGGACAGAGATCTGAGACCCATCCTCAACCCCCGCCTCTTCTATGTGTTCATTTGGCAGGACACGTTCATGAGGTTGTCCCAGAGTCAAGTCATTAGCCGGTGTCCCTGGACCTCCAAGCCACCTATTTTCAATTACCAATCCTCCCCACCCACAGACATTGGCAGTGGTTCACCTTTTGTTCCCAGTGCTACCTCTTCACAGTCCTGCCTTTCAGCCGCCTGCTAACCACACTACGCTTTGACAAAAGTGATATCTGTTGTGGCCCCTTCACTATGGAAGTTCTGAGTCCATGTATTTCCATTCTTGGATGACTGGCTGGTGAAAGTGGTGCCTCTGTTGCTGGTCAAGAAACGGCTTCAGTTCACTGTGACCCTTCTCTAGGACTTATGCATTAAGATCAGTGCCCAAAAATATCACCTTACTCTCATGCGGAGGTCTAGGTTCATAGAGGCAGTAAGGGACACAACTTACAGGATTTTCCTCCTCCTTAACCACTTGTGTGCCAGGGACAGCTTGGAGCCATCCTCTGGCACAGTGGGCATGGGCTGAGGATGGATCCAAGCCGCCCACGCACCCACCCACGGGAGAAGCGCTGGTGCTCCCCCGTGGGCGCCCCTCTATATGCCCCAACCAGGGATGGCAGCGGAAGCGCTTCCGCAGCCATCCCTGCCCTCCTCACCCCGCAATGTGATGACGGAGCGCATGCCGACGTCGTCCAAGCCGTTTGCTTCCAGTGCAGTGCAGAGGAGGAGTGGGGTAAGGAAAGAGTTTTTTCTTTCCCCGGTGTCTTTTCAGTGCATTCCTGCTTTGCAATCGCAGATGAGGCCGCCATTGTCAGCAGGAATGCTCCCACTGGCACCAGGGATTGTTTTTTCAGCTGCATTTGCATTGGGCGCGCCCAATAACATGGGCATTGTTTTGCCCATCCTCTTCCCCCCGCCCCCCACCCCCCTGGCCACTGGGGGGCCGATTGGCCATATTTTTGGGCCCAGAAAGCCGCTAGACACCAGGGATTTGATTTTTTTATATGTTGGGGAAGCGGCCCCTTGTACAAAGATCGCTCCCAATAATGTGGGCATTGTCTTGGCCATTCTCTGACAATTACCCCGCCCCCCACTTCCCCCCACGGGACAGATTGGACAGTTTTAGGACCTCCTGCCCCCAAGAGGGGGCAGAAATCCACTAGACACCAGGGATTTTATTTATTTATATGTTGGGGAGCGGCCCCTTGGGCAAGGATCACCTCCAATATGGGCCATTTTCTGCACCCCGGATGCAGATGGGCCATGTTTTTAGGCCCATCTGCCCCCAAGGGGGCAGAAAGCCACTAGACGCTAGGGAATGTTTCTGTGTGTGTGAACTGAAGTTCAGGTGATGGTCTGTGTGTACTGGCGTTTGGCTGGCTGTGTGTGTACTGGCATTTGGCTGGCGGTGTGTGTGGACTGGCAATTGGCTGATGGTGTGTTTGAGCTGGTGATTTAGATGGCGGTGTGTGTGGACTGGCTTCTGGCTGGCGATCTGATTGGCTGGCATTTGGATGGTGGTGTGTGTGTGAACTGGCGCTTGCCTGGCAGTGTGTGAGACTGGTGCTTAGCTGGCGGTGTGCATGAACTGGCGCTTAGGTGTGCGTGCGCTGCCACTTGGCTGGTGGTGTGCGTAGACTGGAGATTGGCTGGCGATGTGTGTGGCTGGCTGTGTGGACTAGCGCTTGGCTGAAGGGGTGTGTCGACTGGCACTTGGCTGGTGGTGTGCGTGGACTGGTGCTTGGCTTGCGGTGTGTGGACTGGCGGTGTGTTGGTGGCTGGTAGCCAGTATGTGTATTGACTAGCTTGAGGTGTGTTTGTCAGTTGTCTGAAGCATTGGGTGCTCGGTGGTGTGATTTGTGTGTTAGTCCTGTTGATGTATGAGAGTGATGGGCCCTTGAATGGCGCTGTTTGTAAATGTAAGTGTTGTATTTTGTTGGGCCTGCAGCTGGCAGTGTGTATGGTTTTAACGCATGAAAGGCGTGTGAATGGACTGTAAAGCAGTTGGTGCCTTGATGTGGCTTTACAGCTTACAAGCTGTAAGTCAGTGGTTCTCTGATCTGGAATTGAAATAATTAACAATGACTTTTGTGGATTTGATTTTGTAAAGTTATTTTATGAACCATTTACTTACCCTTGTGCCAAATCCAACCATTATGTCTGTGATTGACAAGTGAATGGTGTGCAATAATGTTTTGGTGTTTTTTTTTTGCTTTTTACCATCAGTGCATACTGTAGGAAAGTCCCCCTTTTTGACATGGTCACCCCCGCTTTTTGCCTGGTATTTGATGTGGTTTTGACTGGAAGTGCACTTGGCTCCTGCTAACTAGGTCCCCAGTACCAGATCTCTTTCCCAAAAATGTACAGTTGTTTCCCCAAATGGCAATACCTTTAGCACTCCCTGAAAGTCCCTAGTGAAAGGTACCCTTGGTACATAGGGCAAGGAGGCTAAAGAGGGTCCTTAAGGGCTGCAGCACGAATTGTGCCACCATAAGGGACCCCTCACCAAACACAGACTGCCACTGCAGTCTATGTGTCTTGTTGCAGACAACAGTGAAAACACAACATGGCACACAATCCCGGTGTGCCGTGCCCACAGACACTGCATGCAGTATAAGTAAGTCACCCCTATAGCAGTCCTTACAGCCCTAAGGCAGGGTGGACTATACTACATGTGTGGACATATCTGCATGAGCAGATATGGCCCTGTGCTGGTCAGTTTCATTACTGCCAGTACAAGTGATCATGGAAGCCATTTTAAGTACATGTGCTGGACATTGGTGAAAACTAGTTCCACAACTACATGATGGCTTCACTGAAACCTCATATCAAACATTTTATAATAATAAGCCCATACTGATTCCAGTGTGGGATTTATTAATACATGCACCCAGAGGGCACATTAGAGGTACCCCCTGAAAACCTACCAACTACTGGTGTGCTCACGGACTGGTCTTAGCCAGCCTGCCACCCCAGATGAGTGTCTGACCCCCCAAGGGATAGTGCCTTTGCTCTCAGGAGGTCAGGAACAAAGCCTGCTCGGGCAGAGGGTGTTTACACCCCCTTTCCCACAGGATGACCTGCGAATTAGCATGCCAAGGCAGGGAGCTTCAAAGAGCCTACCGCCTTTGGTATGCGAATCTGGCTTCTCTCACAGTAGAGGATGCCGACCCTCTTTGACCAGGGCCCATTTGGCGCCTGGACAAGGTGGGAAAATTAGTAGTCAGAGAGGCGTGTTCATCTTCAGGCTAGTTCCACCCCATAGGAACACTGGGACAGGGTTATTCTCACTTCCTACAGGAAGTGGACATAAAGGAGGCGTAGTGACCCCAGGGCTAGGTAGCCCATTGGCTACTATCTTACACTCCCCTAACGTCTCTAAATTCTGTATTTAGGGGAGTCCCTGGCACCAGGAAATCATATCCTGCCGACCAAAAGAAGGACCGAAGAGCTGCAAAAAGCAAGAACAGAAGAAGCAACTGACTTGGCACCAACTCTGCCAGCCTGTTTGTCTATTTTCAACAATTGTGCCAAAGTCAGCCCACCCTGCAAGCTGCTATCCTTCAAAGCCTGGGAGGAATGCCAGCACTTCTCCAAAGACTCAGGAATTCCCGTGGAGCAGCGGGACTGTTCCCCTGCATCCTGCATGTATCAAAGACCAAGCTGTGAAGGCTCGGGACCTGCAAGACCCAACACCTCAAAGCACCTCTGCACCCAAACGGCCTAGCCCGAGCTGAAGTGGGCCAATGGTGCCAGCATGGTCCCCCTGCTTTCCAGAGACAAAGCCCACCTTGGACTTGCCCCCTGTGGACTCACCAACGCCTCCTGCAGCCTCTGTTTTCAGGCCTCTTGACTGCGAGTGCTCCCGGTGACAGAAACCCGAACGCCTAAAGACACTTCTGCACCCGTCGGCCCTAGGCTGTGGAGAAGAGGACCAAAGGTGTCCCCACGTCCTCGAGCATCGTGAGGCCTGAGCCCCCCTGTTGGTTCAGCCCGACTGGCCTCCCTGTCTAAACCTGCAGCCTGTTTTCACAAAGACCGATCCCCATAGACTAACATTGGGTACTCAATGCTGTATTGCACACCTGCACCGGCTGCCCTAGTGCCGCTGGAGGTGACCTGCTGGTACTGCCTTGGACCTTGCCCCATACTCACCTTAAGTCCAGGAGATTTGTTAGACTGGGGTAGCTTGGCGCGGAGCGGGTAGGCTAAACTCCGGAGCATTGTGTAAAGCATCTGCGCAGCACACACTCACAGGCGACACGCTAGGCATACCACAAAAGAGACTCCACACCAGGTTGCATGGAAATAACTTGTGGATTATAAAAACACATCAGAATGCAAACACAAGTACATATCTACCGTGCCAGCCGGCACCGGGTAACAATTCACAGGGGGATTATTTACAGGGCAGGGCCAATCGGGCCGCTGCCAGAACCATCACAACAGTACCCAAAGATAAATGGAAGTCAGTAGGAATATAGGTGTAACAGCCAGTGCCTCCTGGCTACATTATGCACTTGGCACTGTCAGGGGCATTAGGCCTAAGCATAGCCCATCATAACATGACATTAGGCAAACTTGCATGAGGCATCTCAATATGCATAAGAACACATTAGGTGCAACAGTTAGTTAGGCATGGAACCGTAAGAGATACTCTCATCAGGTGTAGACCACTTTAGGCGGGGCATAAGCCACCTCAGCTCAGGTACAGCACCGAATACAGGACACCAGCCCTGCACGCACTAGGGGATAAAAACATTCGGCATCCACCTTAGGCATATAGACACGTTAAGCATCCGTTGCATTGAGCATCAATCACAATCCTCTCAGGCCGGAATCCGGAGTCACCCGACATTAGCATGAAAACATGAACACCCCATTAGGTATAAGAGCATTAGGGGAAAAACATTATCATGAACCACAGGCCCACTATGCATAAGAACATTTGTATAAATCACATTGGCCTAAATCAGAACAGGCATAAGCACATTAGCATGTGGCACCTCTTTTGCAGGAACACAATAGGCATAAGCCTCATTAGCAGCATGAGGCATAGCACGTGATGCAGAACACCAACCCGATAAGCGTTAGGGGAAAGACATTGGACATTAGCCTTAGCATAGATGTATGGGGCACATTAGCATGGCCGAAATCCTGTTGGCCTAAACCCAGAACATACTAGTCTGCCATTAAGCATAGGCACATGGGCATGAAGTGTAAAACATACCATGCATAACATCAGCACCTTGTTGGCATAAACGACATTAGCTGGGGCATAACAACATGAGCATGAAGGCCGCTTCAGTAGGCCGAAATCCAACAGCATCACCACATTAGAATGGGGCATAAAACATTAACAGCAATGCAGACATTAGGGAAAAGCTGCACACCTTATAAATGCCCTCGACATGGCAGGTTAGCCTTTGGCGCCACCTCGCCTGGGGAGCCCCCACTGGGACTCTAAGGTCAAAACAATGCCCCACGTTGCAACTGCCCACTGTCCAGCGGGGCAGTTGTGAATAGTAACGTTCAGTCCTGGGGAAGATGGAGCCCCTCTTCCGGGACTCGAAGATCAGTGGGGCCCTCCCGGTGCCTCGGGGGCCCTAGGCACCGACAATGTGCCTCGGCCGCCAGCCCCCCCCCTCGACCGTTTCAAAACTCGGCCCACTCACCGGAGCTCTTCCGGGTGCAGTAGCCGGGGTCCGCGGGGCTCTCTCTTCAACACGGGAGCCCCGCCAGCAGCAACACCTTCCTGGCGGCTTCTCGACGGGACCCTACTCGTGCTGCTCGGGTCGCGGCGGTGATCCTGTTCTTCACCCGGTCCCTCTCCCGGGGGCCGGGACTTTGGTCCGGAGTCTGCGGGGCTCCGGGCGTCCGGTTGACATGGGGCCAGCGCGGGGTAGGCTCCCGCCTGGCTTCTTGGCAGGCACGGGGCTCCCTCGTCACCACGGGAGCCCCCGTCTTCACTTCCGGCCGGCTTCGGATGAGGCCCTGTCCCCTTCCGGGTCGCCGCGGGCAGCGCGGCGGCTCTCTCCTTCTTCTTGCCCCGGGCTGCGGCGGTGATTTGCGGCAAGATTAAAGTGCGGGGTGGGCTCCTGCTATTTTTGGCATAACGACTGCGGGGTGGGCTCCCGCTATTTTTGGCATAACGACCGTGGGGTGGGCTCCCGCTGGTTCTAATAAGCACCAAGTTGCGGCACAAACGCGGGGTGGGCACCCGATACTGTTAAATCAGCAAAAGTGCGGTGAACTCGGCTGCAGAAACGCGGGGTGGGCACCCGCTTACTTCAGATAGGCAGAAGGCGCAATAACGCGGGGTGGGCACTCGTGAAGGACCACAAACGCGGGGTAGGCCCCTGCTGTACTTTCAAGATAAACAGCTCTCCCTGGCAGCATGCGCTGCGGGACCCACGCACCTTCTTCTCCTGGGCAGGTGCTGGAGGCACGCTCACGAGGCGCTGGATGGCGCACAGTTCCAGGGTCCCACACGAGAAAGTAGTGCCCACGCTCCTCACCTCCTTGGAGTGCAGGCCAACAACCGATAGCGCTCACGAGGCGCTAGGGCAGGAGAGCAGGCAGGCAATACTGGGCAAGATCAGCAGGCGGCGGGCACCCATCAGTACAGGACAGCAGTTCCTAGGAACAGTCAACCCCCATATCGTGGCACTCCTCCTGGCCCAGCAGTCTTCACTCCAGTAAAGGGCTCTCACTGGCCCTGTGGACAGCAGAGGGGTACAGATGGGCACAGGATCCAGCACACAGGCCCTTGCGGCGGTACCTCCTGGCAGAGTGTCCCCTCTCAATCAAAGTCCACGCACAACTCAGCACATGGAGTCTCAGCTCCTCTATATATACACCTCTCACCCCACCTACCAGAAAAGGCCAGAACCTTCTAGAAGGCTCTCTGGGGAAACCGGTCCCAACTGGTTTTGAGGGAGGTGTAGAGCACCCTGTCTGCCAGGCTTCCCTCCAAAAGCTGGGGGTGTGTGAGACGGACACACCCCAGGGGGCGGAGCCAGCCTTGGTCACTTCAAGCACTAGACCAGCAACCCATCTCAGGCAGGCACCAGCGCACAGACAGGGTGACGGTTTAAAAGTGACATTTACACAATGGTCAAAATAAACCTGTGTACACCCTTGCGCGGCATTTCTTATTTTCCGTTCCACCGCCAACCATAACATATGTATTGTGTTTCATTTAGGGGTTATCCATAGGGGGTAAGTTCTCAACGCGAGCCTATGGAAGGCAGAGAGCACAGGCACTTTACACCAAACTCCCGTGCCAAAGTGCTCAGAGTACATAAACCACCACTACCATAGCAGCAAAAAGGCTAGGGGGAAGGCAAAAAGTTCCGGGGTGACCCTGCAAGCAGGGCCAAGTCCAACAAGATTGATCTCATAAGTCGCTGTACTCTACCTTTATGCCGTATTTGTTTTTCCTCCCATAGGATAACATTGCAGCTTCAGAAAAGTGTCGACTTTTGAAAACTTAAAGAATTGCTGTCTCGAAACGTAATTGCCTGATCATATAGATTCTGGTGCCTAACTATATATAAAAATGCATGTTATTTTTGTAAATTTGTGTGGATCTCCTTATTGAGTCATGTGTAACATTTTTATTGACTGTGTGTATTTGCAAATGTCTAACACTCTTCTCTGATAAGCCTAAGGCTGCTCGACCACACTACCCCCTAGAAGAGCACCTTGGGATTGCTAGTGGAAGCCCCTCTCCGCTCTTAAGGGAAATCCTGGACTCTTTGCACAATCTACCTCTTTTTGGTATATCGTATAAAGAGTCAGCTTCCTACATAGGTGGTGCAGCGTTGGGACACAAGACTTGACATTTACTGTACCACTCGGTTAATAAGTGATACCACTAAGAAATCCAAATTGTCCATTGCTAGAATTTTTTTTGTTGTTTTCTATTTTTTTCTAAATTGTTTAAAATTAACTGTTAGGGCCTTGTGTTAAGTCTCCTAGTCCAAACTGTTTAGAATCTAAAAAGCATTTTAGATATTAGGACCTTTAGAAAAGCTTGCTTAAGAATTTTTGTAATTCTTAAAAAGGTCTTAACTGCTCTAAAACCCATGACTGAGGTAGCAGGTCCTTTCCAGGAGCTCAACCTGTGGCCCTACAGGAAGCTTAAGTGAACAAACTTACGTCCCTCTGCCCAGCATGGAACCTCACCTTGAGATCTAGACCCACTAAGGCACATCTGCAAAGGTTGCTTGCAGAAAATGCTAGGTCCCTGGCAGAAGATGAACCCCTTACTGAAGAGTGGTAAGAGGATGCCAAAGTGGATGAAGTAGTTGAGGATTCCAGCAGCAATCCTACTGACAGCAGCACTGGGAGTACTGGCAGTACCCCAGGAGAATTAGATAGTGAAGATGCAGATCTTCAAAAACTAGCCAAGAGGATAGAATTAGAGGCTAAACTCTTGGCTAATGAAAAGGAAAGAGCTGAGATGGGCCTAGGACCCATTTCTGGTGGCAGCACCTTTTTAAATAGGGAGAAAGATAAAGGTTTAGACCCTAAAATCCCCCAAGGGATTGTCCCTAAATATACAGAGGGTGATGATGTTTCACCAAATAGTTTACAGCCTTTGAGAGAGCTTGTAAAATGAGGAAACTAAGCCAGAAGTATTGGGGCACTCTTCTCTGGGAGCTGTTCTCACGAAAGTGTAGGGATAGGCTCCTGACACTGAATGAGGCAGATGCTGAGTCCTTTGACCTCATGAAGGATACCCTGATTGAGGTCTTTGGACTCACCACTGAGGAATAGAAGATCAGGTTCAGGGAGACTCGAAAAACCCAGGGTCAGACATGGGTAGATTTTGTAGCCTTCTCAGTGAAACCGCAGGTGGCTGGTTAAAAAGTAACAAGGTGCAAAAGTATGATGGGCTTTATAATCTTATTGTGAATCTTATTGTGAAAGAGCATCTGTTGAGTAACTTTGGTTCTAAAATATTACATCAGTACCTGGTAGTCCTAGTTCCACTTTCTCCTTAAGAGTTTGGGAAGAAGGCCGACCACTGGATCACGATACGAGTAACCAAGACAACTCATGGTGGGGGAGATCAAAGAAAGGCGTTGCTAAGCCTCCCAAGGGAAAGATCGTGACCAGTCTAAAGATAAAAGCAAAGAGTCTTCTTAAGGCCCCCAAAAACCTGCTCATGAGGGTGGGCCCAGCCAAGAAACAATTGAAGGGTGGGTACCAGGGTAAGAACTGGGATCCCAAGAAGTATTGGTGCTTTAATTGTAAGGTCAATGGGCACCGAACTGGGGACCCTAGCTGTACCAAAAATAATCCCACTAGTGCACCTGCAGTGGGAAGTCTCCAGATGGGATCCCAGGTTGTCCTTGACCATGTCAGAGAGCTCACTGAAGCAGCTTTAGTCTTAGAGGGAGGGGTGGATTTAGCTGCCCTGGCTGTCTGGCCCAGTAACCTGGAAAAATACAGACAACAGCCTCCTATAAATGGGATCAGAGTTAAAGCACTGAGGGATACAAGTGCAAGTGTCACCACGGTGTGGCTGAGAAACTGACATCCAGTGAATAGTTTGACTGGTGAGACGTTCCCAGTCATCAATTCTGACAGCCAAACTAAGGTCCATCCCATGGCGTCCTTAGAATGGGTAGGGGTTACTGGCCAAAAGAAGGGGGTGGTATCCTCTGTAATTCCTGTAGCCTGTCTGCTAGGAAATGATCTAAAGTCCTCAGCATGGCCTGAGGTTGAAAGAAATACCCATGCTGCTATGCTGGGTATACCTGAATGGGTGTGTGTAAAAAAGAAGAGCACAATGCAAAGCCCTGGGAGAAAAAGACATGTTGTAACCTGGTATAATGGACTAACCCTCCAAGAGAAAAGGCAGGAAGACTGGGAAACCAGCTTCAACTTGGCCACAAGCTCATGTCCCCTCTCCTCAGGGAGAAGACTTGTTAGCCCCGGAAAGAACTGAACCCTAGAAACTTGAGCTTTACACGACAGAGCTCCTAGGTTCAGGGGGACCCTCTAGGGACCTGTCTACTCTGGAAAGCCTGAGACATCAAGCTGCTGATCAGGAAAAGGGAGATGTCACTGGCTCCCACCGAACTTATTGGGAGGAAGGCCAGAGATCCCAAACCTGGTGCCACTAGGAGAGTGGTAGTGCCTCAGCAGTATAGAGAGTTCTTGCTCACCTTAGTGCATGACATCCCCTTAGCAGGCATCTTGGCCAGGCCAAAACTTGGGATAGGTTAGTTACCCACTTCTACTGACCAGGTATGTCCCAGAAGGTGAATGAGTTTTGTATCTCCTGTGCTATTTGCCAAGCCAGTGGCAAAGCAGGTGGCCACCCAAAGGTCCCCTTAATTCCACTTCCAGTGGTTGGAGTTCCCTTTGAAAGAGTAGGGTTTGACGTTGGCTCCCTGGACCCTCCAACAGCATCAGGAAACAAATTTATACTGGTGGTAGTGGATCATGCCACCAGGTACCCTGAAGCTATTCCCCTAAGGACTGTCTCTGCTCCTGCAGTTGCCAGAGCCCTCATTAGTATTTTTACTAGAGTGGGTTTTCCTAAGGAGGTGGTGTCAGTCGGAGATAGTAACTTCATGTCTGGCTACCTGAAAGCCATGTGGGCTGAATGTGGGGTAGCATACACGTTTACAACTCCCTATCACCAACAAACCAATGGTTTAGTTGATAGCTCCAGCAAGACCTTGAAATGTATGATTGGTGGGCTCCCTGAAAAACTCAGGAGATGGGATGTCTTACTATCATGACTGCTTTTCGCCTACAGGGAAGTGCCACAGAAGGGAGCATCAAAGCTGAAGCAAGCAAGAGGCTGGAATTAGGAGTCATTAATCCCTCAAGAGCCCCTGTGCCAGCCCATATGTCTTAGTCCCTAAACCTCACACCCAGAGTGGAAAGAAAGAGTTGAGGTTTGTGTAAACTATAGGTATGTCAATGCTGTGCCCAAGACTTAAGCACACCCAATTCCTAGGGCTGATGAACTAATTGGCAGTTTAGGGGCAGCCAAATATCGCAGTACGTTTGATCTGACATCAGGGTACTGGCAGATAGGTCTGACCTCTGGAGCAAAAGAGAAATCTGCATTCTCTACCTCAGATGGGCATTATCAGTTTACTGTTATGCCCTTTGGACTAAAGAATGCCCCTACCACCTTCCAATGGTTGGTGAATAAAGTCCTTGCTGGGATGGAATCATTTAGTGCAGCTTATTGTGACGATATTGCTCTTGTTAGCTCCACCTGGCAGGATCACCTGGCCGCCTTGGCAAGGCCCTTGAGGCTCCGAGAAGTGCAGGCCTCACTATCAAGACAAGCAAGTGCCAGATATGGCAGGGCTCAGTTGTATATTTGGGCCACCTTGTAGGTAGAGGCCAAGTTCAAGCTCTACAATCCAAGATCCAGACAGTTCAGGACTGGGTATCTCCAACCACCCATACTCCAGTCAGGGCATTCCTTTGCTTGACCGAGTATTACAGGGGGTTTGTGAAGGGATATGGGCCCAATGTGGCCCCCCTCACCTAATTGACTTCCAAAAAGATGCCGAAGAAAGTAATCTGGACAGTCAGCTGTCAAAGGCTATTGACGCTCTAAAGGAAGCAGTGTGCTCAGCACCCATTATAAAAGCTCCAGATTATACCAAACAGTTCATAGTGCAGACAGATGCCTCTGAACATCGGATAGAAGCAGTCCTATCCCAAACAAATGATGATGGCCATGACCAACTTGTTGCTCTCATTAGCAGGAGGTTACTCCCCAGAGAGCAGCATTGGAGTGCCATTGAGGGGTTAGCTTTTGCTGTGGTTTGGTACCTGAAGAAGCTGATGCGATACTTGTTTGGCTCTCACACACTGACCTGAGGCCTCTGAGTTAGCTAATGCAAATAAAAGGTGAAAGCCCCAAACTGTTTAGGCGGTCCATATCTCAACAGGGAATGGAACACAGACCTGGGACTGACCATGCCAATACGGATGGCCTTTCCAGGTTCTTCCACATAGAAGATGAAGACTCTCTTGGGAAAGGTTAGTTTCATCCTTTTTCGTTTGGGGAGGAGGGGGTATGTAGGAAAGTGCCCCTTTTTGACATGGTCACCCCCACGTTTTGCCCGGTAAATGATGTGATTTCAACTGAAAGTGCACTGGGTTCCTGCTAACCAGGTCCCCAGTGCCAGAGCTCTTTTACAAAACTATACAATTGTTCCTCCAATTTCCAAAACCTGTAGCACACTCTGTAGGTCCCTAGTAAATGGTACCCTGGTACCTAGGGCTGAGGTACTAAAGAGGGTCCCTAAGGGTTACAGCACGAATTGTGCCACCCTAAGGGACCTCTCACCAAGCACATGCAATATTGCCATTCCAGGCTGTGTATCTCAGTGCAGAAAAAAGTGAAAACACGACTTCACACATCCCTGTGTACCATGTCCCCTACCACTGCATGTACTATTTGTAAGTCACCCCTACAGCAGGCCTGAGAGCCCTAAGGCAAGGTGCTTAATATTACCTGTGAGGGCATATCTGCATGAGCAGATATGCCCCTGTGCTGGTCAGTCCTATTACTGCCAGTACAAGTGACCAGGGAAGCCATCTTAAGACATCTGCCGGATACTGGTGAAAACTAGTTCCACAACTACATGATGGCTTCACTGAAAATAGGGAATGTTTGGTATCAAACATCTCGTATTGGTAAACCCACAGTGATGCCAGTGTTGGATTTACCAGTGCATGGACCGAGAGGGTACCATAGAGGTACCCCCTGAAAACATACCAGCCTCTGGTGTACTTGCTCACTGGTTTCTTCCACCCGAGACACCGTCCTGACCTCCTAGGGCAGCAGTTCCCAAACTGTGCGCCGCGGCACCCCAGTGCGCCGTCAAAACAAGCCTGGGACGCCGCGAACACATTGACACCAAGCACATGCCCGGGATTTAAAAGGCTATGTTTTTATTGCATTCTCTACAATAGTTCTCATTTGGTGGCGAGGGCGGTGCCACGTAAATCATTCATCATTCCTCTGGAAAGCTGTAAGCTTATTGCGGTCTGAGCAAGAGTTTTGCATTCGTAGGCTCCCTGATTTTCTGGCTGTCTTGGAAAACCAAAACAATCTGGACCCCATACAGTAACATTTAAAATAACACATTTTATTCATCAGTGATATGCAGTGTTGCACTGAATAATGGTGAAAACAGTCATTTTTCAGAACGTTTTTGGGCACATTGCAAACTCAGGCATGCTTTTAAAGTTATCAGGAAGGCATTTTATTAATAGCTTTTTGTATATACTTAATGACGCAGGCTGTTTTTTTGATTCATGCTTAGTTTAAAAAGAAACGCTGTACAAATAATTGCATACACTGCCATATAGAGTAAGCAACTTCCTTCACGAACAATCAATGTAAGCACCCTTTTTCTATGGTGAAAGACTCGTATTGAATACAAAGTATAAAACACACCCGGTGTCTGAAAAATGCTCTAACGGCTTCTCGCAGTGACACCACAGACCATCTAATAAAGACTGTCATCTGACACCTTTATTGTTCTGTATTTTTTGCCAAGGGCAGATAATATATTGGAAGTCTGGGACAGTTCATTTCCAGTCTCCCACCAGTGTGCTGTTGCCTAGTTCCTTATCAGAAGGATGCACTAGTCCTGCCCAGCCTAGCACACACTGTACCAAACACTCACTAACCACAGACTACACTGAGGAGAACTGTAAATAAACGGGAAAGACCCGAATTTAAAGCGGTTGTCCTAAGTCTGTGCAAAACTAAATTAGAAGAAGGCATGAAAGGGTTGTAAGTAAACTTCTGAAACCATGAATTTATTAGTTCTAAGCATTACCATCACTTACACCTTTTACAAGGCTAACATTGCCTCAGAAAATGGTATTAGTCCTTAAAAACGTTTTAACAAACACACTAAACTACATCATGCACACTCTTGTACAGGCAGTAATTATGCAGGCGCGCAATGAAAGGGTGCACCCACCAAACACATTCAACATCACCATGAAGTGTCGGCAGCCCTGACAAAGAAACCTCAAAGGCCAGTAGTATTTACACATGCCTATTGCATCTCGGCATAAGTGAGGTATCCGGCGCGAGAGCTGCAGACACTGCATGTGCGAGCACAGACATAGCAGCAGCTTTTGATGGCAGAGCAAACAATATACTTGCTATAGCAAAGCCAATAAGGTAAGTGGGCAACAAAAAGGAAACAGAAAATAATAAAGATCATTCACATGGTAAATAACATAGTACAGTGACAAAATCACAAATTCCTAATGAATATTCAACACGTGCAAATGTTTTTGGGAACATAACAGTGTGACCTTCCACTTGCGGGTGTTTCTTAAGTGAGTAAATATTTCTGATGGCCCATGAAAAGAACACCAATCACATCACGGAAAAGGTTATCTTCATACTTGAACTTTAGTGCAAACTGATGAAAGTGCTTCTCAAAGAAGGCATGCCTGAGAAACCCTGTTGTATTTTTATTTTGTTACATCTATCAGAGAGAGAAATGGAAGTACTCACAAGGCCGGGCTTACATTCCCCACCCGCCAATTTTTTTTTTAACATAATGGGGAGCCGCAGCCAACGGTCAATAAGTCAGAAGGAGCCCTGGGTCGAAAAAGTTTGGGAACCACTGTCCTAGGGTGAGAGCCTTTTGCTCTCAGGAGACCCAGACCAAAGCCTGTCCAGGAAGGGGGTGTAAAACCCCTCCCACAGGATGGCCTGCTGATTAGTCTCCCAAGGCAGCAAGCTTTAAAAATCAATCAATCAGGGGAATTGTAAGCGCGCTACTCACCCGTGAGGGTCTCAAGGCGCGGGGGGGGGTAAGCAGCTACGTTCAGTCGAAAAGCCAGGTCTTGAGCGTCTTCCTGAAGATGTTCCGGGAGGGGGCGCGTCTGATGTTGAGCGGGAGCTCGTTCCAGGTCTTGGCTGCGATGTAGGAGAAGGTTCTTCCACCTGTTCTGGCTCTGCGGATGTGGGGGTTTCGGCGAGGGTGAGGTCGGCGGATCGAAGGTTTCTCTTGGGTACGTGGAAGGAGATTCTCTTGTTGAGGTATTGGGATCCGGTGTTGTGGAGGCATTTGTAGGCGTGGGTGAGTATCTTGAAAGTGACTCTCTTCTCAACGGGGAGCCAGTGGAGGTTCCGTAGGTGTTGGGTGGTGTGTTTGTGTCGGGGAATGTCGAGGACGACTCTGGCTGCGGTGTTCTGTATGGTCTGGAGCTTGCGGAGCAGAGACTTGTTGATCCCGGCGTAGAGGGCGTTTCCGTAGTCCAGTCTGCTGGTTATGAGCGCGTGGATGACAGCCTTCCTTGATTCGGGGGGGGGGGATCCACTTGAAGGTCTTTCGGAGGATTCGGAGGGTGTTGAAACAGCTGGAGGCGACAGTGTTTACCTGTTGGGTCATGGAGAGGGAGGAGTCGAGTACGATGCCGAGGTTTCGGGCGTGGTTCGTGGGTGTGGGGGGGCTGCCGAGGGCGGTAGGCCACCAGGTGCTGTCCCATGCCGAGGGGGAGGGTCAGAGGACGAGGACTTCTGTCTTCTCCGAGTTGCGCTTCAGGCAGTTTCTGCTCATCCAGGATGCGACGTCCTACATTCCTTCCTTGAAGTTGACTCTGGTGGTGATTGGGTCCTTGGTGAGGGAGAGGATGAGCTGGGTGTCGTCGGCGTAGGATACTACGCTGAGTCCGTGCTGTCTGACGATGGCAGCGAGGGGGGCCATGTAGATGTTGAAGAGCGTGGGGCTGAGCGATGATCCTTGGGACGCTCCGCAGTTGATTGCTGTGGGAACGGAGAGGAAAGGTGGTAGTCTGATTCTTTGGGTTCTGCCAGTGAGGAACGAGCGGATCCAGTCGAGGGCGGTTCCTTGTATGCTGGCATTGTGGAGTCTGGCGGTGAGTGTGCGGTAGGAGACGGTGTTGAATGCTGCAGAGAGGTCGAGTAGGATCAGGGCCGCGGTGTGTCCTTGGTCGAGGAGGGTGCAGATGTCGTCTGTGGTGGCGAGTAGAGCGGTTTCGGTGCTGTGGTTGCTGCGGTATCCAGATTGGGCGGGGTTGAGGATGGAGTTTTCTTTGATGAATTTGGTTAGTTGTGCATTGACGGTCTTCTCGGTGACTTTGGCCGCAAAGGGGAGGAGGGAGATGGGTCGGTAGTTCTTGAGGTCGGTGGGGTCTGCTGAGGGCTTCTTGAGCAGGGGTCTGACTTCTGTGCGTTTTCAGTCGTCGGGAAAGATGCCGGTCTTGAAGGTGGTGTTGATGGTGTGTCGTTGTTCGGGAGCGATGGCGGCTCTGTGGAAAATGTGCGGGGGCAGGGATCTGTGGGGGCCCCTGAGTGGATGCCTTTCATGGTCGAAGTGGTGTCTTCGGTGGTGACTGGGGTCCAGGAGGAGATGGTGGGCTGGATGGCGTTGCTGGAGCAGGAAGTGGTTTCGGAGTTGGGTGTCTGGTCGTTGAAGTTGTCGTAGAGTGCCTTGATTTTTAGATGGAAGTAGGATCCAAGCTTGTCGCAGAGGTTCTGGGAAGGGGTGATGTCCGTGGTTTCGCTGGGGGGCTTGGTGAATTCCTGGATGACGCTGAAGAGTTGCTTGGAGTTGCCGGCATTGGCGAGGCTCTTGTTTTGGATGAAGATCCTTTTGGTGAATCTGATGCGTTGGTGTATTCCGTCATGGCGTTTTTGTAGGTGGTGTGATCTTCTGGCGTTTTGCTGTTTATCCAGTTCTTCTCAAGACGTCTGCAGGTGCGTCTGGATTCTTGGAGGTCAGCGGTGAACCAGGTGGCTTTCCTGGGGCGTGTTCTGTCGGGGTTGCGTAGTGGTGCAAGCTTGTCTGCGCTGCTGGAGATCCATCTGTGGAGTCCTTTGGCTGCGAGGTTGGCATCGGTAGACGTGGTGGGGGCGTCGCGGTTGAGGGTGGAGTTGAGTTGTTCCTTAGTGACTTTGCTTCAGTTCCTTCATGGGGGGCGTGGGTTTGTCGACGTGGAAGTGTACGCAGTGGTGGTCTGTCCTTGGGGGTTGCGTGGTGTGGCTGAAGTGGATGTTGTTACCTCCTGCGAAAATGGGGTCGAGGGTGTGTCCTGCCTTTTGGGTGGGCGTGGTGACAAGCTGTTTCAGTCCGATGTTGGCGAGGTTGTCTAGGAGGGCGGCGGAGTTGGGGTCGCTGGGGTTGTCGAGGTGGAAGTTCAGGTCACCGATGAGTATGTAGTCCATGGAGGCGATGTCGTGGGGTGCGATGAGGTCGGCGACGGTAGTGGCGAACGTAGCGCGGGGTCCGGGGGGTCTGTAGGCGAGGGTGCCACGGAGAGTGGTTCTGGGGCTGGTCTGGAAGTGAATGTGTTCGGTGGTGGGGAAGGAGTCCTTCGTGGTGGAGGTGGAAAGTCGGAGGGAGCTCTTGTGTACGATGGCGAGTCGTCCTCCTGGGCGGTTGGGGCGGTCCTCCCTCTGGCTCTTGTATCCATCGGGGATGGCGGTGGCGATGTCGGGGGCGGAGGAGGCGTTGGTCCAGGTTTCTGTAAAGAAGGCGACGTCTGGCGAGAGGATGTCAAGGAGGTCCCAGATCTCTACGGCGTGTCTGTGCAGGGAGGGCACGTTGAGGAGGATGCACTTCAGGGCTTCAGTGTTGTTGGCGTTCGTTGCAGGGGCCATGGGGGTGCGGTCGGAGGTGAAGGATTGGTGGCAGTGACGGCAGGAGAACTGGCCGTGGGTGGTGGTCGGTGTCGACCGCTGGCAGTTGTTGTTCCTTCTGGGGTTGAGTGCGAGGAGGGCAGCGGAGTTGCAGATGGAGGAGGGTGGGAGGTCGCAGATCCAGGGTTCCTGGCGCTGGCCGCTGTTGGGTTGCGGACGGGCGCAGACGGGCTTGCCTTCGGCGCGCAAGCGGCACGCCCGCTGCGCGCGTCTGCTGCGTGGCCACGCAGTGGCCGCCCTTAAGTAGGGGAAGGGGGAGGTAAGCGCAGCTGGGAGGCGGGAGCGGGAACCGGCGTGGGGGGGGGAGGGGACGCGGGGCAGCAGCGGCGGGAAAGGGTACGGAGAGCAACGGGCACAGAAGGCAGAAAACAGCAAAATTAACGCACAGGTACAATAACAAGACAGGCACAATAACAAGACGGTGAAGAGGCTAGAAGGAAGACACAAAAACGGGCACAGAAAAACAGCACAGAGACAGACAGCAGCGGCCAGCAGAAGAGCAAGGCTCTTCCACTGGACCACCAGGGATGAGGCGCAGGCAGGAGCCTGCGGGTGGAGGAGGGCCTCGAACACCTACCTGCACAGGGGCAGCGGCAGCAGCACTACCGCGGAGCTGCTGGGGGAGAGAGCAGGTCTCTGACCAGGAGGTCTCTGACCAGGAGCGGCCGCCTTTGGAATGCAAATCTAGCTCCCTTCACAAGAGAGGAAGCTAGCCCCTGTCCCGAGCCCCCTTGGCACCTGGACAGGCAAGAAGATTAGCTAGTCAGGCAGGCGTGCCACCTCCAGGCTAGCACCACCCCAAAGGTGGGCTACAGAGATGTGGACATGATTTTTCAAAAGTAGCAATCAATCAATCAGGGCTTCTAAAGCGCGCTACTCACCCATGAGGGTCTCAAGGCGTTGGGGGATCAGCTCCGGGTCAGCCAAAAAGCCAGGTCTTGAGGCTTTGCCTGAAGGTGTGCAGAGTAGGGGAACGTCTGATGTTGACTGGGAGCTCGTTCCAGGCCTTGGCTGCGACGTAGGAGAAGTCTCTTCCACCTGCTCTGGTTCTGCGGATGCGCGGCGTTTCTGCTAGGACGAGGTCGACAGAGCAGAGGTTTCTTTTGGGTACGAGGAAAGAGACTCTTTCGTTGAGGTATTTGGGTCCGTTGTTGTGGAGGAATTTGTAGATGTGGGTGAGTAGCTTGAAGGTTACTCTCTTCTCGATGGGGAGCCAGTGGAGGTCTTGCAGGTGTTGGGTCATGTGCTCATGTTGTGGGGGTGCCGAGGACGAGCCTGGCTGCAGTGTTCTGGATGGTCTGGAGTTTGTGTAGCAGGGATTTGTTGATCCCAGCGTAGAGGGCGTTTCCATAGTCCAGTCTGCTAGTTATGAGTGCGTGGGTGACAGTCTTTCTGGATTCGGGGGGGATCCACTTGAAGGTCTTGCGGAGGATGCAGAGGGAGTTGTAACAGGTCGAGGTGACGGCGTTGATCTGGCGAGTCATGGTGAGGGAGGAGTCTAGAATGATGCAGAGGTTCCGGGAGTGGTCCGTCGGGGTGGGTGGGTTTCTGAGGGCGGCGGGCCACCAGGTATTGTCCCAAGCGGTGGGAGAGGGTCCAAGGACGAGGACCTCTGTTTTCTCCGAGTTGAGCTTTAGGCAGTTGCTGCTCATCCAGGCTGCGACGTCGTTCATTCCTTCCTGGAAGCTGAGTCTGGTGTCCACGGGGTTCTTTGTGAGGGAGAGAGAATGAGCTGGGTGTCGTCGGCGTTGGATACTATGCTGAGCCCATGCTGTCTGACGATGGCGGCGAGGGGGGGCCATGTAGATGTTGAAGACCGTGGGGCTGAGCGATGATCCTTGGGATACTCCGCAGTTGATCTCTGTAGGTTCGGAGAGGAAGGGTGGGAGTCTGATCCTTTGGGTTCTGCGAGCGAGAAAGGAGCGTATCCAGTCAAGGGTGGTTCCCCATATGCCGGCGTTGTGGAGTCTGGCTGCAAGAGTGCGGTGGTAGACGGTGTCGAAGGCTGCGGAGAGGTCTAGCAGGATGAGGGCCGCGGTGTGGCCCTGGTCGAGGAGCACGCGTATGTCGTCGGTGGCGGCAAAGAGGGCGGTCTCGGTGCTGTGGTTGCTGCGGAATCCGGACTGGGAAGGGTTGAGGATGGCGTTCTCTTCGATGAAGGTAGTCAGCTGGGCGTTGACGATTTTCTCGGTGACTTTGGCTACGTAGGGAAGGAGAGAGATGGGCTGGTAGTTTTTCAGGTCCGTCGGGTCTGCCGAGGGTTTCTTGAGCAATCTTTGTGATGGCATACTTAGGAATTCTAGGGCAGGGTTATTCCCACAGGAAGTAGTCATATAGAGGGCGTAGTGAGCCCCAGGTTCAGTAGCCCATTGGCTACTACCCTACACTCCCCTAACACCCCTAAATTCAGTATGTAGGGGAGCCCCTGACACCAGAGAAGCAGATCCTGATGACCTAAGAAGAGAGAGGACACTGAAGAGCCGCAAAAGCAGAGAAGAGAGAAGAAGCAGCTAACCTGGTACCAACCCTGCGGCCTGTCTGCATCCCTCGTCGAAAACTGTGCCGACTCGTCCTGCAGCTGTGACTCGAGAAACCTGGGAAGACTGCCTGCCTTCGAAAAAGACCCTAGACCTCTTGTGAACAGCCGACCTGTTCTGAAGAAACTCCAAAAGAGAAGACTCTAAGGCCTCCGGAAAGGGGAAACCCAACACCTGAAGCAACTACTGCACCCGTCGTCTTTGGCCCGAGTCAAATTGGGCCAACGGTGCCAACGAAGTCCCAGAGTCCTCCAGAGCTCGAGTCCATTGTGGTTACACCCCTCCTCCACGTATCCTGCTCCTGGGAGTCCACTCCAAAATGACGCCTGCAGCCTCTGCACGCTGGCCCCCGACCGTGACTGCTCCAGAAAGGAAAAATCCGACGCCTAAGGACACCACTGCACCCGTCGCCCCCGAGCCTTGGAGAAGAAGACCAAAGGTGTCGCCCCCCCATCCCTGAGCATTGCAAGGTCTGAGCCCACTTGCTGGTTCAGCCTGACTGGCCTCCTGGCCAGAGCCCGCAGCCTCTTTACGCAGTGATCGATCTCCATTGAAATACATTGGGCTCCCGACGTTGTTTTGAACCCTGCAGCCGGCCTCCCTCGTGCTGCTGGTGGTGTACTGATGGTTCTGCCTTGGACCTTGCTCACCACTCAACTTAACTCCTAGCGATTGGTATCATAAGTTGCTGTACTACACCTGTTTGCCGTGCTTGTTCTTCCTTCCATAGGATAACATTGCAGAACTCAGAAATTGCAGTGTCCACTTTTTACTGTAAAAATAATGTATATTTGAAAACGTACTTACCTTAAACGATTTCTCTCTGATGCCTAAATGTATATATAAAGATACTTGCTATTTTTATAAATTGGTGTGGATACCCTTTTGAGTCGTGTGTGTCATTTATTAATCATTGTGTGCATTTGCAAATGTCTTGCGCTCCTCTGTGTTAAGCCTAAGGCTGCTCGACCACATTACCCCCTAATAGAGCACTATGGGATTGCATAACAAGCCCCTGTTCACTTTTAAGGGAACCCCTGGACTCTTCATAAGGTATATCAGATTTTTGATATATCACACAAAGAGCCAGCTTCCTACAGTGGGCCAAGTGTCCGCGACAGGGAAGGGCTCAAAACGTATTGTGGAGACATCAACATTATCTATCACAAAACAACCTGGTTTTGCAAGGGCGGCACCTGCGTTTTTGGTCCCAGGCTCGGCGGCCATCTAAAGGTAAGCCTACCAAACCCAGACATATCTGAAAACTAGACACCAAGGCGAGTCCAGGGAGGTGTGGCTTGCATGGATCCCCAACATTTTCTTACCCAGAATCCCCTGCAAACCTCAAATTTAGCAAACATTTCACATTTTTCTTACATTTCTGTGTGGGGAAAGTTGTGGGATCACCAGGCGGGCACAAATTTCCTACCACCCAGCGTTCCCCCAGGTCTGCCGATAAAAATGCTACCTCACTTGTGTTGATGGGCCAAGTGCCCGTGACAGGGAAGGGCCCAAAACGTATTGTTGAGACATCAAAATTATATATCTCAAAACGACCTGGTTTTGCAAGGGGGGCAACTGTATTTTTGACCCTGTGCTCGGCAGCCATCTAGGGAAACCTACCAAACCCGGATATTTCTGAAAACTAGACTCCGGGGGGAGTCCAGGGAGGTGTGGCTTTCATGGGTCCCCCAACGTTTTCTTACCCAGAATACCATTCAAAGATGTAGTGTTGAATAAAAACACTATTTTTGGGGGGTAAAAGAAACCTGGTGAGAGCCACGCAAGTCACCCCCCCCTGGACTCCCCTGGGTGTCTAGTTTTCAAAAATGTGCTGGTTTGGTAGGTTTTCCAGGTGCCAGCTGAGCTGGGGCCAAAAATCCACAGCTAGCCACCATGTAAAAAACATGCATTCTGCTGGGTGAAATATGATGTCTCCTAGGTCACGTTTTGGGGTGTTTTGTGTCGCAGGCGCCAAGCCCAGCCATACAAGTGGGGTGCCATTTTTATGTCTGGAATATATAATAGTAGCACATTTGTTATTACCAATTGATATCTCCAAGTTTGTGCCTTTCAAATGTAAGCAAGTGTGTAACACAGAAGACATTCTACAAAAAGCCCTCTGAAACACATGCAAGTATGGGTACCCATAAATTCAGAGATGCACAAATAACCACTGCACCTAATCTCAGTATCTGATGTACATTTCAGAACTACAGAGTTTTCCTTGATTCTCTTTTTCCATTCTTTATAATTTACCATATGAATTGCTGTATAGTTGGTACACAATGAAAAACCATTGTAAGGTGCAGCTCGGTTTTTGGCTGTGGGTATCTCGGGTTCTTGGAGAACTTAAACACCCTACATATCCCCACAACCAGAAGTGTCCAGCAGATGTAATGGTTTATTGCTTTTGAAAATCTGCCATAGTAAAGAGTTAGACATGAAAACGTAGACACAAATGGCTGTTTTTTTTCAACTCAATTTCAATATTTTTTTATTTCAACTGTTGGTATTTTTAGGAAATCCTTGAAGGAGCTACACAAATGACCACTTGTTGAATTCAGAATTTTGTCTAGTTTTTGTATAGCTTACCAGGATCCACCGTGTGTTTAACACCCATTTCCACCACAAACTGGAAGGAGGTTGAAGACACAAAAAATAGGAAAAATTAGCTATCTTCCTGTAAAAGCTGGGAAGATGGTGACTTTAGCACCGCAAACCCTTTGTTGATGCCATTTGCAGGGGGGAAAAAACAGACGCTTTCTTATGCAGCACTTTTGCCCCATTCCATCAACCCGCCCGCCTCACCCAAAAACAAAATGTAGCTATATTTTGGCTAATTTCTCAGTCCCCTCCAGGGGAATCCACAAACCCTGGGTACCTTTAGACTCCCCAGGATGTTGGAAAAAAAGGACACAAATTGGGCGTGGATAGCTCTTATGTGGACTAAAAGGTTTGGAGACCCAAGCACAAACTACTCTAAATATAAAAAAAAATGCTCAGTGGTGGGGGCGGGGGCTAGTAGTGAAGGGGTTAAGATTGCAGATATTCGTGAGATGGTTCTGATGTTTCTGACTCAGACATGGTTCCTGTATCTGCAAGTTCTATGCCTGTTGCCTCTGACCTTGTGCATCCTCTTAATGCCTCATGCCAAGTGGCAGCTGGAGGGGATTCTACTGTTGGTACTTTAGAAAGCAGTGGCTCCAGCATCGGAGGAACATCTCAGCTCAGCTGCAGATCTAAGAGTAAGTCCATTCAGTTGGGCGCTGGTAGAGGTGTCCTTCCAACCTGTTGGTCAGTCATCCCTTCAGTACTCTACAGGTGCAGGCTATTGTGGTTATGGACTCCTCCTCTCTTGACTGGGCCCGACAACTAGGCGATATAATGGTACAGGCCCTTGGTGTAGGTTGGAGCACTGCTTACCCATAAACCTGCAAGAGCTGCAGGCAGTCTACCTTGCCATGAAGGCCTTCCTCTCTTCCATCTCACAGGGTGCCAATCAGGTTCTGTATGACAAAACCACAATTGCTTCCCATTATATCAACAATACAGGGGCCTGGAGGTCGTGAACCCTATGTTGGGAGGTGATTCATCTGTGTCGATGAGCTCAACAACCAAGAATTTCCCCTGTGGTAGCACACCTTACAGGCTTCCTCATCATGAGAGCAGATGTTCTTGAGTTTCGTCTCCTCGAGGACCAGAAGTGGCAACTTCATCCTGAAATGACAGAAGTAATCTTTTCCAGATGGCGTGTCCATACGTGGATTTCTTCACTGCAGCCCTGAGCAGAAAGTGTCTACAGTTTTGTGCCATATTCTTCTCTGAATGGGTCTCTGTGATGCTTTTGAGGATCAGGCAGTCACGGGCCTTGCTATATGGCTTTCTGCTGATTTCACGTGTCTTGTAGAAGGTGCAGGAAGACCAAACATAGATGATTGTGATTGCTACATTGCTCCAGACTGGGCAAGGAGGATCTGGTACACAAGTCTGTCCCACTTGCCATTCAGGCCCCCTCTGAAATTGTGGATGGCATCTTGACTACCTGGAAACTCACCACAAAACCCATTTATGCAGATCACTGGTACAAGTTTGTTGCGAGTTGAAGGTCTGCACCGATTTCTGCCTTGCCCTTCTGATGTTGTACATTTCGCACTGTTACTTGCCAAGCAAGGTGTAGCAGTGGGTATTGTTGGAGGTTATCAGACTGCTTTTTTCACCTTCATGCATCTCCCTGAGCAGCCTTCTCAGTTTAAAGTTGTGGCATGTTTTCAGTAAAGTTTATTGTGTTTGTTCTCTCCCACTCCATTCATTGTACTCCGTGGAATCTGAATCTTGTGCTGACTTTTCTCATAGCATCTCCATTCAAGTCGATAAACATTTGCCTGCTTTCACTTCTTAGTTTGAAGACTGTCTTTTTGGTGGGAAAGACTACCCCCAGTAGGGTTCGTGAACCTCAGGCTCTTTCGATCGGACCACCATTCATGGTAGTCTGCCCGGATAAATTGGTTCTTTGCACCTGCCCATCTTTTCTATCAAAAGTATCTGCCTTTCACATGAGCATGTCTGTCATCTTCCATCTTTCTTCCCTCTTCCTTACCCACCAAGGTACAGTACTAGCTGCATAGTCTGTATCAGAGGCAAGAGGTGTCCTATTACTTATATTACACTTGACAGAACAGTGTGTATGAAAGCTCTTTTTGTGCTTCGCTGGAGCCAAGCAGGGCAAGGCAGTGACCATGTGCCCCATTTCTTTTTGGGTTGTTCACAGCATCAAGATCTGCTTCAACTTCACCAAGAAAGACCCTCTGGAGGCACCTTCCACAATTTTCACCAGAGGCGTTTCGGTAGCAGACATTTGCCAGATGGGCACCTGGTAGCCCTTGCATACTTTTGCGTTTCATGTGTGTATTATCACTGCCTGCAGTGTTAAACCTTTTAAGAAACTTGTGAACATACTTTGGAGAATTCTCCCTTGCCAGGAGCCCACTCCTGCAATCATAACCTTGATGGAGCGCTGAAGAGCACAGCGAAAAGGTGTATCTGCACTGCACCTGCTCTGGGTTCGACTGGGGCTCAGCATGTAAACAATTGGGATGCTGGAGTAGGGCATTTCGTGTGTGTGTGTGTTATTACCACAGAGTTACGTGTTTTAAGAAACCTGTGAACTTACTGTGGTGCAATTCCTTACTAGAAGCCCACATTTGCCCCTCATCTTTGAATGAGCCATGAAAAGTACTGTGTAAAGGCAGATCTACATGGCATCAGTGACTGGCTGGGACTTGGCATTTAAAAAACTGGGACACTAGAGCAATGCAATGTGTGCATTGCGCATTACGTGTGCCACTGGCAGGATGGTGGGCAGGAGCCAGGCTAGTCTGATGCTGTTTAGCTCTCAGGGAATATTACATTTGTTAAGTAAGGAAATCTCCCTTTTGGAACTTTTTTTAATGCATTCATATTTATAAGAAACCTTCAAATCAAACACATTATAGAGCAAGTAAAACATGTTATGCAGCCAATGCTAAGTTAAAACTGGACAAGGGAAATGTGGCAACAACATTTTGTACTTTTCAAACAGTCTTCCTCGATCAACCTTACTTCCCAGACATTTTAAAACTGAAGACTTGCTAGTTAACAGAAGTCCCTCAGCTATGAAAGACCATATAAATCGCAATGTGTCGCTAATGAAACTGAAACGATCACCATTGAATCACATAGCAATCTACCATTTGAACAGTATTGACAGATATCAGGCTAATTTAACATTTCACTTGGAAAAGTTGGCAGATCTGCATGAAGCTGTGTCTCCCCCCTAATAAAAGTGTAGCAGTGACATTAGCCACAGCCCTACCTCTGCTGCAAATACATCATTCACTTCTTAGCTAGGGTATTTCCAACGAATGATAATAATGTAAAATGGATCTTGGCCTGCAGTACTCTTGAAACTGTTTTAAGCATACTGACTATGTAGTCAGTCAAGATAGAGACCCATTCTTCTTCAGATGAAGGTCACCTTCAATACCATCAATAAAAAAAATAGCTCATGTATGCAGGGTGGTTAAAGAGAAGGAAAACATAGATCAAATGAAAGAGAATGGGTGTTTGAACTCCCTGGTTCTAGATGAATTCTCTGCGCTTCCTGAGATAAATCAACCCTGGCTGAAGATCTAAAAACATGTCATATGCTTATTAACAATTTCAATCCAGATAATAATGTGCGAAAACGAACTACATATCCCCCCCTCCCACCCAGAACAGCAGAGGAACAGCTTTCCCCTGAGGGATTTTTGATATCAGTACTGAAAAATTGTGATAACGATACTAATTTCTTGACAGCAAATGCTGGTTCTATAGAAATGAAAATTGGTATGATTCACAGAGCCCAGGTTTATGCCATGGAAGATGCTGAGGCCAGGAATTCAGTGAAGTGCGAGTAGTAGTAGCTTAAAGTTACACTTTCCCAATACCAACCTGTTTTTGAAAAGAACACTGTTCAAGTCCCCTTTTCAGCTGTTTAGTCAAAGATAAATTGAAAGCCTTTGAGAAAATTAAATAAAGGAGACAAAAATACCTCTACCCCATCCCCCAAGTCCACCCCCTCCCAATCCCTCTGTGGTTGCTTGGTAGCAATCAGTTATCCATGGCCAACTGTTTACCAGTCCTCACAGAGTCACAGGTGGAGGCAACAAAAAATATTGACTTTTAAATGTATTACGTCCACCATTAAGGGACAAGGCCTTGAAAATAACTACACTATTAGAGTGCACTCAAGTAAAGCAAGATCGAACTCAGATTAGTGAGGAGGCTGTATAGAATCTATAAAAATTGTGACCATGAAAAACTGTCTATCTGAGATTTGATATACTTCCGAGATTGAATGTGATAAATATATAAGCACGGCCAGGCTTTATAAGTATTTATGCATTAAATATTTTAGGGAAATACTGTAGTTTAAATAATTTGACTATAGATATTGAAAAGAGATGTATCACTGGCACTTTGATTTCTTATATATGACTTAAATAAATGTATACAGTACGCAAGAGGATACTGTCCAAAAATGTAATAAAAAGAAATTTTAAAAAGACATTGAATATAGAAAGGTTGTCTTGTTTGACCAAAGTCACACAAAAATGGGTAAGAGCCTTGAAACAAGCAAAAGTAGAATGAATATGTTAGTGTAAATACTTTAAAATATGATTTGGAAGGAGAAGTGGCCACTACCTGCACCTTTCTTCTTAGAAGGAAAAGGCTTCACCAATACATTTTGCTCTTTTACAACTAAGCAAACCAACTTCTGGTCCTTCATCAAACCCAACATTAAGAGTGATAAAGGCCACATTAAGTCAACACCAACATATGACTTTGTCACACTTCTGATAGAATGGTTTGCTGGACCAATAGAGTACAATGTCACACCCATCGTTTGTGTTCCACCTTTTTGATGCTACTCCACAAGCTCACATTGTCTCAGAATTTGCATAATTGGCTTGAAGAGAGCAAGATTTACTCTCTTAAGGCTGCGTATATTACCTATTTGGCAAGAGTTAGATCAGACTCAAATTTTACATTAAAGCATCTAATCTGGAGGGAATTAAATAAACCTCTGTTAGAAGTAACCCGTTGTCCAATTACTTGAGGAAAACATTATTGGACTTAAAACTGACTAAATGTTGGGACAGTCAGTTTCCACCTAACGTTTTTAAAAAGCTAGTGAGAACACAGGTTTAAGCAAAGAAAACAATTCTGGATGAAAGGGGCAATTCAGGAATATTTAAACACCCAATCTCATTATCAGAGAACTAAATTAACTTGCATGCCCACTGAAGGAATACTATAGTGGGTGAAAATATGCAAACCCAAGCGCTAGCTGTCATTTTTATTGTCATAAAGCAGAGTCTTTGGTACACATTGTTTACTCATGTCTGGCATTTTTATTTATTTTTAACGACTCTTAAAACCACTTTGTTCATGTAGATTTAAAAAAAGCAAGAATAAATATATTACTTGTGTAAAAAGTGACTTTCACAATTAACAGCCCGCTTTTTTAGGTCGAGCCTCGAGTAGCGCGCAAGCGCTGCTAGAGGCGAAGACTTTTAGTAAGTGACTTTCAGAAGCAGTCCAAACGCTCGTGCGTCGTGGCTGGCCTTTTGGGATGGGTACGCTGCGGCAAACATGTGTTTCCAATTATCGTGCCCAGACGCGTGCGCGATAATTGTAAACACATGCCGGCAAAGGCCATGACGCACGAGCATCTGGTCAGCTGAGCAGGCTGCCGCGCTCGCTCGCCCTCGCCCCGCTCCTCTCGGCCCCCTCCTCTCGTTTAACTATATGCTCCGCTAACGTGGGCCACTTTTAATTTGGTGCCCGGGCATATTTTTATTCCAGTCCGACCCTGTAGTGATGGGTTCCATGTGCAGGCTGCTGGTGGTCCAGGCCTTGGGTAATGGGCCCCTAAGATGCAATTCATTCCTCGTTACATCCTGCTTTTCTGGTGAAGAGGCGAAGCAGCACAAGTAGGCGACTCAAAACAAGTTAACTTCCTAGCCCTGGCATGGTAAAAAGGCAGATGTAAACGTGGGACTGCACAACATGGAATAATGCGCTTGCTCACCCGACCCTCTTCCAAAAATCGTGACATGGCTGTATTTTTGTGAACAAAAAGTTTCGGGACGCCTGGTCACCAATGCTAGCACGCACCCACCTGACACTTGACACAATCCTGCTAGTGGACACGCTGCCGTTTCCAGTGCACTCGCACCTGGGCTGTGGACACTCACTCTTCACAGTAGCCCATTACGCCGGTTCTTACCAGGGCACTCACTCTCGCGGACGGACGCTCCAGCCTCTATTTGCAGGCAGTGCGGCTCTCGAGACACGGAGGTGGCCGCGCGCTGCCCCGCCCCTTGAACCCGGGTCGCGCGCCCCCACGCTTCAGCGCGCTGCTTTCACTTCGAACACAGACAGCATCCGTCGCGAGCCAGCGGGACGAGTCACGGGGCTTTCGCGCCCCCAGGAGGTATCAAACAGCTGCGTCACAGAGCGAGGCGCGCGCTGAGAATCGAAACCGGAGGGAGGGGAAGGTGGGTGGGAGCAGCAGAATGACGGAGCTCATAGTGCGTGACCAACTGTCACTCAAAGTGGAGATGGGACCCATAGTCCCTCACTCGACAGGGTTAGAGAAGTGACTCCATAGCTCGGGACCTTACCTCTGTAGAAAACTCGTAGCAATGCTGCCCGACCCCCTCCTCTTCCACACTTTCACCTCCGGGACTACCACTGCGAGCGTTACCTGCCTCTACTCCGGTTCTCTGTGCACGTGCTCAGTGAGGGGCCGTGACAGCCCAGCCCTCTGAGTCCCGCCTAGATCCCAACCCGATACAAAAGGGGATGATGGACGGAACGTTTGAGCCAATCAAACACTCACCCCCAGTCAACAGATCTGGGTTTAATCCATCATCATTCTTTAGCTCACTCCACCACCCCAGTTCAGACATGGCCATATGCAAATCAGTCTGACCCTGTGCCTCATGGGAACAGTCCAGCCCGAACTGCCAAGCCATGTCTTCCCTGGACCGGAAAAAAGCATCCTAGGACCGGTTTCTGGCATTTCAGCCGTCATCAGCCAGGCTTGCTTGAATCCAGTGGCAAAGTGAGCAAGGGACCCACGTCTGGGCATACCCCCGCCAACTTAGGGCGACCAAAGCGATACAAAAGGGGATGATGGACGGAACGTTTGAGCCAATCAAACACTCACCCCCAGTCAACAGATCTGGGTTTAATCCATCATCATTCTTTAGCTCACTCCACCACCCCAGTTCAGACATGGCCATATGCAAATCAGTCTGACCCTGTGCCTCATGGGAACAGTCCAGCCCGAACTGCCAAGCCATGTCTTCCCTGGACCGGAAACAAGCATCCTAGGACCGGTTTCTGGCATTTCAGCCGTCATCAGCCAGGCTTGCTTGAATCCAAGCATAAACATCCAGCCCAGTCGAACACACACACTGGGTCCCAGCCTCCGCCCCGTGCCGGATTAAACCCTACGGAGGCCCCTAGGCAGTCGAAATTTCGCCCACCCTCGCAAATTATCTCCTAATACCCAATGCACCCATTCCCCCAAAATGACAGATGCCGGAAGATGAGCTTTTAAGAGACAAACGGTTATGTGAATCTGATGTCTCTGGTTTATGTACTTTAAATTGTTAATGGGTACATTACATTAATACAGTGTTTTCTCTATAGAGTCTTTATTGTAAAGTTTTCATTTCATTGAGTTGATTCATTTTTTTTCTATCTTCTGGAAACAAAATTTAAGAAAGCTTGATTGTAATTTTCTTTCAACATCAAACCAATATTATTTTGATCCGTTGTCGCAGGCCCCTTAAAAGCAGTGGGGCCAATAGGACGGTGCATGCTTTGCCTATTTGGTAATCCGGAACTGCCTCCGCCCAGCCCACGAAGAGTCGGTAAAGCAGATTTTTGCCACCCAGATCCCAATTCGGTACCCTGATCTGAACTTTAATTAGTCATTCCCAATCCAGCCCTCGGCCACATTAATGTCCTGCACCATCTGCCCCACCAGAATTCTAATCCAACCCTGCCCTGCCCACGTTCCTAATCCAGCCCTCAACCATATCCATTACTAAACCAGCACAAGGTCCCGAATCCTGCCCCTGTCATGCACCGCCCAGCTCTTCGTCTGTCCACCCAGATTGTAACATTTATCAACCTGCCCTTCTCTGCTCTGGTCCAAATCCAGGCCCCTAACAGAACCCTCCCTGCTCTACCCAACTCCTAATCCAGCACTCGACATTTACCTCCCAGTTCCTAATCCAGTTCTGGCCTGCACCACTGCCCCGCTCAGGTCTCAGATTAACCCACGGCCAAATCCTAACTCAACCCAACCTGCTCCACACATATCCCAATCGACACTCCTTGCACCATTTAACCCACCAAACTCCTAATGCACATCTCTGTATAGCGTAACTTTTTACACACTATAACATAGATTGCCTCACTCTGATCCAAATGTAAAATTTCTGCGTATTTCTTTGCAAACAGTCTGACCCAGATCCTGCCCCAACCCCTTCTCCCAGTGCAGCCCTCAACCGGCTCCACTCAGATTCAAAATAAATCCTCCTTTATGCCAAGCTCTTTATCCACCCATAGTTAAACTGACACATGAAAATTGCCCAACACCACCTTTCCACCCTGATCTCAATTCAGCACAGCCCTCCCCACCATGTACTTAGTCCATGCTCTATTCTGCCTGCCCAGCCTACAAAGGTCCAGACCCAAATACCACAGTCTGCCCACCCCGCGCTCTGCACAATATGACTTGTACCCATTTCAGAACCCTCCAAAAACACCTGCCCTTCCACAATGTGAATCTAGCCCAGGCCCTGCAAAACCTACACCAGCCTTTACGAATCTAGCCCTGCTATGCGTACTCTGCCCCTTACGTCATTTCCTTGGCCCCATTTTCCACAGTTTGCCTGTTTCTTTTGCCGACCTCGGACACATACCCTTTTTATATTATCTTTTTTTATTAAACTTTTAAACATTTGAGGTTATCAGCCCGGCCGAGTTTCTGAGGTCCATGCGTGATGTATAAAAAAACCCTGACTGGAGTAGCCCATCACGCATTGGTCTTGGAAACATGGCAGCTACGGACAGTCCCACAAGTTATCCCAAACCTTGGGAGTGAGAGCCAAAGTGTCCAGAAGATTATCAGAGTTCAGTGCGTACATTGTCTTAAACAGCAAAGTCCATCTGTTCTCGAGGATGGCTCCCTCCACATTACACCCCTCCTTTACAAAACAAGCATTGGCATAGCCAATAGGTCTCGCCTTTGGGACCTTATAAGTGTTTAGTTATCCAGCACAATATCCTTGGTGCAACAACATCAAGTGTTGCATGGCTAAACACTTATAAGGTCCCAAAGGCGAGACCTATTGGCTATGCCAATGCTTGTTTAATTTTGAAGCCTGTGTACAATTCTTATGTGAGCACTAGAACATCATTCCTTTTCTTAACTATTTCTTTTTAAACCTAGAATGTATGCGTGTAAGGAGGCAGTGGCTCATTGATAAGAGAATTCTTAGCTAATTTGTCGTTTGTAAAGTCTAACTTTGTTAATAGTTGTGAAACCTTAGGAAAATTATCAGGATTTTATCAGAAAAAATGTGCATATACCCTGTGTAAGAAATTGGATTATTAATGTGGTGGGCGACTACTCATCTCAAGGACTAATTGGATTATTAATTCGGTGGGTGACTACTCATCTCAAGGAATAACTGCAACTGTTGTCGCTAGGTGAACTCCTGGTAGCTATGGCGCAGAGCAGACAGGTTTAACTTAGGGCAATGTGTAAAGTTTTTGTGTAATAAAGTCAAAATGCAAACAAAATCCCAAACTGAATTGGTAAAATAGAGTAAAATGTAATAAACAAAATGACACCAAAATGACAAAAATCCAAAAAGGGTACCTGGAGAGATGACGTTATGAAGTTTAAAGTAGGAATAGCTCAGAGTACCAAAAAGTGCCAATGATCGACAATGTTTGGTGCAGCCTGAAACCTAGGCGCAATTGACGCTGACCGCAGTGAAGTGCGGGTCGGCTACACCAACCAGGTTCGTCCTGGTCAAAGATTTTACCTTCTGATTTAGTCCTTTAAGTCCCAGGAAAGGCACTTAGCGACTCATAGGGTGTCAGGCAGAGGCCAAACAGCAGGGCCCAGTCGAGGTCCAGTTGCCACTAGTCAGCTGGGTAAGGCCTCTTGCAGCTTGTTGTGTCCCTGTAGCTTTAACAGGAAGTCAGCCTTATAACCCTTGGAGTCCACGTCTTTGTCCTTTGGTACAAGACTGAGTAGATCCAGTCCTTCAGGGTTCTTCTCAAGTCACAGACAGCAGGCTCAGTCCTCCTCTGATCTTCCTCAGATCCAGAAGTGTTCTGAAGTGGATGCCTAGAGATGCTACATTTATGCCTGGCATGAGCTAGTAGGTGGCAATGGCTCCTGGTCATGCCTGAACCAATGAAGTAATGGTTACCGGGCCAACCCATCTCACTTTGGCCATTTTCAAGATGGCGGAAGTTTCGGCTATTCTAAACGTAGGCTCTTAAGGATGTATTTTCAGTAGCCCATGGTAAAAAAAAGATAAATAACAGTTCCCAATTCTCAGATATTGTAATAATGTTTACAATTTGAGGAAAATTTAGGACATTCTTCCATGTTAGATTTGAAGTGCTTATGCATTTCTTCGGAAAGCGTCATAGCCAATATTGGGGACTCTAACTCGCTTCAAGGAAAAATGTGCTGGACAAAAATTTAAAAATATAATATCACACTAAAATAGTACAATGGTTCCTCGACTAATTTTCCATTCATTTGTCAAAACTAGGTAATTTCCCAATTCCTCAAATATGTACCATTTCAGTCAGTTTTGGGCAAACAACATGGATATAATTTATGAATGCTCTCCACCCATTCCTTATATTTTCCTTTCACACCTCTGCTCTGAATATTCCCTTCACCAAACTGACCCATTCTTTTTCTACAGATTGCACAAAATGGATTTCTTCACAGGCGTCATATGAGATCCATACGCTACTAGGCCGGACCCTTGATGCGCAGTGCAACTGTGGTGTGTCTGTGGAGTATTTCAAAGGTATAATTTCCAGTATATTCAATGTTCTTCTTAGTTGCTCTTAGCAACAGTATACAAGAATGGAGGGACAAAATATCTCCTTGTTTTCTTCCTCCCTTTCATTTCTTATACCCCCCTCCCAACTTGTGTTTTCATGCCTATCTCGTCCTATTTCTTCTTTGCACCTTTTTGTTTACCTCCCTTTCATCCCTTACTTCCAGACTCTTCCTCCATTCCATTGCTCTCCATCCCTTTCTTCCTCTGTCCCGTTCTTCCATATTTTCCTTCCTTCATTTCTTCCCATCCTTTATACTTTCTCCTTCCTCATGTTCTTTGCCTCCCTTGCTCACCCACCCACTTCATTGCGCCTCCTCTATCAGCATTCTTTTCTTTATTCCACCTCCATGCTTTCCACTCCTCTGTCCCTTGTTTCTCTCATTCCTTCCCTCTCTTTTTTTATTCTTTCCTGTCTTCCTCCCTTCTTTCTCCCCCTTCTTTATTCTCTGTCCTTTTCTTCCCCCTTCTTTCCTTGCTTCTTTACTTCCGCCCATACCTTTCTAAGACTTATCTTGCAAGGCCTTATTCTGCCTTTGGGTCTTATGACCGTTTTTTCTGTCATTCCTTCCATAAGATTCCAATTTGACATGCCAGGGATCTGAGCTGGTGTTTGAAACGCGTCTTCTAGCCAAGTCTGCCCCACAGCTGGCCAGCCTGTCAGACGCCTTCACAGACTTTTTGGGCAGAGGAGGAACTGTGTACGTTGGTGGCAGAAACACAACAATGGAGCCAGCCTGTTTCCAGGGAACTGGCGCAAAGCCCTCGGGAATGCCAGGTACCATTCCACTGCAAAAACTGATTTCAACTAGTAATGTTTTGTTAAAAAATAAATCTGAAACTTGCATTTAATTTGAAGTAATTCTTTTGCTAAAGGCCTGCTGAGAGCATCAGCAAAATGCTAGATATTTACTTGCACATGGAGGAAGGGGCGCTTTAACCTGAGGGCCCAGGATGAGGTTCTTCTTTGAGATGAGGGGCCATGAAAAGAAAGTGCAAGATGGGGGCTTGAAAGAGTTGTGGCTTTCAGTGGGGAAGAGAGCTATTGTAATGTTGCTGTGCGGCGTTAATATCAGACAGAAAACCAAGAGGTTTGGTTTCTGTCAGGACCGAGTTCACAGAGGATGCAGCTGTGAGCATGTGGCAAGCTGGTGTTGTAGGCTATGGTCAAAGAAAGAGGCTGTGGTCAGACAAGGGCAAAATGCAAAGGCTCAGCTGTAATGCAGTGCCAGACTAAGGCAAAAAAGGCTTGGAAAGCTGTCAACCAAAAGGAAAGTGAATTCTGTTGGATAAAGAACATTTGGAGTGGGTGGTGTGAGATCAGGGGCATTTTGAAGTTGGTACCGGTATATGAAGAGCATATTCAAAGGAGCTGGAAGTGGGGCAACCTATGGACGTTGGGTTGTCATGTGAGTTTCAGGCAGACAGAAGTAATGGTTGGTGGTGTCAAAGAAATGAATGGCTAAAGGGGCTGTCAGCGTAGGAGCTAGGGATGGCAGGGAAGGAGTGTGCTGTCAGATGAGGTACATAGGAAATGTAGGCCATAATTATGAGCACCATAGAAACATGTTTTCTATTCAATAAAACCACTTTATTTAGACATTCAAGTCTGTTAAGGAGCCAACAGCATGAAATTTAAAAAGGTGCACAGATATAAAACATTTAAATATGGTGAGCAGATAAGCGACGTGTAGGAAAGTGCCCATTCTTGCATGGTTGCACCCACATTTTGCTTAATGTTGATGTACTTTGACTGAGTGTGCCCTAGGTTCCTGCTAACCAGGTACCCAGGACCTATGTTCTTTCCCTAAACTGCACTGTTGCAAAACCCAACTGGCAATTCTCTGGCCACATGTAAGTCCCTTGTACAGGGTGCCATAGGTACCAAGAGCACTGTGACCAGGGAAGGCCTCTAAGGGCTGCAGCACTTATTGTGCCACCCTTAGAGGCCCTGTACCTTTACACACACACACTGCCATTGCAGGCGGAGTGTTTTGGTGCAGAACAAAGTGAAGAGTCGACATGGCACACATTCCTGTGTTCCATGCCTACAACCCACTGCCCTGGCATAGGTAAGCACCACTGTAGCTGGGTGCACTATACCAGTGGTGAGGGTACAGGTGCATGAGCCCTGTGCCCCCTACAGTGTCTAAGTCAATTCTTAGACATTGTAAGTGCAGTAATGCCATAAAGAGTATATGGTATGGGAGTTTGTCATTACGAACTCCACAGCACAATAATGGCTTTACTGAAAACTGGAAAGTTTGGCATCAAACTTCTCAGCACACTAAACCCACAATGATGCCAGTGTGGGATTTAATGAAGAATGCACTCATAGGGCATCTTAGAGATGCCTGCTGAAAAACGACCTAACTCTAGTGTCCCGGCTGAGTGGCTGCTCATCAGCTGCCACCACCAGACATGTTTCTGGACCCCTGGGTCGAGAGCCTGCCGCTCTCGGGGTCCTGAAACAAAGCACATCCTGGGTCGATGTGCCAAGCCTCCTCCCGCAAGATGGGCTGGGTCCACGAAGGACGTGTGTTTCAAAGGCTTGCCGCGTTTGTGAGCTACCCCCGCCATTTGCTCCTCCCAGCAACTTGCCCCCACCGGTTCTGACCCCCACTTTGGGTGTGCCCACCTTTGCCAACCCCACTCCTCAGGTGGACGAGGCGAGGTGAAGCACAACTCTCAGTCCCCGCCATCTTGCAGATGGGGGGACCCAGCCAACCAGAGTGAGGCTTATGCCCTCCTCCCATTGGAGGGTGGCATAATAGGGGGTGTACCCAACCCAAGGAAGGGACCCTTTGGTCCCAACCTGTACCTACCTGTAACGCCCCTAAATTTAGTATTTAGGGGCAACCCTGAACCTTGCCTCCTCAGACAAGAAGAGAGAAGAAGAAGGACAGAAGAAGCCGTGCTGAAAGAAGAAGAAGATGACACCAACTGACTTGGCCCCAGCCCTACCGGCCTGTCCCAACCTCGACCTGCTCCAGCGAAATCCCGGTGTGTCCTGCAGCCACAGCCCCCAAGAACCCGGAGGACCTGCCCTGCCTTCCCAAACCAGACTTTGTCTCCAGTGAGCACCGGATTTGCTCACCCACAGACTGACTCTCGCCAAATCCACAAGTCTGCACCACTCTGCACCCGACGGCCCGAGTTCAAGTGGCCCAACACCACGAGGAGGTCTCCCTGGCGATCCTGACCTGGGATCTGGTGATCCCTGACCTACCACGAGTCTCCAACCGACTCCT
The DNA here is from genome assembly GCA_963921515.1 of Calotriton arnoldi. Taxonomy (NCBI): domain Eukaryota; kingdom Metazoa; phylum Chordata; class Amphibia; order Caudata; family Salamandridae; genus Calotriton; species Calotriton arnoldi. The sequence goes on from CAWUFW010000086.1 coordinate 55,768, forward strand.
GCAGCCTCTTTCTGGAGGATCCCCCCGACCGGAGCCGGTAAGAAAAACCCGACGCCAAAACACACCACTGCACCTGACATCCCACGGCCTTGGGTGACACAACCGATGGTGTCCCGGCATCCCAAGACATCCCAACTTACCTCTCCAACCGGCAGTCCCCTCCAGAAGATCTTCGTCCCCGAGCATGCATGGTTTGTTGCAACCGGAGAATCCCCACTGAAAACAACAGGGCACCAGATGCCAAATCAGCACCCTGCACCCGGCCGCCCCTGTTCCGCTGTGGGTGTACCTTGTGTGCTAATTTGGATCCCCCTTTGCCCAAGTCCAGGAGCTTTGCTCCCACAACCTTGTGGCCTGCTCGTGAGCAGCCACCAACCGGAGGCCCCCTATCCCCCATTGGATAACAATGGGCCTCAGCACTCCACACCCGGCCGCACTAGTGCCGCTGAGGATGCTTTGAGTGCATCCTTGACTCTGGGGGAATCCTAGTTCTAACCGCAGAAAACCAACTCCCAAATCTAAGTACTTACCGTTAAGTCGATAACATTGTTTTCTCCCATAGGACTGCATTGACTGATTTGTTGTGAAAATTGTTTTTAGTGTGGAGTTGGTTTGTATGAAACCTTGAGAAACTGCATAGGTACAAAAACTGATGTACTTACCTTTGGTCTAGGAAATGTCCCAGTGTGATATTTAGGCATATCACACTGAGCAGAAAAAGTTACTTAAAAAGTAATCTGAAAAGTAATTCTAACTGTTTTACAAACAAATGACTTACCTGTAACTAATCCAATTTCATTCAACTGCATTCAAACTATATTTCACTGCATAGTTCTTGCAACGTATTTTACGTATCTGTACCAGGCCTGGCTTGGTTCTAGAAAAAAATAAAACACAACTAAATAATATTTTTATACAAACAAATTGGTCTGAGTTCAGTCTTTGAGTGTGTGACATCATTTCTTGCCTGAGTGTGTACAATAAATGCTTAACACTACCCTCTGATAAAGCTTTACTGCTCGCCCACACTACCGCAAATAGAGAGTAAGGTATTATCTACTTTTACCTCTGCCTACCTTTTGGGACCCACGGGGCTCTTTGCACACTATACCTCACTTTGGTATAGTATATACAGAGCCAGCTTCCTACACTACGTCTCTTTATACATTGCTGACATTTCATAAAATGGTTTATAAAAAAAAAAGCAAATAAAACTCTTAGCATACCATTTTAAAGTGCAAGTGACTGTTCGCTTGGGTGTAAAATGATGGTTAGCGTAACATTATTTACTCAGCCTTTGAGGCCTGGAGTTGCTAAAATAAACTGGGTATATTTGACTATATTTGCAGCATAGCTCGACTAGAAAAGGATATAAATCAATGCGGCTAGAGGTATGATTTTGAGCTAATGCCATAGTATACCAAGGTACAGTCCTCTGGTAGAATACAGCATTAATTCTGATGTAAGGTTAATGATGTCTTTTACCTCGGGCGCTAAGAACAGGTAAAGCCTCGCTGTATGTACACATTTAAGATGCATTTAACTTTGATCTTGGGGATGAATATCATTGCTTGGTCTGTGACCAACTGAGATTTTCAAACTGTGCAACAGTTTAACCAAAGGTTTCTGTAGTTAGGTAACACATTTGTATACATCTGGCTGCATTTCAAGATAAAAAACATAGTTAAAACTCTTTGTTTAGAGCTGCTTCGAAAGGTTGGTAAGGGAAGTGTGAGTTCCACAGCATAGCCCCACCTTTTAACTCCAATGTTTCTGTGAGGGCATTTGACCAATGATTTTCAGACGGCAGGATGCTTGTGGAGTCTACTTCCAACCAGATTAGATTCTTTGGGGATCCTTCTTTAGCAGCTCGTGCTGAGTGCATATACTTAAAGAAGCTGGCTTTCTGTGCAAGATGTTGGTCATTCAGCTTGAATTCCAAGCTAATCTGGGCTGGTGAAGTGTTGTGGAAGCTTAAACAAGGCCCTGAAGATTGTTCTCTGAGCATTGTTCAGGAAAGCACGTAGTGTCCCCGGAAAAGCTTTTGTGCTGTAGGCCAACGTCGGTATAAGCTTGACATTAATTATCTTCAGCAGTGGTTCCAGAGTGGGCTGTTTGGTGGTTTTGAATATAGTTTGAAGAGCAAATTGTAATGAGGCAGATTTTGGCTTTAATGCATTAAGATGTGTTAGGTGGCCTCCTTTACCGTCCAGCCAGCATCCGAGGTATTTATACGTCTTTGATTTATTCAAATGACAGTTATTCAGAAACCAGGCAACAGGTTTGTTCCTTTTTCTGCAGAATATTACGATGTTTGTTTTTTCAAAGTTTATTGTCATTCTATTTGAACTACTGTGATTATTTAAATTGTTAATCAATCTTTGTAGCCCCATTGCCGTTTGGCTTAAAAGGACAACGCCGTCTGCATTAAAGAGTGTGGTTATGTATTGTTTCGCCAGTTTTGGCGCATGGCTGACAACTGAGTCCAGTGCTGGTACCAGATCACTTATAAACAAGTTAAAGAGGGCCGGGGCTAAGACGCATCCTTGTTTAACGTCTTTTTCAGTTTTTATCGTGCTGGAAATTGCTGTTGTATTTCCCAGTTTACTCTGGCCCACGTTTCAGAATAAAGTAATTGAATGCCACAGAGAAGTGTATCTGGGATTTGCCAAGCTTTGAGTTTGGCCCAGAGCAACTGACGGAAGCTCGCTTTTCCTTTTTTCTTCTAGGTTATCAGAGGTGCCTGAAAAAGGTCTAAAAACCGGTTTGATTGAAAGATATCAGATTCCTTGAATTTGCCCATACTTCTAAATCTTCCAAAAGGAGCGAGGCAACATTTTTTGCCTCAACATTCAAAAGGGCAATGAGGCAGTAGCTGTCAGGGTCCACCACTTGACCCTTCTTAAATATGGGATGGAGAACCGAGCCTTGCCTGGATGGTGGGATGGATTCAGTTAGCATACATGTTTTAAAGAACGTTTCTGAAGACGTGGACAAAAACTCTGCATCCGGTTTGTAAACTGATGCAGGAATGCTGTTGGGGCCGTAAGCTTCGTCGGCTCTGCTTTTGTGAATCAGTTTTGCAATTCTTGTAGACGTGTAGGTTAGTGTCCTGAAGGATTTACACTTTTACATCCTCAGATCTTCTAGGCACAGAGTTTTGTTTACTGTGGCTGAATTATGGATTAGGACATTTTGTTGAAGCACTGTACAATGTACTGATATTTGCGATCCAGTCTTCTGTGGTAACGTTGTTTTCATTTACATGGACTGTTTCTGAACCTCTGCGTAAGTGATTGATGATAATTCAAAACTCCTTTGGGTTTTTGTTATGAATGGTCAGAAAGAGTTCAATATGAAGAGTTTCCTTATATTTTTGTTTTGCTTGCCACATTTGTCTTTTTTATACAGGCTGCGTACGTTGTTTATATCCGCAAGCAAGGATGGATTTGACCTGATTTAAGTGATCTTATCTTTTTATTAAGAGTTCTTTTCTGGGTTCGTAGGTATTTTGTGAATCAAGGGTGCGTAGGAGTAAACCTGGGAGATCTTATTGATGAAGTTTGGCGTGAGCTACTGCCCAAATAAAGAAGTAGCCTTTGCACAAAGTGCTCCCAGTTGTTGATTGTGTGGAATGAAAGGCTGCTCTGATCGGGTAGTATTGCTTTCCAGGTGGTATACTGCAAGGCAACTTCAGAGCTCCATTTGACCTGTTTCCAGTTTTTGTGATCTTCGCTTCTACATGGATTTTAAATTGCTATGAGCTTTGATGATTTTTTTTTTTTTAATGAGAAGTCTCTGGGGCATATGGTCACTTTCGCAACGTGGAATGATGAAAAACAAATGTTCGAGGCATGTGTGCTTTACATACACATGCTTTGCATACTCCTGCCATCTAGTGTTGGGTCCAGATGTTTGCAAGTTGTTTTTCTTCGAAGAAGTCTTTCCAGTCACAAGGTAAGGTGGTGACACTTTTCGGTGATAGTGCGCATGGGCATCGACTCCATTGTTAGGTTGTTTTTTCCCGCCATCGGGTTTGGGCGTGTATTGCTGCGCTCTGGTTCGGAAACCGTTCTTTGGGTTCCCCTCGGTGCGCAATCCACTCTACCCCCGACAGTATTGCTTCCGTGCGCATTTCCCTGTTCTCCGCGTATCGAATCGATCGACAAACTCTACATTTTCGATAGAAAACCTTTTGGGCGGCCGTCGGGCCTAGTCACGTCGGTCCAGCCTTCTGTCAATGGAACGGACTCCATTCCAATTCTGTCCTCGGTGCCACGCCAAATATCCTCGCACCGACCTACATCAAGTTTGTAACTTGTGCCTCTCTCTGGAGCACAAGGAGGAAGACTGCGGCGCTTGTATGTCGTTTCGGTCCAAAAAGACTCTACGCGATCGTCGGACTCGACAAAGAGAGATGCAGCGCCAAAGCATCCAACACACTCTGGATATCTTCGGGGAAGAATTCGACCAAGAAGAGATCGAAGAGGCCCTATCCGTTCCAGAGTCCGATTCTGAGCTCGAGATCGATCTGGAGTCCGAAGATGTGCCTCCGGGACAGGCTGCCGTGAGTACCAAAGACCCCTTACCCCTTAAATTCTCTTCCAAAACTCATAAGGCTACGGCACCACCTCTGCCTTCTAGCCAAGGTAGGCACGAGACAATGTTTCCGACGCCCCGCCTCCCGGCTCAGCACCAAAACAAACCGTCAAGCCTTCCGGCTCGGGACCGAGTCGGCTGAAATTACCTTCAGATCCGAAATCAAGCTCCAGAGACAAATCTGGTTCAGAGCCGAAACCCTCCACTTCAAAACACAAACATGCTTTGGAGCCGAAACCCTCCGCTTCGAAACACAAACACGCTTTGGTCCGAAACATTCTAAAGACAAGCTGATTTCTCAGCCGAAATCCAAGTGCATTGTTCTCGAGCCTCCAGACCAATTTTAGACGTTCTTAAGGCCAAATTGGATCCCAAACAAAAGAAAATTTATATTAATCCTGATACTGGACATATTGTGGCTAAAACTCCAGTAAAACACAAGCTTCATGCAGAGGGCACTTCTGATCAGATTCTCTTGAAGGACATGGCTACTAGCCTTGTTTATCCTCCCCACAACCCTCTCCACCATCTTCTCCACAGTTAATAATTGAAGATCCATTACACATAACACCTCAGGGATCTCCACATACAGATCCAGATGTGGATCAGGGTGATGATGATACTCATTTGCCTGCAGACCCATGGAATGATTACACCATTGACCCTCCAGTAGACAATGAGCCAGACCTTTATCCTGCAAAACCGTCACCACCAGATGATAAAATGGCTTATCAACAGCTCATTGCCAGAGCAGTAGAGTATCATGGGGTACCATTACATAAAGAAACATTAGAAGAGGACTTTTTATTCAAAACACTTGAGTCCACACATAGGTCAAGTCAAATTCTCCCTATGCTTAGAGGCATGATGAGGCATGCAGATGATCTCTTTAAAGACCCTGTCAGAACACGTATTTTTACTCCAAGGGTAGATAAAAAAATATAAACCCTCACCATCAGATCATGTGTTTATTAAGGGACAATTACCTCTTGACTCTCTAGTAGTGTCCAATGCTCTCAAAAGAGCTAACTCGCAAACCTCTGGGGATTCACCTCCCCCAGATAAAGAATCCAAACTTATAGATGTCTCTGGAAAACGAGTAGCTGTTCAAGCCGCTAACCATTGGCGCATCGCAAACACACAGGGCCTAGTGCCTAGGTACGTCAGGGCACACTAGGATGATATGGAGCAACTGCTCCAATATCTCCCAGACGAACACAAAACTAAGGCACAGTAGTTAGTTGACGAGGGGAAACATCTCTAACTCCTCAATAAGATGTGCTTTAGACGCAGCTGACACTGCAGCTAGGGAGATGAATACCAGCATTCTCCTTAGAAGGCATTCATGGCTTAGGATCTCGGGGTTTAAGCCTGAGGTTCAACAGTCCATTTTGAACACCCCCTCTGACAAGGAACACCTGTTTGGTCCTGTAGTCGACCAATCCTTAGCAAAAATGAAAAAGGTCACTAAGGTGGCAAAATCCATGGGAGCGCTCCAGGCCCCATCCAATAGAGGCTCTTTCGCCACTCATTTTACAGAGTAGGGTCCAAAACAACATCTTCAGACCCAAATGCTTCCTCTTACAAAGCCAACAATCAATCCTTTCCCTCTAGAGGTTTCTACAGAGGAGTATATAGAGGAAACAATTCCAAAGGCAGGGGTAAAGGCGCCACACCACGTAACACCCCTTCCCCTAATAAACAGTGACTTGCCCACACCACCCCCGACCACTTAACACCTGTCGGGGGAAGACTTCAACAGTTTCTCCCAATTTGTCAATCTATAACAACCGACAAATGGGTGATAGACCTTATTCAACATGGTTATTGCCTGGAGCTTACCTCCAATCCACCAAACATTCCACTTCGCGTTCATAAATTGTCATCAGACCATTTGCAGTTACTCAAACAAAAGGTGCAATCTCTCTTACAAAAGGGAGCCATAGAACCAGTTCCATTTCAGTACCAAGGTTCAGGGGTTTACTCTCTTTATTTTCTGATTCCCAAAAAGGACGGTTCATTAAGACCAATTATGGATCTCCGAGAGTTAAACCACTACATACTGTCAGAACATTTCCATATGGTAATGCTTCAACAGGTTCTTCCTCTCCTACAGCAAGGCAATGTTTTGTCCACACTGGACTTAAAAGATGCATATTTTCACATTCCCATTCATCCAGCTCATCGCAAATACCTCAGATTTGTGATAGCAGGCAAACACTATCAGTTCAAACTACTTCCATTCGGAGTAACTACCCAGTAAGCATCTGGTCTTGGCATGTAGAGCTGTAGATTTACATGCTTTGCATACTCCTGCCATCTAGTGTTGGGTCCGGATATTTGCAAGTTGTTTTTCTTCGAAGAAGTCTTTCCAGTCACGCGGTAAGGCGACTCCTCCTTTCGGTGATAGTGCACATGGGCATCGACTCCATTGTTAGATTGTTTTCCCGCAAGAGGGTGAGAATGGAGTAAGTGAGTGTAGTAAAGAGATGCCCATGTGTAAATAATGAGAACTGCGACAACTACAGGTGCCCGGGGAGGAGGGTGGGCGCATGTGAATCTACAGCTCTACATGCCAAGATCAGATGCTTACTGGGTAAATAACACAATCCGTTCGAGGCACGTGTGCTGTAGATACATTGGCTTTGCATAGACTATATAGCAGTATTCTCCCAAAGCGGTGGCTAACCAGTGGATGTTGCAGTTGTCTGAAAAAGTGTTTTTAGCACTGCCTGTCCTACATTGGCTTATTGGTGTGCTAGTACAGCCACACAATAGTGTTTGGTAAATGTGTGTGGTGTAGACCATGTTGCTGCTTTACAAATGTTAGCTATAGGAATATTACCTAAAAAGGCCATAGATGCCCCTATTTTGCGTGTGGAATGCGCTCTAGGGGGTATAAAGTTCTTTTAGCTTTTGTGTAGCAAGTTTGAATGCACTTAACAATCCATCTTGAAATGCCAGGTTTAGAAATAGGATTGCCTTTGTGAGGTGGTGTATATGAAACAAACAGTTGCTTTGTTTTACAAAAATCCTTTGTTCTTTCGATATATAATAAAGCTCTTTTGACATCAAGTGTGTGAAGAGCTCGTTCTGCTACTGAATCAGGTTGAGGAAAGAACACGGGTAACTCAACTGATTATATGGAAAGCAGAAACCACTTTGGGAAGGAATCTGGGATTGTTGCGAAGAACTACCCTATCTTTGTGGAGTTGAAAGAAGGGTTCTTCTAAAGTTAATGCCTGCAGTTCACCAACTCTCCTTAATGAAGTGATTGCAATGAGGAATGTAAGCTTCCAAGAGAGAAACTGTAAAGGACACTTGTGTAGCGGTTCAAAGGGTGGATCTATAAGTCTTGTAAGTACAACATTAAGATTCCACACTAGTGCCGGTGGAATTCTTGGAGGTATACCTCTTTTTAAGCCCTCCATAAATGCTTTGATGACAGGAACTTTGAACAAAGACAAATGTTGTCTGTTTTGCAGATACGCAGCTACTGCTGCAAGGTGCTATCTAATAGATGTGTAAGCTAGCCCACATTGCTGTAAGTGTAAAAGGTAACAGACAATGTTCTAAACAGAAGCATCTAGAGGTAGAATTTTGTTATTGCAATAAACAACAAATCGGTTCCATTTTGCTGCATAGCAAGCTATGGTAGTAGGTTTTCTTGCTTCATTTAGAATAGTCATACAGTCTGGTGGTAAATTTAAATATCCAAACTCTATGACTCCAGGAGCCAAATCGCTAAGCTGAGCTTCTTGGGATTTGGATGCTTGATTTCTCCAAGGTTCCGAGTGAGGAGACTGGAGGTGAGATGTAGCTTTTGATGTGGAACTACTGAGAGCTCTAACAGGGTGGTGTACCACGGTTGACGGGCCCATGTGGGAGCTACCAAAATCAGTGTGAGTGATGTTTGCCTGAGTTTCCGAACTAGAAACGGAAGGAGTGGGAGAGGCGGAAAAGCGTAGGCAAATATCCCTGACCAATTCATCCATAGGGCATTGCCTTTGGAGAGAGAGTGTGGGAACCTGGAGGCGAAGTTTGGACATTGTGCGTTGTCTGCTGTGGCGAACAGATCTATTTGCGGGTATCCCCATTGTTGAAAATATGGAGGGAGAACTTGGGCATGAAGTACCCACTCGTGTATTTGCTGTCTCCTTTTGCTGAGGAGGTCGGCAATTTGATTCTTCACTCCCGGGAGGTGTTCTGCCAGAAGGTAAATCTTGTGATGGATTGCCCATTTCCAAATTGTCTGAGACAGGCGTGACAGTTGGAGAAAGTGTGTCCTCCCTTGTTTTTGTACATAGTACATTGCTGTCATGTTGTCTGTGGGGACTAGGACAACTTTGCTTGTGAGATGAGACTGAAAAGCTTTCAGCGCTAGAAACACTGCTAGAAGCTCTAGATAATTGATGTTGAGACATCTGTGTTTGTCGTTCCAGAGACCTTGGATTGTGTAATGATGTAGATGTACACCCCAACCGGTGAGAGATGGGTCTGCTGTTAGCACGACTTGTGGAACAGGGTTGATGAAAGGCCGCCCTTTTGATATATTTTGTGGGTTCCACCACTGCAGAGAGCAATGGGTGCGGCTGTCTACCAACACTAGATCTGTTATTTGACCCTGTGAATGATTCCACTGACGTGCTAAGCATTCTTGTAATGGACGCATGTGTAGTCTTGCATGAGGTACTATTGCAATGCATGACGCCATCATTCCCAGTAGGCGCATGAAAGTCCTGAGCTGGCAAGGTTTGGTTGGTTTGGAACTGCAGCAATAGAGTTTGGATATTAGAAATTCAGGCTGCATTGGGGAAGGCTAGAGCCGTGTGAGTGTTGAGAGTGGCTCCTAGATAAGATTGTATCTGTGAAGACTGCAGGTGAGACTTTTGAATGTTGACCGTGAAACCCAGTAACATAATCCTAATGGCACCAAACAGCAAGATTGAGCTAAACGTGTATTCTAAAACAGCAAGTCTTTTCAGTGAGAAATGTGTAGGGTGGGATTGTTCAAGTTCCAAGAAACACCCATTCAAAACTCGCAAGGACATAGCTTCTAGGGCATTTAAGAGAGTGTAGCCAATGGAGTCTGCTCTTTGTCTCATTATCGCCTGCGATGGGATTAGCCACCGAGTATCCACTGTTTTGTCTGCGATGCAATGGAAGGGATTATGGAGCAGGTTTAAGTCTCCAGTCACGAGGAGATGAGCATTAGGATGGTTGCGCTTGATGTCTGAAATTATCTGCATTAGCTGTAGGAAGCTGTGTTTCTGTTGCAGTAAACCCCCCCCCCCCACTTTTTGCCAGACTACTGATGCACTTTGACTTGAAGTGCCCTGGGTCCCTGCCAATCAGGTTCCCAGGGCCTGTGTTCTTTCCCAAAACTGTACCTTGTACCCCCAATTGGCACCTCTCTTGCCACATGTCAGACCCTTGTAAAAGGTACCATGCGTACCAAAGGCACTGTGGCCAGGGAAAGCCTCTAAGGGCTGCAGCACTTATTGTGCCACGCTTAGAGGCCCTATACCTTAACACACACACACACACACACACACACACACACTGCCATTGCAGGCTGCGTGTTTTGGTGCAGAACAAAGTAAAGAGTCGACATGGCACACATCCCGGTGTGCCATGCCTACAACCCACTGCCCTGGCATAAGTCAGCCACCCCTCTAGCTGGGTGCACTATACCAGTGGTGAGGGTACAGGTGCATGAGCCCTGTACCCCTACAGTGCCTAGACCAATTCTTAGACACAGTAAGTGCAGTAATGCCATTAAGAGTATATGGTGCTGGGAGTTTGTCATTACGAACTCCACAGCACCATAATGGCTTTACTGAAAACTGGGAAGTTTGGTATCAAACTTCTCAGCACATTAAACACACACTGATGCCAGTGTGGGATTTAATGAAAAATGCACTCAGAGGGCATCTTAGAGATGCCCCCTGAAAAACGACCTGCCTCTGGTGGGTTCCCTGACTGGTACACATCAGCTTGCCACCACGAGACTTGTTTCTGCACCCCTGGGTGGGAACCTTCGCTCCCTGAGCCCAGAAACAAAGCCTTTCCTGGGCGGCGGTGGTCACACCTCCCCCAGGCCAGGAAGAGCCGTCTGTGGCAGGGGAGCTTCAAAGGCCTTACCGCCTTTGTAATGCGACCCCCAGCCTCTCCTGCTATCAGGAGCAGGCCCCCTTCCTGTCTCTCCTCCTTTTCGGCGGGAAGACAGGAGGGAAAAATTAGCAGAGCCCAGAAGGTGTGCCCACCTCTGCCAACCCCACCCCTCAGGTGGGGGAGGCGAGGTGAAGCCCACTCTTCAGTGCCCGCCATCTTGCAGATGGCAGGCACTCTACAATAAGGACTAGGGATTGTGCCCACTCCCCCACGTGGGGTGAGCACACAAAGGGTGTAGTCACCCTAAGTTCAGTAGCCCTTGGCTACAAGCCTCAACACCCCTAAAACGCCCCCTAAATACAGTATTTAGGGTCAGCCCTGAACCAATAAGGCAGATTCCCGCAACCCAAGAAGAAGAAGGACGAAAGAAGTCGCCCAGCAGAGGAGACTGCAGAGAAGAACTGACTTGGCCCCAGCCCTACCGGCCCGTCTGCAGTTTCCAGAGATCGTGCGCCAAAAGTCGCCTTGTCCTGCAGCCAGCGACCTCCAGAACCTCTGGGAGGACTGACTGCCTTCAACAAAGACTGGATCTCCTGTGAACAGCAGCTCTGTTCAAAAGAATCTCCAAAGCAAGACTCGGAGCCTGCTGAGGACAAAGAAACTCGACGCCTGGAACCACCACTGCACTCGTCGCCTACAGCCTGAGTTCGAGTGGCCCACCAGTCCCAGCGAGGTCCCCCAGCGCTCCAGAGTCCGAGTCCACCGTGGGTTGACCCCTCCAGGACTCCCCGACGTTGCCTGCAGCCTCTGCACGGAGACCTTCCCAACCGCGAGTGTCCCGATAAGGTGAAATCCAACCTCAAAAGACACCCCTGCATCCAGCCGCCCTGCGCCTTGGAGAAAAGAACCCGAGGTGCACCTACGTCCCTGAGCCCTCCAACTTACCTGTCCAGCTGTTGGTTCCTCCCGAATGTCTTCCTGGACCAAGCCTGCAGCTGAAAAACCAAAACCGAGAATCCCCATTGAAAACAACAGGGCACCTGATGCCAAAACAGCACCCTGCACCCAGCCGCCGCTGCGGGTGCGCTTTGTGTGCTAAACCATATCCCCCTTTGCCCTGAGCCTAACACCAGGAGCTTTGCTCCCACAACCTTGTGGCCTGCTAGTGAGCAGCCACCAACCGGAGGCCCCCGATCCCCCACTGGATAACATTGGGCCTCAGCACTCTGCTCCCGGCCGCCCTAGTGCCGCTTAGGGTGTTTCAAGAGTGCATCCTTGACCCTGGGGAACCCTGGTTCTAACCCCAGAATACCAACTCCCAGAACAAAGTACTTACCTGTTAACCGATAACTTCATTTCTCTGCATAGGAATACATTGACTGTTTTTCCTTGAAAAATGTTCTAAGTGTGGAGTTGATTTGTATGAAAACCTGAAAAACTAACTGTACAAAAACTGATTTACTTACCTTTTCTCTAGGAAATGTCCCAGTGTGATATCTAGGCATATCACATTGAGTAGAAAAAGTAACTTAAAAAGTAATCTGAAAAGTAACGTACAAAGTAATCTGTAAAGTAACTAAAAAGTAATTTCAGCATTTTGACTTACCTGTATTTCAATCAACTGCATTTGAACCTGCATTCAATTGTAAAACATTGCATAAGATTTTGCAAAGCATTTATTTCACTTACCTGCACCAGGCCAGACTGCAAAATCCCAATGGGTTGTTAAGTAGATGGAAAGACCACCCATTGCATGGCCTTTGGTGTGCAATCTAATTGCAGGAGAGAAAAAATGGCCATGGCATCTGTTTGAAGTTTGTCGAATCCTAATACGTTCCAGGAGACAAGAGAAGTTGTTGTATCCATATTCTCAGAATCTAACTTTAGATTAGAGTGATATTTGGACGCCAGTCAATTTGATTGGGGCCTGGCTAGAGAGGAGGAGAGTCATTCCCAGTCCTCCTGGCACGTTATTGTAGTGGGGGTGGTGAACTTGCAGCATCTGCCTGCCTGATTGTGGGTGGAAATAGTTAATGATTGAACTTTGGTAATGGCTATTGATTGAAGAGGACTGGTTGCATTTTTAAAAAGAGACGGAGGGCTATGAGTTTTGTCGATGCCTCAAGTCCTGTGGGTTTTGTGCAGGTTAAGAGGTGTGTGGTCAGAAGCTGGATCATATCCTTCTTTAAGAATGCTGTAGGGTATCTGGGTTTTGTTGAGAGAGTTATCAATATTCCCCAATTTTCTAAGATTTTCTGATTTTCACACATTGTGTTCACCACAGATTGGGATGACCTTGTCACTACAGTTGCTTCCTTATGGGCTAATATATTTGAAGAAATAAATTGTATAGAAATAATGTTATTGGCATTTAAGTGACAAAGATTTGGATGCGAGGCCAAAAGTTGAGCTATGTTTCCACGATTCAATGTATCTCTGTTGCCTTGAGATGTGTACTCGGGGTGCTAGATTGTCATTAGATTTGAAACATCTTGGTTTATGGTATTGTGTCCATGGCAAAGTAGGCCAAGGGCTCTGATATTCCATGTGTATGTGCATTAATTTTCCCTGTGCCTAGTTGAGGCATAAGCTTGTGGGCAGATAGTCTATATGGGTCAGGTATTGACCTGAGGAATTTTCATCATTCGAGTGTTGCCATGGTGGTAGTGGAAAGCTTGATGAATGAGTATTTGCTACCGGTGCATCGCATGGCATTGAGTGCTTAGGCTGTATTATAGGTTGCGCTCTAGGGATAGCTATTGAGGTAATTTTATGTTCTTTTGGTTTTTCGCGGCTTGTTCTAGTGTACTTAGTGTTGCTCTGGTGAGGGAAAAAGGCCTGATTCTTAGTGATTTGTTGTTTCTGCATCGTTTAATGAGGAATGTTTGAGCTCTAGTTTAGGTTGTGCACCCAATGTAGCTGAATAAATGAGTTTTGGTTCTTTTAGTTTTTTGTGACCTGGGCTAAAGAAGTTATAGTGTTGAGTTGGTAGTAGCGAAGAGCCTAATACATAATGATTCGCTGTTGCCACAACATTTGATGAAGGATGCTTGACGTCTAATTTAGGTTGTTCATCTAGTGTAAATGACAGCGTGGAACTTGATATCTTTTGGTCTTTCAGTACCTGAACTTATGGTGTCTTGTGTTCTGATGATGGTTTGTGAAAAAGAAAAGGCACTTAGATCTTACAGGTGTTCACAAAGGTCAATTTCTGGATTATCCAAGTTGTGTGCTGCATCTGACACTGCTGTAATTAATTTTTTGTGCTTTGGAAAAAGATTTTAAATGTGATGGCCTGCCAAGCGGCTCTCAGGGTCCTGTCCTGTTTTTTGTTCAATTTTCTGAGCCGCTTTCTCATGCGTCTAGATGGCTGAGTAAGCAAAGTGTTACATGTAGGGATTATTGCGTTGCCAGGATTTGTTAATGGGTTTGCTGCAATGTTAGAAGGCTCGGAGTTGTCTGCTTTTGTTATTATTGTTTCATTGTTAACTAAAAGATCAAGATTGCAAGGAATGAGATGTGTTTCCACATAAGGTTCCATGGCATTTTTTGGTGTGCGCGCTGCTTTGAGAGACTTTGCTTGAGCTGTCAAGGGTGGTGCTAATTCAGTGATGCATGGAGGGAGCTGTGCGAGGCAAAGTGATTTGGGAATTGCAGTCTAAGGATTGTACTTTGCCAACCATTTTAACTTCCTGAACTAAAAAGCCCACTATGGGAAGGTAGGGCAAGCAGCTTATCCATAAGGATGGTACAAACACAATCTTGTGCGTTGGGAACAGATGAAGTGGGTGGTTTATGAACATTTAGAAGTAAACTGCCAATGGTGGCATTAAGGCGTTAAGAGCGAGAGTCAATGCTTGATATATATTGGGCTAGTATCTCTAAAAGGTAAATTTGAACGTCAAACTTGTTAGACTGATATTTCAGGGCTTTGGCTGTGATATCTAGTGTGTTGATTAATTGTTGCCAAGTCCTGATGTCCAGGGGGTTATTAATACAATCACAGATAGGTGAAATAACTTGAAAGTCGCAAATAAGCATTCATTCTTCTGTATTGTCGTGTTGTTCCTATATTACCTATACAGGATCTGCGCGTTTGGATAACATAAACTGTGGGATTGGTGGTAGACTGATTCAGAGCATCCCCACCGGATACGTTAGCCTGTTTGTATTAGCTAGCTCACAGTGCCACTATAATCTCCTCTTATCACGGAGAGAAAAGATTCTGGCAACCCCAGAACATGACAACCCTGATCCCCCCAGGATCGTGGAAACAATATACTACCTTTCGCTCAGTCACTCGTGCTCACTTAGTTTGTCTCAGCGATACACAGAATAACCATACTGGGCGTTTGTCAATAAGGATTTATTGAACAGTTGTTATTCTAGTGTAGCATAGATGATCTGCAACAACCATTAGACAGTAGCAGAGATATATGATTAGCAATATTACAAAAGTAAAGGGATGGTATAGTTCTACCATCTTGCATAAATCATGAATATATACAAGTACATAAAACACATGATAAAAAGTGTGTACTCCTACGATGCCTCCCTAACTAGATGTACCTAAATGTACCTAGCATCTATGTAGGTGTTATGCCCAGAATCCCTCTAGGATCTAGTCCAGCCCATTTCCTGAGAGTTTAAAGAATGTGGGACCCCGTCCTGGTCTCGAGTTGGACACCCCGCGAGGGATATTAGACCCCTGCTAGCTGGAGCGTCTGCATGCAGGAACCTCAGCGTCTCTGGTCAGTGTGTCAGCTGGGAAGTCACGGTCTCCTCTATCTTCCTAAGCAAGATGTGCTGTATATATACCCATAGGTCGCCCCAGGGGTCCTACCTTGCTGTGTTACTGTGTCGGCCTAAAGGATGACGTTGGGTCTGAACTTTATACAGAGATATTATACAGGAGATGGTAATCCTACTGTTAGTCCTGCTGTGCTTCCAAGAAGCCTCATGCATAATGTATGAGAATCGAACCAGGGAAAAACCCGCGTTCTGAATGCAGTGTCATATCTAGGTAAAAGGTCAGTGCCTAAGAACCGTTATGTATGTAATGAAGGGAAGAATATAGGTGAAAGGTTGCAATGTTACCTGCGCCTATACAGGGGTACCTATATGGAATATAACAGTATCTGGATTATTGAAGCTGATGTTGGTGGAAGGGGGTCTGCAGGTTGCCCCATCACAATCCATTATTCTCTGCTGTTTTGCCTGCTATAGTAGAGCAGGAAATGTTTGGCGGGTCCCTTGCCAAGAAGGTAACGCTTGTTGTAGAAAAAGGGCAATATCATCAGCTGTGTCATTTTTATGTTGTTCATTGTGACATTCAGTGTGGCCAGATTTGACACCGAGCACAGTTGTGGCAGCGTGACTATTCTCTTTTTGTGTTGGTAAAACAGATAAGATTGAACCTGGTTGCTGCTTGGAGAAAGAATTTGGAATTGTATTAGTTGAATTAAGCATAGTATGATTGTCCAGTTGATTGCTTTGCTGTGCTCCCAGATCGATTTTGATCCCTTGTCTTGTGGTACAGTTAAAGGAGTTAGTGGGGGCTGTACTGTGGGAGCACACCATTAACCTCCTCCGTATGTGAATATAAAGCTGCCTCTTGGTTTTTCAAGGAGAATTTTGTTGGATTTTTTTAAGTCTGGCCCATAGTACGAACCTGTTGGGCGGGGGCGGGATGAGAGGTAAAACTAATACGCAAACTGCAGAAGATTGAGATCTTTGCATAGATTTAACCATTTAGGGATCTGGGCCAGAGTCCTTTTGGCCCTTTCTTTTGCGCTGGGCAGGTAGAGGATCGCCCCTGGGTTTGCAAGACCTCATTTTGATCAGAAGGGGCGATGAGTAGTTAAATCATTGGCTCCTGATATCCTCAACGTATTTTTGATGGAATTAATTGATTCAACACGAGTTGACGTGACTTAGGCAGTAGCAGTAACAATGCCAGCTTCTGTGGCTATTGTGTGGTTATAGGCTGTTAAAGCTGGGGCTGTCTGCAGAGAGTCGAGCACTGCAGGGAGGGAGCAGCATGGGGGCGGGGAAGCACACAGTGTTACAAGCAGCACCCGGGCCTGGCCCAGCCGCCTCCGCAACACTCCGGCTCAACCCTAGGGCAGTGGTCCTAACACTGCGGCACGATCTCCGGCCAAACCTGGATCTTGTATGCCTGTCGTTTGCCTACGGCTCTTCAAGATTTTATAGCTCCACTTGGTTGTCACTATATGGTGACAATTCTGCAGTGCCGCTGTTCCTGCTCTTTGCATATGGGGCCTTTAGATCTCACTCAGGGATCCTTGGGCGTCATAGCCACTCCCTGAGCCAGTCTCAAAGGTGTTGCCTACTCCTTCAGTGTAGGCATGCTTGTTTGTTCCTTGTGGTACCTTTTGTATTATTTTCTTGTTTAAATGCCCCATGTTCAGTGATTAGCCTTTGAAAAAACAGCGTTGGCAGCCTGGGTTCCTAAATCACCTCAGTGTAGCCGGCCATCACAGCACAGCCAGCCAGCCATAAGGCAACACGGTGATAGCCTGTAGTGGCCAATGACTTAGCTGCAACCCCATCATATTCACAAGACAAGCTACTCCAACCAAGCTCTTGTCTGCAAAACCTTCCAGTGAGGGTGACTGCTGTGTGGTGGGTTTCAACATATATGGGCAGTGAAAGATTCCAATGAAGGATCCTTTGTCATACCAGTGAATGGGAGGGTCTTGCTGAAGGGAGGGAAAATGGAAAAAGCGAGAACTAAGGAGTGTCTGTTCAGAGGGCCTTGAAAAGGAAGGGATTTGCCTTTAAGATACAAGCCAAGGAGAAGGAAGGTTCTGTCAATAGAGAGCCCAGGGATGGGAAAGATCTGTCTGATGTGAATCAGGAAGGGAAAGATCTGCCAAATGTTATCACAAGGAAGAAAAGTCTTATTGACCTTGGAGAAGTGGTTCGATTGCCACATGAGCAACCTTATAGAAAGAAAGGTTCTGTGTTGTGAAGGCACATAGGTGAAAGGTAATAAGTCAGTCATTCAAGGGTTTGCGGACGAAGTGTGCAGCAAATATAGTAAGGCAGTAAGAAAAAATGATGTTACAGTAGCCGCGGATTTTCAGGAAAAAATCCTGTTAAACATCAGTTTTTGAAACGCAGCATCTGAAGTATTTCTACTTGGGTCTTAGCGTAAATCAAGAGAAATAAGCAACAGGATTAGATGCTGTACACACTTAATCTACTGCTTAAGGGGCTTGAGCTGAAAGTGGTTATGTCCGCTCATGAATGGAACCCTTGATGAGGTCAAGGAATCGCACCCTCAATGTCCACATACAACACATACCAAAATCCTGTATAATATGAAAGTATGTTTTGCTTGCAACAGCACCTTGTGTGACAGCTAGGGAACTCTCATTACCCGGAGAATTTACTTATCTTTCCGATGGATACTACTAATGACAGATTCCTCACCTTTGGATACTCCCTAGGTACCAGACTGAATCCAGTAATTTTTCTGCAGCAGCGTTCCTTTGTGCCACTAGGTGGTAAAGTGTGGCTCCACATTGCTTCCTTACTGTCCCAGAAGTGACGGAGTGCAGCCGCATATGTATGCCACCCTGAGTGTTAACATCTGCTCCTTTCTGCGCCTTCTGAAGTAAATCTGGAGCTCTACTCCTAATTTTATCAACGATTTCTAAATTGAATTCCAGTGTGTTAGGGAACGATGTGCCTGCCTAAACCTACAACTTCAACCATGCTACGGCTGCACAAAAGAATTGTCGGTAACTGATTGGCACAAGGTGCGTCTCTTCTGTCTCGGCTTGAGAAACGATTTGAAGTTGTGTGATAAATGTGCTCTCATATACCCATAAGCGATCGGGGACCGGGATGTGAAGCTGTATATCATCGAACACAAGAAGATGTTGTGGCCTTAGGGCAATTCTGCTACAAGTCGTGTGCGCTGACTCAGTTTCACTCCTGAGGCCATTCCAGTGAGAGGTGAGCTTTGTGCTTGAAGTTCTCTGGTAAGTTCATGTCGAAGTCCCAAGAGCTAAAATAAAAAAGCGCAGGAGTACTTGACCCCATACCACCATTCTGAACCAAAAGAGAAGGCGCAAGGGTGTAATGATGCGAGTCGTTCACCCTTGAGATCTCTGGTCACATAGCCAATTCCTAAGCTGATCCTGGTGTGCCCCAATTTGCCCAGGCCATTGGCGATGCCATAACAGATTGTAGCCTTTAAAGGCTACGCTGCTCATATTTAGTGTTCTTCAGCTCCCTCTGGAGCAACTTCAGGCCCAAAAGAGCCGAAGGTGCCCATTTGTGTTATTGTCAGACGATCTTTCCTCTTATCATCTGGCCCCACAGTTCCACTTCGGGCCCCATTGTGACTCGAGTACAAGCTTCCATTCTAGATTCATGACCTGCTACAATCTTTTCCGCGTCAATGCTGGTACCGACACCACAGGCAGCGGAAGAGGATCCATGCTGGTTTCGATAACGGACATGAGCAGACTTTGCTTCAGTCTCGACCAATGTTGTGCTACAAGATTACAAAAGCGCAACAGGTCATCATACATCCTGACTTTGACCCTGTTCCTCTACCAGGGCGGATGCACCAGCAGAGACTCCATCATCTTTTTGGCTCTGACTGTGAATAAGGGACGCCCCAGGATGGGGATGATGATGGTGGTGGGGATGGACTTGGTTTTCTCCTCCCTCATTACACCGATGATAACTCTTTCATGGATTTACAAGAGCCACATGACTTTAACACTTGCCCTGACGAAGGGTTTCACTCACCACTTAGGCCACCAATGGAACAAAGTGCCTCTTTACAGTGGCGGTCCGACAGACAGCTGAGTTCTTAGCACAAGCATCCTTGCAGAACTTTTGCAGCCTGTGCCAGTCACATCTGAGCCTTTCCTCTCTTTTAATGAGGCCCTCATCGATTCCTTGATGGCCACTTGGACCAAGTCCTGTTGCTATTCACTGGTGAATAGTCAAGTGGCCAGGTGTCACAGACCGGCTCCTGGCGATCCTGATTTTCTTCCTAAACATCCTACTGCAGAGGTCCTTATGGTTCAGGCTTCAACTAAAAAAGTGAATCCCAGTTCATTCCCCACAACTCCTATGGAGAGGGAGTCCAAGAGGATGGAAGCTTTTGTCAAGTGCATGTTTTCCTACACCAGTTTAACATTGCAGTCAGTTAATGCTATCTGCCAGTTGAGTTGCTATATGCATTCCCACTGTGATATAGCCACTGAGATCTTGCTGGCAGTCTGGAAGACATTGGGGCCTCCCAGGCTCAGACAATTCACACTGGACAAGACGCTGCCAAATATGTTATCATCACGGGCCTAGATACTAATGATGGCTTGGGTAGGGCAGTTTGCACCAGTGTTGTTCATCACTGAAATGTGTGGATGCACTCCACAGGATTTTTTAGGGAATATGAAAGCCTCTATCATGGATATGCTATTAGCTGGCTCATGCATTTTCAGTGAAAAGGCAGCTTCTATGTTGGAGTGCTTTTAAGAAAGTAGTGCCACGGTGCATCCCCTGTGACTGTTGATCCCTGCTAAGCAGATTCAACACTAATTCAGAAAGTTCAGAGACTATTTCAGATGGTTGGCTTATAGGGAAAAACAGTCTCCCCAACGAGTGCAGCAGTCACTGCAGTCCTTTCAAAGCCATGGATGCGGGGCTAGCAGGCAGCTCACAGGCCAGCAGGGCTTTCAGTCCTCCCATTCCGTTTCTCCTGCTGCATCAGCCACCAAACTGCCTTCATTTACTTTTAATGGCGCATGCTCATTCATTGGAGGGCAGGATCCAGCACTTGCTCCTAGGGTGGCCATCTGTCACGTCTGACGGATGTTCTTTCAGATCATTCAGCATGGCTATGCCCTGACTTTTCTATCTGATGGATGCTATTAATTGCAGATTCCTGACCTTAAATTACTTACCAGACTGTATCCTGAAAGCGTTCAGTAGCAATGCTCCTGTGCACCACGAGGAAGCGGAAGAAGGTTAGGTTCAAAGAAGAACACAGGGTCAAATGTATAGATGAAATGAAAAGAGCTAATGTATCTATGTAAATGTCTTGGGAACAAAGAAAGTGGAACTGGAAAAAAATAACAGATTAGTGGGCCAGTGTTTCTGTTGTGAGTTGATTGGACACAAAGTGGGTAGAAAAGAATGCCCTGTAACCAAAGAGCCATGCAACATGTGTCAAAAATAACTAGGGGTATTTTTAGATTCTATTGCCCAACCTCAGATGCAGCTTCATGTGGTTGGAGATGGCTGTTTAGATTTTAAGAAAGTACACCCACAAGTATTTTGAAAACAGGTAGGCTGTCTAAAACCTTACATACACAAATAAAATTAAAGGGAGTAGTGGCAGTTCTTTGCAAAGTTAGAGGATTTCTGATTAGCTTTCATAAAGCCTTGCCTATGGAGTTGAATGAAGTGGTGCCAGGCAAGAGGTATTGTACTTGTGGAAGCAGCTGAGTAGTTGGCCCCAATCGTAGTGGTCTAGAAGGCCAGTTGGAGGTTTGCTTGTGTGTGGGCTTGAGGATACTTAACAAAGCTGTTGCTTATGTATACTCTGCCTAATATTTCAGAAATTATATTGATGCTTTCTGGGGCCAAGATCTATATGACACTAGATTGGGTCTCTGCATTCCATCAGATTAGGTTGCAGGAAGAGTCGCAAGACATGATGGCTTTTGCTACATCAATGAGAGCTTATGTATTTGTGAGAATGTCTTTCAGTCTGGTATCTGCAGCTTTGGTTTTTAAGAAGCTAAGAATACAATGGTAACACATACTCAAAGTAAATACAAAAAATCAAAATGACATAATGGTGTATGGGGAGTGCACAATTAACGAGTTAAGAAGGTTCTGAACATATTTAAGACTCATGGGTTAACTTAAATGTCAGACAAGTATAAGTTTGGTAAGATGGACATCAGTTATGTGGGCGATTGCATTTACTCAGCAGATATGAGGCCAAAGAAAAAATTTGTAGAGACTGTTAAATATCTTCAGAGGCCTAGTTGTAAAAATAGATTGTTGTCTTTCTTTGAGATGGTGGAATTTTACATTCGTTTTACAGAGAAGTTGAGGAAGTTGCTGAAGAAGAATGTGGAATTTAAGTAGGATAGAAAATGCATGGAAGAATTTAAATCTATTAAAAGAGACTTGGAGAGAGCATGTAACTTACAGTTGCTCATTTCAGGCAAGGACGTAGTTGTTACTATAGATGCCAGTTCTAAAAGCCTGGGAGGAGTTTTGATGCAGAGTGAGAATAGAAAACTATAGCTTTTGCTTCAAGGTCCTTGAGGGACGGGGAATGGCATGTAGGCGATCCCCGTAGTACGTCATTCGCCGCTGTCCGATCCTGAGGAACAGATGCCATGCATCAGTCTGGCAGCATTCGAGATCGCGGGACCAATGCTTTCTGGTCCGGCTGAGAAAGCAGGTAGAGACTACTCCGATATCCAGCCTGACCGCGATTTGTGAACCTCGACGGTCCGCAAACTAGGAGCTGAAGCAGCGCATCTGGCTGGTTCCCTGCCTGCAATGGTGCTAATCACCCCGGTGCCCCTCTTCCCCGGGGATGGTTGGTCTCTTCCAGGACTCTGAATTTAGCACAAGTAAGCCGATTTTTCTGTTTGGCTTGGGAGTGTGTCCATTCGGAATTTCTCACAATTCCCATTCTCAAGCTTCAATATAATCCGTCACAGAGCATGCCGCTGAAAGCAATTAAAGGGGGCAATAAACCAAGTGAAGCGACACCCACACGGAAGCGCCCACAAGGGAGTGGCTCGAAGGTTCTGGACATAAATTAATCTAGCAGCATTAAGGTGGCTGTGGCAGTGAATCCCCATGAAGTTTCACCAGCAAGCTGCTCAGGGTCCGGGATGGCAGATTCTGAGCTGGCGTGAAGCGACTCTGTCGCTCAGCCATTAGAGACCTTAGAACCCCATTCGGCCTGGCCAGATAGTGGTATGAGACCGGCCCACCCCAGGACCTACTTAATGCAGGTCGCAGAGAGACCGTGCAGTGGACGCACTGCTGGCGCGCCAAAGGCAACCTGTCTGCACCCGTCCGCGCGTGGACCATGCCTGGACTGCGCCCAGCGCCATGACCCCTGGCCCTCCCGTCCCACGAAGATACACTATTGCCGAGCTCTACACCCTCTACCCCGGACACCACAACAAACACTGCTACCGCGCCAACCGATGCTCCGCGCTAGGGCCTTTCACCTGCACCCACTGCCACTTAACCTGCCACTGCACACACACCAGCCCACCGACCAGCCCCACCTTGAACACACCACAGACACCACCTGAGCAAAACATCAACTTGCATGCGCCCTTCTCAACACACACTCTTTATGCGAGCATTCCACTGAATTATGGGACTTCATGCGCCACCCGACATCAGCTTCCTTACTGAGACTTGGCTTAACCCCACATCCGCCCCAGACATTGCCACAGCGATCCCCAACAGATATAAAATCACTCACCTGGACCACACCAACAAACCGGGAGGTGGAAGAGACATCATCCACAGAGAGACCATACAGTGTACCACCAACACCACCACTACCCCATGGAACATCTCAACTTCAGGCTCCACGCAGCTGACAAGACAGCCATCAGAGGTCATCCCCACATACCGACCCCCAGGCCTGCACTCCATCTTCTGCAACACCATCGCAGACTTCATTGCGCCCCGAGCCTTAGACTTCAAGGACTACATCTTCTTCCTCTGCGACCTAAATTTCCACATCGACGACCCCCAACGACTAAAAAACAGCACACCTCCTTGACAGTATGAACAGCCATGGTTTGACCCAGATCGTCCACGACTGTACACAAACCGCAGGACACAATATGGACCCAATTTTCACCTCCAGCAACCAACGTCAAATACAGCCATGTCACAGAACTCACATGGACCGATCACTCCATCACCCACTTTCGCATCTCCAGCCCCCGCAGCGCCACCCCCTAGATGACCAACGCCCCCCCTCTCCCACGAGATGTGGAACAAATTCTTAGAGACCAGCTGGGCGAACACCCTCAACACCTCCAACCCGGTTATCACCACCAACCTCGAACAGGTAGTGAAAAACGTCAACGCCTGGATAACCATTTGCCCATACAGCATCTTCCCCATGAAGAGCAACATCCAGAGAAAATCCTCCAAAAAGGCCAGCTGGTACACCCAAGAACACAGAACAGCGAAACGAGACAGCAAACAGTTGGAGAGGAGATGGTGTGCCAGCAAGGACACCTCTGACAAGACAGCCTTCAAGACCTCCTGCAACCTCTACCACCGCCTGCTGAGGGCAACAAGGAAGACAGCCCTTGCTGCGCGCTTCGAAACCAGTGCCAGCAAAACAAAGGGACTTTTTAACCTTGTTAAGGAATTCTCCAACCCGGCTGCCAGCGAAAACCACATCACACCTACACAGGAGCTGTGCAACAACCTCACCCACTTCTTCCACGACAAGATTGCAACCATATATAGAAACTTCAAACCCCAACCCACACCTACGGACTTCCTCGACAGATACGCCGCCACTGTAACACACACGAACCACACACTGACCACCTGGAACATCCTCTCCACCCAGGACACAAACACCACCATGAAAATCCATCCACTCGGGAGCCCCCACAAACCCATGCCTGCACTGCATCTTAAACCTCAGATACCAAAGGATTGGCCAGGAACTCACCACCCTACTCAACACCTCTATCACCACCGCAACCTTTCCCGATGTCTGGAAACACGCCAAAGTCAGATCACTACTCAAAAAACCCTCCGGCGAACTAAAAAATGACCGGGCAATTTCCCAGCTACCATTCCCAGCGCAGGTATTGGAAAAGATCATCAACAATCATCTTATGACCCACCTGGAGCTGAACCAGCTTCTCAATGCCTCCCAATCCGGCTTCCGCAGCAGTCAACGACCCGAAACTGCCCTGGTCCCAGCCACCGACAACATCCGAACCCTCCTTGACCGAGAAGAAGTAGCAGCTTTGATCCTCCCTGACCTCTCTGTAGTCTTCGACACAGTATTCCACCACACGCTGATAGAAAGACTCCACCACATCGGCATCCAAGGGGACGCACTCGGATGGATCACTTCCCACCTTTCACCTCTGAACCCAAGGAAATGACAAGCGGTGTCCCCCAGGGCTCATCCCTCAGCCCCACAACGCATATATGACCCTTCTGGCCAACATTGTCAGATTCCACAATCTCAACATAATTTCCTACGCAGACAACACCCAACTTATCTTCTCACTACCAACGACCCCACCACTACCAGAACCAACTTCCACAGATGCAAAACGTCGCTGACCGGATGAAAAACAACTGCCTGCAGCTGAACACAGACAAGACGTAAGTACTGATGTTTGGCAACAGCAGCAACACATGGAATAACTTTTGGTGGCCATCAGACCTAGGACCCGCACCCACTCCATCCAACCACGCTAGAAACCTCAGAATCCTCATTGACAGCAAGCTCACAATGAAATCACAGCTCAACGCGGTCTCCTCTGCCTGCTTCCTCACTCTGCACATGCTACGTAAGATCTTCAAGTATCTACCCCTACACATGAGACGCACTATGACATAGGCCCTCATCACCAGTCGACTGGACTACGGCAATGCCCTCTATGTAGGAATCGCCGCACACCTCCTACAGAGACTTCAGACCATACAGAACACCACAGCGAGACTCATCCTCTGCATTCCCCGATGGACCAACATCGCAACCCACCTCAGGCAACTGCACTGGCTCCCCGTATAGAAGAGATGGCAATTCAAGTTGTTGACCCACGCACACAAGACTCTACACAGCCAAGGGCCCATCTACATTAACCACCGCCGGATCTTCCTCCAACCGTCAAAGACTACGCTCCGCCTTTCTTTCACTTGCACATACTCCCCGCATTTACTAAAGCAGAAGTGGAGAGCGCAACTTTTCCCACATCGCAGCAAACACCTGGAACAGCCTCCCCACTCACCTCCGGACCATCACCTCACTTTTGGAATTCTGAATGGCTCTCAAGACCTGGCTGTTCGAATAAGCCTCTGGGGATCTGTGAGCGCCTGGATACCCTATCGGGTGAGAAGCCGCACTTTATAAATCCTGGGATGATTGTTAGACCGCAACTCAGCAAGACATAAAGAACGGCACATGGGGGAGAGGGGCCGCCTGGGGAGAATATTGAGGAGGTGGCATTACTAACCAGAGAGGATGAATTAAAAACCCAGGCGAGGAGGATGGGGTGACCAACTCGTTGAGCCCAATAAGAGTTCACTGGGCCCAAATGGGCCACATAATCCAATTGAGTCACGGATAAGTAGCATGGCTTCTGAGTTTTTCCCCCACTTTCTCAATAGCAATAAGCCCAGTACTCCGAGCAATACACCTGTGCCGGGTCCGGATTCCGGCTTGGAGCCAACGCCTCTTGCATCTTTAGGCTCTGATACTCTAACTGGGCAAGTAGACTGTGAGGCCCGGACCCCATCCAGGGATGAGACTTCAATCTCGATCGTGGATTTAGCTCTCTTGAACCAAAGGGTGGATTCCACACTAGCAGAAGACTCAAAAGTAACAAACTTCCACCAACCCTTCAAGGCATGCTATGTGAGATTCTTGACAAGATGAAATCATTAAAGAAAATTCAACAAGTAATCGCTAAGCAGGTCACTGATCGGCTGTCCAACCTTGAAGGGAAAGTTTTACAAGCTCTCGACAAGATGGAAATGATGGAGAAGCGCATCTCCGATTGCGAGGATAAATTGACCCAGGTCTCCGGGTCGGTGCAGCAGATCACGAAACACCAAGGGGCCCTAAAATAAAGCAAGAAGAGTTGGAAATCCACGCTCAAAGGTCTAACCTGAGAAACACCAGCATTCTGGAGCATAACGAAGATGCTGAGGACCCAATATCCTTTGTTGATAACTTGATTAAGAAATACGTCCTCCCCGATTATCCACAGGATCTAACAATTGAACATGCGCATTGCGTCCCTGCCCAAGCCAACTTGAAATATCCTCGCCCGTTTTTGATTAATTTCGCTGACTTCCGGGTCAAGGAGGGGGGTCCTAAGAAAGGCAATTCAGGTGAAAGCGATTGACGTGGACAATGAGTATTTGAACCACATTTTCTCGGATATAACTGTGGAGTCAGTCCCCAGTAGAAAGGATTTGAAGGCTCTGCTCCCAGCATTCCACCAGGCGGGGGCTCAGGCTTCTATCATCCATATGGCCAAGTTGAAAGTCGGAATAATGGCTGGTTCAGTCTGCTTACTACTGTTAAAGAGGCACAGAAGCTCCTGAAGACAACATCTGAGAGTACATAGACTTGGCAATCTGTACACCATAATTTAATTCTAGCTGTTCTATCGGTTGGAGTGGCGGTGTGGTGGTGGGTGGGGTGAGGAAGCAGGGCACATAACCATGGTGTCAAGTGGGCCCAGGTTTTTTTCCCAGTTGGACGTAATGCTACAGGAAGTGGTGCGATATTTGGTGATGGGGGGTCACTGCATGGGGGAAAAAATTTGCTTGGGAATAGTAGACAAGCATTGTCTAGAATTGTTAATAGGGCTAAATAGAGAAATTGGTTTTCAGTGCAATAGAATAAATATATATATAGATAATAGGGATTGGATTTTACTATGGTTTGCTATAATGCAAATGGGTTAAATAACAGACATAAGAGGGACACTGTTTATTTGAGTCTGCTACAGTATGATCCCTCTGTCATTCTCATACAAGAGACGTACTTTGTTTGGGGGAAGGAAGGCAATAAACTCCGCTATCCCTGGGTAAGCCAGTGCTTTTTTCATCTGCAGAATCAGCCCACAGAGGCACGGTAGTGGTGATCAGTCGTAAAGCTCAGGTCAACTGCCTTTCCCCTGTATTGGGTGACGGGGGGGTCTGGATTATAGTTCCCACTGTTGTCTCCAATGTGAGATACAATATTGCTTCTTTCTATAGCCCTATTCACGATAACATCAAGCCTCTTCAGTGACTTTTATGGGAGTTATGTAATCTTCCTGGGATACCCATAACAGGGCATGATTTTAACTATCTCCCCACACCGTGGCTTGATTCCTTCAACCCAAATCGCGGGCAACACAAGAAGAATACAGAAAAGGTCTTTTAACAAATTCTGGTTTTGGCTGGGGGAGGTCCAAGATGTATGGCATAAGCTAAATCCAACAGTCAGAATGCATTCCTGTTACTCTAAGAACTATAGGTCCGCTTCATGGATAGACTTATTTATAGCCCCTTTACCTATCCCAAATATTTCCTCCCAATATCATGCTGTGGCCTTCCCAGACCATTCGGTGATCATCCTAAAATTCCCCTTATTACGCTCAAGAGTAACCAGGAGATGGGTAATGGATAAAACATTGCTCGGCCAGGAATCTGATCTTTGTTCCTTGTCAACAGAGATCAGACATTTTGTCTCTATTAATGCCCATACAGCGGAAGGCGCCACTGTTTGGGAGGCGTTCAAAACCACAATCCAGGGGTCTATGATTTCCTTCACAGCCTTTCAAAGGAAGATGGACAAAGAAAAGCAGGATAGCCTACAGAAAGTGGCAGACGAGGCATATCGTTAAACTCTAGCTGAGCAGTCTCCCTGTTCTCTGGGTTTATGGCAGGATTGAGAGAGTGTTGCATTTTATCCTTTGTTGTAGTTTTTATCGGGATATTAGGAAATCTGTTTTAAAACCTTTATTTTTAGCCAATAAACTGTATTCTTATAAATATGCTTTTGATTATATTTGTAGTTTGGAAAATGACAACATTTGTAACACTGTTATTGTTTTTATACAAATGGCAATCAGGAGAAGAAAGGATAACTCATATTTGGAAGCCTTAACGTATGAATAACTAATAGACCTTTGAAATACTATAAGGCTTTATAAACTTCAGACTGAAATTAGCAACCACCCGCACCTCTGCACTTTATCACCTCAGTACTTTGTTTACCTAGGCTTCGTGAACATGAATCTAGTTAAATGAATTATTAGGCACAGTTTCCCGGATTGTGAGTCTAAGTTGTTATAATTGCTGCTGTTTAGAGTAATGATGTGTCAATATTTTTAATCTGAGTATTAGTATGGATCGAATTGTTTTTATAAGTGTATTTTATTAATGTTTATATATTAATTGTGATTAACATTGGAGTAGCAACGTTTTGTTCTTAACAAGTGCACTTTATGATTGTCTATTTATTAACTGTGATGGATATTGGAGAAGTAACCTGTATAGAAATGTAAATATGGAGCGTCAACATGTAATGGATTACTTAGATTGATTTTAGTGACTAATAGCGATATTATTTTTATGATTAGAATGCTTTTATGGTTGTATTTTATTGACCGAATAAAGCTTGATTGAATTGAGAGAGGCTTTGAAGGACTTCTTTCAGAGGGAAGGAAATTCTTAATAGTCTAGCCTGCAATTGCTGGGTATATGAAGAGGGTGAGAAAATGGGTCACTTCCTGGCCTGGATGGGCAAGGAAAAACTAATCAAAATCTAATTACTGGTATAAAAGACCCCGGTACGGGAGAGATAGAAAGGGACAATGGAAAGATTGGGCAAATATTTTTGAATTAATTCAATTCAGTTAAATTCAAATAACCTTTATTCGGTTGCTAAGCAACCATAAAAGCTAACATAAAATAAATACAATTAAATATTTACAAATGTACAATTCAGACTGCAGCGCAAAAAATGACAAAATGCATAGATCTTAAAATTTGAGAATAAAGGTAGAAATACAAAACCCGTTATAAAGCCAACAGCTAATAAAAAACCTACAGTACATGTGACATGCATAAAAGGATAATAAAAATCAATTTATGAAAATGGCATTGTGCTTCGTGAGTGGACAGCTGCACGAAGAAAATAACCTAAGCAAAGACGTGTCTCCTCGTCTAGCAGCTGGTGAAGAAAGTGATAAGCCGGGGCACAATCTCTCAGATTTCTTGATTTCATAAAATAAACAAAAAATCGCTTTGTATACAGTTAATAAAAATCACAGAAAAAGAGGAAGTGCAGCATAGATTGTTTAGCGGTCTCATTGTTAGGACATGCTTTCTTCGATATTATGTTGATACCCTAAAGGAAAACACAATAAAAATTTGATTGGATCTGTTCTGAATCAAAATAGCAAAAAATGCTCCCCGTGTCCTATTGGTTGCCACAAATAATTGGTAGAGGAAGATACCGTGCTGATACTCAATTAAGTTCTTACTGTGGGTTTCATTGATTGAGCCATTAACCTTTCTTCTTCCATCTGTGCTAATAGCGATGCAAGCACGTGTTTTTTTTATCTAGGGCAGCACACAATGGGGTATCAACGAAAGCTTGCCCAATGCCAATTCCTTCCAATGATTTTTTAACTTGTGCTCGCCCTGGAATTGTTAGGCCAGGCAGTCAGTGATAATGTCTCTTGTTAGAGAGGCTTCCTCTGCCAGCCAGATGGATAGTCACAGCAGAGGGGGTCTAGTGTGAATATAATCGCTCAAGTAGGTGAGGTCCAGCTCTTTGTGGCATACATATTTGTGACCAGTATTTTCCTACACAAGCGATTCTCTTCCCTTTGCAAAGCCAGACAGTCTGAAATGCCCCAAATACCCGCCCCATAAGAAGCAATTGGGACACATTGGGCGTTATATATCTGAAGTACAGGGACCAGTTCCCTACTGTTCAAGGGGCATGGAAGGCTTAGAAGAGAACCTGTTGCTCTGCTAAATTTTGCCCTACTTCTGGAGATATGGGGGGCTCATAATCCTGCTGCACGAAACGCGACCCCCAAATAGGAAAAAATATTTGTACTAAACAAATAGTTTGAAACCGTACTAAAACTGTGAATTTGCAAGCGCCTAGGGCCGCAGGACCTAGTGAAAGAGTTGGAGAAATTAGTCTGAAAATCTAAGTTAGCCATATAGTCCACAAAAGAGTTAACTAACTTATGTAGGCCATTCATTCGGAGTTTGGGACATAAGTACTGCATCATCCGCATAAAGTAATGTGGGAAGTGGGACACCATTGGTCTTGGGAATGTCAGGCGTGCTTATGATTAGATGTGAGCTAAGGTTATTAATATATAAAATAATGAGCAATGGTGCGAGCACGCAACCTTGGCGCACTCCACGCCTCTCCATTCTGATCAAACCTAACCTTAGCTTTTGTGTTCGTATTTAAAGACACTAACATGCTTACAAGGGTGGCATCCAATACCATCTCAATCAGAACTTGCCACAACTTTGTCCTGTTGACACAATCAAAAGCCATGGACAAGTCAATGAATGCTAAGTACAGTGGGGCCCGCTGTGCCACAGTATATTTACCAATTACTACGTTTAGGTTCAAGCATCGTTCTATTGTGCCTATTCCAGTGCGAAAACCGTACTATCATGAAGGATGTTATTATCGATTACCCATTCTCATATCCTATTATAAAGAACCCGCCCAAAAATGTTTGCGGGGATGTCAGTTAGCAAAATGGTTCGGTAGGACTGAGGTTTCGAACGGTCCCCTTTTTTAAAGATGGGAACGTGACTGAACTAAGCCAAGAACTAGGAAATGTGAACTGAGTCAGGCTATTAAAAACGTTGGTCATTAGAGGGGTCCATAAGTTTGTTACATTTAATTACATCTCTTGGGATGACGTTTGGGCCAGGCGCTTTTCCCCCCAGCACTCTGTTGAATGGCCAGAGTAACGTCCTGTAGAGAAACAGTCACATTTGCATACTGCGCTTCATAGTCAAGTTGTAGATCATCAAGGCTCGGGGCAAAATAAATGTGCATGAAATCGGTCAACCAAGCCTCACTACTTATATGAAGGCATGGTATAAGTTGTTTTTTGATCAAGGGATCGCATGTCAGATACTGCTCCCCAAAACATTTTACTGTCTCTCGAACGGGCTGAACACATGAGTACCTCCCATTGTTTGGTAATGATTTCATTCCTCCTTCGTGCTGTTGTAAATTTATATTGCTTTCGTATGGTAGCTATCAAAAGTGTCTCTCTAGGTTCTTTTGGCCAAGACTCTACGTAAAGAGCGATTTAAACGGGAACACTCATGATCGAACCAGCGAGGGACCTGCAACAACATTTATTTTGGGGTGCAAAGGGACTCACTAATCTTCAAACACAAGGACACTAAAGAGCTTACGATTTCTCCTGGTTCAGCAACTTCTGCCAAGCATTCCATGATTAGCTGTAAATTGTCTGATAAAATGTTCCCCAAAAATAACAATGGATCTGTCAATTTCCAACATAGTCTGAAGTTGCCATTTAAAGTTGACAGGTTTGTCAGGGTGGGCTCTAACTTGAAGGTTTTCCTGGACGGAACAGTAAGTGCCAGCTAAACTGGGTTATGATCCCCAAAATGAGTATTAATTACTGTACTATCATGCAAGAAGGGGACAAGATTGCGGGAGACAAAGATATAATCAATCACTGAACGGCAGTTCCTGCTCCTAAAGGTTGGTATATCAAAATTATTGTTACCTTATATTTCCATTGAGTTGGGGAAGAAATAAAATCCTGACAGTTCTTTGCCTCTTGCATTCCCATCCACACCCCCACACAAAAAAACTATTCTGGTCAGTGTTTGGCAATTTAGCATTAAAGTCTCTGCCCATACATAAATACAATTGCTGACCCTTATTAGTTAATCGATCCACAAGAGAAGAAACCTAGTCAAAAAGCGCAGGAAATTTTTGATTAGGTACGTTCACTAAATCATTATTATAAGAATGTACTAGGTACAATGACATTGCCCCTTTATACAAAGTCATTTGAAAATTTTAGCCTGGCACGTGTAAGGCCTCATCCCGACCTCTGAGCTGCAGATTTATCCCGGTAGTTTAGCCTCCTGAAGCTCGCCCTACGCGAGAGGGAATGGCTGCTCTACTGAAACAGAGATAGCCATCGACGTCTACAGGTTTCACATCCCAGGTCTCCTGCATTAGCAAAATGTCAAAAGATCTGATAAACAATTGCCAGTCAGGCAATACTAGCCTGGCTGATGACGGGTGATGCCCCCAAACCGGTCCCAGAATGCTTGTTTCCGTTCCAGGTAGCACCTTGCTTGGCAGTTCGGGCTGGACTGTTCCCATGAGGCACAGGATCAAGACTGATTTGCATATGGCTGGGTCTAAACTGGAGTTGCACGGTAAGCAGAAGAACAATGGATTTAACCCAGATCTCTTGACTGGGAGTGAATGTTTGATTTGATCTTATTTATAAAGTTTTATATAGCGCGAACAATATCCCGAGGGATAGCAGAGCGCTTTACAATAGGATGGGAGGAAGGACATAGATGCAAAATCGACATCAAGTAGGAGTAGAAAACAAGCATGATCGCATATTCAGGGACAGTTGCACAAAAAAAGAAACCATAACAAATGATAGTCCAATGGAAGTAACAATGTCTTCGAGCAGGTGCGCCTAGCCCAATTAGGGTAAGAATTTATTCATAAAGAATTTTTGGGCTTCCAATTTGAACGCCGTCGTTGAAGAGATTCGGCGTACTTCCGGTGGAAGAGAGTTCCATAGCTTTGGGGCAGCGCCAGAAAAGGCTCTGTGACAAGTTCTCTTTTTCCTACAGATGAGTGGTTTCAAGAGGAAAGTCTTGGCGCTTCTTGAGGCTCTTACACCACAAGAAAGCTCCAATTTTTGCGCCAGGTATCTGGGAGTATTGAAGTGAAGGGCATTGTGCGCCAGAACGACGATTTTTAACTGAATACAAGCTTCATAAGGCAACCATTTGAGAGATTTTAGGACTGGGGATATGTGCTCGTTTCGCTTTGTGCCTGTAACCAGTCTAGCCGCTGTATTCAGTGATGCTCTTAGTGGAGCCAGGGAGTATTTGGGAAGGCCACAGAGGGTCGCGCTGCCGTAGTCCAGCCTAGGCAGGACAAGCGCTTGCACCACCTGCTTGAAATTGTTTTGTGGAAGGAAAGGTTTGATATTTCTGAGTGTCCTCATCAAGTGGTTTGCTCCCTTGCATACCTTACTGATGTGATTTTTCATATTCAGGTGCTTATCCAAGGTGACTCCGAGCGATTT
This sequence comes from Calotriton arnoldi, assembly GCA_963921515.1. Classification (NCBI taxonomy): domain Eukaryota; kingdom Metazoa; phylum Chordata; class Amphibia; order Caudata; family Salamandridae; genus Calotriton; species Calotriton arnoldi. The sequence continues at coordinate 89,607 of CAWUFW010000086.1, forward strand.
GGCTGCGTCTATGTTGAGAGGAGTGCAGTTGAAGGCAGTGAGATGATTCAACCAGAGGTCAAACTTGGGGGTGTGGTTCGGAGGGGAGATGACCAGGAATTCCGTTTTAGAGGTGTTGAGCAGAAGATGGCTCTCAGTTAACCAATTTTGAGTAGACGTTAGGGTCGAGTTGAGAGAGATGATGTTTTCGGGGGCAGAGATTTTCAAATAGAGTTGCGTATCGTCCACATACATATGGAAGAGAGTGTTTGAGGAGTTTAAAGAGTTAGCTAATGGTTCCAGGAACAGGTTGAAGAGGATCGGAGATAGGGCGGATCTCCGATCTGCATTCCGTCCATCATCTGTGTGTCTTTAGCTTATTACCAAGGCCTGCAATATTCCAACTCATTATTCGGAGAGGGTACTGACTATTTGCCATAAAACCCGTTGATGCTGGCGTTTTCAAAAGGACGCTTTTTGCCATGATGGGTGTATGCTCCAGTGCAATTTTATTATTCAGGTCCATAGGATGCTGGTTTTGAATCACTAAACTAGGAGATTGCGGGGCCAACATACACCAGGTACGATTTAAGGGAGCTGCCTTTAAGGTTGCACTTGACACGTCTTGTCAGTCGATCTCGTTACAACCTGACAACGGAGCTTATCTGTTAAAGCAAATCAAACCTTAGGGTGGATAGGGCTGGAGAGCAGGTATAGCGGGCCCCTCTTCACCTTAAGGGGGTTATAGAAATAACCCAGGGGAAGCCTAACAATGTTGGATATAGTAGGTAACCTTGCTGCATTAGTACTCAATAGCCTTGTCACAGTGCTCAGATGTATAAAGTTGACCACAATACAGTCTCCAGGCAAGTCCTTTGAAGAGGGGGCAAGCCAATCAACCCGCCTAATTATCATAATATTATGCCCTTCTGAGATGTTAAAGTTGCTGTTTCCCCCAGCCAGTGGACAACTTTGTTACAAGCCTGATCCCATGACTCAGTTTGATCAGAAATCGGGGGGTGGCCCTCCTGCCATTATTAAGACATACGGACAGGATTCTGGCGGAAGATTTAAGACGGTTGTTCATGGCTTACTCTCTTTAGCCTGGTCCACCCCCTGTGGGAGGGGCATAACAGGATATAGAAATAGGGCGGTTATGAAAATGACAAACATCCATGGCCCTTTTTTCTTTTTTTTTTTTGGGTGGTTCATAGTGCTACCTCCTGGTTCTACCTGCAGCGCATTCAAGGTTGAAGGATTGTCTGATTGGCTAAAACCTGACTCCCCCATCGTAGATTTGTGAGGGATAACGCAATTAATTGTAGCTCTGGTTTGTGCCGAACAGCAGGTGGGTTAACTCCGGATTTAGTCATATTGGCCAGATGGCCTTCTATCGCTGTCAAACGCTCCTTTATAGGGCCCAGTTGGAGCTAATCACTTCGGTCAGCAGGTTGCGTATATAGTCAAACTGAGAATCAGCCAGTGATATTTTATCTTGCTTTTTTCCAGCAACCGTTTGTTTAGCTTGGGTTTTTGTACAATGTACATGTTTACTAATCTTTTTGCGCTTAACCACAGGTTTCGATGATAAAATAAGACTGGTTGGGCTGGGAGAAACAGGGTGGTTACGGGTTGGTCTCCTTGCTACATCATTATGTACTGATGGTAGATGTTGAGTGACCAGTAATTCTCCATCTAGAGTGACCCTGTTAGACTCAAGGGTGGAGTTCCCCTGGGCTCTCATCTATTTCAACTGTGTTGCTTCCTTGCCCCAAGGATAGCCTTCGTTCAGTTAAGGCAATTTCATCACTTACAACCCCTATCTCTCTTTCGAGCATGGTGTTGATGCTTGTCTGTCTGTATGGTTTTAATGGCTCACCTGTCGCTTTGCGTTTGCCCATGTCAGTGATGACAAAGAGTTCCTTTTGTAAATGTTATGGGGGTGGCCCAGCCTTGTACAGCCGCAGGATGGGCATATATGGGCCTTCCCTTAGCCCGGGCTTTGCTTGGGCATGTCCCACGCCGCAGGGCTTCTCCGTGCATAAATAGCACTGATTGTAGACAGCTGAGGTGCTGGCAAAGGGTTATGGGACACGTAGTCCCTAGCGGCTGCACTTTGCAGCTGCTCCCCCTAGGCAGTGCTGATAGACCATCCACCAGGTTTGGAGAGTATCTCCACAGCGTATCCCCAGCAGGCAGTGTCAGGCGGTGTCAGAACTTTCAGCAAACAGGCACCCAGAACTTCAGTGGCAGCAAATAACCAAGTCCATAGATGGCGCGTCTGTATAAGGGGGGAAACGGGAGCATGAGATCCGGCCCTGGTGGATAAGTTCTTACAGAAAGTGCACCCCCCAGAGCTAATTAGTGAAGCTGTGGCACACTCAATGCATCCATCCCAGCTGAGATAAAAAGGGTTATAAAAGAGCTCCCTGGTCCAAAGCCCCGGGGGAAGATGGCATCACAGCAGAGTTTTATAAATGTTTTTGCTCTATACTAAAAGCTCCTCTCTCCAAATTGTTTAATTCCATCCTGGCTGGGGGTTCCGTCCCACCCTTTTTTAAGAAAGGAGTTTTAGTAAATATTTTAAAGTAAGGGAAAGATGAATACGCCACATCTTCATGCAGGTTAATAACACTTTTAAATACTGATTATAAGATTTTTACAAAACTTTTAACCAATCATATTAGTGTAGTGATGAAGCCGCTGATTCACCCCGACCAAAGTTGATTTATTAGGGGTCGCAGTCTGAGAGCTAATACTTACTATTTGGCTGAGTTTATCAATCTGGTAACCACTGATAATATCCCCACAGCCGTGTCTTGCTGGACGCAGAGAAGGCTTTTGATCTTGTGAGCTGGGATTTTTTGTTTAAAATCCTGGAAAATGTAATTTCCCATCTCAGCTCACAAGGTCGATAGCCAGACTGTATGAAAATACTTTGGCTCAGATTATAATAAACAACTTAAGCCGGGGACAGTGTATCCTAGTAGAGGGACTCGCCAGGCCTGTCCCCTATCCCCAACCTTATTTGCCCTATTTATAGAACCCTTGGCCCAATATATTCGTTTGCACACCGGCATCCACCCACCATTTCCGAGTGCTGCAAAAATAAAATTATGCACAGACGACGTTGCCTTGTATTTGCTCCCAGATAGGATGAATAATGAGACCGCTTCGCAAGCGATCCGGCTCTATACAAGGCAGGGGGGATATAAAATTAATGAATTCAAGACCGAATCACTATTGTTAATACCCCAATTGAAGTGTTACTACCTGACGTCAGGCACAATTATAATTCTCATCCCAAAAGATATTTAGGGATGTTCTGTTCTGACTCGGTCCTAGATAGCTATCACTTAAATCTTGCCCCGTTATTACCTAAAATCCATTCTGTCTTTGGAAATCCCTCCCTACTTCCATGATCAGTCGGATATCTCTAATAAAGATGTCAATTCTACCTCTCATATTAATCCTTTTGATAAACGTTCCGTGCAAGCATGCTTCTTCCACAAATTGGAGGGCAGCTTTACATCATTTATATGGGGCAATAAATCTCCTAGAGGCAGCTTAAAAATACTCCAACTTCCCAAGACGGAGGGTGGCTTTGCTCTCTCTTGTCTTAGGACTTATTATTTTGCTTCCATTGCTATACAGCTGTGCCGTTTTTCTGTGCAGGGGTCTCAGTTCGATAATTTTTAAATTTCATATATGCTTGGTCGCTGTAGTATAGCCAGTTTGCCAAGAGCCATTAATGAACCCAAAATACAGATAAAAATGAGGTGTAACACCCTGCTGAACATGAGTGCTGCGAAGCAACAACTTTTTTGCAAATTCAAAATACCAAACGTGTTATATTGGGGCCAATCTCCTAAGACCATTGTGGTGTCACTGCCTTTCTGTGGGATCGATCTGTGTTTTCCTGTTCGCGCTTTTGTCTAAGGGTTGTGTGTCACCCCGCCTGTTATCTGTCAATCAGTTACTTCAGGCCTAGGTCGCAGGGCCTGCCTGACCACGTATTTCTGATTCGGGGTTGATGGGGAGGTCATTTCGGGTGGATTTGACAGCAGCGATGTGAGTTTGTTGTTATACGTACATATATCATGGCGCACATCGACATCGTATTGATCAGTATTGACAATTGGGCACCGCATGCACTGCCTTTGGAATCACCATAGAAAAGTCAAAGCAGTCAAACATGAGACTGGTTCTGATCCAGTTGCACAGAAAGAATATGTAAGATGAGGGTATTTTCCTTTTCAGCCTCAACAAGACAGTTCCATCATGATCCTCAGAAGGATCGCACCATGGATGGGCCTGACTGTGGATCAAATGAGTCATTAGCAATCAGGAAAACAATATCCCATACAACAGTCCTCCTACCAGAAGTAATACAGTCCCTCCACAACTAAAGCATTTTGAAACAGCTGCTTAATGGCATGATGTTTTTCCATTTGGGCATTTGCTCTGTAGGGCTGAATAAAGCAACGGGAACATGAACAGGAAAAGTGGAGTATAGCTAACACCAAAAAGGTGTAATTGTAATTATCATATAATTTTATAAGAAATATTTGTAATACATAAGAGGTTATGTCAAACAAAGCTAAAACAAAACTAAAAAGTGAAGACCTGCCCTTAATTGCACAAAATAAATATTTCATTAACAATGGCTGAATCCCCACACATATGTCACTCATATAACACGTTAAACTGTATGACAAGCAAATCTGTTAAACGTTGCAAACCATCTCCTTAAACGAAATTCAAAATAAATTTTAAAAACACTTACGAAGACCTCATTTACTGACCTGATTCCAGTGTACAAAGTGCAAAAATATTTCATAATGAACTTTGTCATTCAGAAGGACATTGTGTTTAAATTGTGGTGGTTGTTGCATTGCCAGATGTCAGTATTTGTCTTTGCTGCTTAGTGCCCCATCACAATTACATTCCGAGCAATAAGCAACCACTGAGGAGATTATTCTGCATCTTGGGTCTTAAACATGTAACTGTGCTTGTATAAATGGGGACATATGCACAGTGTATGGTCAGTAGTTTCATGATGTTAACCACTTAGCTCACATTTTCTAGCAGTTTAAGTGATGGTATTCCAAGCCTCTTCAAACTAAAGTATTGGTACATACAGTTCATGATGGCAGAGGAACCTTTTTTGCACTATCTGTGCAAGATTTGAATTTACCAACTGTCACCTTAGTCTGTATGTCAGTGGTGTAGTGTGAGTTACATTCACTCTGACTCAAGTTATTCATAAAATACATTTCTCATCTATCTCCCTTTAAAGGTACCTACTATGGTCCTTTACTAGACCTAGATTGTCCCTGGATATAAATGATAGTGGGTCACTGTCTTCGTTGAGCTAAAATAAAATTTTGTTTCCCTAGAGGTGAGGACTTGGTAGTAGATTTGGGTATGATCAACAGCTTTAAGAAGCCAATACTGGCTCTATTATACATCCACACACAGTTCAGAAAAGCCTTATCCACCAGGGACGCTATAGACATAAGGCCTTGTTCTTAACTATTTCAACTTTGCTGGATAGAAGTATGAAATTCAGAAAACAGACACATTTTACCCTAAGTAAGTCCATTTCAGATTTTAAATGACAAAGCAATGCTGCAGAGCAATACAACAAAATCGGTAACATCACCGGTGAGCCTACCCTCTCTCCCTGCCCTCCTCTCCCCCCTCCTCCCCTTCATCCTTCCGCATGTTTCCCCTTCCCTTAGCAACACTCCCTCTATGCTCACTTTCTATCGGTCCTCATCACCCGACCCCTGGACACTGGGTCACTGGTCAAGAAAACGTGTGCTGTACCATGTGTGCATTATCTGTATTCCCTTGTGTATTCAGGATATTACTGTAAGGTGACAACTGCATTCTCGTATTACTTTTCTAAATGAATAAATAAATGCCATAAAATATCGGTTTCACATTAGATTTAAAAGCCCCTACTGCTTCACATTTGTAAGATTTCATGAATTTCTTTAATCTTCCCACCATTTCTTAGCATCTCTACCTTATATTTACTAAATGGGTCTTTCAGTCCAAATTAGAGTCAATGTTTACTCCCATGTACGGAAATATTGGACACCGTGTATCTTAGTATTATTGATATACAACAAGTGTTTTGCTGACTGCCTAGAGAAAACCATTGTTTTATGTTAATTGAAAACATCATGATTAAATAATTTCAGCTGCTTCTACAACAGTTGGAGGGCTGTTGGAGTGGTCGCCAGTTAGACCAAATCATCAGTGTATGACAAACTATAAGTTCTTGTCTTGTTTCACTCACATCTGGAAGACCTTCAACATACAGCGAGAAAAGCGGAAGGGTTAAGCAAAATACGCTCCTGTTCACAGTGAATATGTAGCATGCTTTTGTTTAATAACCTATGTAACTGTTTGTTTTGCTTCACATATTGCATTTGATTGTCAATTGTGATAATGTATTTTTGCCTTCGTATTTCAGATGGTGTCTCCAGGAAACCTGAAATATCTGGTGGAACAGACAGTCCACCTGTACTGCTCATCACTGAGGTGAACCCCGACAACCCAGGTGGGCGGGAGAATGAGGAGTTTGTGGAGTTGTTCCATCCTGGTCGTCGTGGTGCTAGCCTGGATGGCTATTGGGTGGTGCTGTTCAATGGCAAAAATGGCTTAGCCTATGAGGTGGTGAAATTGTTTGGCTACCGGACTAACGCGCAAGGTTACTTTCTGCTGGGCAGCTCGGGTGTCGTGCCCAGGCCTGACATTGTTCTTCCTGCCAACACGATCCAAAATGGAGCAGATGCAGTGGCCCTTTACTACAGCAGTTCTGGGACTTACCGTAAGGGAATGGCTGTGACAGAGGAAGGTTTGGTGGATGCTGTCGTCTATCAGTCACGAGGCTCAGAAAAGGCTGATCGACTCCTGAGTGTCCTGACACCGGGCCAAGATGTTCTGCATGAAAATGAAATGTTCAACACTGATGATGAGTCCCTCAGCCGCTGTGACAGCCTTCGTCTCAGAGATCAGAGCAGCTTTCAGGTGCGAAAAAGGAAAGATATGCCTTCTGTGTTTTGTTCTTTTCCTTCATTCTATTTCAGCTCTTTTCATCCTTCTCTTCAATTACTTTCTGTCTACTTTCCTTCTCTAACTGCCATCCCATTTGCTTTTCTTCTTTCTCTATGTATTACTGTCTCTCCTTCCCTTATAGGTGAGGGTTGGTGGGAGTGTGCAGTAAGGAACCGCCTACTTTTCATCATTCATCCACAGAAATGCAACCTTTTGGGATGGAAAAGTCCTTTGCATGGTAACGGACGTGCACCCTGCACCGAGTACCTAACTGTACTGTGTCTGGATCCCTAATGCTGATTTTTGTTGTCATAGGCAAACACGGATTATGCATGTGCACTAAGACATAGGCTTGTTTTATGGATTGCTGTCTTGTTGGACTAGGAGAGGCGCCCAAAGCCCTACCCTCATAGTGCCGGAAGGCTACTGCCTTCACCAGGAGTTAAGCAGCACATGCGTGGTGGTGGCAGCATACAGTGTAGTGACCAGGAGGAGTGAACAGGTCCTTTTTAACCTGTCACTGGAGTGAGGCCTACAGGCTCACTCACTTTTAAAGTTCCGCAGCTGTGTGCTTAACTCACCCTTGTCCTACATCAGATTAATGTGAAGTGCTGCGTAGAGGTGGTGTATCTGCGCTGGGTGTATTTGGCAATGGGAAGGGTACAATACAGTTATAATGCAGTACTGAGCAGTGCACGCATGGTGAATGCATGTAGTAGATGTACATTTGCCTATGAGTGGTACAGTAACTGAAGGATGTAGTGCTGTGCAGTCTATGGAGAATGTATATGTAACTATGAGCAGTACAATAAATGAAGGGTGCAGTGCGTACATGTTAAATGTGTGTGCTTGGTGTGTGTACCTGTGAATAGTACAATATATGAAGGGTATAGTGCATGCATGTTAAATGCATAGGCTGGATGTATGAGTGGTACAGTACATAAAAGATAGTGCTTGCCAGTACGTGCATGTTAAATGCATATGCTGAATGTATGTGGGCCTATTGGTGGTACAGTACATGGAGGGTACAGTACTGTGCAGTGCGTAGATGCCCCATACATGCACTGGGTGTATGTGTGCCTATGGATGGTACAATACATGGAGTGCCCTGGGTTCCATTTTGGGAGACCCAGGTCTGCATGATGAAACATTGATTGGAGGTAGAGAGTTCCCCACCCAGCCCCCAGACAGATATGTGTATTGATGCATTCCTGGAAGGTGGGTGGGACACTGGGAGGGGAGGATCAGGCCTCCTCTGTACACTTCAAAGGGTGCTCTGTTATTCAGTGAAAGGTTACAAGGAAGAGGCCTGGGCACATCTCATGAAGGACATGGTGCTGATAAGGGAATCATAAAGAGTAGGGCTGGGGGCCCTGGGCTAATCTTTTGAGGCACGTTATCACTGTGAGTGACATCCAGGCGTGAACTCTAGTCTCTCCCATGGCCTGTCCTATCAGCTTTGGAGACACTTCTGCTGTGACAGACTGCTTTTCAAGAGGAAGAGGAAGCAGTGGAGTGGACAATTCAAAAGAAGCAGAACCCAAACATAAAATTTCAAAGACTCAGACCCTAGGTCACATTTGGTGTCTGGAAATGGACTATATGAAGGGGAGTTTAAGGTCTCACAAATTGTCTTCTGCTTAGCAACCAGAATGGCTGTGTGAGAAGGGGAAGCTCTACAAGCCTGCTGCCTGTGACCAGGACTGGGGGCCCAGGGAATCCAAGACCACCTTCCCTGGAGCATGAGCGACTGCCTACTTGCCAAGACCCGTGTGCCCTGTGAGGAAGAGGAGAGCATTGGAGACCGCAAGATCCAGTGGGCATCCTTGTCAAGTGGACTTCGTGTGCGAGGTGTGATGAAATGGCTTTTGGACTGATTGGATTGTTGCCCGTGCACAGGACTGAGTCGGTGACCTCCGTATGCCAGGAGAGGGCGCTGTGAAATGTAGTTGTGTTTTGTGCTGCGCCGATTGTGCCGGAGCCCCGCGTAGTAGTGATGCAGCGTCCCTGTATGCCTGGAGGAGCCCGCCTATGGAAAGGAATGCTGTGCGGTAGGGGCCTGTGTAGTAGTGAGGCGACGATCCTGTATGCCAGGAGGGGCCCACCGGGGAAAAGACTGCTGTGCGGTAAGGGCCGTAGCCTTGTGTGGTAGTGCGGCGGTGACCCCGTATGCCAGGAGGGGCCACCATGGGACAACTGTGTGGTAAGGGCCATAGCCATGTGCAGTAGTGAGGCGGCAACCCTGTATGTGAGGAGGGTCGGCTGTGGAGAATATCACTGTGCAGATCAAGCCAGATTCAATAATCATAATCAATCAGAAGGCAGCATTTACGAAAGACAATGACACGAGCCAATTAAAAACATGGGCGGAGAGTGGGCGGAGCTTCCACCGAGCTTCCACTCCATACTCCATTTCTGCAGAGCGAGCAGCGCATGCGCGCTGCCGCTATAGCTCGACCTAAAAAAGAGATAGAGAACTACAAGGGCAATTCCATAGCCAACCACTAGATGGCAAAATGATGCACAGCTTGTAAATCCAGAAAATGCTTCAAGTTGCAAAACTAGTTAATAACCAATTAATTTCTGGTCTGTAGAAAACCTCATAGGGTAGAGCCCCTGGGATCTTCTGGATCCTGCAGATTAAGTACTGTACCTGTGTTTGAAATGCATGATCTTATAATGGCATAAGATGGTTAACACAGAGTTGTGAGATGAGGAATGAGGTCTGAATAATAGTATTTCATCGAGGGGACACTACTTGATTTAGCTTATGAGAGTGAACAATAATGTGGGTTGTGCAATGGAGTATATGTACAGTAGAGTAAATAATGCATAGTCAAGAAATAATTGGAATGCTCATTTTTAAAAATTTGTTCCCAAGGTGACAAACATGACTCCCTCAGCAGAGAATGCCTGCAGATCTCCAAGTACACCAGTGACACCTCTACGTCCTAGTCCACCAGAATCACAAACTGTTACTCCTGACTCTCCTTCTGGTCTTGTCATTAACGAGTTGAGCTTGTTGGATGATCCTGTCCTGTACCAGTTCATTGAGCTGAAAGGAGTCCCTAACACCATTCTGGATGGGCATTCCCTTGTGTTTTTCCAGCAGGATGGACATGCACTGGCAAATATCCCTCTTCAGGGAAGAGTGCGAGTGGATGGCCTGTATGTTATCGGACTGGATGGCATGGCAGAAGCAGGTAGGATATATGCTCCAGAGTCACAACTTTAAGTTGTATGTACTCCTTTCTATGATGTGCCTCCTATTAATTGCTCGCCTTCTCATTTTCTTCAGACAGTTCACTGCCCCGTCTCAGGCCAGCCACTGCTTCAGGCCGAAGCACTGGAGCTGTTGCGTTGTACCTCGGTGAGATGAAGGAGTTGTCCATGGGGGTGACTGCAACACGGAAGGATCTGGTGGATGCTGTTGTTTACACATGGGATTTGTATAGTGTTGGAGGCCTGCTTAATGTTCTTGGCCCAGAACATCTGATCTCTTACAGTAACCACAGGTGAATGGTATTTGGTGAAGGTGGAGAAGTAAAGTGGAAATAGATGTGAGCTGGTGTACTTGGTTTTCTAACTCTGTCTTTCTGCTTCTGTCTCTTTTTATCCTGGTTTCTGTCATCTGCCCTTGGTTCCAGGTGGTTGCACGGAATAGCTACAAATCATTGGTAACCAATCAGATCTAGCTAGTTTGACAAGTGGAAGTGCCACAATCTAGTGCAGGAGTTAGTTTTGTTGGAACACGCATGTTTGCGTTCTTGTATATAGAACTGCACACATTTACGCTGTAATCTCGATTCCATGCTCGATGTGGCTGGACATTTTGGTGCATTTTGTTAAATTTATGAGGCAGAGGTTTCTCTGCTTTTTTTATTGTTCTTTTGCACTTAAATGCTGGTTTATGAAGTACTTTGATACCAAAGAGTGCACTAAACTCTGGAAACTACTCAATTTAATTCCATCTACATCACAATCCAATGTAATCCAATTGAAATTGGGACTCCATAGAGTTTGTGTGTATTTAGAGCTCTCATTTTATATATGGACAAACTTTTCTTGGCCCATTTCCCACCTTGATCACTCCTATGTAGCGTGAGTTGGAAATCGCCAAATGTGAACTTTCGAATAGATTTCAAGCATACTTAAAACACTGTTATCTGCTCGCTAGTAAGGCCCCCGAGTATTAGGTGAAGGCTGATGTTCAACTTCACTATCCAGCAAGGAATGCAAGAATAACATTTTGCAAATTATTTAGCTTCATTAACAAAACTTAAAATTGAATTGAGCTCCATGAATATTATCTTTTCAACCATATTTGTACTTTGCTTAATCTGTTTATACATATTGCCTTTGGAATCACTCCATTTCAGCAGGTTGATTGCAGGGTTCATTGGGCCTTAGAATGAACAAAATTGTCTCTTGTCAATGTAGGCTCTGCCATTTAGATCATAGGTCACTATTGCATGTATTCACAATCTGTCGCTGGCTTCAGATCTTATGCAAGTGTTACCTGAGAAAGTGAGTATAACATTCATACTTGGAATGAAGATTTGAAGATCTGTTTGTATGACTCCTCCTCAAAAATAGGTTTTCGAGTTGTGCAGTTCATCTCGGAAGAAAGATTAAAAAGATACTTGTGTGAAAACTGCTTTTTAAACAGTTGCATGGTAACGTGATAATTTATTTGTACATTGCTTCTGAGTGTGTTATGTTGCACTGGTAATTTAGCATTTATTTCATGTGCATGCTCAGTGGCCATCTTGAAATGGTTTTTATAAGCCTTAAGAAAAATAATTACAAGATGACCACACTGCATGCACTCATGACCAACTTGTATTGGTTTAAAGCCTTACAAAAATGGCCGCCTTCCACTGTCTTAGTGGTAAACATTAGAGGGAGCCTATGTAACATGGAGGCAAGAGGGCACTGGAGGAGAATTTTAGATAAGGGGAGAGGGGGTGGGAATGAGCATGTTGGCCAACTGCTGCATACTGATGGAATCAATCCTTCAATTTCTGCTTTCCCACGGTCCAGAACCTGTTGATTAGTTTTTTCATTAATGTTTGACAATTCATGCATAGAGTCCTGTTGCTAGAGATGCTTATAACTTAACTCCAGGATTGCAAGAGAACATAAGTGATTAGAAATCAATGTTATATTGTTTATTTACTTAATGTATTGAGTTGTTGCTCATTCTCGAGGCTCGCCTGAGACATCCAGAAATGCACGGCTACACCCTTTAATGACAACTTGATTAGATGATTATAGAACACTTATTTGCCTGTGGCCACAAATTATACTGAGCTGCAGCAAATGGTGACAGTGGTTTAAGTGACCTATAGCAAGTAATCAACAAAATAATCTGAAGAGAGTGCCAATTTGGTAGGGATTGTGGTGTTCCAGTTGACCTTCTAAATGTAGTTTCATTATTGATACAGTTGGAAGTGGACAAGTGAAGGCTATGTTTTTTGTCAAATTCAAGATGGCAGGATTAAAAGAAACATGTCAATCTGCTACAAGTAACACATATGAAACTGCAAAGCAGAAGTTACAAATAGTTACTATTTTCTTTACCAAATACCTATTATAAAGTCTAGTTTTTAGTATCTTTCTTTAGAAAAGACTATTTACCTCTAAGGGAATGCTAAAAAAGAAAAAAATCTCCCTTAAGACTTTCAGGTGATAGACACATGGGCTATCCACCATGTTTATTTGCAGGATCAAGCTGAGCTGATTGATCTTCTGCCTCGGGATCTAGGTTGGATTAGTGTAGGAAGCTGGGTTTCTGTTACAGTAAGGCCCCCCCCCCCACTTTTTGCCAGACTACTGATGCGACTTGACATGTCCTGGGTCCCTGCCAAACAGGTTCCCAGGTGCTGTGTTCTTTCCGCAAAACTGTACCATGTACACCCATATGGCACTCTCTGGCCACAGGTCAGCCCCTGGTAAATGGTACCACAGGTACCCAGGTCAATGTGACCAGGGAAGGCCTCTAAGGGCTGCAGCACTTATTGTGCCACCCTTGGAGGTCCTGTACCTTTACGCTCACACACTGCCTTTGCAGGCTGCGTGTTTTGGTGCAGACCAAAGTGAAGAGTCGACATGGCACACATCCCTGTGTGCCATGCCTACAACCCACTGCCCTGGCATAGATCAGTCACCCCTCTAGCTGGGTGCCCTATACCAGTGGTGAGGGTACAGGTGCATGAGCCTTGTACCCCTACAGTGTCTAAGTCCATTCTTGGACATTGTAAGTGCAGTGCTGCCATTAAGAGTATATGGTGCTGGGAGTTTGTCATTATGAACTCCACAGCATGGGGCTGGCTACACTGAAAACTGAGAAGTTTGGTATCAAACTTCTCAGCACATTAAATCCACACTGATGCTAGTGTGGGATTTGATGAAAAATTCACACAGAAGCCATCTTAGAGATGCCCCCTGAAAAACGACCTACCGCTAGTGTCCAGGCTGAGTGGCTGCTTTCAGCTGCCACCACCAGACATGTTTCTGAACCCCTGGGTCGAGAGCCTGCTGCTCTCGGTGGCCTGAAACAATGCACATCCTAGGACGAGGTGCCAACTGCGACCAGGAGCTGGTAAGAAGATCCGACCCTAAAAGGCACCCCTGCACCCAACGCCCCACGGCCTTGGGTGGCCCAACCGACGGTGCCCAACCAACCCCCAGCATCCCAACTTACCTCTCCAAGTGGTGGTCGCACCCAGAAGACCTTCGTCCCCGAGCCTGCAGTGTGTCTGCAAACCGGAGGCTCCCAGTGAAAGCTACAGGGCACCCGACGCCAAAACAGCACTGTGCACCCGGCCGCCCCAGTGCCGCTGAGGGTGCACCTTTTGTGCTGGCCTAAACCCCCATGTTCGAGGCATGTGAGCTGTAGATCACATGCTTTGCATAGATCGCCATCTGGTGTTGGGCCCGGACGTTTGCACTTTGTTTTTGTTCGAAGAAGTCTTTCCAGTCACGAGGTAGGTGACTCCTCCTTTCGGTCGATAGTGTGCATGGGCATCGACTCCATTGTTAGATTGTTTTTTTCCGCCATCGGGTTCGGACGTGAATTGCTGTGCTCCGGTTCAACACCGTTCTCGGGTTCCCCTCGGTGCACAATCCACTGCCCCTCGACGGTATTGTTTCTCGATCGCGTGTTCCTCCCTGGGCGTATCGAATACATTCTACAACTTCGATTGGAAAACTTCGTGCGAGGCCCTCTGGCCTAGCCGCGTCGACCGAATTCGCAGTAGATGGAACGGACTCCATTCCAATTCTGCCCCGGGTGCCATTCCAAGTACCCCCGCACCGATCTTCACGACGTGTGCAACTTGTGTTTATCTCCGGAACACAATGAAAACAACTGCGAGGCCTGCCGATCCTTCAGATCGAAAAAGACGCTCTGTGACCGTCGGGCTCGACGTCGCGAGATGCAGCAACAAAAGGACTCCGCTCCAGACATATTCGGAGAAGAGGCTGGCCAAGAGTTCCTCGAAGCACATGTAGCCGAGGAAGACGAGGAACTACAAATCGACGTCTCCGAAGAGGACTCTGATATCGAGGAGGGCATCACACCCGGTCAGCGTACTGAGAGTACTGAGACTCCTCTGACCCCAAAAGCTCCAGTTAAAAAGGCTTCAGTCCCTCCTCCGCCTTCGGGCCAAGGTCGGCACCGAGATAAAGTGGAGCTGCGGAATATCACGGGGTGCAACTCCATAAGGAACCTCTTGAGGAAGATTTCCTATTTGAGACACTGAGTGCATCACAAAAATCCACACATACACTACCCATGCTCAAAGGGATGTTAAAACATGCTGATGAGGTGTTCAAAGACCCAGTGCGTGCTAGGATACTCACACCCAGAGTAGACAAGAAATATAAGGCCGCTCCTACAGACCCGATTTTTATAAAAGGTCAGGTTCCACTAGATTCTCTAGTAGTCTCAAATGCTCGCAAACGAGCAAACTCTGGCAACGGGAGATGCTCCACCTCCAGACAAAGAATCTAAATTGTTAGATGCATCAGGCAAAAGAGTAGAGCACAAGCGGCCAATCATTGGCGCATAGCCAATACTCAAGCACTCTTGGCAAGATACGACAGAGCTCATTACGATGAGTTAGAGCAAATAATGCAATATCTGCCTGATGAGCACAAATCCAAGGCACATGACCTCATACAGGAAGGGAAACTTATTTCTAACACTTCAATTAGGTGTGCTCTGGATGCAGCAGGCACTGCCTCACGTGCTATTAACACCAGCATTCTTCTCAGCCGCCATGCGTGGCTTAGAGTGTCAGGATTTAAACCGGAAGTCCAAACAGCTATTTTAAATGCACCTTTTGATAAGGAACATTTATTTGGACCAGCGGTGGACACTTCATTGGAAAAAATGAAGAAGGACACTGAGGTAGCTAAGTCTGTGGGAGCGCTACAAACACCATCAAATCGTGGGTCATTTCGCCGATCCTTTTTTATAGGGGAGGTTCAAAGTCCATTTCTTCTGAAGGGGCCTCTACCTCATACAGAGGCAATAGTCAATCACCTTCTACCAGAGGTTATTTTCGAGGTGGATTTCGTGGAAGCAATGGTAAAGGAAGAGGGAGAGGTAATACACCCCGTACTTCCCCAGCCACAAACAAGCAGTGACTTGCTTCTCTTTGCCCTCGACCATCCCACACCTGTCGGGGGACGTCTCTCTCAATTTTATCCCAGTCTGGAATTCAATCACATCAGACAAATGGGTTTTACAAATTATCCAATCTGGTTACTGCCTGGAGCTTACAAGTAACCCTCCAAACATTCCACCAAGAACACACAAACTATCTCCAGAACATTTACACCTACTCAAATAAGAGGTACAATCTCTTCTGGAAAAAGGAGCTATAGAACCCGTCCCACTACAATATCAGGGGACAGCAGGGTACTCTCTTTATTTCCTAATTCCGAAAAAGGACGGTTCTCTCAGGCCTATATAAGACCTCAGAGAATTAAACCTCTACATTCAATCAGATCACTTCCATATGGTCACTCTCCAACAGGTACTTCCTCTGTTACAACAAGGCGACTTTATGTCCGCTCTGGACTTAAAGGAGGCATACTTCCATATTCCAATACATCCAGCTCATCGCAAATACCTCAGGTTTGTAATAGCAGGACAACATTATCAATTCAAGGTGCTTCCATTCGGAGTGACTACTGCTCCCAGAGTGTTTACCAAATGCCTAGCAGTAGTCGCTGCGCATCTGCGAAGACAACATGTTCACGTCTTCCCATATTTAGACTACTGGCTTATCAAAGCCAGCACTCTCTCAAAGTGCTTACAGCACACTCAAGCAACAGTCCGCTTACTGCACAACCTCGGATTTACAGTCAATCTGGCAAAATCCCATCTTCAGCCCTCCAATACACAAGCTTATCTAGGAGCCACTCTAAATACTCAAACAGCTCTAGCCTACCCCAATCCAGCCAGAATTCACAATATTCAGGCTCTCGTTTCCAAATTTCAACCCAACCACTCTTTGCCAGCTCGGGTATTCATGCAACTACTAGGAATGATGGCATCTTGCATCATGATAGTTCCTTATGCAAGACTGCAAATGCATCCCCTTCAAGAATGTTTAGCACGTCAGTGGAATCAGTCTCAGGGTCTATTAACAGATCTGGTGTTGGTGGACGGCCGCACTCATCGCTCTCTGCAGTGGTGGAATCCACACAACCTTACAAAAGGGCGGCCTTTCATCGACCCAATTCCACAGACAGTACTAACAGCAGACGCATCGCTCACTGGTTGGGGAGCTCATCTCCAAACTCCCACAATTCAAGGATTGTGGAGCCAAAAGGAAAAGCTCCTACACATAAATTATCTGGAACTGTTAGCACTATTTTTAGCGCTCAAAGCCTTCCAAACTCACCTTCTAGGCAAAGTTGTCTTAATACACACAGACAACATGACAGCAATGTATGCATACAGAAACAGGGAGGAACATACTTCCTCCAACTGTCACACCTTGCACAAAACATTTGGAAATGGGCCATTCATCACAAGATTTATCTCCTGTCGGAACATCTCTCAGGAGTGGACAATCATATTGCAGATCTCCTCAGCAGACAGAGGCAGCAAATTCACGAATGGGAATTTCATCCTCAAGTTCTCCTCCCCTTCTTTCATATGTGGGGCTTTCCAGACATAGATCTGTTCACCACACATCAAAACGCAAAATGCCCAAACTTCGCCTCCAGGTATCCACACCCATTATCCAAAGGCAATGCCCTATGGATGAACTGGTCTGGGATATTTGCTTACGCTTTTCCGCCTCTCCTACTCATTCCACTAGTGGTTCGCAAGCTCAGGCAAACATCCCTCACACTAATCCTAGTAGCTCCCACTTGGGCTCGTCAACCTTGGTTCACTACCCTCTTAGAGCTATCAGTGGTTCCTCATCAAAAACTACATCTCACATCCAGTCTCCTCACACAGAGCCATGGAGAGATAAGACATCCAGATCCCAAACCTCTCAATCTTGCGATCTGGCACCTGAAGTCATAGAGTTTGGTTATCTAAATCTTCCACCAGACTGTATGAATATTATGAAAGGCTAGAAGACCTACTACAAGAGCTTGTTATGCAGCAAAATGGAAGCGGTTTGTTATTTATTGTAATAACCACATCAATCCACTTGACGCTTCTACTCAAAATATTATTTATCTGCTACATTTACAACGTTCAAATTTAGCGTATACGTCTATACGCCTACATCTCGCTGCAATAGCTGCTTATCTTCAAAACAGACCACACCTGTCACTTTTCAAAGTGCCTGCTATTAAAGCTTTAATGGAGGGACTCAAAAGAGTTATTCCTCCAAGAATTCCGCTGGCCCCAGCGTGGAATCTTAATATTGTACTTACTAGGCTAATGGGTCCACCATTCGAGCCTTTACATAAATGTGAGTTACAGTTTCTCACTTGGAAACTAGCTTTCCTCATTGCTATCACATCACTCAGGAGAGTAAGTGAGCTTCAGGCATTAACCATAGAAGAACCATTTTTACAAGTACACCTAAACAAAGTGGTTCTTCGTACTAATCCTAAATTCTTACCTAAGGTAGTTTCTGCCTTTCACATCAATCAATCTGTTGAGTTGCCTGTATTCTTTCCTCAACCAGATTCTGTGCAGGACGTGCTCTACATACTTTAGATGTAAAAAGAGCGTTAATGTATTACATAGAGAGAACAAAATCTTTTCGTAACACCAAACAACTCTTTGTGGCTGTTGCTCCACCACACAAAGGCAATCCCATTTCTAAATCCGGTATTGTAAGATGGATAGTTAAATGTATCCAGATATGTTATGCAAAAGCTAAGAGAACGTTACCAATTCCCCCTAGAGCGCATTCTACTCGCAAACTGGGGGCTTCTGTGGCTTTCTTAGGAAATATCCCCATAGACGAAATCTGTAAAGCTGCAACATGGTCTACACCACACACATTCACAAAACACTATTGTGTAGATGTGCTAGCTAGACAACAAGCTAATGTGGGCCAGGCAGTTTTACGTACACTATTTCAAACCACTGCAACAGCTACAGGTTAGCCACCGCTTTCGTAGATTACTGCTGTATAGTCTATGCAATGCATGTGATCTACAGCTCACATGCCTCAAACGGAAAATGCTACTTACCCAGTATGCATCTGTTCTTGGCATGTAGAACTGTAGAATCTCATGCGCCCACCCACCTCCCCGGTTACCTGTACCTGTTCCAGTACTATCTTACTTAGATAACTACACATGGACATCTCTATTCTACTCTTACTTACTCCATTCTCACCCTCTGTGGTGAAAACAATCTAACAATGGAGTTGATGCCCATGCGCACTATCACCGAAAGGAGGAGTCACCTACCTCGTGACTGGAAAGACTTCTTCGAACAAAAACAAAGTGCAAACGTCCGGGCCCAACACCAGATGGCGATCAATGCAAAGCATGAGATTCTACAGCTCTACATGCCAAGAACAGATGCATACTGGGTAAGTAGTATTTTTCCTTGCCCTGAAATTAAGTCCAGGAGCTTTGCTCCCACAACCCAGTGGCCTGCTCGTCTGCAGCCACCAATTGGAGGCCCCCTAGCCCCCATTGGATAACATTGGGCCTCAGCACTCTGCACCCGGCCGCCCTAGTGCCGCTGAGGGTGTAACAAGAGTGCATCCTTGACCCGGGGGGACCCCTGAGTCTAACCCCAGAATACCAACTCCCACAACAAAGTACTTACCTGTTAACCGATAACACTATGTTCGAGGCATGTGATTTCTAGATTACATGCTGTGCATAGCTCGCCATCTAGTGTTGGGTCCGGATGTTTGCACTTGTTTTTCTTCGAAGAAGTCTTTCCAGTCACGAGGTAGGCGACTCCTCCTTTCGATGATAGTGCGCATGGGCATCGACTCCATTGTTAGATTGTTTTTTTCCGCCATCGGGTTCGGACGTCTATCGCTGCGCCCCGGTTTGACACTGTTCCTTCGGTTTCCCTCGGTGCGCAAGATACTCACCCTCGACGGTATTGTTTTCGATCGCGTTCTCCCTTCTATCGTATTTACTTGCAAAAACCAAACTTTCGATCAGAAAGCTCGTGGAAGGCCGTTGGGCCGATCCGCAGTCGATGGAACAAACTCCCTTTAAATTCTGCCCTCTGTGTCACGCGAAATACCCGCGCACCGACTCACTCGAAGTGTGTAACCTGTGTTTGTCCCCTGAACACAAAGTACAGGACAGCGACGCCTGCCAGCCTTTCCGCTCCAAGAAGACACTTTGCGACTGTCTGGCTCGACGTCGCAACATGCAGAGCCAGCACACAAGCTCCATTCCGGACCTCTTCGGAGAACAATCGGACGAAGAGGCCGGCGAGGCCATGGGAACTGAGGAGGAGCGGGAGCCGATCGCCATCCCAGAGCTCGACTCCAACCAAGAGGACCACATCCCACATGGCAACGTACCGTGAGTACAGCTCCCCCCTCGTCCAAAGACCCAACTCCACAAAAGAAGGCTCCGGTCCAACCCGCGCCCTCGGGCTCCGGTCGGCACCGAGATCATGCTTCCAACGCTCCGCCTTCTGGCTCGGCACCAAAGCCTACCAAAAAGCCTTCCGGCTCCGAAAAGACTCCCTCCAAATCAAGTTCGGAGCCGAGAACTTCGGGGTAGAAAAACAAGTCCGGCGCCGACCCCACCCATTCGGCACCGAAAACAGCAATATCCAAGACTTCGGCACCGAAACCTTCGGCGCCGAAACAGTCAGATCTGCCAAAATCACCAAAAAGACACAGTTTCAACGCTCCAATCGACAAACCGGATCCGAAACAAAAAGTGCTGTATATTCATCCTCAAACTGGACACATCACCACTAAAGTGACTTTAAAAAGAACTGATACAGAGGAAGAATACCACATTCCTTTAAAGAAGAGAACAGTTGGAACTAACCCTTCCCCTCCTCCTCTTCCTATTACTCTTTCTTCACCTCCTTCGCCTCAGTTTCAGACTATTTCACTTGAACATTCACCACAGCATACACCTGACAACCAGGATGATGGGGATGACAATGGGGATGATAATCCAACCAATGCAAGACCCATGGGATGATTACAATACCAATTCGCCCACGGGCAATGATCCTGATTTATATCCTAACAAGCCCTCTCCACCAGATGACAGTGTAGGCTACATTGAGTTACTGGGTAGAGCTGTCAAGTACCATGGGGTGCAGCTACATAAGGAATCCTTAGAAGAGGATTTCCTCTTTGAAACCCTCAGTACCACACAGAGGTCATCACATACTCAAAGGGATGATCAGGCATGTAGACAAAATTTTTAACGACCCGGTCAGAGCTCGTATTCTTACCCCTAGAGTAGACAAAAAATACAAGCCAGCACCATCAGACCCAGTATATATTAAAGGTCACTTGCCACTAGACTCCCTGGTTGTGTCCAATGCAAGGAAAAGGGCCAACTCCCAGACAACAGGAGATGCTCCACCCCCGGATAAGGAATCCAAACTTATTGATGCTTCCGGGAAAAGGGTAGCCTCTCAGGCGGCCAATTTCGGGCATGTCTTCAACACTCAGGCATTGCTAGCACAATATGACCGTGCGCACTGGGACGAGATGGAGCAATTAATACAATATTTGCCCCAGGAACATAAATCTAAGGCACAAGACCTGGTGCGTGAAGGGCAACTTATTTCTAATAACGCTATAAGATGTTCCCTAGATGCTGCAGACACTGCTGCTAGAGCAATAAACACCAGTGTCCTCTTGAGAAGACATGCTTGGCTTCGCATATAAGGGTTCAAACCAGAAGTGCAAACCTCCATTTTAAACACTCCCTTTGATAAAGAGCATCTATTTGGCCCAATGGTAGATTCTTCACTAGATAAAATGAAGAAGGACACTGAAGTGGCCAAATCCATGGGAGCCCTTCAGTCAGCACAAAGCTGAGGTTCCTTTCGGCACTCCTTTTACCGTGGAGGCTCAAAAAATACCTCCTTGGAGACCACTACCTATAAGGGCAATGACCAAGCCTCTCCATCTAAGGGTTACTTTAGAGGGGGTTACAGAGGTAACAACGGCAGGGGCAGGGGTTCAAACACACGCACCTCCCCCTCCAATACAAAGCAGTGACCTGCCTCCACCTCCCCCCGACCACCTAACACCTGTCGGAGGAAGACTGTCAAATTTCCTACCAATCTGGCAGTCAATAACAACAGACAATTGGGTACTACAAATTATCCGTTATGGTTACTGCCTGGAGTTCATCAACACTCCTCCAAACATTCCACCAAAGTCACACAAACTCTCACCAGATCACCTACACCGCCTCAAACAAGAGGTTCAGTCTCTACTTCTAAAAGGAGCTATAGAACCCTTACCACCGCAACATCACAGGTCGGGCGTATACTCTTTTTCCTTCCTAATACCCAAAAAAGATGGTTCTCTCAGACCAATATTAGATCTCAGAGAACTCACTCTTTACATTCAGTCAGATCATTTCCACATGGTAACACTTCAACAAGTACTTCCTCTGCTGAAGAAAGGCGACTTTCTGTCTACTCTAGATTTAAAAGACGCCTATTTTCATATTCCAATCCACCCCGCTCATCGCAAATTCTTCAGGTTTGTGGTAGCGGGTCAACACTTCCAGGTCAAGGTACTCCCATTCGGAGTCACCACAGCCCCAGAGTCTTCACAAAATGTCTGGCAATAGTAGCTGCTCACCTCAGAAGACAAAGCATCCATGTCTTCCCATACTTGGACGATTGGCTCATCAAAGCCAGCACGTACCAGCGATGTCTTCAGCACACTTTCAGAACGATTCAGTTACTACATCAACTAGGAATTACAATCAATGTGACAAAATCACATCTCCGACCAGACAATACTCAGGACTACCTTGGAGCCACGATAGATACTCAAAAGGCTCTCGCCTTCCCCAGCGCAGCCAGAATTCGAAATATTCAGGCTTTAGTTCTCCAGTTTCAACCAAATCATTGGATTCCAGCTCAGGTTTATATGCAACTGCTGGGAAGGATGGCATCATAATTGTCCCCCATGGCAGGCTGCACATGCGTCCACTTCAAGAATGTTTAGCCAGTCAGTGGAACCAGTCACAGGGTCTATTGACCGATCTAGTGTTGGTAAGCGGCTGTACTCATCGCTCTCTGCAGTGGTGGAACACACAAAATTTGTCAAAAGGACGGCCGTTCATAGACTCGGTTCCGCAGATAGTACTGACAGCGGAAGCGACCCTCACTGGCTGGGGAGCTCACCTACAAAATCACACAGTGCAAGGCCTTTGGAGCCAACAGCAGAAGTTGCTCCATAATAATCATCTAGAGCTGCTTGCAATGTTTCTAGCCCTCAAAACGTTTCAGACTCACCTAGAGGGCAAAGCTGTCTTGGTTCGTACAGACAACATGACCGCTATGTATTACATACAAAAACGGGGGGACCACACTCTCTCTCCAACTGTCCCACTTAGCCCAAGACATCTGGAGGTGGGCCATTCACCACAAATGTTATCTCCTAGCGGAACACCTCCCAGGAGTGAACAACCAGATTGCAGATCTCCTCAGAAGGCAGAGGCAGCAAATACACAAATGGGAACTCCACCCTCAGGTTCTCCTCCCATACTTTCAAAGTTGGGGAGTCCCTCACATAGACCTGTTCGCCACATACCAAACCGCAAAATGCCGAAGCTTCGCCTCCAGGTACCCACACCCGCAATCCAAGGGCAACGCACTATGGATGAACTGGTCAGGGATATTTGCCTACGCTTTTCCGCTTCTCCCACTCATTCCATGAGTGGTTCACAAGCTCAGGCAAACGTCTCTCACACTAATCCTAGTAGCTCCCATATGGGCACGTCAACCTTGGTTCATAACCTTGTTGGAGCTATCTCTGGTTCCGCATCAAAAGCTGCATTTAACCTCCAGTCTCCTCACACAGAGCCATGGAGAAATCCGACACCCAGATCCCAAACAGCTGAACCTCCCGATCTGGCTCCTGAAATCTTAGAGTTTGGTTACTTAAACCTTCCACCAGAATGTATGACTATCATTAGGGAAGCTAGAAAACCTACTACAAGGGCCTGCTACGCAGCTAAATGGAAGAGATTTGTTATCTACTGTGGTAACAATCATATCAACCCTTTGATGCTTCCATACAGAACATCATATGCTATTTGTTACACTTGCAACAATCATCTTTGGCTTCTACCTCTACCAGACTACACCTAGCGGCAATTGCTTCATATCTCCAAAATAGACCGCATTTGTCGTTGTTTAGAGTACCTGTGATCAAAGCTTTGATGGTAGGACTAAAAAGAATCATACCACCAAAACTTCCACCAGCTCCACTGTGGAATCTTAATATAGTCCTTACAAGGTTGATGGGCCCACCTTTTGAGCCCATGCACAAATGCGAATTACAGTTCCTCTCTTGGAAAACAGCTGTTCGAGGCATATGAGCTGTAGATCATATGTGCGCATGGGCATCGACTCCATTGTTAGATTGTTTTTTTCCGCCTTCGGGTTCGGATGTGAATTGTTGCGCTCAGGTTCGGCACCGTTCTTCGGGCCCCCTTCGACGCGCAATCCACTACCCTCGACGGTATTGTTAATCGACCATGTTTCCCCTTCTCCGCGTATCGTTTACTCTCGAAAACCTTCGATCGGAAGGCTGCTGGACATACCCGCGCCGGGATCGGTCGCAGCTGATGGAACAGACTCCATTCAAGTTATGTCCAAGGTGTCGCGCTACGTTCCCGCGCACCGATTTGCACGAAGTGTGCAACCTTTGCCTATCCCTGGAACACGACGAGAAAGACTGTGACGCGTGCCAGTCGTTTCGGTCGAAGAAAACCCTCCGTGATCGTCGGGCTCGACATCACGAAATGTACCAACAAAGCGGCCCTGCGCCGGACCTCCTCGCAGAAGAGTCTGACCAAGACGAATCGCAAGCGCAGGAAGCCGAGATGGAGGAGGAGCACGTCTCCGTATCCGACGCTGAAGACCTGACCCCGGCACAACGGACCGTGACTAAAGAGCCCTCGTTTCCCCTATCATCTCCTTTACAAGAAAAAGGCACCGGTCCCTCCTCTGCCTCCGGGCCGAGAATAAGTTTTGAGCACCCCCGCCTGCGGGCTCGGCGCTGAAGCACGAACAACAGCCTTCCGGTTCGGGCTCGACCCGTCCCCAAGCCGGTGCCGACCCGAAACCTTCGGCGTCGAAACGAAACACCTTCTGGTCTCCG
Source organism: Calotriton arnoldi (assembly GCA_963921515.1). Taxonomy (NCBI): domain Eukaryota; kingdom Metazoa; phylum Chordata; class Amphibia; order Caudata; family Salamandridae; genus Calotriton; species Calotriton arnoldi. The sequence goes on from CAWUFW010000086.1 coordinate 114,458, forward strand.
TTCCGCCGTTGCGGAAAGCTAAATCAGCGGAGCCGAAAACTTCGGAGCCGAAACTCTCGACGCCGAGACCGACGTCTAAAGAAGGTACATCGACTAAAGAGTCTCGGACCGAAAATCCACCGGATCCGAAACAAAAAGAAATCGCAATCCACCCGGAAACTGGACACATTCATGCCAAACTTCCGGAAAAGAGGAAAATGGGCTTATCGGAGGACTACCACATTCCTTTGAAAAAGAGAAATGTGGCTATTGACTGTTCTTCTCTTTACATTTCTGAAGAGCCTCTTCTTTCACCTGCACATTCCCCTACACCACCATCACCTGACCCACAAGATACAGGAGATGATGATGATGATGATTTAGATGCCTATGCACCACAAGATGTCCCACAGGATCCTGATCCATGGGATCATTATAAAGTCCCTCAACTTGATAATGACCCTGATTTGTATCCATCTAGACCTTCCCCTCCAGATGATAATATTGGGTACATTGAGCTCATTAATAGGGCTGCACAATACCATGGGGTAGAGCTCCATAAAGAGAGTCTAGAAGAGGACTTTATATTAGAGACCCTTAGTTCATCTCAAAGGGCTACACAAACCTTACCAATGTTAAAGGCCCTCCTTAAACATACTGACGATATCTTTCAAGACCCTGTCAAAGCTAGGATCATCACTCCCAGGGTAGAGAAGAAATACCGGGCTGCACCTAATGACCCAGTCTACATCAAAGGACAATTACCTTTAAACTCTTTGGTCGTTTCTAATGCTCGTAAGAGGGCTAACTCCCAAACCACAGGGGACGCCCCGCCTCCGGATCAAGAGTCCAAATTATTGGATGCGTCCGGTAAACGGATAGCATCACAAGCGGCTAATAATTGGCGCATTGCCAATGCCCAGGCATTACTGGCAAGATATGATAGGGCTCATTATGATGAACTCCAGAAGCTCATTGAGTTCCTTCCTAACGAGCATAAAGCTAAAGCTAGCGACCTTATTCAAGAGGGTAAATTAATAACCAATACCTCTATCAGATGTGCCTTAGATCAGGCAGATAATGCGGCGCGGGCAATCAACACTAGCGTACTGCTCCGTAGGCATGCTTGGTTAAGGATTTCTGGGTTCAAACCTGAGGTGCAAGCCTCTATCCTTAATCAACCTTTTGATGCGCAACATCTTTTTGGCCCAGCTGTTGATGCATCTTTGGAAAAAATGAAAAAAGACACAGAGGTTGCTAAGTCCATGGGGGCCTTGCAAGCACCTTCCAATAGAGGTTCCCTTTGTCGCTCATTCTACAGGGGCGGCTCCAAAAACATTTCTACGGACAATGCCTCCTCCTGTTACAAGGGCAAAATTCAGTCGGCCTCTTCAAGAGGTTATTTTCGAGGAGGATATTGAGGAAATAACGGCAGGGGAAGAGGCAGAGGTAATTCTACACACACCTCCCCCGCCAACAACAACAAACAATTACTTATTTCCCATACCCCCGATCATTCCACTCCTGTCGGGGGACGTCTCTCACAATTTCTACCCATTTGGAATACGATTACATCCGACAAATGGGTTCTACAAATTATCCAATCTGGTTATTGCCTGGAACTTACAAGCACTCCACCTAATATTCCTCCAAGGTCACACCTCATGTCACAAGAACATCTTACGCTTCTAAAGCAAGAAGTTTTTTCGTTATTGCAAAAAGGCGCAATAGAACCAGTTCCTTTACAATATCAAGGAACAGGAGTGTACTCCCTATACTTCCTAATTCCCAAAAAGGACGGCTCTCTCAGACCCATATTGGACCTCAGAGAACTCAATCTGTACATTCAGTCGGACCATTTTCACATGGTAACACTCCAGCAAGTGCTTCCTCTCCTTCAGCAAGGCGACTTTCTATCCACTCTGGATCTAAAGGGCGCTTATTTCCATATACCAATACACCATGCCCACCGCAAATACCTCCGGTTTGTGGTAGCAGGCCAACATTATCAATTCAAGGTCCTACCCTTCGGAGTCACAACTGCTCCCAGGGTTTTCACAAAATGCTTAGCAGTAGTCGCAGCCCACCTGAGAAGACAACAGGTTCACGTCTTGCCCTACTTAGACGACTGGCTTATAAAGGCCAGTTCACACAACAGTTGCCTGCGACATACAGAGAAAACTGTGCAACTCCTTCACCAACTAGGGTTCACAATAAACCAGGCCAAATCCCATCTCCAACCCTCAGTGTCTCAAGACTATCTAGGAGCTACATAGACACACACAAAGCTGTAGCATATCCAACTCCAGCCAGACTCAGGACGTTTCAGAACGTACTGTCTCAGTTTCAGCCTCAACACTCCTTATCAGCTCGAATGTTCATGCAATTACTAGGAATGATGGCGTCTTGCATTTTCACGGTTCCCTACGCAAGACTTCAGATGCGTCCCCTGCAGGAATGCTTAGCAGGTCAGTGGAACCAGACTCGGGGTCAGTTATCAGATCTAGTGTTGGTAAACGGCCGCACCCATCGCTCTCTGCAGTGGTGGAACACACAAAACCTGTTAAAAGGGCGGCCCTTCAGCGACCCGGTTCCACAGACAGTACTGACAACAGACGCATCACTAACAGGTTGGGGAGCACATCTCCAAAACCACACAATTCAAGGCATATGGAGCCCCCAACAGAAACAGCTTCACATCAATCACCTAGAGCTCCTAGCGATTTTTCTGGCTCTCAAAGCGTTTCAAGTTCAGTTAGTACGCAAAACCGTACTAATTCGTACAGACAACATGACAGCCATGTACTACATTCAAAAACAGGGGGGGACACACTCCCTCCAACTGTCCCAGCTAGCACAGGAAATCTAGAGGTGGGCCATTCATCACAAAATCTATCTCCTGGCAGAACACCTCCCAGGAGTGGACAATCAGATGGCAGAGCTGTTAAGTCGACAGACGCAACAGATCCATGAATGGGAACTACATCCTCAAGTCCTCCTCCCATTCTTCCAGATGTGGGGCTTCCCAAACATAGACCTGTTCGCCACACATCTAAACGCAAAATGCCCAAACTTCGCGTCCAGGTATCCACACCCATTGTCCAAATGCAATGCACTATGGCTGAATTGGTCAGGGATATTTGCTTCCACTTTTCCGCCTCTCCCACTCATTCCATTAGTGGTTCGTAAACTCAAACAAACGTCCCTGACGCTAATCCTGGTTGCTCCCACATGGGCATGTCAACCATGGTTCACAACCCTATTGGAACTCTCAGTAGTTCCTCATCAAAAACTATGTCTTTCACCCAGTCTCCTCACCCAGAGCCATGGCGAGATAAGACACCCAGATCCCAGTCAACTCAATCTAGCGATCTGGCACCTGAAGTCCTAGAGTTTGGCTATCGAAATCTACCGCCAGACTGTATGAATATCATCAAGGAAGCTAGGCGTCCTACCACAAGAGCCTGCTATGCAGCCAAGTGGAAGCGGTTTGGGATTTACTGTAACAACAACCACATCAACCTGCTTGATGCTTCGGTACAAAACATTATATGCTATTTGTTACATCTACAACGTTCCAACTTAGCATACACATCTATCTGCTTACATCTTGCTGCAATAGCTGCGTGCCTCCAAAATAGGCAGCATCTGTCTCTTTTTCGAATACCTGCCATTAAAGCATTTATAGAGGGACTCAAAAGAGTTATTCCAACGAGACGTCCACCTGCCCCACTGTGGAATCTCAATATTGTTCTCACCAGACTAATGGGTCCACCCTTTGAACCATTGCACAGATGTGAACTACAATTTCTTACATGGAAAGTGGCTTTTCTAGTTGCTATCACATCACTCAGAAGAGTTAGTGACATCCAGGCATTAATCATAGAAGAACCTTTTTTGCAAGTGCACCAAAAGAAAGTAGTTCTTCGGACCAACCCTAAATTCCTTCCTAAAGTCATTTCTGCTTTTCACATTAATCAATCGGTTGAGTTACCCGTTTTCTTCCCCAACCAGATTCAGTCGCAGAACGTGCTCTGCACACACTAGATGTCAAACGAGCATTGCTGTAGTACATTGAAAGGACAAAACCTTTCCGTAACACCAATCAACTTTTTGTAGCCTTTGCTCCACCACACAAGGGCAATGCCATATCAGAATCAGGTATTGCAAGGTGGATTGTTAAGTGTATTCAGATATGCTATGCAAAGGCTAAACGAACATTACCAGTTCCCCCTAGAGCACACTCTGCATGTAAACTGGGGGCTTCTATGGCATTCCTAGGGAATATACCCATAGACGACATATGCAAAGCTGTAACATGGTCTACCCCTCACACATTCACAAAACATTACTCTGTGGATGTGTTAGCAGCACAACAAGCTAGAGTAGGCCAGGCAGTTTTATGTACACTATTTCAGACTACTGCAACAGCTACAGGTTAGCCACCGCTTTGGGAGATAACTGCTGTATAGTCTATGCAAAAGCATATGATCTACAGCTCATATGCCTCGAACGGAAAATGCTACTTACCAGTGTGCATTTGTTCTCTGCATGTAGAGCTGTAGAATCATATGCGCCCACCCTCCTCCCCGGGTACCTATACCTGTTGCAGTTACATCTTACTTAGATACATACATTCATGGACATCTCCTTCTAACTACTCTTACTGGCTCCATTATCACCCTCTGCGGGAAAACAATCTAACAATGGAGTCGATGCCCATGCGCACTAACACCAAAGGGAGGAGTCACCTACCTCGTGACTGGAAAGACTTCTTCGAAGAAAAACAAAGTGCAAACATCCGGACCCAACACTAGATGGCGATCTATGCAAAAGCATATGATTCTACAGCTCTACATGCCGAGAACAGATGCACACTGGTAAGTAGCATTTTCCTTCCTCATTGCAATCACATCATTAAGGAGAGTGAGTGAATTACAGGCATTAACCATACAAGAACCATTTTTTCAAATACACAAAGACAAAGTGGTTCTTCGTACCAATCCTAAATTTTTAACTAAGGTTGTATCTGCATTTCACATAAATCAGTTGGTAGAATTACCAGTATTCTTTCCTCAACCTGATTCAGTTGGAGAAAGAGCTCTACACACCTTAGATGTTAGAAGAGCACTCTTGTACTACACTGAAAGGGCAAAATATTTTCGTAAAACGAAACACCTCTTTGTTGCTTTTGCGCCACCACACAAAGGCAATCCTATCACAAAATCAGGTATTGCAAGGTGGATTGTTAGGTGCATTCAAACCTGCTATGCGAAAGCAAAGGTAACTCTAACTGTACCCCTAGGGCACATTCCACTCGTAAGCTAGAGGCCACTATGGCTTTTTTAGGAAACATTCCTATTGTTGACATTTGCAAAGCTGCAACATGGTCTACACCACACACATTCATTAAACATTATTGTGTAGATGTGTCAGCAAGACAACAAGCCAATGTGGGTCAAGCAGTACTTAAGACACTATTTCAGACAGCTCCAACCGTTGCAGGTTAGCCACCGCTTTGGGAGGATACTGCTATGTAATCTATGCACAGCATGTGATCTACAGCTCACATGCCTCGAACGGATAATGTTACTTACCCAGTAAGCATCTGTTCTTGGCATGTAGAGCCACATGCGCCCACCCGCCTCCCCGGATACCTGTAGCTGCTGCAGCTCTCTATTTAATTTACATACATACGCATGGACATCTCTATTCTTTACTACTACTCCCTTCTCACCCTCTGCGGCAAACAATCTAACAATGGAGTCGATGCCCAAGCGCACTATCATCGAAAGGAGGAGTCACCTACCTCGTGACTGGAAAGACTTCTTTGAAAAAAACAAGTGCAAACATCCGGACCCAACACTAGATGGCGAGCTATGCACAGCATGTGGCTCTACAGCTCTACATGCCAAGAACAGATGCTTACTGGGTAAGTAACAATATCCTTTCCTCCATAGGATAACAATGACTGTTTTTCTATGAAAAGTTTTAAAGTGTGGAGTTGGAAAACCTAAGAAATTCTTTTAAAATTGTACGAAATAGCAAAAACGCTTTTTCTCTCCTCTTTACAGGAATGGTCCCAGTGCAGTATCCAGGTATACTGAACTGTGTAAGAAAAGTAATCTGCAAAGTAATCTACTGGTCATTTTACTAAAAAGCCTATACAAAGTATATGTACTGTATTTCCACAGCATTGCATTTTCAGTAACAATACTGTAATCAAAACAAAGTGCATATGTTCACGGGCCCGGGGGCCGCTGGAGGACCTTCTGGGGGTGTGCCGGACAATGCAGCGCTCCTTGCGGCCATTACACAGTCCAGAGACATGTTAGACGCCAAGATAGGGGCGGTGGGCTCGGACGTCATGCTATTGCGGCAGGATCTGCGGAACGCCGTGTCCCGAACTACAGAGGCCGAGACCCGTATCTCTGGAGTGGAGGATGATGTTACCACGCTGAAGGCGCGGGTGGCTGCACTGGAGACCACCCAGCGGGGTCTCGCACTGCGGGTGGAGGATGCGGAGGGGAGGGCAAGACGTAATAATCTCCGCTTCGTTGGGTTTCCGGAAGGATGCGAGGGGGGCGCCATGGAGCAGTTCCTCACGCGGTGGCTCGAAAGTTGGCTTCCACCAGATTCGATGTCCCGCTGCTTTGTGATTGAGCGTGCTCATCGAGCGCTCGCTCAGAAGCTCTCCGCCTGGGGCCCGCCCGAGACCTGTCATTGCAAAGCTATTAAACTATCATGACAGGGATGTTATTCTGAAGCAGGCACGTCTCAAAGAACCCTCCAGTACGATAACGCTCGTATCCTAATTTTTCCTGACTACACGAGGCTGGTCCAGCAACAGCGGCAGTCGTTCCTAGCTGCAAAGGCCCGCTTGAGGGAACTCAAACTCCCGTATGCCCTACTATATCCGGCTCGTCTGCGGGTGGTCTATCGCTCCCGCACTCCATTTTTTCGACTCACCGGAAGAGGTGTTTAAATGGACTGATGAAACGGTGCGAGTGCGGGCTCATACGCCACCGGGACGAGGGTCTGATTCCTCCTCGTCGGAGGCTGCTCGGGGGGCCCTCGGTGAAGTCGAAGGGGGCCAGAAGGTCGCGCTCCAGGCGCCGCTCCCTGTCCTGTGGTGCGGCATCCCGGGCTGGCTCGGTTTCAGGCCGGCAGACAGTGCAGCCCTGAAAGATGTATCAGCGAGGAGCAGAAGCAGAACAGTTTGTACCTGCTGGATCGGAGAGGCTTAAATGTGGGCCGGGTCCGTTAGTGGATCCGTGCGTCTTGAGGGAGTGTTAGCAAAAGATGGGCTGTGAGTTGGGGATCCATTGGTCGGGACGGACCGGGCCCTCCCGTTGGCGGGCGCGGGACGTACCCGCCGCGACAGATACGTCATTGTGGTTGAGGTATGGGGTGGGGGGTTTGTTGGGAAAAGGGTTGTTTGTTTTGTTGATCGCACTTCACCGCTCAGATAGTCGGCTCATATTTGCACGCCGGGTAGGATTCCACATCCCCGCCCACGCAGTTACAATACTACATGGCAGATATACCCCATAGGGAGAAAATATCCCTGGGCTCTCTCCGTATTCTCAGCTGGAACGTGAGGGGAGCTCTCGATAAAATTAAACGTGGGGCCATATTGCAGCAGGCCAAGCGGGCGGGGGCAGATATCCTCCTACTACAGGAGACACATCTCCTGGGGACAAAAGCCCCTTGCCTTCAACGATATGGATATCAACAGGTGTTCCACTCTGGTTTTGTGAGGGGGTCCAGGGGAGTAGCTATTCTAGTTCATCGTAGGGTTCCTTATGTGCATAGTAGGCTTTGGACCGACACCCAGGGGCGCTATATATTCTTACAAGGCAAGGTGGGGGAGGACTTCCTGATCCTGGGCAGTGTATACGCTCCTCCTCCGCTACAATGGAGCCTGGTGGAGCGGCTTATGGCTAAATGGGTGGACATGCCAGATGGAGGGGCTGTTATTGGTGGAGATTGGAATGATGTCATGAATGTGGGCATGGACCGCTGGAGAGAGAGGGGTGTTTCTGAGGGAGGCGGCACCACACGACTGCACTCGCTGGCGACGGGTCTGGACTGGGTGGATGCCTGGCGTCACTTGCATCGGGATGACCGAGAGTTTACTTATCTCTCGGCGGTCCACGACTCCTTCTCTAGACTCGACTACATATTTGTTCCCCGAGTGATAGTGGGTAGGGTGATGGGGGCAGAGATTCTCCCGCGAGGTCTTTCTGACCATTCCCCGGTGGCCCTCACCATACAGATGGGGCGGAGGAGGCAACCGTTTAGGTGGCGCCTGTCGGTGTAGCACTCGCAGAACGACGATTATAGGGAACGGATGAGCGATGCTATTGATGAGTATTTGAGAGTGAATGTGGGGTCTGTGATCGGGGCCGATTCTGTGTGGGAGGCGATGAAGCCGGCATTGAGGGGTACAGATATCGCCTGGTGTGCAGCGGCTCGCAGAACACGTAGGGAGGCACTTATCCAGGCTGAGGCGGGTATCGAAGATCTTGAGCGTCGGGGGTGAGAGGCAGGCGGCGGCCAGGCCAGACGCCAATTGCTGTTTGCCCAACAAAATTATGCCGCGCTACTGCTAGACGAGGCCCGACAGGCCTGGCTGGCGACGCGCAGCAGAGTGTATCAATGGGGGGACAAATCCAGCAAGATGCTTCATCGACTCTGCCAGGGGGTGTATCATGCCCAGAGTCTACCGGGCATACTGGGCCCAGAGGGTGTGCCACTCACAGATCCAAGAGCCCTGGCGGAGAGCTTCGCTACATATTATGCGGAACTCTATGCCGCTAATGAGTGTCTGCCTGCAGCCACGATTGATAGGTTTTTGTCCGACCTTCCGCCCAGGGCACTACCAGATGCAGTAAGAGAGGATCTGGAGCTCCCACTGACAGACGAGGAGCTGGGAGTTGCATTGGGGGAGCTTAACTCCGGGAAGGCTCCGGGACCCAACGGGTTCCCCAGTGAATTTTTTAAGCGATACTTCCCACAGGTGGGGCCTCACTACCGTGCAGTGGTGGAGGAGGCGCGAGATCGTGGCTCTCTCCCCCCGGATTGGAGGCATGCGGAGGTGGTGGTCTTCCACAAGCCCGGCCGACCGCCGGATCAACATGCGTCCTACAGGCCCATCTCCCTCTTGAACGTGGAGGCCAAAATTCTGGCAAAGGCCCTGGCCAATCGCTTACTGCCCCATGTGGCCGCTTTGGTGCATCCCGACCAGGCGGGTTTCATGCCCCAGCGGGCGACTAGACATAACATTAGGAGGGCACATGTCGCGGTGGCGGCCATCCAGCACCTGGGAGCGCCGGCAGCGTTGTTGCTAGCGGACATGGACAGGGCATTTGATTCTCTTAGTTGGGTGTACCTCTTTGCCTTACTACAACGGTTGAATCTCGGGCCGCGGTTTATTTCCTACTTGTCTCTCTTATATACAGATCTTACGGCATTGGTGCGGGTGGCTGGCATGGCTTCATCCGTGTTCTCTATTGGGCGGGGGGTGAGACAGGGATGCCCCTTATCCCCATATTTATTTGCCCTTGCGATGGAGCCTCTAGCGGCGTGGGTGCGAATGGACGCACAGATACAGGGATTTGAATGGGACACAGGGTTGTCGGACAGGATTGCATTGTATGCGGATGATGTCCTCTTCTTCCTCACAAATGTGAATAGAACAGGGCCACGACTCCTGCGAATAATGCAAATTTTCGGGGAGACGTCTGGACTTTATATGAATCCCCGCAAGTCCACGATGTGGATGCTTGGAGGCCGGGTAGATTTAGGCGCTTGGGCATCATCGATTCAGCTGGCAGCAGGAGGACTGAAATATTTGGGAGTATTTATAACACAGGTGCCGGCAGTCGCTTGGGAGCGCAACTTAGTACCAGTGTGGGATCGAGTACGTGAAGATATTAAGATCTGGTCCCGCATGCCGCTGACTATATATGGTAGATCAGTTATATTTAAGATGATCGCGCTCCCTCGCCTGTTATATCAGCTGCAAAATCACCCCTATCCGATTTCTCCTCGCTGGTTTAGGCAGGTAAATGCGGCCCTTGGCCAATTCTTGTGGGATGGGGGTAGGGTACGCGTGGCCTTACGGACGTGCTTCTTATCTACTTACTGTGGGGGATTGGCTTCACCGTACATCCTGTCATACTATCAAGCATCTCATTTGCTCGTATTGAATGAATGGTGGTATGGCGATCGGGAGGACCCGGCATATGCAGTAGAGAGGCGGCTCTTGGGAGACCACTCGCTGCACCGGGTATTATATTCGGCACCTCTACGGAGATCTTTGCCGTCCGCAACGAGGGTTGTGTTCCAGATCTGGCGGCAGGCGCTGCGTAGGATGGGGTGGTGGAACACGCTAACGCGGGAGACTCCCTATGGGATAATGGGCGGTTGCCACAACTGGCGGCCCTGCCGGGATTTCGGGGCTGGGATCACATAGGGATATCGGTCCTGGGTGACGTCATGAGGGGCTCCGTGTTGAAGTCCTTCCAGGACCTTCAGGCGGAATTTCATATGCCGAAGTCCCAGTTCTACAAGTACCTGCAATTTCGCCATGATCTGCTGCCTAGTCTGGCGGGACTGGAGTCTTTGGCTGAGTTTAGTCCTCTGGAAGCCAAAGTTTTTATGGGCGAACCACCGGATCGTAAGATCTCGAGAATATATCAAACCCTGGTTAGTCACTGCTCTTCCAGGCTTCAAAAACTCCGGGAGGATTGGGAGGGAGATCTAGGCCCCTTAGAGGAAGAGGATTGGGTGGAGGCTCTGGCTGCCCCGCGAGGAGCGGCCATAGCGGTGCGCCTGCGCCTGGTTCAATTTAAGTACCTGCATAGGATTTATTATACCCGTATGCGTCTGTGGAGGGCGGGGTTGATTGCCTCCCGGTGTGTCTACGATGTGAGCGAGAAGAGGGTACGTTAATACACACGGTTTGGCAGTGTTTCTCCTTAGATCGTTTCTGGAGGGGGTCTTCAGTTGCCTATCAGAGGTGCTGGGCTGGGATCTTCCCCGCTCGCCGAAACTAGCACTTTTACATGTTATGGAGGAGATAGGCGGCAATATCTACAAACGCCATCTGTTGCTGTTAGGTCTTACATTAGCCAAAAGAGACATAGCAAGGGCGTGGAAGGCACCGGGGCCCCCAGCACTAACTGCCTGGAAGAATGGCCTGGATTTCTGCAAGGGCCTAGAGAAACCCATTTTCGTTGCCAGGGGATGCCCTCTCAAACACTTTAAAATATGGAAAAGGTGGGCGGATTATAGGGGATTGCTCCTGGATCCGGTCCCGTCGGAGAGGGACCCGCGTATGTAGGATGGGGTTCATTGGGGAGGTTTCAGAGAGAGGGATGGACGATGGAACCCTGGTGGGTATTTCTTATTTTAACATTGGAACGGCTCCGGCTGGAGTTGGTGTGTTGTGCGATCGGGGGAGGGTTGGGAGGGGAGGGGAGTTGGATTTTGTTTGTATTGCCCTTAATTTCTTCTCGATATTATTTTGTAAAATGTCAAAGTCAATGATAATTGCTTTTGATTCTGCGGTTGCCCCTGGGGTACAGGGCCCCGCAATATATGTGCCACTTGACAATAAAAATTTTGTTTAAAAAAAAAAAAAAAAAAAGTGCATATACAATTGCAATCCAACCTGTGATACAACTGCATTATTACTGTAAAGTATTTATTGCTTACCTGTGCCAGGCTTGCTTGGTTCTAGAAAATAAAATAACTAAAAGAATATTTTTATACAAAAACAATTGGTCTGAAGTTCAGTCTTTGAGCGTGTGAATTCATTTGCTGACTGAGTGTGTACAACAAATGTTTAACACTGTCCTCTTGATAAAGCCTTACTGCTCGACCACACTACCACAAATAGAGAGTGAGGTGCTATCTACTTTACCTCTGCCTACCTTTAGGGTTCCACTGGACTCTGTGCACACTATACCTCATTTTGGTATAGTATATACAGAGCCAGCTTCGTACAATTAGGCCCCAGCTAATTAATGCAAAATGTGCTGCCAGAGAGCTTTCCCCTATCGCCAAACAGAATCACCTCCATTTTAGTCTGGTTCATTTTTTTCTGTTTACCTTTCTTTATTTGCATTTTTTTATTATTGTTACGGTATACACATGGTATATAGTGCAATATATATGATGGGATCCATCAGATTGAGTTTGCATATACATAACTTGATATCAAGACATGAAAACTTGGATATATTAACTGAGTTAAGGAGGTACCTCAGTTCTCAATGAGTTAACAACAGTTACATTATAGCTTTGATGCCCAACGGGAATAGTATTAGATTGCCATATCTCGATAGATTCATGTGTCGATCTGTCCACTGTGACTTTTGCTGGGCCTTTGTGGACTGTATTATAGAGAGTAGTGCAATGTATATTTAACATAAAAATATTTTTTTTACATCAACAAACCAACACACAAGAATCGCTCCAGGCTATTATTAATGGCTGCGCCATGAGAGTATCCGTCCCTAAGCCTCATGCCCCACCCTCGCAAAACGGGGTGAACTGAAATTCGAGCTCATCCCAGCTTTAAAGTGTATCAACACTACATTCTCATGTAGTATCGGTACCTAATTATTGTGTCTGGTACGTGGGTTGTATGTCACTTAGGTGCCTGTGTCTAACCCAATCCTGACACCATTTTGCGAATTATTACCCACAGATTCTTGTTCTACCCGTTTCTGCTCCATTAATATCGTGTCCCAGCATTGCGCAATGGGGTATTTGCGCAGGCCAGCTATCTCTTCCCTGTGTAGAGCCGTGCTTTCTGCCTGCGCCCATACCACCATAGAGTTTTTCCAGTTGTTGAGGGCGGGATGGTTTCTGTTTTTCCATTGTTTAGTGATTAGCCTTTTAGCAACTATAAGGCCTAGATCTGTGAACCTAGAAGTGACTTTCTGTTTCTTGGGTCTGGAGAATGAGCCTAGTATACACTCCTCCCATGTATGTAATTGGGGTCTGTCAGTGTAGGCCGCCAGTGCCGGCGTCACATCCTGCCAGTATAGTTGTAGCGTGGGGCAGAACCACATCATGTGTAGGAAGTTGGCGCCCACCTGCGTGCAACGAGGGCATGCTGAGTTGGCTAGTTGAAAGTAGTTGTTCAGTTTGTCTGGAGGCAGGTATGCCCTGTGTGTGATATACGTCTGTATAAGTCGAAATTTGGCGTTTCTTGGTATCTGCGTGGAGCTGGCTAGGATCGTGTTCCATTCACCATCCGCCCATGGAGTTCCCCTGCCCCCCTCCCACCGCGTGCGCAGAGATGTCATGGGTGTTAGAGTGTGAGTTAGTAGAGCCTCTGTCAGCCAATGTTCTATGTGGCTCCCATTGCCTATTACATATAAGTACTGAATCAGCAGATGCATTTCTGGTTCAGTGATTATGTCTCCCCATGCCGATGTAAGTGATCTTATGATTGAGTTGTGAGCAGGAATTGGCCTGCTGGCAAGTCATACTCACAAGACAGTCTATCGAAACGTATCAAAGTACCGTCGGCGTACAGGTCACCAAGAGTGTGTATCTCGGCCGCGTGCCAGTGTGTAAGTGCACTTTTTAGGGTGCCCATTTTGTTTCTCAGGGTTCCCAGGAGAGGCAGTGCTGGGGCATATGGGATTGTGTTCCTGGTGAGGTATAGGCTGCGCTTGTGACAACGATGAGCTAAAGCTAAGTAGATCGGCGACGGAATGGGGGGGTTTAGCCATTGGGTGAAACAAATGGTAAATCTGGGATTGTGACCATGATGGTTGTGACGTAGCTGTGTCATTTAAATTAAGCCCAGCGAGCCACTTCGTCACCCACTGCAGCTGTGCTGCCAAGTAATAGAGTTCCATGTTTGGGACAGCTAGCCCTCCCCTGCATGGGGGTGCATACAGTTTCCATAGTGCTATTCTGTGGTGGCCCGAGTTCCAGATAAAGCCCCGAATCAGCTGTTCCAGTTCCCAGAACGTTTTGGTCGGGACATAGACGGGGAGATTGCAAAAATAGTACAATAGCTTAGGCAATATTACCATTTTGGTCAAAGCGATTCTGCCCATCACATTTAGTGCCAGTGTTTTCCAGAATTTAACTTGTGACCTGATGGAGGATATGGCCTGGTCAGGTTCCCTTCCAGGATGTCAGCGGGGCTATGATAGATAAAGATGCCCCGGTATCTGAAGGTGGATGGTTGCCAATTAAAGAGGGAATTGTTTATTAAAAGATCTGGGTTCCGGGTCTTGCTCCTGAAGGGATACAGACACGACTTGGCCCAATTCACCCTCCGGCCCGACGTCACTTAAAACTGTTCTAAAGTTTCTGCTATGGAGCCAGGTATACTGTGTAAATCCCTGAGATATAGCAGGAGATCGTCCGCATAGAGCGAAACCACATGTAGGCCATCTCCCTGCTGAATACCCCAATCACAACCTCCGCTACGCAATTGTGTTGCTAGCGGTTCCATTGCTAGCGAAAAAAGCAGCGGTGACAAAGGGCAACCTTGTCTGGTGCCTCTGTTAATAGCTACGCTCTCCGACGTTATACAACCTGTGCATACCCTGATAGTGGGTTGTGTGTAAAGTAGTCTGACCAATTGGAGAAAGGCGCCTCCACACCCATATCCTCGTAATACCACGAAGAGATAGGGCCACTCGAGTGAATCGAAGGCCTTCTCCAGGCCCTGTTAAGTGCGTCTCTTGTAGAGGGAGCTATTTGGACCTGGTGTCGCTTAAGATATGAATAAATCAGGTACCTCCGGGAAGGAGTGTGTATCCCCCTTATGTTCCATGTGCATATCTTAATTGACGTCATGGTGTAGGTAGGAATATGAACTCTAATCTCATGAGGGCTCCTGGGACATCAGTGATGTATGTAATGGAGCCGAGGGGTGGCGCTGTCTGACGTCTCTCCACTATGCCCCCTTGAGTATTGTATCGAGCTGGTGTGTGTTGGATAACTAAACTAATGAAAATCAAAACATGTAATGCCAGTAGGGCGAAAATGCAACAAGCAGTCGTCCAAACCATAAAACAGATAGACATATCATCAGTAGTTAGGGGGTAGGGTCACCCAGACGATGTATATCAGTAGGTGTAGAAGAGTTTGTAATCCCCCCCCCCCTTTTGACATGAGGAAAGCAAATTCCGGGGCCTCATAGGTCATTGCATGTGTCGCCTCATCGGTCAAGATAGTTTCAGTGTGAGTGCGAGGTAATAGCCCTTAAATACCCTGGTTACATTTACATTATTCGTGGCTGAAGCAAGGACTTATAAAGACTATGATTAGTAGGTGAGTGTTTGTAACAACATTTCGTGAGTCCCTTAATACTTGCATATTCGTCGCTGTTGTCTCACGGTCCGAGTCCATCAACCAGCATGTAATATGATGCTATATTATGTCGTCTGCTGTCTGGGGCGTGATCTCCGGTAAAGTCCCTGAGTCCTGTGAGTTCAGGGTTTCGTCTGTGGTTTCTGCGTCACTGGCTCTGTCCGGGAGGCTTGCCTCCGACGGTGAATTGCCCAGTGGGCTTCCGATTTCTGCTGCTGCTTGTAGCGCGTTGCGCTGGTCCAGTATCATTTGTTCCAGGTTTGGGCCGAAATTCTGAGACAGTGTTTGTTTTTTGCGCCTTTTTCCTCCTCTACGTTGTCTTGGATCCTCGTTCAGATGCGTTTTCCCTGTCCTCCCAGTAGGTAGGGTGCCCTCTGCGGAATCTAAAGAATCTAGCCACTCCCAGGTTGCAACGGGGGTGTCAAAGAAGTGGGTTTTTCCTTTTGCAATTACCTGTAAGCGGGCAGGGAATAGCAGAGAATACTTGAGGTCGAGCTGACGAAGTCTTCGTTTCACCTCCAGTAAAGTCCGGAAAGAACATGACTGCACTATTCGCCACTTGGACTTTCTGCATTTTCCTGGTCTCTTGTAGTATTGTGTCCCTATCTTTGCAATTCAGCACGCGGAACAGGAATGGCCTTGGGCCCACTCCCGGCGGGGAGGGCGGGGGGGGGAGAGATCGGAGGGGGGGTCTGTTTGGCACTCTGTTTGCCCGCTGTATGACAAAGTGTTGAGACAGCGATCCTCCTGGCAACAGGTTACGAATCCAACCCTCTGTGTAGGTTGTTGCGGCCCTTCCTTCTTCGCCCTCTGGCAGGCCAATAATGCATACATTGTTTCATCTGGAGCGGCCTTCTGAATCTTCAGCTCAATTTTCAAGGAATTTTACTCTGGCCGTGAGATCTTTGAGGCATTGTTCAGTGGCCTGCGCCTGTGGGGAAAGTTCAGCCATTGTTGCCTCCAGCGTGCATATTCTGCCTGTAAGCTTACAATGGTCTGCGTGCAAGAGGTTTAGATCCAGGGCTACCTTGTCGATTTTGTTTTCGAGTGAGGTCTGTGTCTGCTCCATTGTGGTGCTCAGTTTCTCCACTGCTGCTAATACCGCGTCTAATTTATTGGACATGTGGTCTGGGGATGTCTCACCAGGCATTTTATCTGATTGGGAGCGGGACGAGGGGGGTTGACCCGATGGGCCCTCCAGTACCTGACCTAAGCCGGCCCCTGGGAGACATATGTTGTCAGTGTATGGTGTGGCAAGTCCACCTATTCATGCAGATGTTGTTCTATTCCGGTGATTGGTTGCTCTAGCCCAGGAGTCAGTTGCTTAGGTTTTCTGTGTGCAGGACTGGAGGTGGAGACCAGGAATTTTGCCCCCAATACGCTGGGAATAAACCCTCCTGCGGCTCTGTGGGGTCAGCACCTGCTGTTTTGGCTCTCCTTGAGGCTCTGTCAGTCTATCGTGCCGTACCGTGGACGGGTACTGCTTCTCCACGGGACCGGGCAACTCGCTGTGGCGCTGTTTATACCTCTGCTCTAATTGATGCGTCTTTTGCCGCACTGCCCACATCTACCTCAATCCCGTTTCGAGTTTCCTAGCGGGTACCCTCCCGTGTGCTCAGGTCGTTCTCGGGACAGTAGGCCATCATTTGAAGAAGCAGCCATGGGGACGTGGTGTCCTGGTTACTGCGCACCTCTGCACCTCCACTGCATTGGTTGCATCCCCTATGCAGTCCAAGGCCTGCATTTTTGCCTGGGCCGTGCCGACCCCAATTTTATTTGTCCTGTGGGGGATCTTGATTGTGCCCTTGCCTGCTGTGTCCCTGGGCCTACGAGTCCTTAACGACAGTCCACTCCGCTGCCGCTCTCATTTTCCTTTTTTTTGTTTTGTTTTTCTCGTTTTAGTTTTCCCCCTTTGTTTTCTTTTCCTGGTCACCGCGCGGCCCAGTAGTTTTCTCCCATGCCCAGTGCTGGTCTTCCTCTGCCGAGTGCGGACCTTTCGTGTTTCGCCACCCCTGCCTCAGCGCTGCTCACCTCTGTGCTGTTCTACGGTGGTGTTCTCAGGCGGTTGGTCCCCAGGTCGCCCGTGTCTTTGGCGGGATATTCTTTGGATTTCTCTTCCTGCTGCACGATGAACCGCGAGCTCCAAGCGTCGCCGTTACACCGCGGCCCCCGGTGTCTGGTCTCGTCCTGTTCCCGGTGCGCGGCCAGTTGTCAGCGGCGCATGGGCTCCCGGGGGGCCCCGCAGCCGGCCTCCTTGTGAAACCGCTGCAACGGACTCCCCGGACTGCAGCATGGCCTCGGTGTTGCGTAGCAGCAGTGGTCGCACCTCTCCGCTCCAGGCCGCACCTCCTCAGTACTGTCGCTGCGTTGCACAGCAGCGCATCGGCGATCGCGGAACGTGTGGAACGACCACAAGTTCGTCGGGACTTTGCAGAGCTGTTTAGCGGCCCCGGGGATGCTTTACACAGGATGATTGATCAGATCTCGGGGGATGAGCGGCGGAACTCTAACAGAGCACGTCTGCCGCCACGCCCCCCTTTGGTCTGGTTTATTAGGAGACACCTGTAAATTAATCTAGCCAGCTACTGAATGGAATTCCTTCCAACAATCTCTTTATCAAGGGGCAGGCATGTCATCGTCTGTATGCATTTAACAAGAAATGCAAATGAAGCAACCGAGGCTCCCAATGGAGAGATATAAAAGTTGAATAAGAGAGGCATTAACGCTGAAGATCACTGACTGAGTACTGACCTAATTGCTGCACTCCATCAGAAAAAAACTTGCTTACCCCCACTTGAACGGCAATTAGAGACCTTACCGAATTTGATGCTACAAGGTGTCAAATGCAGCTAAAGCATCTAACAGTATGAATGCATAGAAACGTCTTCCATTTATTGGCCATATCAGGACATCGTGCAAGAGCACAAAAAAATGACAAGACTTTGCTTCTTTGACCTTAAAAAGACCTGTAAACTTCCACAAGATGATTTCTCAAACAAACACTGTCTGCTCCATGATGACAAACTTTAGAATTTTGGCTGGAAAAGGTAAGTTTGAAATTAACTGAAAACTGGTGGTGAAGAAATGGTGAATTGTAAGTTTGAGTTTTTGATAGAGATCTGCGCAAATATGGACTCCACAATATTGATTTGCTCTATATGATCAAGGTAAGTAGATATGGTGTTAAAACAGTAAATCTATACTTCCTTGTGTATGCTTACCTTGATGATAAAGAGGAAGTCGATATTGAGAAGTCAGTGTTTGTAGTGGTCAATATTTCTGTCTTCTGTATAGTGACATACTCCATTTACTCCTGAGTTTAGAGATAAATTAAAAGCCGCTTCTTCATACGATCTTATTGGTCAAAAAATGTATGAGTTGGTTATGCGGGTAGGGATCCACAGGTAAGCAAGAGATATGACTGCTCTTGAACGTGCAGTACGACCAAAAACAGTTAAGGGAGCAAATCGTTTAATTTGGGGGCTCAAAGTGCAAAGCCAGACAAGGCCCCACCACACCCTTTTTAGATTATCGCAATAAGACAGTCATCAATACTAAACCCTATCTTTATTTTTTGTTTCAGAGCGGGACCATTGTCTTTGAGCCGCTGTTCCTGCTGTCATGCAAATCGGACACTAGAATTTGCAGAGTCCGATCCAACCCCTGGTTTGAAGAACATCTGCCCAAAGCAGAGCCTGGCTGTGCTGCTTGACATTTGTCTGCAAAACATTAGTAAGTAGAGCTCAGCAATCACCCTCATTTTCTTACCCGCTCCCATGTTCCATCTTTTTCTCCTCCACCATCAACTTGTGCACTCACTCTTTCTCCCATCTCTTTCCTCCACTTCATCTCTATCTCCAGTGCTTGTCTGTACTTTTTGAGTATTCACTCTTATTATGCTTCTTCCCCCTTATATCGTTCTTTTTCTTTCTCCCCTCATCTTTATCACTACTGCTAGTTTTTCAGTCTAATTTCTCACTACCTTATTTTTCTGTCCTACCCTTTGCCCTGCCATCTCGCTTCTTCAGCTTTACATTTCTCTCCTGTCCTCTAACTTACACACCCCTCCCCTTTACACCCTTACTTTCTCATGTATACAGTTTAATTTTGCAGAGTGAAATCTCTTCTAGGTTCACTTGCTGTGTATTACTGGAAAATATATAGTGCTAAATGCTGTTATTTAAGTGCTGCGTTGTACAGCTTATGATCTTTCTCCGCTTGAGTTGGGTGTTCATGGGTTTATGCGATTACCCTTTGGTATATTTGCAGTTCCAGACCAGAAAACATCACCATTTGAAGCACATTCTGTACCTAGGATGACTAGAGAATATGGTGAAGCTTAATGGTTGTCACAAAACAAACCTGCTTAATTATGGCACATTAGACCTTGCTTGGTTTTTGCTACTAGAGCACTCACACATCAGTAATTACTCGCACTTCATCTCAGTAGATTCAAGGTTCATTTTTATTCAAAATGCTGTCCCCGTATGCATAGCAGCTACGAGATTAAAGCCAGGGTAACTCAAGTCTGTCGGCTTAGACCCCAGTACAGATGGCAGAAGTCTAAGTCTCCTGGTGTAGCCAGAACTTCCTAATTGAGATGGAAGGATAACTAACTGTGTGCTACAGAGCAATAATGGGATCATATTATTAAAGAGTTTAAAAATACTGGATTAAGCCACTGTAAAGAATCTTTTGTGTATGGCTGCCACTGTGAACATGAATTATCAGTTTAGTTTTCTGTTATTCACTAAGTGACATGACTGGAATGAAAAACAAAGCTGTTCACTGCTATAAAAAATGACCATGGGGAAGGTGTTTCCTAAGTCTTACCCTGCTTCGCATGTCTCTTTGGATCCAAGGGAAACATGGACTGGTGAGTGATGCAGTGCACTACATTCTCTCCTGACGCCCATATGTCTGTATTGGACTGCTGGGTGACACAGCGCACTTACCACACACCCTCGCTACTGCCTCCTACATGTCAGTATAGATCCTCTAGGAGGAAAGATAATCTCTACCGTTCCAGTAGGGTACATGCTCCTTGCTCTCTCTCTAAGCAAGCAGATAGCATAGGCCTCAAGGAGAGAGGCAAAGGAAAGGCCAGAGGGAGGCGGGCCAGGGTGGCAAGACATTAGGTTTCAATAAATATTTTGGAGGATGGAGGAGCTAATCGGGGGGGCAGTGGGTGGAAGGATCCAAGTTAAGTTTTGTAATATATATGAGAATGGGGTGACTTCTTATGACTTCTCTTCCTCTGCATGGCTTGTTGATAAATATAGCTTACATGGAGTTGCTCATGGGGATGGGTATACCCACCATGAAAATGGTTGATGACTTGGTAAAAATAAAGGTGAGAATTGCGCTTTGCATAATTCCACCACCTACTAGTTGGGTCTGGAAGGGATTGTATACATAATGTTTTTCCTTCTATTGGTGGGATTCGACATAGACAGAGCCTCTGCATGACTTCGACCATAAGCTCCCAATGCCCCTTTAAGTTCCCACCATTTTAGATTCCTTTTTTGTACCTTTTTTTTTTAAAGAGTTTTATATAGCGCGAACTAGATTCGAGACATCGGGTATCAGAGCGCTTTAGATGAGCACCAGTTTCGTTACAGATTGACACATTTATTTTTTGTTAGGCACGGGGAGATTAAGTGATTTGCCCAGAATCACAGGATGTTGAGCGTCATTGCCGAGACTCGAACCAGGTTCTCCAGCTTCGAGGTCGACTGCTCTAGCCGGAAGGCTACATCCTCTCCTACCATTGGGTTTGGAAGTGGGCCGAGAGAGCTCCTGAAAGAGGCACTGAAAGTTCAGCAAAAATACCTCCAAGGAAAATCAAAACAGTTGAATGGTTACTGGAGATCAACACTCAATGTTGAATAAAGGTTTTTGGAGCTATTTTTGGGGGGGTGGGGCATGATTCTATGAGGTTAGAGAATGGTTGTTGGTTGAGGAAGGGTCCATGAGGTTCCTTGATGCCATTTTGGATTATGAGTGCAATATTTTAATTTTGTCCAAATTGCCATAGGAAGTTTATTTTCAACAATAAATATCCAGTATGAGTGTTCTACCTTCTGAGAACCTATGAGGCTGAACATTGCTTTGCTTGATCATTGCTTGAATACAAGGCTTTGGTGCATAGAGGTAGTGTTACGAACCCATTGGGCGGCATTGGACATGCCTGGACTTTTCAGAGTTTGAAAGATACAAAACAAGTGCTCCATCGATGTAGGAAATGGATTTCTCTCTGCATCTATGTAGATGTTGAGGGGGCTCAGGATGAACACCCAAGACTCTGACCTCGAGGAAATTCTTCCAGCGATCAAAGAATTACATTTCAGGAGAATAAATCCTAAGCTTACAGTGCCTCAAACTAAAAAGCCATTGGAGCCATCGAAAGAAAAGGCATCCAAATTACCGCCTAACATGCCGAAGGCACAGCCTTCAATTAAGAAGACAGAGACACAAACATAAGGCCTCAATGCCAAAAAAACTGCAGTCGGAGAACCTCAAGAATTCGTCTCATCCTACTGGGTCAAAAGAAAAAGTAATTGGTAAGGATTTGCCTTGGGTCAAGGACGATTGACTTAAAAAAAGATGTGCCATGGGTAAGAAGACCTCAGACTTCACCAATGTCAAGAGGAAAAAGAGAGTACTGGAGGTAGAGATTAAACACCTCATTAAAAAGAAGAGGGTGTTTGAG
Organism: Calotriton arnoldi; assembly: GCA_963921515.1. Classification (NCBI taxonomy): domain Eukaryota; kingdom Metazoa; phylum Chordata; class Amphibia; order Caudata; family Salamandridae; genus Calotriton; species Calotriton arnoldi. The sequence continues at coordinate 136,506 of CAWUFW010000086.1, forward strand.
AAGGCAATGTCTTTTATCAAGGCACTGAAGCCTTTGGGGGTAAAGAAGCGCAGTCAGGAAGTAGAAACACCTATGGCAGAAAAAACACCACAAGAGGTTAAGCATGATTGCATGAAATGGAAATGGAGGAAGAATATCAATACACTCACCCCAAAACAAGAGGGGATAGTGTTCAACCCACATGTAGAAGAGGAGACCTTCAAATATGGAGCCGGGAAGAAGGGTTGTTGCTAAGCCTGCTATACCTAAGGCAATTACACCAAGTGTAGAGAAGTACAGAGCATCCTCACAAGACCGCAGGTGCTTACAGGTACATGTAGAGCCCAACCTCCTCATAGTTTTCACAGCAAGAAAGAGAGCCATGTCATTGTCTTCTATGGGCCTGCCATCAGATGAAGAAAACAAGAGACAGGAGGCGGTTAGTAGGAAGATTGAAAAAGTAGCAGCCATTCAAAGGCACATTGCAGATTCCAGTGCCCTCCTCAGTAGATATGCACGCCAACATTGGGAGGACATGGAGGACCCGATGTCCCATCTGCCAGAAGAATCTGAAAAGAGCGAAGAGCAGTCATAGATGAAGACAAGAATATAGCCAATTCATGCTTAAATTCAGCACTGCACTTAGCAGACAGAGCAAGTTGATACCATGCTACAGGCATTGTCCTAAGACACACATGACTGGGCAACTCTGGGTTTAAGCCAGGCCAATGTAGTGGATATGCCCCTCACAGGAAACCATCTCTTCGGCCCAAAGGTGTATCACACATTAGAACTAATGAAGATGACAAATGATACAGCCAGAGCCTTGGGGGCTCTACAGGTCTTCAAATCTTTCATGAAAAGGGGAGGCATTTCTGAAAGGAGGATGCAAGGTTGACCACTTTACATCCCTCAGACTGAAAGGCACGCAGTAGAGAATCAGTTTCTCTAACCTACACAAGACAATCACATCAACAGCCAAATAACTTTTTTTGAGACCTAAGAAAGACCAGAGGCAGTACTTTCAGAGGATCTGCCCCGTCCTCATCTAATTGACTGATTTATTGACCCCCTCCTAAACACCTGGGAGTACATTACAACAGACAAAGGGGTGCTGAATCTTATAAGACAGTTATTGTATCGAATCCATGCAAACAACACATACAATACCACCAAAATAGAAAAGATACAGGAAGGACCAGATGCATGTACTACAAATAAAGATAATGCTGCAGAAGACCCAATAGAGGCACTACTTTCTGGCCATAAACCGAGACCTAACAGAGCGACCTTTTGTGGACTTAAGGATCATAAACAGATTCATAAAAACAGAAAGGTTCCAGATGACAAACCTCCAAGCGGTCATACCGCTGCTGTAGAATGAGACTATCTGGCAACCACAGATATAAAAGATGCCTGCTTTCATATACTGGTACATCCTCCTCGAAGGAGATTCCTCAAGTTTGTGATGAAGGGGGTACATTATCAGTTCAGAGTGTAACTCTAGCAGTGCTAGCAGCACATCTAAGGAGACCAACCATTCATGTCGGTCCCAATCCAGACGACTTGCTGGTAAAAGCAAGTAAGCACATTCAAGCATGTCAGTCTAATGAGCAGAAGGTAGACCCTGTTTGCAACAACTAGGGCTGTCGGTGAACTGGAAAAAGTATTCTCCTAACTCAGCAACAAAGAAAACATCCCTGGGAATGGATTTGAACACAGCCACAGCAATGGCTTGTCCAACTTTAAAGAGGGTGCTGGCATTGCTGAACCAAGTTCACCTTTACTGGACATCTCATTCTCTGACAGGATGATGATGAAACTGAATAACCAGTGGTGGAAAACATCTAGAAGATCTAGTTGTTGGAACAGACCGAATCAATCAATCTTTTATAGAGCGATGCAAATCACCCTTGAGAGTCTCAAGGCACAGGCGATTGAGCTGTTCGCTGCTGTGTGGAGCTTGATTACTCAAGCAAGGAGTTGAAATGGTGGGACACAGGAAACATGCTGATGGAGAGACAGTTCAATACACCCCTGCCACCGGCCATCATAATGGCAGGTGCCTGGCATGGGTTTGGGGGCACATATGGCACATATTTAAAGATAAGGGGACTGTGGGCCACGCGGGAAGCGACCAAACACTTACGACATCTGGAATTGAAAATGCTTTTCTTAGTTAAAAGATTTTCAGAGCCAGATTCAAAGCAAAAGAGTACAAATACTAACAGACAATACAAATGTGATATACTATTTGAACAATAGGAAGGAACAGTGCCGTAGCTCAGATCATCTTCAAATTGGCCATTGCAAGAAACATTCATGTGGTGGCAAACCGCATTCCAGGGGTAGAAAGCACGCATGCAAACGAGTTAAGCAAGCAAACAAGCAGTTATCACAAGTGGGAGGTAAAACAGCCCACAAGAGACGCAATATTCTAGCACTGGGGAATACAGCGGTTATATCTATTTACAATAGCAGAAAATGCAGATGCTGGACTTTCATGCCCAAGCACTACCATTCCCAGTCTCTCAGACATGAACTGTCAATAAGCCAGTATGGGATATTTGTGTACGCTTTCTCAAAGTGGCACTAATTCCAATAATCTTGGAGCAGTTTTGGGCATCCAACATGACTTTTAATCCTGATAGCTCCTAGGTGGCCCTCAATCAATCACTCAAAGATTTGTAAAGCATGGCAAATCACCCATGAGGGTCTTGAGGCACTGGGGTTGCTAGCTGCTTCGTGGTGATCTGTTCTTTCAAGCGGCCAGGACTTGAGTCCTTTCCTGAATTGCTGGAGCGATGGGGTGGTCCTGAGGTGCAGAGGAGGGTGGTTTCAAGCTTTGGTGTGAGAAGGAACATCCTCCGCTGTTACCTTGGCGGATTCGGCGGGGTGTCTGAGAGAAAGAGGGAGGCGTCTGGTCAGTTGGTGGATGGTCATGCATTTGTTGATGTATGCTGGTCCATCGTTGTGCAGGGCTTTGTATGCATGGGTCAAAATCTTGAACTGGCAGCACTTCTGGATCAGGAGCCAGTGTAGCTTCTTGAGGTGAGGTGTGATATGGGTTAGTCGGTCGGGAGTACGAGGATGAGTCTGGCCGCTGAGTTTTGAATACTCTGTAGTCTTTTCAGGAGGCATGCAGTGATTCCTATGTAGATTGTGGTCCCGTAGTCTAGCCTGCTGGTGACGAGGGCCTACGTGACGGTCATTCTGGTGTTGACTGAGAGCCACCTGAAGATCTTTTAGAGCATGCGTAGGGTGTGGAAGCAGGCGGATGAGACTGCCTTTACTGGTTTCTTCATGGAAAGCTTGCTGTCCAAGAGGATGCCGGGGTTGTGGGTGTGGTCTGTCGGGGTGGGGAATGGTCCAAGTTCAGCAGGCCACCATGCGTCGTTCCATGGCGAGGTGGTGTTCCCAAAGATTAGTACTTCCATCTTGTCCTTCTTGAGCTTGAGAGAGTTGTCCTTCATCCATTCGGCGACATTCATCATGCATCTGTGGAAGTTGGCTCTGGTGGTTGTGTGGTCCTCTGATAATGAGAGGATGAGATGGGTGTCATCGGCATAGGAGGTGATGTTAAGTCCGTGCGATCTGATGTTGTTGGCCAGGGGGGTCATGTGCATTTTGAAGAGGGTGGGGCTGAGGGACGATGCTTGGGGAATGGCGCATATGATCTTCTTGGCTTCCGACGTGAACAGTGGGAGACGGATTCTCTGGGTTCTTCCGTTCAGTTATGAATTAATCCGTTCCCCCAGATTCCGATGTGGTGGAGTCTGTTGATCAATATGTGACATGAGACAGTGTCGCAGGTGGCTGACCAGTCCAGGAGGATGGGGGCTGCTGTTTCGCCGTGGTCCAGGAGGGCTCTGATATCATCAGTGGCTACGATCAGAGCTGTCTCGGTGCTGTGGTTGGCTAGGAATCCGGATTGAGAGGGGTCCAGGAGGTTGTTGTGTTCCAGGTGTTCGCCCTTGGTCCTACCACCTGGCAATAATTGTCACAGCGAGTATGTGTCAAAATTCCAATACACAAGCACACCCTCACGATGCAGGGAGGAAGTGTTTCATCCAAACCCAGGAGAACTACAGCTGATGGCTTTTTTCCCCGAGATAGCTGAATTAAGCCACCTACTGCTACCAAAAACAGCACTTCTCATTAAAGAGGCACGTAGGTCATCCACTAGGAAGTGTACTCTCGAATGAATTCATAATATAATGCCAAACAAATAAGGTTAATGAATGCATGTATGGTGGCAGAGACATAGTTAAGTGCCGCACTAATCTGACTGACTGTTATGTTATTGAGTGTATGAAGCGCGCGTACACCGAACGGTTTCATGGCGCTATAGAGGGAACAAGGGGGTGAAATACAGATAGGCAGAGTGTTAGTTGTATGCTTGTTTAAATAACCATGTTTTTAATGATTTCCTAAATTCCGAGTAGCAAGATGCTGATCTGATCTCAAGGGGGAAGGAGTTACAAAAGTTGGGGTTGATGACCAAAAATCTAGTGCCCCCCAGTCTTTTCTTCTTAAATTTAGGAACTGATATGAGGTTCATGTGAGCAGAGCATAGTGAGCGTTTAGGGGTGTACTTCTGGATTCGGGAGTTGATGTAGATGGGGCTTTTGCTGTAGAATGATTTGAAAATGATGCAGCCGACTTTGAAGGTTGTTCTTCACTTTACAGCCAGTGGAGGTCCATCATCAGGGGGGGTGATGTGGCAACGTTTGGTTGATTATAAATTAGATGGGCTGCCTGGTTGTGGACAATTTACAACCTTTTGATGAGTCCCAACTCGAGTGGCCAGAGTGATTCAGTCCAGTATTCAAGCTTATTTTTTGTGATAATAACTCCAGTTTTTTCAGCGTTTCATTTCAGGTCATTGCTGTTCATCCAGTCACGGATGAATAGCATTGTGGATTGAAAGTGCTCTTTAGATTTTGGGGAATTATCTAGTTTGAAGAGTAATTGCATGTCGTCTGCATAATTGTAAATTGTCCAGTTAATGTTTTTGAATGTGTGAACTAGGAGGCAAATGTATATGTTAAAGAGGTAGGGGGGGTAGAAAAGATCCCTTTGGAGATTCCGCAGTCTAGATGGACTTGAGATTAGGTGAAGAGAGTCAGGCGAACAGACTGGGAGCGGTCTCTTAGAAAGGAGGTGATCCAGTGAACTGTCAGGCTCCTCAGCCCTGTGGCCTCGACACGGTCTGCCAAGAGGTTGTGGTCCGTGTCAAAGGCCACCCACCAGTCAAGGAGCACCAGTGCATGGGTGGTGCTGTTGTTGCCTTCCGCTAGCCCGTTATTCATCACAGAGAGGATGACTACTTCAGTGGAATGGGCAGAGCGGAAGCCGGCTTGACATGGGTCCAGAAATTCAGATTGCTCAATAAAGGCACCAAGATTGCATGCCACATGCAACTTTAGTACCAATGACTCTTTTAAGAGAACACTTGTTACCTATTGCAGCTTACATTAGAGGATTACATGCAAAGAAGATGTTTTCTATCCCACTCATTAAAAGATTTATGGAGGAAGCTAAAATACTCATCCCTTCAGGTACAGTTCCAGTTCATAATGGAACGTTAATTTAGTGGTATCAGGACTATTGAAACACCCATTTAAATTCATTCTTAAAGGCTCTCTCAAATATCCCACACTAAAGACAGCATTTTTTTTGTGGTGTTTACATCATTAAGGAGAGTGAGTGAACTGCAGGCACTCACAGTGCAAAATTCATACAGGACCATATACAAAAATAAGGTGGTAATGAGAACACATCATAGATTCCTGTCAAAAGCAGTGTCACCATTCCACATCAGTCAAACCGTAACACTGCTGCATTGCTTTCAGAAACCATCCATTGCAGCAGAGCGAGCATTGCATACCCTAGATGTAGGGTGGCTGGTCATGTATTATATGCAAGAAACACACCGCATTAGAAGGCCAAGCTGTAATTTTTTGTAGGGCATTCACCTCATGCTGAGGGCACAGCAGTCACAGAAAACACAGTTGCAGATGGATAGCGCAAACTATCAAGCAATGCTATCTATTAGCTAACAAGACAATATAAGTTTAGCCTGGGCACATTCTGCCAAAAAGAAAGGGGGCACACTAGCATTCACTGCCAACATCTCAATGCACAACATCTGTAGAGCAGACACGCTGTCCTCAGAATACACTTCCCACAGTGCACAATTTAGTATGTTGAGTTTTTGCTTGCTACAATGTCTGCTTCCTGGCATCTTTAGTGTTCGTCTGGTGCGGTGAGTTTGAGAGAAGGTAGGGAAACCTACACATTTCTGAAAACTTGACACCCTGGGGAGTCCAGGGAGGTATGGCTTGCGTGGATCCCCCAAGGTTTTCCTACCCAGAATCCCCTGCAAACCTCAAATTTTGCAAAACAAATCACTTTTCTCAAATTTCTGTGTGGGAAAGTTGTGGGATCATTGCACGGCACAAATTTCCTACCACTCACCGTTCCCCTCAGTCTCCCAATAAAAATGATACCTTACTTGTGTGGATGGGCCAAGTGCGTATGACATGGAAGGGCCAAAAACGTGTGGAGATTGAGGGGGGCCCAAAGTGGGTCCAAAAGGGCAGTTTGTTTATACGTTTTTAGGCTGATGCTACCCACACTAGTGACGTATCATTTTTCTCTGGAAACCAAGGGGAATGCTGGGTGGTAGGAAATTTGTACTTGTTCGGTGATCCTACAGCTTATCCACACAGAAATGTGAGGAAAATGTGACTTTGTAAGTAAATTTGAGGTATGCAGGGGATTCTGGGTAAGAAAATGCTGGGGGATCCATGCAAGCCACACTCCAGCTAAGAGTCAGTACATGCACACCACCATCCACGCACACCACCAGCCAAGCACCATCCACGCACACTGCCAGCCAAGCGCCTTCCACACACACCGCCAGCCAAGCGCCATCCATGCACACCGCCAGCCAATTGCCATCCACGTACACCGCCAGCCAAATGTCATCCACTCACACAGTCAGCCAAGCACTATCCACGCACTCTGCCAGCCAAGCGCCATCTCCACACTCCGCCAGCCAAGCAGGGCGGACTGGGAACAGCAACCAGCCCTGGCAGATTGCTGCTCAACCAGCCCTGGGAGGGTGTGCTAGTAAAAAGCACTGCTACCGCTTTTCTTACTGGGGGCCGATATTGCAGCACTGCTGCAAAACCGGCCCCCAGTGACAAAACTGGCCCCCACGGCCAGAAAAACGGCCTCACATCTCCGGACCACCAGGGAAACGCCTGGTGCTCGCTATGGCCAGTCCACCCCTGCAGCCATGCACACTGCCAGCCAAGCGCCACTCCATGTACACTGCCAGCCAAGCGCCACTCCACGCTCGCCACCAGGCAAGCACCAATCTACACACACCGTCATCAAGCGTGAGTCCACTTACACCATAAGCCAGGTCCACACACCGCCAGCAAAATGCCAGCCAAAGGTCAGTACACGCAGACTGTCAGCCAAACTCCAGTTTACACACACACAAGCTCTCCCTGCTTTCTAGTGGTTTTCTGCCCCCGCTTGGTTGCAGATGAGACTAAAAATATCCCCCTGGGGGGGCAGATCGGGGGCTATTGCCCCCCTCTGCCTCCTAGGGGAGGCAGAAAGGCTGTGGTAATTTCTTTGGGTGGGTGGGGGCATTGGCATGCCCATTTGGCAGCCCCCACCCCTATACACAAAAAACAAATCCCTGGTGGGCTTTCTGCCCCCGCTCCCCCGGGGGTCAGATCGGGTGTTATTGCCCCCATCTGCCTATTGGCTCATTTCAGTTTCGGTTTCACTGAAATGACGTCAGCGTGACGTGCACGCTGATCGTCATTTCAGGGAAACCAACTAAACAGCCTCGGGAGCTGGGAAACCTCTTCCCCAGCTCCCGAGGCTGTTTAGGGGGAAAGGGAATCCCTCTGGTGCCCGCACCAGAGGGATTCCCTGTGCCATGGCGTCAGACGCGCGGGAGCCGTCCGACGCACATGATCACTTTTGCATCGCACGGCTCCCGCACGTCCGCATGGAAGGGGTTAAGGCTCCACACATTGTTTGTATACAGGAAACGTGGGCGTCCCATCTTATAGATTTGAATGGTTTTGTGTCTTTTAATACAGCTGCAACCCCCTCTAACATTAAATGGGCTAATGGGAGTTTGGCTACGTTTGTCTCCATTAGTCTCGCCCCACAAGTAAAGAAAAGTTTTTAACCTCCCCCTTTTATCAGTTTAGTCTGTTTTACTTAAGTAACGATTTGAACATTATAGTTATAAATTTCTATAACAATGTTTTCGACCAAACCAGGGCAGATGTCGTTGAAACCCTAGACACAGACCTAAGCGATTTTTATTGAGCGGTCCAGCAAGGACTCCTACCTAATCTGAGCTGGAAATTTTAATATTACTGTTCATCCTATTATCTCGAAATCGGTCTGTGGATATAGGGATGTGTGTGGGATCACTTTGGCCTACTTTAGGCACAGTACATATGGTCTAGCACTTAATGATCTGCTAATGAAACATAACCTAAAACTATTTTAACACTGCACTTCCAGAAGCCTCCCACAGTTACCTACGTTCACAGGAAGAGGTTCTAGCAACAATATCGATCAGTTTCTTACATCAGATAGTGACAGATTCACCATTCGGGACATACGAGTGGGTACTAATTGTATAAGTGACCATAACACCGTGATTCTAACCCTGAAGCACAATCTACTTAGAAGCCCCGATACAGGGAAAATTGACAACATCACTCCTATATGCCTGAACGGGGTCTAATAAAATGGGCTGGTGTTGATCCCGCCAGCTTTTTCATTTTTTTGCAGTTTTATATAGCGCAAACTCGACCCGAAGGTATCGGAGCGCTTTACATGCGCACAAGTTGCATTACAGGCAGACACATTCATTTTTTTAGGCACGGGGAGATTGAGTGATTTGCCCAGAATCACAGGATGTTTGAGCGTCGCACCTGACTTGAACCTGGTTCTCCAGCTTCAAAGTAGGCCGCTCTAGCCGTTAAGCCACATCCTCTCCCTACAAGAACTACTGGTAGGAACTTTGTCTCACTTTTTGGTGGGTTTAGCCCCCTTAACAAATCACGTGAAAACACTGGAGGCTCATACTCCTATATCAAATTCCATTAATCAGCTCTTGACGGTGAGTCCAAAGCGGCATGAAAAAGGGGCTGGTTTAATTCCCAATATTCCAAGGCACACAGAAACCTGATAAACATCTTAAGCCAACACCCCAGGGATGCCCAAGCAGTTCAGGAATCAAGATCGATATATCATAAAGCCATAGCACAAAGATAGAAAGAGTTACAAGGGGATGCATGGGCAAATCTTATACAGGCTGCCGAAACTAAAGACAGCACCCTGTTCAGAGGACGGTAAATGCTCCACTGTTTACTAAGGGAAAAGGCCCAGTTTTGAAGTCCTCAATCACTGCCGCACTCTGGGTAGAACATTTTGGTTCGATCTTCTCAGTCCGTGACCAAGAAGAGGGAGTCTCTAATCCCCAAGTAGCGGAATTTCCAATGGAAATGGTCTTTACTCTTGAAGAGGTGGAGAGTGCGATAAATAAAAGCCCCAAGGGGAAGGCTTCTGGCCCCGATGGAGTCCCAATGACATCTGTAACTCAGAACTAGAATTATGGGCCACGCTTTCTGCAAAGATTCTTAATGCAGCAGGTGCAGGCTATGTACCCCCATCTTGGCCCACCTCTTTTATCATACCCATCTTTAAGAAGGGCTCAAGAAACGATCCTAAATGTTATCACCCAATCTCCTTACTTGACTCTTCTGCCAAATTGCTGGTGAGAGTCTTGCTAGAAAGAATAGAACAGTGGGTGGAAGATAATGAAATTCCATCTAACGCCCAATATGGGTTTAGGAAAGGTCTGGGGACGGTTAAGCAGTCGCTCAACCTGAACCTTCTGATAGGGGAAGTGCATATTGCCTGAACAAGGGTCACTGCACAACTGCTTCATTGACCTCCGTAGTGCTTATGATTTGGACAATGATTTCAGATTGTGGGAGTGTATGGACAAAATAGGGACACGCCCAAGGAGATCATCTCGCTCTTGACTCACATGCATCGTAACTTGACAGCCAAGGTCCGCATTGGATCAAAGGGAGAATTAACTCCATCCTTTGGGACAGAGGGGGCGTTAGGAAGGGGTACGTATTGGAAATGGAAGAAACGCTCCAGGTGGCTGGTGCGGACACCCCTAAGATTGGGAGGCGACAGATACCGATACTGTTGTATGCTGATGATGCAGCTGTATTGGCTCTTACCCCAAAAAGCATGCCTTAACTCTTATTCTGATTTTATGGAAGGGAGATGAATGAAACTTAATACAGACAAAACATACACTATGAGCTGTGGACATGCAGGGAGAAACCTAATGCGTTTTATATAAAGGGGAGGAAGTTACAGAGCACAAAAATGTTTAGTTACTTGGGGATCCACATTTCCGCTAAATTGGATTGGAAATCGACATAGGGAAACCTGTGCATCCAATATGATTAGAAACAACGATGGTCTTGCCATTAAGCTAGGCACTAAACCAATTGCGGAATTGCTTACCCTCTACAATGCTACGACTATTTCTTCATTGACACATGGCGCAGGGATCTGGGGTATGGGAGATAACGGTATTTTGCAAAGGCAAAAGAATACTTTTTTTAAGAGACTGTTAGCTGTACCCCACTCAACCCCAGATTCGAATGTCCATTGGGAATTGGGTGTTGACTTCTTATCAGACACCTTAGAAAGCAAAACCGCTTGTATGGGCCTAGACCAGGTTAACAAAATCCACTGGCTATGGCTCATAAAACAGCAGTTATTGTGTTTGGGACAGAGAGAGCGGGATCTCTGTGGTTACCTGGAGGATATTTTGCCTACACCAAAAGGGATCTAAAGGAGACAGAATTTAAGGTTTGCCATGAGAAAAGGGCCCAGTTAGACCCCCATAAAGTATCAGTGGGTTGTAATATTGCTCTGAATGATCAGTATGGTTGCAAGATGTACCTCACACTAACTCACAGTATTCACAATAGGTATATGCTAACACGCTTTCATGTCCTTATAATTCATTGTAAAGTTGCATTCCTAAAGAAAGCAGGGTGGGGTGCCATTACTCAGACATGCCCCTGTGATAACCGGCTAGACCAATCAACCCAGCACATTACGGTTTTTGGCAGGTTTTATTTCATTCCGAGGATACTATATCTTAAACCCCTTTTTTTACAGTAAGGGGTTATCCACCATCATTAGGCTTTTAAGTTCCTGTATAACTTATGTAACCCGAGAGTTTGTTGTAGGGTTGCTATGTTCCTTTCCAAAGTGGTCCGTATTAGGGATTCACTGACGGATTTGGGGTATGTATTGGATCCGTCTTAGTGTCTGAGGATCTAACCCTGTGATTCAGAGTTAGTCCCTAACAAAGTATAAAAATGGGTGTTTTATCAGATTTTTTATAATTTTAATGTTTTGGTATTACTTTGAGTTTTTATTCTCTGAAGTTGCTTTATGTAATGGATGTTTTTGAAAATGTTATCATGTATTGTTGTGATACTTTTATGGTTTGTATTATATGAACTGAATAAAGTGGAATCAAATAGAGTATGTATTGCGGCACGCAAAAAGGTAGCATTGGGACAATCGGTGCTGAAAAAAAATTCTCATCCACTCCCTCTTCATATCCTCCTCCCCTATGTAGGTAGTACCACTACATAATCTGTGGAAAGCATATGAATCTAAAATATATTTCATGTTTCAAAAGAAACCAGTTACCAGTAATAATGGTGTTGTGGCTTGAAGCTCTTCTAGATTCACATGTGACCCTCCCCATTAAAGGAAGGCATTGGGGAAAAAAAATCTAAGATGGTGGGCACTTAAAGGGGCATTGTGGGCTTACAATCCGTGTCCTATCAAGGCACTCATCTAATAATTTTAAATCACTGTACAACCCTTGTCCATTTAGAGCCTCATGAACGAAACATAAGATTATAAAGCATATTCTGAATTCTGATGCTAGTCTGTGCTAGCACTTCCTTAAAGCGGTTGGGTGATTGATAGTTTAGGGATGTTAATGAGTCTTTTGGCTTTGTTCTTGGTTATCTTGTGACGTGTGTTGGTTTTAGCAGGCTTAAAAGCTTCTCTTCCTCTCCTGTCAATTGTCCCTACATGAATTATACTGGCCTATGCTACAACAACAACTGCTCTTTTAAAGATTATTCCCCTCTAAAGGTGCATAAATCCAAAGTTGTGGACTTCTCTTAGCTGGTTCTTCAACCTCAGACCCAAGAAAACCCAGTTTCTGATAACTGTTCCCAAGACCTATTTGCTTGCTTAAATTCAAACGGTATTCTTACAAAGTAAACATAGTTGTAGAAAGTACCCTTTATTTAAAAAATCAAATGAAGTCTACTCTGTACAGTCATCATGAATCTTGAGTTTTGAAGAACTGATTGAACCCCCTTCCTAAACCACCCTTTCAGCTCCCCATGATCGGAACCATCAGTGCATGTCCACTACATTGGTGGGACACTCCGCAAAATATAGAACATGATCTCTTCCTTTCAGTGTCTCCATTTGGGTAACTTAACATGCAGTGGTTGCATTTTACAGAAATGTCTTCTACTAACCTCATATATTTAACGTACTGTAACTATGGCATTCACCACCGTTCCTTAAACATTTACCTGGTGTCTTGTGTAAAATTTAGGATTTTTTTTATGTTTAAAAGCTTTATTTGAATAAGAACAAGAGATACAGAAGACCAGCAATATAGATTAAGGCATATTAAAATAGAAACATAACGAAAAAAATGGCTAGTACAGGAACAAAAGAGAAAGCTGTTTAAATTTTATAAGGAATAAGGGGAGGAAGGGGGGAAGGGAGGGGAGAGAAAGGGGGGGAGGGAAGGGGAAACTCTTACAAATTGATAGAATACGATAATGCATATTTACAAAGGAATGTGAATATAATCCTAAAATATTTAATAAATACAATAAGCCAACAAAGGTAAAAAGCAAGGAACAGAGAAGATAAACACTCGAGGTTTAAAATTTTCAGAATTTAAACGAGGGTTATCTGTTAACGCTAGTTTGTCTAAATAAGTAGTAAGAGGCAACCAAAAGAGATCTCTATTAACCATTGGCATGCAGGAGGAGGCAAAAGCAATATCAAGTCGATGAAAATGGCAAAGACTATTCCACCAGTGTTGGATAGAAAGTTTTGTAAGCGTTTTCCAGTTGAGAGTGATGTGTTGAAAAGCTAAGGCAAGCATAAGGTCAAAGAGGCCATGGTTGTGGGAGGAAAGATCTAAGGAATCGGACAGACTCCCAGAAAAAAGAAGAGGAATGGAATAGGGAATGGAAATATTAAACAGGCGAAAAATATAGGACCAGATTTTCCCCCAAAAGTTAGAAACCGAAGGGCAAAGGAAGAGAAGGTGTAGAAGATCAGCATTAGAAGAGCCACAAGTCCAACAGTTGGTATCAGTAGAATGGGAAAATCTAGCTATAGAGGTAGGGGTAAGATAAAGTCTATGGTAAAGGAAAAACATAGATTGGGTGAGAGAAGCAGAACGAGAGATTTTGAGAGAACGGGACCAAAGTTTGTCCCAGAAGATGATGGTCCATTCACATCCCAGGTCAGATTCCCATGAAAGTTCCAATTTAGTTTTAGCGCAATCTGGATTAGGAGCTGAGAAGTATTTATAGATGAGAGAAGCTTTGGGTAGAGAGAGAAGAATCTTGAGAAGGGAATTTTGAACAGAGGGAAGAGAGTAGTAAGTATCAAGAATGACCGCCATTAGAATAGTGAATTTCTGTAGGAAGGATCGGGGACAATGAAATGAGGTTTGAAATTGGGGAAAGGAACATGGAGACCAGCCATCAAAAGATTTTTAACCCAAACTACACCCCTTAATCTCCAAGATTTCCAAAAGATTGTTCTATTATTTTTAAAAAAATCTTTTATTAACAAAGACTCGAGAAACCACAGCATACAGAGATGATAGCATGAGGACGCTGTTTCCATATACAATAAACCACAGATAGTGCATTCTCAGATGGGGTGGGCCCCCCCCAGTACTTCACCCCACTTCATGAATCCAATACCCCCAGCCCTCGGTACCTCCGCCTCGGCAGCCACACCCGTTCCCACTTTTTGGCACACCCCCTGCTCTTGTACACTGTTTCCTCCGCTCTCTGGCACCAATCAAGGTCCCGTTTCCATTCATCAAGCAGGGGGGGAGCCTGCGCCCCCCAGTTTCTGGCGATGTTGCGCTTCGCCACCCCCGCCGCCAGTGCCAGCCATATGCCCACATATCTGGACCAGTCTGCCTCCCTTCTAATCATGAGAAGAAGCCACTTTGGGTCCAGCGGAATCGGCTCACCCACCGCCGCTGACATGACTTCAGTAACCTTCCGCCAGAATACGGCTATCTCGGGACAACCCCATAGCATGTGTATGAAGGTACCTTCTTCTCCGCACCCCCCGAACGCACTGCGCAGACGAGGCCCGTCCCCAGGAATATAGGTGTGTGCGAGGGTAGTATACGCGATGTAGGATCTTGAGCTGCACTAGCCTGAATCTGACGCGCATAGCTACTTCCCTAGGGCTCTGGAGTGCCTCCTGCCAGTCTTCATCATCAAGATCACCCAGGTCTCTCACCCATGCCGCCCTCAGGGAGATCAAGGGATCCGGGAGGTTGCCAACCAGTTTGCGATATATCGTGGAAATGGGTTTCCCTGTATGGGGTCCAGCAATAACCGATCCTCAAGCGGGGAGTAGTCAGGAATGGAAATCCCCTGTTGGATATGGGTGCGCAGCGCATGTAAGAGCCGCAAGTGTGTGTACCGCTGCGAGTCATGCATATCATATTCCGTCTGCAAGTATTCGAACGATCGGGGTGATTCGCCCTTCCATACATCTCCCAAGTACTCAACGCCGATTAGTCGCCAGCCCCTGAATCCCGTCAGCGCTGTCACCTCGCTAAGAGGATCACCCACCCACAACGGGGTTCTGCCAGTCAGCCGCCCAGCCCAGCCGAGGGACCTGTTTGCATCCTTCCAACATTGAACCACCACCCTAGTATGTTCCGGCCAGTCTGCGCCCAGTCGACGGGAACATAAGAGGGATTCACAGTTGCCCTGCGGCATAGACGCCCTATCTACTCTGTAGGCCGGCTCTTCCATCCCCACATGGACCCAGTCGTTGATCACCTGCATTTGGGAAGCCCAGTAGTATAGCCTGATGTCCGGGACTGCAATCCCTCCGTCATAGATGCCCCTATGTAGTTTCTGTAGCGCAATCCTCGGCATCCCCCCTGCCCACAACAAAGACCGCACCTCCTGTGTTATTCGCTTGAAGAATTCGGAAGGGAGTGTTCTGCAGTACGTATAGGAGCCGAGGTAGCATCAGCATCTTATATAGGGCCGCCCGTCCCATCAGCGAGAGTGGAAGCGATCGCCAGTGGCTCACATCCGCAGCCAGATGACTCATCTGCGGCCCCAGGTTTCTTGCCAGAAAGTCTTTCTGGTCTCTGGTGATATAGATCCCCAAATACTTAAAACCATCCACCGCCACTGGGGCTGCACAACACCGCGGGACCCTAGGGGGAGGACCCGAGAGGGGGAAGATCACGGACTTCGACCAGTTAATGGTATATCCTGAATAGCTACCGAACAACTCGAAAATGTGTAGGACCCGCAGATTGTTCTATTATTGATAGTAATAAGGGAATTGTGCCAAATTGAGAATCTAAAAAGGATTCTCTAGAAATAGATTTTGGTTGCGTCAAAGGTTTCAATAAGGAACACGTGTGTTTAAACAAGGGAAGAGAGGAATGAGGGGTTTTGGCAGAAAAGGCTAGAACTTCCTTTAAAGAGAAGGGTAATAATAAGGCTCGTTCAATGGAAAGCCAAAGGGGAGTGAAAGGGGAAGGCTCAGAAAGGAGCCATTTCGAGGCCTGACGAAGGCAGAATGATTTATGATATAGGCGAAAATCAGGAAAGTTCACACCCCCGTTAGATTTTGTCTTACGAAGAAAAGATAAAGAAATCTTAGCTTTTTTGTACTTCCAAAGAAATTTAGAGAGGCAAGAATCAATTCGTTTAAAATAACAAGCAGGAATATGGACGGGAAGCATGCAAAGAGCATAAATCAAAATAGGGGTAATCATCATCTTAATTGAGTCTAACCGACCCCACCACGAAAGAAAGAGAAGATTCCAGGAGGAAAATAGTTTGTCAATCCGAGAAAGAACCGCTGTCATATTTAATTTAACAGAAGAGGCGATGGAGTTGGAGAACCACATACCTAAATATTTGATTTTAGAACCATTCCATGCAAAACCAGTGGAAGAAAAGGAATGGGGAAGACA
This sequence comes from Calotriton arnoldi, assembly GCA_963921515.1. Lineage (NCBI taxonomy): Eukaryota > Metazoa > Chordata > Amphibia > Caudata > Salamandridae > Calotriton > Calotriton arnoldi. The sequence continues at coordinate 152,896 of CAWUFW010000086.1, forward strand.
AAATTTAGTGAGAGGGAGAATTTCTGTTTTATCTGAATTGATTTTATAACCAGATACAAGGGAGAAGGAAGTGAATTCATGTAATAAAGGGGGAATAGAGATTTCGGGAGCAGAAATAAAAAGTAGGATGTCATCCGCATAAGCGGAGAGTTTTAAGTGTTGGTCACCATAAGAAAAACCAGATATAGAATCATTATTGCGGATGGAGGATAAGAAGGGTTCAAGGGCTAAAATAGAGGAGAGGAGAAAGAGGGCAGCCTTGACGGACTCCGCGCTGAAGAGGAAAGTAGGATGAGACACAGCCATTGACTAGAACCGAGGCTCTGGGGGCAGAGTATAATAAAGAAATAAGTTAAATCAATTTGGGACCAAAACCATGCCACTTCAAAGATGCGAATAAAAAGGACCAATCAACTCTATCAAATGCTTTTTCAGCATCAACAGAGATGGCCGCCAAGGATGTGGAAAGGGAAGGGATTTTGTTTAAAACGTTAAGAAAGAGACGAGAATTATCTGAAGCCAATCTACCCTTAACAAAGCTACACTGTTCCTTACCAACCAAATGAGGCATAAGGGGGTCTAAACGTAAAGCAAGCGTTTTGGCAAATAGCTTGTAAACGACATTGACCAGGGAAATCGGGCGGTAGTTTTTACAAAACATAGGATCTCAGCCTTCTTTATGTATGAGGCAAATTGTGGCTTCCTGAAAAGTACCCTCTGTTTTACCGGAGAGAAAAAATGAATGGAAAAGATTTAAGAGTTTAGGGAGTAATAAATTGGAAAAATGCAAATAGAATTCAACTGAAAAACCATCCGGGCCGGGAGTTTTCCCTTTCTTGAAAGCGTTTAAAGCAGTGGATAATTCATTAAGGGATAGGTCTGTTTCAAGATCAGAAAGATTAAGGTGAGAATTAGAAGGGGTTGGGAGTTTATTAAGATAAGATTAGATAAGGGAGCTGGAAGGAGGAGATTCTGGGGTGTAAAGGTCTTTGTAAAAAAGTTTTTAAATTAATTGAGAATGTCCTGATCTTTGTGAATGAGAGAGCCATCTGAAGAATAAATGGAATCAATCAAAGTATGGTCTTTACGGGTTTTGAGGTAGTTCGCTAAAAGTTTACCTACTTTATTTCGACCTCCGTAGTAGCGAGCACTACTCCGGAGAAGTATGGAAGACGCATTGTCCGTCGTAGTTTTATTAAATGCTAATTTGGCACGTATCAGAGCTGGTAAGACCGAGTCTGCCGACGAAGTATAGAACTTGTGTTCTAAGGCCTTAATATGTGCCAGGGTAGCTTTATGTTGTTGAAGGAAGCGTTTCTTCTTTTTTGAGACAAAATCAATAATGAAACCTCTTGCGGTAGCTTTAAAGGAGTCCCATAATATATGGGGGGAGGAAGTAGGATCGCTGTTTAGGTCAAAATATTCATTAGCAAAAGTGCTGAAAGAGGAAGAGAAAAAGGGTCAAGAAGAAGAGAATTATTAAAACGCCAACGGGAGGACCTGGGATGTGGAGGGAGCAAGTCAAGGTCAGTTACAATTGGGGCATGGTCAGAGATGACGATAGGTTCAATAGAAGAGGATAACAAATTTTGAGATAAAGATTGAGAGAGAAAAATATAATCTAAACGGGAGAGGGAGTTGTGAGGAGGAGAGAAAAAAGAAAAGTCGAGTATCGGGGTGGGAAAGTCTCCAAGAATCAACGAGGTGTGTTTGGGAGATAGTGTCGAGGAAATGTTTGAGATTTGTGAGGAGTGAAGCGTACCTGAGATTGGCGGTCGAGAAAGGGGTCAACAACTTGATTGCAATCACCTCCTAATATAAAGAGATCATCCCTAAACTGAACACATTTCTGTGTAATCAGAGGCCAAAAGGAACAATCAGGATTAGTAGGGCCATAAACATTGAAAACAGTCAAAGAAATGTTATTAATTAACAATTTAGCTAACAACTATCTTCCTTCTGTATCAATTTCTTATGATATAACTTTACAATTCAACTTCTTGTGACATAAAATTATAACACCATTTTTTTTTTTATTGGAAGTAGGAGAGAATAAAACTGAACCCACCCAGCCTTTTTTCCATTTTAACGCCTCAGCCTCTGAGAGATGGGTCTCTTGTAAAAGAACCAAATCAGGGTTATAAGAGGCAAAATGGGATAATATTCTCTGTCTTTTAATTGGATTAATAAAACCTTTCACATTCCAGGAAATAACTCTGAATGTAAAACCATCAAAAATATATAAAGAACAAAATATGCAGTAGTAAAAAAATGAAGTAAGAGATAAAGAAAAGGGAAAGATAATAGAGTCGCATGAGAAAGAAAACATATAAGAAGAATGCAAAACAATAAAGAAATGAGAGGGGAGAGATACAGAGAAGAGGAGAGAGAGGAAAGGGAGAAAGAGTAAGAATAAGAGGAGACGGTACATGTCAAAGGACGACTGTAATACGTACCTTACGAAGAACAAAAGGGAAGGATGAGAGGCGGCAACGAACAACGGAAACAGCACACCCAACAAAGGGCAACACACCACACCAGGACTTCAATTAAACATGAACAGGAGCAGGAGCATGGAGAGGAACACAATAACATTTTCAATGAACCTGTAAAGGGAAACAAAGAGTTATGTATATAAAAAACAAAAAGAATAATAGAGTCAAAATAGCATAAGCTGTAACAACAAAATTCAATACAGATTCAACGGAGTAGCATAACAAAAGGAGCACTACAGTCAAGATCCAGAAGGAGGAGGAGCCGTTTCCATTGAGGCAGTAGAGTGAGAATGAATAAATCTTCTGAGGTCAGCCGGATCCACAAAGGTGGAAGTCTTGTTTAAGAAGGTAACCTTAAACAGGCATGGATGGAACAGACCATATCTTGCACCCAAGGAGCGAAGAGCCGGGCGAAGATCTAGGAATTCTTTTCGTCGTTTGGCAGTTGTCGAAGAAACATCCTGAGAGAAAAATACTTTTGTACCATGCCAAGTTAGTTGCTTTTTGGATTTAGCAGCGTTCAACACCTGCAGAAGGTCAGTGAATTGTAGAAATAAAAGAATTATTCCACGAGGCTTAGATGGAGCAGCGGAGGAAGATAGACGTGGACCGAGTCTATGTGCTCTTTGTATATTCAGTTTGGTTGCAGGAGGAAGACCCAAAAACTGAGGCAGGAAGGAAGTAAAGTATGCAACAGGGTCGTCCCCTTCAAGGCCTTCAGGAAGACCGTAAATGCGTAAATTGTTACGGCGATTTCTATTTTCCAAGTCTTCAGCCGATCTTCTCAATTGTGAGACTTCCTTCTCCAAAGCGGAAATTCTAGAAGATGAATCCTGTACCGCACTTAGCTGTTGTTCCACCACAGTAATACGGGACTCCATAGATGACCATTTATTGTCCAAGGTTTGAAGACGGGAGTTAGTTTCCTCAATGAAGGGTCGGAGAGCACGGATTTCTTCCAGAACAATGTCCAAAGAAACCAGTGAGACAGACTTAAGAGGAGAGGGAGGTTCTTGTTTAAGTCTCTTGCCTGTAGTTGAAGGTAATTGAGATTTAGATGCCATGACCGTAAGATTTGTTGTGTTAGTAGGACGAGCCCCGTGCGACGATACCTCAAGTAAGTATGAGGAATTGTTAGGGGTATTGTCGTTGGTGCCACAAGTAGCAGGAGCGTTTGACTTCAGTCTCTTGGTATGATGAAGTAAGGTTTTGCTCCTACCCATGAAATGTGGTATGAGAAGCTCAAGAAGGGGCTATGAAGGCAGGCAACAAATATGAAGACAGGCAAAATTACCTCACAGAAAACAGCAAATTCGACAGATAATAGGGTCCTCCATTATTGTAAAAATGATCATTCAAAGAAAGTACATAGGAGAAGCAGGAAACGTCGAAAAAATTGACTTCCAGGGCGACATGTGAGAAGATGTGAAGAAAAACGCAGCAGATAGAGAAACAAAATGGCGGCAGCTACAGAGTCACCTGTAGAATCTGCCATTTCTCCATGCGTATGAGGGATAAAAAGAATATCTTCCTGAAGAGGACACATTCCGATTCAAGAATATGTCAGCATGCTGAGAGGGAAGACGCTGGAACCGCTTGAAAAGGAACCGCGAAGTCCGTCGCGATGCGGAGCTCCGTCGTCAGACGGCCATCTTGGGTCACGGTGCGCGCGACCACCTCGTAAAATTTAGTTTTCATCATCAACATTCTTCTCTTTCAAAGCCACTTAACTGCTGACATAAAAGCAGATCAAGATTGACCTCTTTTCATACACCATTCCCTTGACATTAGTAACTTCGTCAACTGGTGCCCATGATGCCCCATAACTGCTTTCCCTGTGACCCTAACTCAGTCTATTCTGTTCCAATTGACAAATGAAGTACAACCAGGGGAGTATGCCCAAATGACCCTCTTATACCTGGGCATAAAACATCTACAAGATATACAAAGGAAAAGAGTATGGAGGGATCAATCACTCATTTATGTTCGTCCAAGGCACCATCAATTACCCTGACGTTTTCAATATTTTGTGAGTATAAATATTAATGCTTTTGTTAGCTACACATATCATTCGGCGGGACTCTGGTACATAAATTAATTACACATGAATTAAACATCGAACAAAATATATATAAGACATAAACAAATACATAATAGTCAAACATAAATCATTATCACAACAACAATACATATACACAATATATACAACATATACAAAACCCTAATTATTACGTATATTAATGAACACTCCTCAATCCGAGTGATACATTCCAAGGTAGTCCTCTTCGCACAAGAGGTATCACACCTCTCTCTCATTCACTTATGTGCGCCTATAATCTAAAGCCAGATTAAAAAATAATTGGACTCCTCATATATCTGTCGTCGCGGTCGCGTTTCAGCCCACAATTTCTTTCGGCTTCCTCAGGACAAGGGTACACAATATCTGGAGTCTATTCCTAGCTATCAGGATCAGGACAAATCCTTATCGGGGGAACACGCTCCCCGTATCGCGCGGTTCCATGCTTCGTATGGAAACCTTCAATTTTTATGCCGCTTTAAGGAACAGATGTTGCCCTCCGGTCACTAGCCGTTCCTTCGCCTCACTCCCTGCCGCAAGGGTCCACCGTCAAAAAGTACGGTCCTCACTATTCACGCCACACCGAAATGAGGCAAATGAATTGAGAAAAGGTACAACTGCTTCCCAAGCAGAAAGAACTGTCCATTTGATGGAGCTGATGGTCCAGTAAATAGAGGCAAGTGCAATACAATGTTTGCCTTTGCTGAATGTCTGGCAGTGGATAATGAGCAGTATGCAGCAGTCTTTATCAGTGATTGACAGAGAACATGTGTCAATTGTATTAGAGGTGCATTGAAAGTTGTAGACAGTGTCACTAATCTAATAGTGGCTGTCAAACTTAGAGAATAGATACATGACTACAAATCACAAGATTCCAGCTAAGGCGTATGTGATTAACATGTCTGTAAATGGCAGCATTGTTGTTTGACCACCAAAAAACAGGGGAGAGAAAACAGGGCCATCTTGGTTCCACAGTGGTAGCCCATTTTGCCCTCTTGCTGGCCACAGCCGCTACAGCCTCTTGCCCATGCAATGTATTGCAGCATGTTTGGAGCAGCACTCATGACAAAGTTGGAAAGGGTTGCGTATGAATGAATACAGTCCTATGGTACCAAAATACATTGAGATGGCCCTGTGACAAATATAGTACAGAAGGAATGGTTATTTCAGGTGATTTAACAGGCGCCTATATAGAAAAGCCCAAGTACTCCAAGATTGTCATCAATGTATATATATTGAAATTTATTTAGCGCCTACTACACCTGACAAGGCGTTAAAGCGATTTACGGCGAGTAGCAAGGTACCTGGGAGCCCAGAGTTAGTGTCAGTCCATTGGTTATTGGAGTTAATCTTGCATTCTAAAGGAAACAATTCCATGCAATTTCTTTGCGGATCATTAGTGACTTAGATGTGATCATTAGAGGGGAGTATGTGAGAAGCAGATTTTGTTTTAAAACAAAAGCTGGAACACAGACAGGCTTGAGATTTAAGAGTAGTTTATATGTAGAAGAGGCATATAATGACAGCAGACGTGTATTCAAAATAAAGGTGGCAAATATTAATTCAGTGTCATGCAGGATTTTAAGGAATATAGCAGGTAGATTTTTAGCGACATCATGCAGTCTGTGTATGTAAACCTTTTTTGAAGAAACTGTGGCTTTATAAAGAAGTTGCAGATACTCGCCTCAATACAAAAAGCAAGTCCAATGCTTGTAGCGGCCCCTTTACTAGCGACCATGATGAAGTGCACTATTGAAGCACATCCCAGCATACATAATTAGAATTTGCCAGCAGCACCATTGCCCTACTGTATGGAGTGCAAGCAATAGCTAGAAAGACCCCCTATGTGTACTACTATAGCAGTACATACAGTATTGTTAGTTTATGCAACTCATTTTACACCATACATAAACTATACGTATAATATAAACATGTATAACATCAACAAACTTAAAATATAACATTGCAACAAACAAAATTCAGTGCATGTTTATGTTACCCATTCAATACCTGTTTCGGAAGGTGCTGTCCCCTACGTCCACCTGAAGAGCACCCCCACAGAACAGACCCCATGTCCATCAGAATGGATGTATCTGAAGTCACCTTGACCCTCCGTCATCCACCTTTCCTCGTAGTGGAGCACACCTGGCCCTACATATGCATATATAAATTGCACGCTATGGTCACCACAGAGACCAGAAAGACTGAGAATAGGATACAGAACAAAGAAATATGTCTAAAAGCTAGAGGGAGTGCGGCAAACGGTGCAGTGCCATCAAAGAACCTATGTGTATACGATTTGAAACACCCCACCCCTTTGGCTGTCGATTCAGGAATACAATGTACCCCATTGTGTTAACTAAATTCTGTAATGCAACCTGGCTTTTTCATGGGATGTTTCACAATCTTTGAAAAGGTTAATTGCATTTCTATGCAAAACTTGAGGCTTATAGAAACGATCATATATATACAGGAGTCTATCATCCGAAGGCAAACATACTTTTGTTCAACAGTCGTTCCTAACTTCAGACATTGATATGTTGGCCTGTGAGGATAATCGAGATACTCACAGATTTGATGGCTAATTGCATACGCATTTTCTGAAAGAGACACGTTAGTGATAGATTCCTTACCTTAGAATATCCCCAGGCGTCAGACTGGATCCGGACTTTTTTTCGTTAGCAGTACCCCTACGCGTCAGTAGGTGGCGTCGTGCGGCTCCGCATCCGTCGCTGGCGTCGTAAGCGCCGAGATGACGTCACAGAGACTACTTAGGCGCCACCCATGCGCGCTGACGTCAGTTCTTTCTTTTTCCGCGCCAGTAAGCGCAGCTCCGGTTAGAGCACGTACCTTAGTCACTTTTTGACTACCCTTTTTGAGACTTTTGTCTCCTGTAAGCTTTGGTTTCCTTGGTGCACGAGGGATGCCTGGATTTAAGTCTTGTGGGGCCTGCCGTCTCAATATGTCGGTGGCGGACCCCCACGATGTCTGCCTCTACTGCCTGGAGACCGACCACGGCTCCCGGTCCTGTCTGGACTGTCGGGCCATGGCCCCGAAGGCCTTGAGGGAGCGGCACCGGAAGCTGCTGGAGGTCCGGCACTCGTCCCAGCGCCGTTCCAGGGGCCGTTCCAGGGAACGCTCGCGGGGCCACAGTCATCGCTCCTCGGGCTCCAAGTCTTCACCCTCGGTTTCGGGTAAGAGACGACACAAAAAGAAGTCGAAGAAGCGTGTTCGCTCTCCAACGTCCCCCCGTCGGTCCCCGGATGCGGACGAGGGGGACAGGGGCTTTGCCCCTGCGGAGCTCGAGAGTCCCGCGGCCTACCCACCTTACCCGGGTCCGTCGGCGACTCCCGCACAGGTGCAAGAGTTTCTTGCTACCATGGACCGCCTTTTTAGGCCTCGGGCTCCCGCCGGTGCGCCCTCGGGCCCCGCGGTCCCGTGTCAGGATCCTGTTGGGCCGTCGGTGCCGCTGGCTGATCCAGCTTCGGCGCAACAGGATCCTGCGCCGTCGGCTCCGGCCACGGCGCCACAAGGTCCCTCGCTGCCGGCTCCGGCCCCAGCGCCACCCTCGGCTCCGCCTCCGTCGCCGCAGTGGGTGCCATTTGTCCCGCCCTTGCCCAGGTTCCAGGACCATTTTGCTCCTACCTGGAATCCGCATTGGGACACGGCGCCGGTCCGGCCGGCGCCGTTCCCGACGCCATTTGTTCCGGCTCCTGCCCTGCCGCCGCGGCCTGTGCCACATGCGGCGGAGGTGGAGGACGACTGGGAGGGGTCCGAGGACCCTCTTGCTCGTCAGTGTGACTCTGAGCAGGACTGGGCGGACGATTTCGAGGATGCCGGCGACCCCGACGTCTCCTCTGACCCGGGGTTTGCCTCTCCCCCGCCTACCATGGAGGAGGGCGCCTCCTACACGATGGTGCTCCGTCGGGAGCTGAGGTTCCCAACCTTGATCTCCCTACGGTGGCCCTCAAAACGAACCTCCTCACTGAGGTGCTCCAGACGGCGTCCACTTCGCCGGAGCCCCTGCTGCCATTTAATGACGCCCTCACTGACGTCTTGCTGGGCACTTGGTCACGGCCAGTCACAGGGGCCCCTGTGGATAAGAACGTCGCCAGGCGTTATCGCCCGGCGACCCTGCCTTTCTGACCACTCATCCTACGCCTGAGAGCCTGGTCATCCAAGCTTCGACGTCCCAGAGTGCTCTTCCCCACGGCTCCGCCGGATAAGGACTCCAAGAAGCTGGAGCAGTTCGGCAAGCGGTTGTTCTCTTCGGCCAGCTTGGGGCTGCGGTCGGTAAACACCGCTTGCCTATTGGGCCGCTATTCCCACGCGGTGTGGGATACAGTTGCACAGGTGTTGCCTCAGTGTCCTGAAGAGACCCAAGCTGTGCTGTCCCAAGCTGTTGCCGAGGGTAAAGATGCGGCTAAGTCTCGCCATTCGGTGTGGTTTGGACACCGCGGACTCACTAGGTAGAGCGATTTCTACGACTGTGACGCTTCGTCGCCACGCCTGGTTGAGATCTACCGGGTTCTCGCCAGATGTCCAAAGCTCGCTCATGGACATGCCCTTTGATGGCACTCGCCTGGTTGGCGATAAGGCCGACAGTGCGCTGGAGCGTTTTAAGGACTCGCGGGCCACAGCCAAGTCCTTAGGTCTTTCCACGAAAAGCCCAGCCACTCCTGGTTTTCATTCCTTTTGTGGCCACGGAAAGGGTGCCCAGGCACGTTCCTTCAGCAAGCCTGTGCAGAACCAGGCCCAACGCGGCCACGGACGCGGTTTCCGCAGGGGCGGGTCTGGGAATCAGCGTGGGGGTCAGTCCACCTCCGCCCCCGCTGCTTCTGCCTCCAAACCTTCCTAATCCGAGCTTTGGGGGGGTACCCCACGCCAGTGGGTGGCAGGATCCACCATCATCTCCCCCACTGGCACGCTATCACATCGGACAAGTGGGTGTTGCAGATCATCCGCAAGGGTTACGCCCTTCCCTTTCAGTCCACCCCTCCAGCCATGCCACCTCAGTTCCACCGCATGTCGGGGGACCACTTGGCACTTCTCCTGCAGGAAGTCACGGCTCTCTTGGCCAAGGGGGCCATCGAGTGTGTTCCTGGGCCAGAAGTAGGGAGTGGCTGTTATTCCCACTACTTTCTGGTCCCCAAGAAGGACAAGGGGGGATTGCGCCCCATCTTGGACCTCAGGAACGTCAATCGCTTCCTCCGGAAGGAGAAGTTCAAGATGTTGACTTTGGCTCAGGTCTTGGCTGCCTTCGACCCTGGAGACTGGATGGTAGCGTTGGACTTGCAGGACGCCTATTTTCACATCCCCGTCCTGCCGGCCCACCGGCGTTACCTGCGGTTCACGGTAGGCCAGGAGCATTTTCAGTTTGCCGTGCTCCCCTTCGGCCTTACCAGCGCCCTCGGGTGTTCACGAAGGTGATGACGGTGGTCGCAGCTCATCTGCGCAGGTCAGGGGTGTCAGTCTTCCCCTACCTCGACGACTGATTGTTGAAGGCGGGCTCGCCCCAGGCAGTCGTCACCCACCTTCAGACTACGGCCGACCTCCTGCATTTGCTGGGGTTCTCCATCAACGTGCCGAAGTCGCACCCGAGTCCCTCTCAGAAGCTCCCCTTCATCGGAGCGGTTCTGGATTCGACGCTGTTTCGGGTTTTCCTCCCGAGCAGCGAGTCCGGGATATTCAGGCTATGATTCCGATCTTTCAGCCTCTATCCCGGGTTTCAGTCAGGATGACCTTCCGGCTCCTGGGCCTGATGGCCTCCTGCATCCTGCTGGTGCAACATGCCAGATGGCATATGCGGGCTCTGCAGTGGGACCTGAAGTTCCAGTGGGCACAGCATCAGGGCAACCTGTCCGATCATGTCCAGATCTCGGAGGGCACTGCACGACAATTGCAGTGGTGGCTCACGAATCGCGTTTGGGTCAATGGCAGATCCCTCTCCCTTCCCCAACCGGAGCACACAGTGGTGATGGATGCGTCCCTCCTGGGATGGGGTGGCCACTGGGGAGAGGCGGAGATCAGAGGCCTCTGGTCTCCGGCGGAGTCCCGGCTCCATATCAACCTTTTGGAGCTTCGGGCGATCCGACTTGCATTGAAGGCATTCCTTCCCTCTGTCCGGGGAAGTGTAGTGCAGGTGTTCACGGACAACACCACCGCCATGTGGTATTGCAACAAACAGTGCGGGGTGGGGTCCTGGACCCTATGTCAGGAGGCTCTGCGCCTCTAGACATGGCTGGAACATCAAGGCATTACCTTGGTGGTTCAACACCTGGTGGGTTCTCTGAACGCCAGGGCGGACGAACTCCGCCGCCGGTGCTTGATGGATCACGAATGGCGTCTGAACTCGGACGTGGCGCAAGGTCTCTTTCAGCAGTGGGGAGAGCCTTGGTTAGATCTATTCGCCACAGAAGAGAACGTGCAATGTCATCAGTTCTGCGTGTTGGAATTTCCAAGGCGGCACTCGCTCGGCGACGCTTTTCGTCGCGAGTGGAGTTGCGGTCTATTGTACGCCTTTCCACCTATACCACTTCTGCCCAGAGTGCTGAAGAAGATTCGGCGCGACGGGGCCCAAGTCATCCTTGTGGCTCCGGATTGGGCACGAAGATACTGGTATCGCGAGCTACTCAGCATGGCGATCGATCCCCCTATCCGACTGCCTCTTCGGGAGGATCTTCTGTCGCAGCAGCAGGGGACGGTCCTCCACCCGAACCTGTCCAGCCTCCACCTCCATGCCTGGAGATTGAGCGGCGACAGTTGACAGCTTTCGATCTTCCTCCCGAAGTCTGTGATGTCATTCTGGCAGCCAGGCGTCCCTCCACTAAGACGGTATAGGCCTGCAGGTGGAACAAATTTGTGGCATGGTGCACAGCAAAGGCTGTGGATCCCCTCTTTGCCCTTCTTTCTGAGGTTCTTCTGTTCCTTCTATCCTTGGCCCAGCAGGGCTCTGCTCTGGGCACTATCAAAGGTTATCTTTCGGCCATCTCCGCCTTTCTACGGCTTCCAGATCAGCCTTCTCTTTTTAAGTCCCCGGTTGTTACCCGTTTCCTCAAGGGCATTACGCACACATTTCCTCCCGTGCCGTTTATAATGCCTCAATGGGACTTAAACCTTGTCTTGACATACCTGATGTGAGCTCCCTTCGAGCCCCTTCATCACTGTCCTTTGCGTCTTCTCACTCTCAAGACCGCTTTCCTGGTAGCTATCACCTCTGCCAGAAGAGTGAGTGAGCTCCAGGCTCTTTCTTCCAAACCTCCTTTCCTTTCTGTTCATCCGGACAAGGTGGTTTTAAGGACCCGTCCTTCTTTCTTGCCAAAGGTTGTCACGCCCTTCCACATCGGGCATCACTTTGCCCACGTTCTTTCTGCCTCCGCATCCTTCAAAAGAGGAAGAGAGGCTTCACCGTCTGGACCCAAAACGTGTGCTCTCGTTCCATCTGAAGCGCACACAACAGTTCCGGGTGGATGACCAACTCTTTGTTGGCTACGTGGGTGCCAAAAAAGGTCGGGCCGTGCACAAACAAACCATCTCTCGGTGGGTTGTTCTGTGCATAAAAGCATGTTACTCGTTGGCCAAGAGGGAGCCTCCTGTGGGGATGCGTGCCCATTCGACCAGGGCAACGGCAGCCACTACTGCCTTGGGACGCGGCGTTCCCTTGCAGGACATTTGTCAAGCAGCTATGTGGGCCTCTCTGCACTATTTTACCAAGCATTACTGCCTTGACAGTCAAGTCCGGAGAGACGGCTTCTTTGGCCGTTCTGTTCTCCGTGACTTTCTGGTGTAATCCATTCGCAGACCCTCCACCGGGGTTGATATTGCTGGGGTATCTATTCTAAGGTAAGGAATCTATCACTAACGTGTCTCTTTCAGATGCACAAGCTACTACTTGTGTAACGATATATCTGTAAGAGACATTAGTTAGTGATAGATTCCTACCACCCCCATCCTCCCCGTTCTGCGAACTGATTTCTAGGGTTAAGGTCATCCCTTTCAGGGCCCTAGTTTCATGGCACCAATGGTCAGTTTCTTGCATGGCTCTGCGTTCCTGGCGCGGAAAGTCGTGTACAGAACTGACGTCAGCGCGCATGGGTGGCGCCTAAGTAGTCTCCGTGATGTCATCTCGGCACTTACGATGCCAGCGACGGACGCGGAGCCGCACAACGCCACCTACTGACGCGCAGGGGTACTGCTAACGAAAAAATTTCCGGATCCAGTCTGACGCCTGGGGATATTCTAAGGTAAGGAATCTATCACTAACTAATGTCTCTTACAGATATATCGTTACACAAGTAGTAACTTGTGCGTTAGTAGGTAAGATTGAGAAAGATAACTGGCTACAGCATCAGGGATATTGAGAGGACCTAGTAGATGTAACACAATCTCTGTTGGTCAAAACCCAGCAATTGAATGAGCTAAAAGAATGTCTGAAGGCAACCCGAAAACACCTTCCCTGACAGTTTAAAACCAAGCCTTCTTATGTCTCCTCCAAAAAATGTCAGTAGAGGGTTTCCATCCTGATCGAAGGAGATATTTAAATGTTAATTAAAGCTGGCATTTCTGTTGGGGGCGTGGCTAGCGAGCCAACATGGCGGACGCAACTTACTAGTGCTCCGCATCACATCCCTCAGTTATCCTGATCGTAATCCTGCATCTGACCCACCCGCTCCTGTAAATGCGGGGAATGCATTGGTATCGATCTGAGGCCCCCGTTGCTATCCTTTGATCGCGCCGCAGACGAACCAGAGCTGCGGAAACAACGAGTGGCGCCTTGCGGCCCACCCGGCGAGGTGCTGGTGGTGGGACTGAGGCCTGATCAGGACGGGCTGGCGGTGGGCGCCTGAATCGGCTGCAACGTGGTAACTGCCGCTGTCGCGGTCCCCGGGGTGCTACCCGGTGATCCCGCGAAGGTGGCAGCTGTTTCCCATGGACCTGCTGGCGGCCTGAGAGACACCCCGCGAGGCGGGCTCCGGATACCTAGGTGAGCCTGCTTCCCGCCGCCCGGCGGAGGCGACCTGTAACCTGCCTCGCCGAGCGCCGGTGCGAACTCCGGTGCCGAGGGACTGCCGGCCTTGCTGCTGAGGCATGGATGAGGGGACTCAGTGCCCTGCGCTCAACTCCGCGCAGATCTGGCTGCAGCGACGGCCGGGGCCGAAGCGATACGTCCCTGAGGTCCGAGCACGGGGCAGCGAGACAGGACGCCGCGAGGCCAGAATTGACATCGTGAAAGTCAATACCAAGAGACACTCACCTCATGCGAGCGTTGTCGACGCTGGAGGCGGTGCTTGGAGTGTTTCGCGCCTGTTCTTGAATGCATGTTGGGTGACCGTGGGCCGTGGACTGACCGGGCCAGCCTGCTGCCACTACAGTTGCTGACTACACCTTCACAGCAGGTACGTCACTTGACGCCCATATCACCCCCACTACACTACATATGCGTTCACCCTGAGCCTTCTGCCAGCCCCGCTGCCCTTCGTGTTGGAACTTCTCAAGAGGCCCCTCTCAGCAGTGCCCAACTGAAATTCGCACTGGGCAAGTAGGCATCAGCCGCACCAACCGGGAGACCTCACAGACGCTCCTGCAGTCACGCTTCTTACGTCCTGCCTCGTGGCGCTGCCCCGCTGGCGGCCCGTGATAACCTCTGCGGCGCCCTGCGTGATCTACCTGCCTACCACCCCAGATAGTGACACTCATGTTGCGTGGCCCAACACGTGGGGGCATCAACCGGCGCGAGCGATGTAGAGGAATCCCGGCTACAATTGAAGGCTTCCCTTGAGCACTTAAATCCCGGATCTCGGACCCCCCTGTTGCGGTCGTGGACCCGGGGAGGCGCGCACGGGTGACGGACTCCTATTCACCGATGCCAGCGGCAACTGAATTGAGCGGACATTATGGAGGTGCTGACCTGGGGCCCTAAGAGTTGGTGAACTGGCACCCCGCTGAGATGCTGTGGCCGTCGTCGATGTCGCAGTGACGACTCAGCGGTCCAAGGAGCTTATCTGCTTGCTGACCCACTGGGGCTGCTGTCGCTGCCCCCTGGCTCCAGTGGTCCTGAAGTTCACCCACCAGGCAACGTAGACGGACTGTCCCGGCGATCCCCGAGGGAAGTCTAACTTACCGGCGCCTGCCCTGAGGGCGCAGCGGACCAGTCAAGCATTCCTACTTGTGCTGCGAGACACCGGCTGCACCGCGCACTATCGGTGCACCTCGGCGATCATCCTCTGGCAGTCCGGAGATATCGCAGGTCCCTCCTGTCACGTGTCAGAACCGCAATCTGCAAGGACACATTCATTCTCTGACTAGGAGTCAATGCTGTCCGCCCAGAAACTAGCCATGGTACGCCTTCGCACCAATGCGCACCAGCTAGCCGCGAAGCCCAACCTGTCGCACTCGTCGCCTCCGGGAGATGATGCTAACACTGAAGTATCGGGCACAGCGCTTACCGCCAAGCTGGACTCCGTGCTGGCGGCCGTCGAGAAAATTGGGGCTGCGTTGGACCAAACAAGGACATCGCTTGAATCACGCATTGACAAAGTCACCACGGACTTCACTCTATTGCGTGCAGATCATCAGAAGCTAGCAGAGAAAGTCCAGTCACACGACCACTCTCTCTCAGAGCTCAAGCCTGTCACTCAAAGCCATACCGCGGCACTGCAGGATATTCTTGACCGCGTACACGCACTGGAGGACCGATTCGAGGACTCTGAAGGGCGATCCCGTCGCAATAATGTCCGTGTGGTGGGCCTTCCGGAGGGCATGGAAGGCCGGGCTCCGGAACTTTAAGTGGAGCGTTGGCTGAACGATCTCCTACCTGCTGGGTCACTATCCCCGCATTTTGTAGTGGAGCGCGCGCATCGCGTGCCGGCACACAGACTACCTCCTGGAGCTCGCCCGAGACCGTTCCTTTTTAAACTCCTGAACTACAGGGATCGCGATGCTATCTTGCGTGAAACTCGCATGATCCCCAATTTGCAAGTAGACAGGAATCAAGTCATGCTGTTTCCGGACTATACAGCGCAAGTACAGAGGCGGAGAGGCACCTATGCGGAGGTGAAACGTCAGATACGCGCCCTGGATCTTCAATACTCCCTATTGTTCCCTGCCAGACTCAGAGTGGTAGCCAACGGAACAGCCCGCTTTTTCGACACGCCTGCAGATGTCTGGGACTGGCTGGAGAGCTCGGGATTGTGGACAGGGCCACGTCCTCTCAACGCAGAAGCGCCCAACCCCAGTCGCAGAGGCACCCGACGCCGTGGACATCGTAGGAGGGCTGGTGGCGTGACTGCGGCAGCTTCGGCACCGGCCCCAGCACAGAGTCAAATAGAACGTCGGGACGCCCTGGAGGCGGCAGCGGCATTGGGAACACAGACATACCGCGAAAGCCGTGCAGTGGGCTCCTCCGAGTCTGCCACGACTAGCGGATCTTCCACTCCCAGACCTGAAGACCTAGATGAAACGCCGCCGCCGGACGTAACACCGCAGACCGCGGATGAAATTATATGATCGCGGCAGCGGGACCAGAATGAGCTGCTGCACACGCAAGTAGAGACTATCCTATAATGAATGTTCGCAGTGTTGAAATCTTCCTTTATTTTGTGTGGGCTGTTAATGCCTTGTCCTTTGCATACCTGTGTACCCAATCGCAGCTACACTCAAATGGGAGTGCACACAGTGCAGGCGTACATCAACGCATAGGTTGGGTCGCGGGTGACAGATGCTTGTTACAGAGGGATGCGCGATGTTTTTACCAGTGCACACACCCCAACCCCATGCCAATCCCTACACTGACATAGTTAAGGCCGCTGTTGGGCCAGATAGGGTCTGGACGTTCCCCGCCCTGTAGTTGAGCACACGTTACACGCACACCCCCACCAGGCACCGCACTGGAATAGTTACTTTTCTGTCACTGTTAGACACACAGTTTGGACGGACATCGTCGCAGAGTTCGCCCCAATCGTTATGATGTTAACAGTTACATCGATGTTTTGGTTTTATAAGATCAGCTCAACACTACTTATACATGGCACATGTTTGATAACACAGTGTTTGCGCCTGCTCCCCTTGAAGGTGACACATGCTTGCAATGGCACGAGTTAACGTACTAACATGGAATGTACGCGGCATGCACACACCCACGCGACGGTACTCAATATTCGCCTATCTCCAGAGACATTCGGTGGGCATCGCCCTGTTGCAGGAAACACACATGTCACAAATAGAACTGGAGCAGCTGCGCAGGCGGTGGAGGGGACAGATATTCGGCACTGCGTACTCAGCACATGCGAGAGGCACACTAGTTTGCGTGAGGGCAGGAATCCCATTCACACATGAGGAAGCCGTAATCGATGCTGAGGGTAGATACACCTTTGTACGAGGAAGGCTAAATGGTCAGACAATATTACTAGGCTCTATATACGCCCCAAATGTGGACCAACCCTCCTTTCTTACATGCCTGTCACAAACATTGACTCCATACGCTGGGCTCCCCTGGATGGTAGGGGGAGACTTCAACTCGGTATTCAACGTTGATCTGGATAGATCATTCCCCCCACTCCATAAAACTACCGCCATGTCTAATGCCCAGGCACTTATGGACTGGCTTACACACTGGGCGGTATTGGATATATGGCCCACTCTTAACCCCACAGAGCGTGTCTACTCCTATTATTCGGCAGTACATGACCTGCATGTACGTCTGGATAGGCTTGTGAGTTCCCAATCCCTGCTCCCTTTAATTACGAAGATAGAGTACCTCAGCCGGACACATTCCGATCATAATCCCCTGTGGATGCAACTCAAGTGGGAGACAAACCGCCCCCCCATACCCACATGGCATCTCCAAACAATTGCATTAGAAGATCCAGAATTCCGCTCGTCACTAGGGGCAGCCATCCTCACATACTTTGAACTAAATGAAGGTACAGCGAGCACTGCACTCGTAGAGTGGGAGGCTTTTAAAGTGGCGATCAGAGGGCACTGTCTAGGGGCCACATGGAGCATACGTAAGCAATTGACGACTTCCCTCACAAAATTAGAAACCCAGCTGCTAGAGGGGGAGGGGAAGGGCAGGGATTTGCGGCACCTGGAGCAGCTGCGCGTAGAACATGCAGACCTACTGGAGCGATTAAGATGCCATAATTCCACAGCACATACAGCTCGCACCCATGCCTCAGCTGATCGAGCGGGTCAACTGCTTGCCTGGCTGATACGGCAGGAAAACAACCGTGCTCCGATAGGGGCCATACGTACATCTGAAGGGACACTGGTCTATACACAGCGCGAGATACACAAGGCCCTGACAGACCACTACACCCAGCTATACCGATCTAGAGGCTGCTGTCCGGACCAAGAATTGGAGGTTTTTTTTAGCTCCGTGCAACTGCCTACAGTCTCGGGGGAACACCAGGAGCTTCTCAATGGTCCGCTAACATTGGAAGATTGGAGATGCAATCGGATCCATGGCATCTGGGAAAACGCCAGGGCAGGATGGCCTGCCAGCAGAGTACTATAAGGCATACTGTGAGTCTCTCACGCAAAGCCTCCATACTCTCTTCACGGTATCTCTAGAAGAGCGGGAACTACCTCCCTAGATGCGGGAGGCGTATCTGGTGTCCCTATTAAAGCCGGATAGAGATCCCACGGCCCTGGGCTCCTATAGGCCCTTGGCCCTACTTAATACTGACTATAAAATACTTGCCAAGGTGTTAGCGGACAGACTGGCACCAGTGGTCCCCAAGCTGGCTCATGCTGACCAGAACGGCTTTGTGCCCGCGCGGAACACCTCCTTAAACCTGAGGCGTTTTTTTTAGAGTGGCGACAGACGCTACGCAGGAATGGCCTAGGGCTGGGTGCCTAATATTAGATCTGGAAAAGGCATTCGATTCTTTAGATTGGGGCTACCTCTCTGCAGTACTATTAAAATATGATGTAGGCATAGGGTTTCTCCAAATGGTTAACTTACTATACACAAACCCTACAGTCCGGGTGCGAATGGGGCCGTACATATCGGATGCTATATCGGTGCGCAGGGGCACCAGGCAGGGATGCCCCCTGTCCCCCCTCCTTTTCGCGCTCGCAATAGAGCCCCTGGCAGAGGCGATGCACACCGTGTTGGGAGACGGAATACCTCTGGGTGATGCAATACACCAAGTATCACTCTACGTGGACGATCTCCTGGTTTATGTTAAAGATATAGAGAGGGTTCCTGCTCAATTGGCGCACCTCCTACAGACATTTGCCCCAATCTCCGGGTTGCGAGTGAATGCTGACGGGAATCTGGGGAGGGCCTTAACTG
The DNA here is from genome assembly GCA_963921515.1 of Calotriton arnoldi. Taxonomy (NCBI): domain Eukaryota; kingdom Metazoa; phylum Chordata; class Amphibia; order Caudata; family Salamandridae; genus Calotriton; species Calotriton arnoldi. The sequence goes on from CAWUFW010000086.1 coordinate 171,764, forward strand.
CAATTCGGTCGCAAATGCGCTTTTGGGGCACGCTTCCACTGGCGGTAACAGGCATAGTGGTGCTAACCAAGATGGTAATCCTTCCCCGCCTCCTATATTATTTTGCCAATTTGCCCATATATATCCCTGCATCCTTTTTTACCACACTAAACTAGATAGGGACTTCCTGTGGGGGAACACACGGCACAGAATGGCATTGGCGAAGCTATATTTACCTACGGACCAAGGTGGCCTTGCTGCGCCTTGCTTTGAACACTACTATCTGGCTGCTCAACTGCAGTGGATAGCCCGCTGGCTCGCAGATCGGAATCGTGCAGACACGGCTACCACGCATCCGCCCTACTCATTGAACCAAATAGTCCGACTTTTTCACCCCGCCATTCGGGTTACAACACCAACACCATTGCTGCTAGCGGTGGCATACAAATGCTATCGCAGATGTCTATACATTACCCTAAGGGTCACTCCCTACGCACCAGCAATACCGCTGGAGGGGTCCCCTAGCGGGCCCATAGTGCTCATGTCACAATCAATTGCGGAGTGGCTGGAGGGAGGCCTCCAGACGCTGGGGGACCTATACCGAGATGGAATGCTTATACCGTACATGTCCCTGGTAGACGACGAGGGGTTCCCCCGGGACAATTCCTCATGCATCGCTCACTGATTACCACATTGACAGCTAGATGGGGAGACATGGCCACTGAACCGACCCCCCACCTCACCATACAGTATCTACATGTCATGGGACGTGGAAGGCATCTCATACGCTGGTTCGCAGCATCCCTCAGAACCCATGCGGCAGTAAGCCTCGACCCGCTCCGTCGTAAATGGGAATTAGACCTGGGGCGACCGCTAGAAGAGAAAGAATGGACAAGGATACTACAGAGCCCAGTACGCATACCTAGAAACATGAGGTTTAGGCAATTACAGTTGTACTTTGTCCACAGGGCCTACCTCACACCCGCCATGATCAATCGCTACTTTCATCGCACAGATGCGACGTGTCCGAGATGTGCTGAACCAGGGGCTGAGCTGGTGCACATGCTATGGACCTGCCCCCGAATACATGTATACTGGAGTACAGTAAGTAGGTTGTTACACACTTGCACTGGCCGCAAATTGCCTTTTGAATGGACAGTATATCTACTGCATCATTTTAAGAGGACCCCCGCCACTAGGGTAGTCTCCAGGTTCCTGGACTTGGGGATAGTGGTTGCTAAACGGCTTCTCACTAAACGGTGGAAAGCTGAGGATCCGCCCCTTGCGCGTGCGTGGCGCCATTCTTTACTAGCATGGGCCAAAGCTGAAAGCATCGCCATCAAACGCGAAGAAACGTTGGGGCTGCGTAAAGAACCCATAGCAGCTCGTTGGGACGCCTTCCTGGACGCGCTACAGCGTGTTGAGGAGGGGGTATCTGGGGAACTAATGGACCGTGCAGAGGGAGAGCAGACAATGTAAACCATGCACACCCTTATACGATGCGCCGTGGTACTCCATGAACACATAGGGATCACTTAAGTGTCTTGGCAGACGTGTGCACCACTGATGGGAGATGATGGGTGCTGGAATCATAAGGAAATGAAATGTACACATGTGTAGGGACAAGGGGATAAGATTACATGGGCTGGTCACTGTTTTTGTTTTCGTTATTTGTTATTTCATCTGTACAAATTCCAAATTGAATTCCCTGGAAGGACTATTGCGAAGCACCATAGTTGCCTCATTCGTACTTCATTGTCTAGGCTGTGACTCTACACAATGTGTGATAATGATTGGAGTACAGATGTTATCACTGCCTGCGTACAACAGTAGATGTTGAATGCACACAACTTGTGTGACACAGACTGTGTACTTGATAACAAATAGATTTTGCAATGTACTGATGGCAAATGGTCATGCATGTATCTCGACCTGGACTTTTACTGCAATGACTGTTCTCACATGCAATTGTTACCTTCTTAACAATGTAAAACCAATAAAACAGATTTAAACAAAAAAAAAGAAGCTGGCATTTCTGTTGGCTACGGCTTACAATAAGCGTTCACTGCTTTAAATAAATGCTACCCTCTCTGGATTTCAAGAAGACTATATGTAACATTCCAAAGTAGATGTTTGCTAGGGATACAATATTGATGGTAGTTGTCCCCCCTCCACGACAGGACCATGCCTAGACCCTGGTAGAAGCCCTTCTAATGTGTCCTGTACCAGAAGAAAGTAAAGCTGAAATGCCTGTTACAAGGAAAAGAAAAGACTTCTGACCAAGTGAACACCGAGCAAGGCCTAGCTTGCTGAAAGTTTAAATGTCACTTTGAAAATTGTCCCCTGAAGCAACTGTAAGATCACAGATCATAAACCTGCAGAGATGCATTGCCGGACTGTGAGCTTGAGGAGCCTGCACCAGCCCCAAACTAATGGGTACCATCAATAGCGACAGTATCATCTTGTCTCCAACTTTATTCCAGTTTGAGTGGGCATAGTGTGGACTTACTAGGCTCTGGAATTGTTTTGCATGTAGCTCAACTGCACTGACTCCACACCGCTAGGTTCTTCAGCCTTGCTCCCAAGGACATGGTGAAACTAGGGCATAGATATCACAACAAACTTTAATACACTTGCATTATGCACGGCATCTTTGTTCCATTGACTGGCTCAGATGAACAAAGCTTGTAGTATAATAGAGAACTCACAGAAGGCTGCTAGGAACGCCCAATGTTTGATACAATTGTCCAAAGGACTCCATGCTAGAAGTCTAAGGCTGGCATGTAAATGCTATCAAAATGTTTGGAATCACATTTTGGCCACAGAAGTTGTTAGTACCATCTGGCTTTATTTCTGTGTATAATCTTAGATGCTCTGTGACACCTGCTTGTCAATTTGGGAAGTAAAAGAGCTAACCAGACATTGCACTTATTGTGTGTTATTACAGTACTATTTTCTAATCATGTACCACCTTTTAGAGTAAGCCTCACTGCTTGACATCCCCTGGAGAGTTAAGTGTCTGAACTTAGTATCTTGGTTATCTGAGTAGAGGGCAGCGGTACATACCATTGATAAATAACAGTGCCGGCTAGGGATACTGCCACAAAACTACTGATTGCTCTACAACCCAAAGAACAGGCTTCACACTATTTTATCCCTTTTTGTCTTGTAGTTTGCTGGTTAGGTACTCTCTTCCCCACACCACCATCTCACCTGTAACAGGATTGCCATGACAAGAATAAGGTTGCTGCTACCATTCGTAATAGGACCTTGCACAACGCATTCCCTGCATTGACTTTATTGCAGGTATACTTTGTTTTTCCAGATGTGTTGCCACCTTAGTCAATGAACTCTTACTGTGCATGTCATGGCCAACTTTTTATCACCAGCATTGCCTCCACTGGCTGCAAACTCCTCTCTTTAGTTGGCCTATGTAGGGATTAAGTGACCCGTCAAGAGGCTATTTTAAAGCAGAAGAATGGGGGATGGGTCCGCATTGAAGCTTCTCTACCTGAAGCCAAGGGATCCTGTTAATATGTGTCACACAAGAACTGTCATAATTATAATAATGGATTTCTAAATTGTGTCATTAAATATACTAACAGAATCATTTTACTGTAGTTATCTGCCCTGAAAGCAGAGTAAAGGTGGAATTATGAGGCAAGCATGTTCAGTTTCCTAGCAGATCCAATTTTTCTTATGCCCATTCCAACATTTACTTTCTACAGCGTTTCCTTCTTGACACTTCCTCTAGTTTTACTTGCATTTCCTTCCCCGTCATACCTGTGTCATAAATACCTCTCTATATTGTGTTCATTCTCTCTTGTCTGTATTTTGTAACCACTCTCTCTCTCTCTCTCTCTCTCTCTCTGTAGTCTGTGTTTTGTGTTGTATCTTTTTTCCTTGTTCCCATTTTCTTTGTGTTTTTGCCTTTTATCCCCATTTTACCATATTTCTGACAGTTCTAATATTTCTCCGTTCTTGCAAGGACTCCTGTGAGGAAACTCCCGCTTGAAACAAGACCAATTTATATTTGATCTTATTGATTACTTAGGTTTCGTTCTGCATTGTTGCAGCCTACTTTGCAGAACCCGAGGAAACGTTGCTTGTGGGAACCTTTTTATGCTTGATATGGTGCATCTGTGTCTTTCCTGTATTGAAACTGGTGAAGAGCTCTGTTGGGTCCTACATTTCAGTCTGGTGTCACTTTTTTTGTTGAATGGGGTTTTTGTGTGCTTTCGGCCTTGTCCTCTTTCAGCTTCGATTTTCCAACTTTTGTGTGCTTTTCTGCTTTATATGTTCCCCCACTTGTATATTATCACGGTTTTGCCATTTCCTTCTCAAGATTTTGCCATTTCATTCTTGTTCAGTATTTCTTTTCTTTTTATCAGTTTTGTAATGTGCCTTTGTGTATATTCTTTCTCAACACGTTTGTCTTTTTAAAATTCTGGGCTTATTCCAGCCTGATGCTCACCTCACCTCTTCACACCATCACCATTCTACCTCAGTCTTTCTCCTTTTCTCACAGGTTGCACCGAGTGGTTTCCAGTTCTTAGCAGTAATCAAGAAGAGATGAGGTCCACTCTAAGCACATTTGTGAATGTCAACTGTTCCTGTGGCTTCTCCCAGTTCTACATACAAGGTCAGTTGGAAACAAGCCTCTCTGGAGTGGATATATTGCCTCCAATTTTCAAGGCTCTCACTCTTGAATCATTCATATTGTGGTATGTGGACAAGACAGTATTACTATGGGCCAGTCCTTGAACTTAAAAAAAAATGTGTAGCCGTTGTGACCAAGTAACTTTATTTGTAGGTCCACCATTTACTTTAAGAGCAGTGTTACACTTACCCTTTTATGCTACGTAGGCTTTATCTATGAGATGATACAAACGCAGACCAAGATGAACCTGTATGTTCATGGCATGTGTAGCTGTAGATACACATGCTGTGCATACTCCTGCCTTCTTTTGTTGGGCTCATACGCGTGCAACTTGTTTTTGTTTGAAGAAGTCTTTTCAAGTCACGAGGTGCGTTGACTCCACATATTGTAGGCAATGCGCAATGGCATCTGCTCCATAATCAGATTGTTTTTCTCCTTCACCGTGTTCAGATGTGTATTCAGCAGCTCCAGTTCGACGCCACTAGGTGTTCTCCCTGGGTCTTCGCCACCGTTCCTCATTGGTCCAAGCAACCCTACTTTTTCATTGGTCTACCATCTGGTGCTACTTTGACACTGCTCTTTCTTCACGATCGACAAACTCCCACAGCAGGGCTCTGCCCCTTCGACTCCATCACCCTCAACAGATGAGAACGTCCACGTGATGGAAAGGACTCGTTATTGGTTCTGTTCATCTTGCCATGCAAAGTATCCCTGGACAGACTTGCACGAACTTTGTAACCTGTGTCTGTCCTGTGAACATTGAGAGGAATACAGTCCGAAACAAAAAGCCACATCGCAGCCGCCGGGCGCTTCACATTGTCTCAGCTTCAATGGTGTGGTGCCAGGAAGATGAAGCCACTCCAGATATCTTCGGAGAAGGCGAGGAGGAAGCTCTGCAGTAGCCGGGCTTGTCTGGTGTCAAGTATGAAGATGCGTTCTTGTTGGAGGCCTCTGACTCGGACATTAAAGCTAAAGGACCCCCGCTAGCTGAACACCTGTTGCAGAGGACCACAGTGAGTACTACTACCACCGACTGTAGGAATCTGACTCTTTATTTAATATACCAAAAAGAGGTATATTGTGTAGAGAGTCCAGATATCCCTTATGAGTGGACAGGGCTTGCTTTAACAATCCCAAGGTGCTCTTTTAGGAGGTAGTGTGGTCGAGCAGCCTCAGGCTTATCAAGGGGGCGTGTTAGACATCTGTTGTATACACACAGTCAATAAATGATACACACACACTCAATAAGGAGATTCACACCAATATAGAATAATAACACATTTTTATATAATTTTAAACACCAAGAACTTTGTTGTTGGGTGAGTTCTTTTTAAGATAGCAGTTTTGAAGAAAACGGGTAAATACACTTGTACTGCCTCCAATGCGGTAATGTTTTCCTATGGGGGAAAACACATATACTGCATACAGGTACTTAGCAGCGACTTACAAGACCAATTTGCTGTAGTTAAGGTAGGTATGGGCCAAATCCAAGGCAGCACCAACAGGTCACCTCAGTAGGCTCTGGGATGTCCGGGTGCAGAATTGCTTTGTCGTCGTCGGGTGCCCCGTTGATTTTCAGTGGGAGGCGGTCCTGGGAAAAAAAGGCTGCAAGCTGGGACTGGAGGGCCAGAGTGGGTAAACCCACAGGGGAGCTCCGTCCTTAAGATGCTCAGGCACGTAGGGGCTCTGTCGGTCCACTTCTCCTCTGGCTATAGGACTCAGATGCAGTAGTGTCTTTAGGAGTTGGGTCTATGCTGCAGCCTGCATAAAGAGGTTGTAGGCGGTGACTGGAAGTCCAGTCTGGGCAAACCCAATGTGGGGTTCGACTCTGGTGGGTCTCAGGACCTCGTTGCCACTGTTGACCTACTTCAACTCGGGCTGGAGGGCACGGGTGCAGTGGTTCTTACCTGTGTCGGTTTTTTGTGGTTCGTAGTCCTCACGGTTCTTTTTGGGTGCCTGCAGGGTGCAGGGAAGTAGCGCTGCTACTTCATGGGAGATACTGGTTGCTCCTTGAAGTGCTGGAAGTCCTCCCAGACTTTGAGGCAGAGCCGCTGCAGGACGAGTCGTCTTTGGTGCAATTGTCGGGGACAGCAGGGTTTGTGCCAAGTCAGTTGCTGCTCCTCAGTTCTTGCTCTTCTTGCTGCTCCTCAGTTCTTGCTTTTCGTAGCTGTTTGGTGTCCTCTTTCTTAGTTCATCAGAATCTGCTTTCCTGGTGCCAGGGGCTCCCCTAAATACTAGATTTAAGGGCATTAAGGGGAGTGAAGGGTGGTAGCCAATGGGCTACCTACCCTTGGGGTCCCTACACCCCCTACATGACCACTTTCTGTGGGACGTGGGCATAACCCTGTCCCAGAGTTCCTAATTCTGCCATCAAGAAGGTGGCAGAATTTTCCTAAAGGGGGGCACATCAGGCAGCTCACCTTAGGCGTGTGACTGGCCTGGTAGTCCACCACTCCTCCCTACACATCTAATTTCCCGCCTGTCCTGGTGCCAAATGGGCCCAGGGCCGGGGGTTGGCATTTCCTCTGTCTGGGGAAGTTGTGGTCACATATGAAAGGCTGCAGAGGCCTTTGAAGCCTCCTTCCTTGATATGCTGATTACTTAGCCATCCTGCTTGGAGGAGGTGACATAACATTCGGCCAGAGCAGGCATTGTTTCTGCCCTCAAAGAGCGTAGGCTCTCACCTGCAGGGAGTCAGAAACCTGTCTGTGGTGGCAGGCTGCTCGACGCCAGTCAGCCAGCACACTAGAAGCTGGTAGATTTTCAGGGGGCACCTCTAAGGTGCCCTCTGGTTGCATGTATTAGTAAATCCTCTACTGGAATCATTGTGGGTTTATTAATACAAGGTACCGCTTACTAGGGACGTACAGGGGATGCTAAAGGTATTGCCAATCGGGGTAAACATTTGTACAGTTTAGGGAAAGAGGCCTGCCACTGGGGACCTGGATAGCAGGAACCCAGTACACTTCTGTCAAAATTGCATCAGATACCAGGCAAAAAGTAGGGGTGACCATGTCAAAAAGAGCCACTTTCCTACACCGACCCACTGAGGCACCAGCATCCAGCTCCCATGCTGGTTCAGATGGTTCCAGGCCACTACTGCCTCATGTTCGGGACCGAACAACCTAACCGGACCCGGCGTCCTCGCAGCCCTCAGTGCTGGAGTCTGCCTCGAAGCCTCGCCTCTCGACATCGACCACTGCTTCCGTGCCAGATCTGAAGCCGTTGGCGCTGGATCAGAGGACCTCCGCTCGGCCTCCATCTGAGTCAAAAGCTTCAGAGTCGAAATCCCCATCGGGGCATTTCGGACGTCGACCCTCTGTGGTTCCATCGAAGCCGACTTCGAAGGAGTGCAACCAACCCATTGTGCAGAAGCTCCAGCAACATTTGGACGCAGGTCAAAGGAAGATCCACATCCAGCCGGGCACGGGCAGGATCTTGGCTAAGCTTGTTCCACCATCTAATCTAAGGAAGCACACAAAAGGAGACTCACTTTTGAGGAGGCCCTCAACCCTCCTTTGGAGCAGATGCCCAAAAAACCTCGGCGTCAGGACAGAGGCACTTCTCCACTCCTGCATGGCCCTTTCAGGCCTGATCCTCCTCCTCACCTCCTCCTCTTTTACCTCCTCCTTTGTCCCCTCGAATTCCTACCACCCCCTAGCTGCCTGGGAACCCTCTCACACATTCCCCACAGGGATCTCCATATTCAGGGGATGGGGACAGTCAAGGATCTCTCTATGATCCACCTTATGACCCCAGGGCTCCTGACCCTTTGGGATGACTATCAGACAGATCCCCCAGCAGACACTGACCCGTACTTGTACCCCTCCATGCCCTCTTCCCTGATGATACTACCTCTTACCACGAGGTACTACACAGGGCAGCTGTTTTCTATAAAGTTGAGATGTACTTTCAGCCTGAGGAAGATGATTTCCTGTTAGAAACCCTCTCCACCACACAGAGGTTCCTCCAGTACTTACCCATGGTAAAAGGCATGCTCAAGCTTGCTGGGGACATCTTGAATGAGCCTGTGAAAGCCAGTCATCACACCCCAATTTACAAAAAGTGTAAGGCTTGACCATTAGACCCCCCCCTACATTAAAGGGCCCTTACCTCCCGATTCTTCATTGGTCCACACGGCTAGGAAGAGAGCGAATTCCCAGGGCGCAGGGGATCCACCCTCTCCAGACCGGGAGAGCAAGAAAATAGATGCTGCTGGCAAGTGTGTTGCAGTGCAATCTTCCACACAGTGGTGCTTTGCCAACTCTGTGGGCTTACTCTCCTGGTATGATCACATGCAATTGGACATGATGAAGGACCTTACCCAACATCTACCAGAGTAATATCGCAAGCGGGGGAAGGAGTTGCTTACGGAGGGGGAAGATTATCTCTAATACGAACATCTGATGTGCTGTAGTTGCTGCAGACATGGCTGCTGGCGGCATTAATTCCAGTCTCTGCCTTCATGATTGACTACATTTCTCCGGTTCTAAACTGGAGGTTCAACAACACCTTCTTAATGTACCTTTTGATGGCAAGCATCTTTTCAGCCCTCAGGTTGACGAGATGCTTGAGAAAATCAAGGACATGGATACAGCTAATGCCATGAGTACCCTATAGACTCCACTCGGCTGGAACACTCTCTACTTCCTCAGGAGAAGCTTCCCCACAGACCGGACCTTCTCGCTCAAAACCATAGAACCCTCTGACACCCCAATCCTCAGCAACTCAGTCTTGCGATATGGCTCCTGAGGTCTTACGAGTTTGGTTACCTTAACTTATAACAGGAATGTATGTTTATTCTTTGTGATGCATGCAGGCCTACTACCAGGGCCTGCTATGCTGCGAAATGAAAGCACTTTGTACACTACTGCCTTCCAAAACATATCAATCTCCTTACACCATCAGTGCAAGATATTGTCTATTACCTCCTTCACCTTCAACAGTCAGGTCTTGCCTACATTTGCATTCAGGTACACCTGGATGCTGTAGCTGCTTACCTACAGAATAGGCATCACACTTTGCTCTTTAGGATACCAGTCATTAATGCATTCATAAAAAGCCTTAAGGCGGCTATCCTGCCCTGGACCCCTCCTGCTCTGGTGCGGAATCTTAAAATCATCCTAACTAGGCTTATGGGCCCTCCATTTGAGCCCCTTTACTCTTACTCGCTTCAGTTTCTGTCATGGAAGGAAGCCTTCCTTGTAGCTATCATGTCCCTCAGATGAGTCAGTGAGGTACACACTCTCACATTAGAGGAGCCTTTCTTCCAAGTCCATCCAGATAGGGTTGTCCTTGGAACCAACCCCAAATCTCTCCTTAAGGTGGTTTTCAGTTTCCATCTCAATTAAACGATTGAGTTACCAGTTTTCTTTCCACATCCAGAGTCTGTAGTGGCACGCACTTTGCATACCTAGATGTAAAAAGAGAGCTGATGTATTGTGTGAATAGAACAACACCTTTTAATAAAACTCAACTATTCGTGTCTTGCTCCAAACCACATAAAGAACATGCTATTTCAAAAGCGGGTATTGCACTTTGGCTTGTCAAGTGTATTCAAACTTGCTATGCTAAAGCTAAAAGAGCCTTGCCTGTCCCTCCTAGACTCCATTCTACATGCAAAAAAGAGGCTTCTAAGGCCTTTGTAGGGAACATACCACTTGCTAGCATCTGTAAAGCACCTATTTGGTCCACTCCTCACACTTTTACTAAATATTTCTGTGTGGATGTCCTAGCTAGGCAACAAGCTAGAGTTGGCCACGCTGTCTTAAGCACACTATTTCAATCCTCTGCAACATCCTTAGCGTTTGGGGAGCACTGCTTTACAGCCAATGCAAAGCATGTGTATCTACAGCTATGCATGCCACAAACCGAAAATGTTACCCTGCAAGCATCTGTTTGTGGCATGTAGTGCTGTAGATTCACATGCGCCCACCTCCTCCCCTGCCACCTGAGGTTATTTGCAGATATTCTAATCCTTTATTTTTCCTAACTACGCATGGTCATCTATTTTCTGTTTTACTTGCTCCATCTACATCTTCGCCCCCAGGGCAGAAAAAGCAATCTGATTAGGGAGCCGATGCCCATGCGCATTGCCTACAATAGATGGAGTCACCACACCTCGTGACTCGAAGACTTCTGTGAACAAAAACAAGTTGCACACATTCTCGCCCAACACTAGATGGCGGGAGTATGCACAGCATGCGAATCTACAGCACTTCATGCCATAAACAGATGCTTACAGGGTAAGTAGCCTTTTCCTTTCTCTATGTTCTCTAAATTAGTTATTTGTGATTTGAACATCTTCTGCTAATCATCAGTAACTCATGTACTTGTGCCAGCTAAGTCATAGCATGTTGCCCATTGTCAGATTGTCCTCTTAACAAAAATGCCATTTGTAACATCACAGAACAGTGGATCTCTTTTAAAAACAAACAGGAATTGCTTTGGAGAAATACGGAAGGGCTTTTTTAATTTGTTCTAGAACGTTTGATATTTTCAAACAAGAACATATATATTTACAATAGAGTGACGAACAGCAATCTATTAATAAGATTAAGTGACAGCACATCTGTCATGGAGAAGTCATTGACAATCTGAACAATAAAAAAAACAGAACATTAAAACCTTTATAGTTAACACCTAAGTAATGAACAGGGTGGTTAAGGTGATATGAGAGTGATTTCAAAGGAAACACAAGGAGATGATGGACGAAGCGCTGAAACTTTTCAGACAATCACCCCCAGTCACAGATCTGGGTTGAATCCATCATCGTTCTTTAGCTCACTTCGCCACCCCAGTTCAGACACAGCTATATGCAAATCAGTCTTGACCCTGTGCCTCATGGGAACAGTCCAGCCCGAACTGCCAAGCCATGTCTTCCCTGGACCGGAAACAAACTAGCCTGTCTGATGAGGGCTTTTAGCCCAAAACCGGTCCCAGGATGCTTGTTTCCGGTCCAGGGAAGACATGGCTTGGTAGTTCGGGCTGGACTGTTCCCATGAGGCACAGGGTCAACTGATTTGCATATAGCTGTGTCTGAACTGGGGTGGCGAAGTGAGCTAAAGAACGATGAGGGATTCAACCCAGATCTGTGACTGGGGGCGAGTGTCTGAAAAGTTTCAGCGCTCTGTCCATCATCTCCTTGTGTTTGCAGTGATTTCAAAGGTACAGACAAGGAAGGTCTAGGATAAAGAACGTTATTAGTTAGGGAAGACCACTACAAGATTAAGGTTAAGTGGGGGCAATCCAGAAGGTATAAGTATTGATAACAATAATGTTGTTGGTGGACATATTATACAACAATATCAATACATCTGTGTAGGGTATGTCCAAGTTAATAGGAGAGTGAGATGTTGCTCAAGACTGCAAGTTTCAGTTATCCAGAAATAGTTCTGAATATCCCACCACCATTTGTAAGTAGATTATTAGAATAACAGTTGTAGATGTGAATTTCATTATTGTATAATTAATGGCAAACCCATTCTCACTACCATTGGTGAGATGAATCTTTTGATTGCAGCAAGTGATGCGTTTATAGGTATAAGTGTGACTTCTACTCCTAGATCAAATAGTAATGCTTGTTTTGCAGGGTAAGGATAGAATCTTGTAGTGTCCTACATTTCTTTGTAGACTTGTTGCATCTATTGGTGCTCGAAGAGGCGGTGTGCTAGCGTGCCTCAGTTTGTGTCATGTCAGTTCATTTGGTCTTGTTGTGGTCCACAGCAATGAGTATAATGCAGGATGTTTGTGGTAGAGGAAGGAACCATGCAGACATGAAAGTCACATTCTAGGTAAATGCCTGTTGTGCAGGTGTATAATCTATACCGGTTTCTGCTTCCCACCTTTATTCCACTTTTCTAGATGGATAGTAATAGCTTGAATGAGCTGAATATACATTCAATTATCTTCAGTCAACAGATTGGATCCTTGTGAGACATTTTGTTAAGTTGTGTTGCACAGAGAACACTCTAAACTGGTCCCAATTTAAGGATTATATCCTGGTCAGTCCTTGTCTCTTAAAGCATTGTTTGACAATGACAAATATTTATGTTCAATATCAAATTTATAATTTTAAGTTGAGGAGTGGGACAGAATTGACACCTTTTTGTCTTATCAAATGAACTTGACCATAATTAATCCAGGAAGAATTATGAATTTTATCTTTGGCAAATTTGTGCATACATGCTTTTATGTTGGTTCTTGCTCTGGATAAGGTAACCAATCCATTGAAATGTAATGAAGCCAACAGGCCATACGTACATATAAACTGGGAGAAATTGGTAATCTGGTGGTGGAAGTACCTGCTACATGTCTTGTCCAATTGATTTTCTATCGAGGCAATGAATTTAGAAAAGCTTTTCCAGGACTCGTATTGCTTTGTAGTAATGTTTTGAATAATTTGTCAATTATTTTAAACCACGCTATGCAAAAAAAAAAAAAATCCGGATGAGATTAAAACCATTAATCATTTTGGATCAAGAGCCATCTTGATCGCTTCTGCGCAGTCCAACCAGGAAATGTCTATTGTGGACCATGTTTCAACATCCTCTATTATGTTTTATAAGACTGCTTGTCACTTGGTCTGAATCAATGAATAAAACAGGTGCTATTTTCGTGGGATGGGGATGGCCAGTGCACCACTTTACACCCTGTTGAGAAACCATGCCCAAAGGAGGAAGAAAGAAAGTTATCTTTACTTTATCAAGTCTGTACTCCGATATTGAGGTTTATTCATTAATATTTAATAGGAATTCAGTGCCAATGACCAATCTCATGTTTAAACATAGATATCTCTGGATTGGCACATTTTGTCATGGCCTTCAAAATGTTCAGGATTTAAGGTTGCCAATGGGACACTACTTCAAGACCTGGAGTGAATAGAACCCCCGCTCTCCTTTGGGGGCTAGATCTGGCCAGTTGGGAGGTGAGGCATGGGGGGGGGGGGTGAGTCCCTGAACTTGGAGATGGACCAGGTGAGGCAGGACTCTGCACCCCTAAAATGTTTGTCTGCAGATCCTTGACCTCTAGCCGAGATGTTGATTTTCTAGTGATTCTAGGGAGATGTGCTGCAAAGTCCTTGTGGCTCATCCCCTTAAGACATCCGCAACCATGCTCTTCAGTCAGCAGAACTGTGTTTTTAATCCTCTTGGACCAGGACCCCACTCCTCTCCTCACAGAAGGCAGTCTAGCCTCTCTTCGCCAAAGCAAGGCACAACTCAAGTCATCTTCCATGTTGTAGGATGAATTTCCAGCTTTTGGAAGGCCAGCATCAAACATGGCTCTCTGTAAAGCTTCCCTCTACTGGTGCAGAAAGATCCTCCTTTCTGAAGTTCAAATGAATGCAGAATAATGATATCAGTGGGCCAGCATATGTCCAGTTGTTGTGACCACTGGTGAGATTACAAGGCCAAACAAAAGAGGTGCTTTATTCAAACTTTAAATGCTCCTCCAGTTAGGACAGTGTGCATTTTCCTTCCAGACAAGCTTTTGAGGCTGATGGTAAGGCTAATGTCTGATGCCAACCAATCAAGGTAGTTGGGGATTTTCCCCAGAGGTCCTGGAGGATCCTCTGTTTGCTCAACAGCTTCCAACAAAACACAAAAAGAAGGCAGTGGGTTTCAAATAGTTTAGTTGTGAAGCAGGTGTGCATTTTCCAGTACACCAAACCTCCCTGGCGTTTCAGAGCAGGGATCAAGGATAAAGAATGTGCAGGTTGCCACATTGATAGAAGATGATGGCCAGATGGTGGGTAGCCTCCATTTTGTGCAGGCACACTGTCCTACATAGACATTGTGCACACTGCACACAGTGTCCTACTTCCATGCACTACAAACAAATAGAACACACCACACTGCATACAGGAAAAGAGCAAGTACCCTAGTGATGGGTGTAAATATACTGATTTTATAGGGGACAGACAAGTAGGTCTTTTCCCCGCAAGGTGTACAGGTAATAAGTCCTTTCCTCCTGAGTCGCCAGTCATCCCACAGCCTGGCCTAAGGTGGCAGTGAGCACCTTTGACTAAAGACATGGGTATATTTTAAGTGCACCGCTTTACTAATAAAATAAGATCCAGGTGCCGGGTGACCAACACGATTATCTGTCATTTTCTGTGGACTCAGTTTCTCAAGCCCACTGGGTGAAAATACAATTTGCATCAGCAAAAACTGCAGATTTGCCCATCTTTACCAAGTCAAGCTAGGATTTGTTGCTTCACCTCGATTTCAAGGCCTTTGAGTTGTCCGCTGCTGCCAAATGACTGCCATAAAGAGGGGTAGGGGAGTGAACTATAAGCTTTGGCTTCCAGAGGTCACAAATGGCCATGTAGAGGCCCACAGTTCACCAGAGGGACCACAGCCATGCAAAGCACATTCACACCAGATTCTCACAATTTAACTTATGTGCTTCCAGCCTTGATAGATTTACAGACAACCTATTTGTGATAAAAATAGAAAACCTAATAGAGACTTCTAGCCGCAGATTTCTTATGTAAGAAATATCCCCAGGCGTCAGACTGGATCTGGAAATTTTTTTGTGAGCAGAACCTCTGTTTGCTCCACGTGGCATGAAGTGAAGGGTACGGTGCCTATGTAGGATGCGGTACCCACAGACCTTGTGGGTCTGGTAAGCAGAGGTCGGGTGTAGGAAGCTGGCTCTGTATATGGTATACCACTAGGTGGTTATACCATGCACAGAGTCCAGAGATTCCCCCAGAAGTGTACAGGGCTTAATGCAAACCCAAAGTGCTCTATTTGTGGTAGTGTGGGCGAGCAGCCTTAGGCCTAACACAGAGGAGTGTAAGACATTTGTTGTGCACACAATGACCAATAAATGACAAACAGCTCCAAAAGGAGATCCACACTAATTTTATACAAATAAGCTTTGCTCAAGATTTATTTTCAGGTAAGTATGTTTTTAAATAGAAATTCTTTTCTGTTTCAAAAGTGAACACAATGCAATTTTCATTCTTTTCAATGTTACCCTATGGAAGAAAACAATAATGCGGTTTTGCAGGTAAGTAACCAACTTACAAACCCAGTTTTCGGGGTCCAGGGTCAGCAGAGGACAAGGTTCAGGTAAGCACAGACACTGCCCCACCAGCGGCACAGGGGTGGCAGGGTGCAGAGGTCAAAGTTGAAGATCAGGCCCAATGTTACCCAATGGAGACTGAGGCGTGGTTAAAGACACGCTGCTTGCAGGTAAGTAAAGCGGCTGCAGGGGTCAAGCTTCAAAGGTTAAAACGAGCACAGAAGGGGCTACAAGGCAGCATCAAATATACACATCAGCGGCACAGGGGTGCAGGGTGCAAACACAGTATCGGGAGCCCATTGCAAGTGAATGGAGAAACTTGGATTCGAAAACAGGCTGCAGGCGTCGAACTGGAGGCTTCACAAAGAACACCAGCGACAGCAGAGGTAAGCTGGGATGGGATGCTGTAGGTCGTTGGGACGCAGTCAAGCTCCTCGAGGCCCAGGGCTTCGGGTGCAGGGGTGTCCTCTGATGGTGGGTTTCTCTTACCTGGTACCAAACACTCCAGTGTTAAAAGAAGCCATCATGGTGCTGTGGAACTTGAGCTGTTGAGTTTCCAGTCCATGTACTCTCTATGGCTTCCCTGGCACTTACAATTTCTAAGAATCGATTTAAATATTGTAGAGGCATATCGTGCCATGCCGATATGCCCACACCTGTGATATAGTGCACCCTGCCTTTGGGCTGTAAGGCCTGCTAGAGGGGTGACTTACCTATACCTTAGGCAGTGCTAGTTGGCAGGCAGTGTGCCATGTCGACTTTGTTGTTTTTCAAACACAAGGAGATGATGGACGGAGCGCTGAAACTATTCAGACACTCACCTCCAGTCACAGATCTGGGTTGAATCCATCATTGTTCTTTAGCTCACTTCTCCACCCCAGTTCAAACCCAGCTATTTGCAAATCAGTCTTGACTCTGTGCCTCATGGGAACAGTCCTGCCCGAACTGCCAAGCCAGGTATTCCCTGGACCGGAAACAAGCATCCTGGGACCCCAGTCTTGACCCTGTTCACCCATATGGCTGGGTCCAAACTGGGGTGGCGAAGTGAGCTAAAGAACAATGATGGATTCAACCCAGATCTGTGACGGAGGGTGAGTGTCTGAAAAGTTTCAGCACTCCGTCCATCATCTCCTTGTGTTTGCTTTGTTTGCCCTAAGTTGGCAGGGTATGCCCAGACGTGGGTCCCTTGCTCACTTTGCCATTGGAGTCAAGCTAGACTGGCTGATGAGGGGTGTTACCCCGAAACCAGTCCCAGGATGCTTGTTTCCGGTCCAGGGAGGACCTGGCCTGGCAGTTCGGGCTGGACTGTTCCCATGAGGCACAGGGTCAAGACTGATTTGGATATGGCTGGGTCCAAACTGGGGTGGCGAAGTGAGCTAAAGAACGATAATGGATTCAACCCAGAACTGTGACCGTGGGTGAGTGTCTGAAATGTTTTAGCGCTCCGTCCATCATCTCCTTGTGTTTGCTTTGTTTGCCCTAAGTTGGCAGGGTAAGCCCAGATGTGGGTCCCTTGCTCACTTTGCCATTGGAGTCAAGCTAGCCTGGCTGATATGGGGTGTTACCCCGAAACCGGTCCCAGGATGCTTGTTTCCGGTCCAGGGAGGACCTGGCCTGGCAGTTCGGGCTGGACTATTTCCATGAGGCACAGGGTCAAGACTGATTTGCATATGGCTGGGTCCAAACTAGGATGGCGAAGTGAGCTAAAGAACAACGATGGATTAACCTGTGACTGATGGTGAGTGTCTGAAAAGTTTCAGCACTCCATCCATCATCTCCTTGTGTTGACTTTGTTGTTTAGTCTGCACCAAGGCATACATGCTGCAGTGGCAGTCTGCATGGCCTAGGTGAAAGGGTTCCTAGGGGACCCTCTTAAGCTCCAATGCCCCAGGTACCATTTACTAGGGACTTACAGGGGGCCTGAAGGGCCAGTCATGGAATAGTTTTAGGGAAGAAGCACTGGCACAGGGAACCTGGTTAGCAGGGACCCTGTGCACTACAATCGAAACCACATCATTTTCCAGGCAAAAAGTGTGGAGCTAACCACGTCAAAAGAGGCACTTTCTCACATCGGGTAAGTCCGACAACACCCCCCAACCCTGCCCTCCGGCAGCCATCAAAACCACTTTAGCTTGCCTTCCGACTGTCATGGGCGTCTAGTGGGTGGCAGAATACGCCATCATCTACAACACTGTAGGTCGATGACATCCAATCACTTGATTCTCCAAATTGTCCGAAATGGCTACTTTCTTCCTTTGGAGACTACTCCTCCACCTATGCCACCCACTTCTGACAGGTTTACGGAGGACCCCATCTCTTTGCTCCGCCAGGAAGTGGATTCTTGCTTGGCCAAGGGAGCCATAGAGAGGGTGCCAGCATCAGAAATAGGTTGTGGTAGTTATTTCCGCTACTTTCTGGTGCCCAAAAAGGATGGAGGTCTTCGTCTTATCCTAGAACTGCGCCCTCTCAATTTCTTCCTGAAAAAAAGAAAAGTTCTAAACGTTTGCGCTTGCTCAAGTCCTGTCTTCCCAGAACCCGGGAGGCTGGATGGTAATGTTGGACTTGTAGGGCGCATACTTCCACATTCCCGTCCTGCCTGCCCACAGACGTTACACTGTGGTTCATGGTAGGCCTAGAGCACTTTCAATTTACCGTGCTCCCAGTGGTCTTAACAGCGCTCCTCGGTGTTCACCAAGGGGATGACGGTGATTGCAGCTCATCTGCGGAGATGAGAGGTCCCAGTCTTCCCCTATCTCGACGACTGGCTGTTGAAGGCGGGCTCACCACAGGTGGCAGTCTCCCACCTTCAGGCTATAGCGGACCACCTGCACTCGCTGGGTTTCACTATTAATGGGCCGAAGTCACATTTGATCCCTTATCAGATGCTTCCTTTCATCCGAGCTTTTTCTGGACACAGTGCATTTCTGGCTTCTTCTCCCGAACTGTGAGTCTGTGATATTCAGGCTATGATAACTATATGTTCGAGGCATGTGAGCTGCAGAGCTCACACTGTGCATTAGATCGCCATCTGGTGTTGGGCTCGGATGCTTGCACTTTGTTGTTGTTTTCGAAGAAGTCTTTTGTGGTCAGGTGAAAGGTGACTCCTCCTTCGGACGATAGTGCGCATGGGCATCGACTCCATCCTCAAGAGTGTTTTTTTCCGCCATTGGGTTCGGATGCAATTTTCGCGCACCGGTTCGAAACTCTACTTTTCAACCATTTAATCGTGCAAAACTAGCAACAACTTTCTATCGACATCCAAATCTCGACGCGCCTTTCATCGATTCCTTTTCCAGCCGTCGACGCGGGCCGCTGGGCCCATCGACGCCGTGAGGCCTACGCTCATGGAAAGGACGCCCTTCCGGAAATGCCCCCAGTGTGGAGCAAAGTTCCCCCACAGTGACCATCACGAGGTCTGTAACCTGTGCCTCTCGCCCGACCACAACGAGTCCAGCTGTCAAGCTTGCGCCTCCTTCCGTTCGAAGACAACGATTCGAGATCGTCGAGCTCGAAGGCACGTCATGGCGCAGAGATCCGCTCCAGAACCGGTGGACATCTTCGACGAAGGCCCCGATGTCCCTGAGGAAGATTCCGAAGATCTCCAAATCGTGTCGGAGGCAGAAGACTCAGACGATCCCATCACTCCTGGGCAACGAGTGAGTACTACTGCCCCTACCCCAACCCCCCCACCAAAGAAGGCACCGGTCAAGACTTCGCCTGTTGGCCCCAGTCGCGACCGAAAACATGCTTCAGACGCCCCGCCTTCGAGCCCGGCGCCGAAGAAAAAACTCAAGCCTTCTGGTACCTCGGCACCGACCAAGCCGCACGTACTAGTTCCACCGGCACCTTCGGCGCCGAAGCCAAAAGAACACTCGGCTCCGAAATCCACAACCATTCCGTCCACCTCTAAAATAAAACCCGCCTCGAACACATCGAAGCATGGGGATAAGTCGGCGTCGAAACTAAAACACCACGCCACAGCCCCTAAGCCAAAGCCTTCGGAGCCGATTTCCAAGCCTAAGGATTCTTCCACGCCTCCTAAGGCCAAAGAGCAAAAAAATCAGCCACCACCCCGCTCGGAACCGAAAAAGTCGGCGCCGAAACCACTTCTTCAGGAAGAGGAGCTTTTTCACCCGGATCCTGTTGATCCTCACCGAACAAAAATCCATATTAACCCCAAAACTGGACATCTCACAGCTGTACCACGCCACAAGCCCGTACCTGTGGAAAAGAAGGACTGTGCCACTTCACCTATGCCTCCTTCTTCCCCTGTCCTTCCATCTAACACCCCTCCTCTCCACATACCTGTTACACCGCCTCAGCCTGTAACCTCTCCACCACATGATTATCAAGATGATATGGGGGACGGTGGTGACCCTGATGACCCATTCACTGACCCAGATGACCCACCACAGGATGATTGGGACTACGACGATCCAATAGATCCCCCAGACCTCCCCAGCCCTCCACCATACCCAACAAAACCATCTCCTCCAGATGACAATATTGGGTTTGGGCAACTCATTAACAGGGCTGCTGTTTTTCATGGGGTACACATGCACACAAACGCACCAGAGGAAGATTTCCTACTAGACACTTTTGAACAGTCCCAGAGAACTGTACAAACTTTACCCATGATTAAAGGAGTCATCAAGCATGCTCCTGACATATTTAAAGATCCTGTACGTGCAGAATTCTTAACCCTAGGATCGATAAAAAATATAGACCTGCCCCTGACGATCCTGCCTACATTAAAGGCCAACTCCCTCTAGACTCCTTAGTAGTCTCCAATGCTCGTAAACGAGCTAATTCTCAAACCTCAGGAGACGCGCCGCCCCCTGATAAAGAGTCAAAATTGCTAGACGCATCTGGCAAAAGAGTAGCTGCGCAGGCCGCCAATCACTGGCGCATAGCCAACACTCAGGCACTGCTGGCCAGATATGATAGGGCCCACTATGACCAATTAGAAATCCTGTTACAACACTTGCCTGACCAGTACAAAATGCTGGCAAATGATCTAATTCAAGAGGGCAAACTAATCACCAATGCGTCCATTAAGTGTGCCCTTGATGCAGCTGACACTGCCGCTAGGTCTGTCAACACTAGCGTACTGCTCAGAAGACATGCATGGCTGCGCATTTCAGGCTTCAAGCAGGAGGTTCAAACCACCATTTTAAATCAGCCGTTCAATCACAACCAACTCTTTGGTCCGGCTGTAGACACTGCTCTTGAGAAAATGAAAAAGGACACTGAAACTGTCAAATCAATGGGAGCGTTGCAGTCTCCGCAACTGCGTAGCTCCTTTCGTCGCTCCTTCTACAGAGGAGCCTCCAGAAACATCAACACAGACAGTTCATCTTCTTTCAAAAATACCACCCAAACATCCCCCAATAGAGGAGGTTACAGAGGGAACAACAGTAAAGGGAGAGGCCGAGGTAGCAACAACACCCGTACCTCCCCAGCTGCTAAACAGTGACTTCCCTCCACTTCCCCCCGACCATTCCACTCCTGTCGGGGGACGACTAGCACAGTTCCTACCTGTCTGGAACTCCATTACAACAGACAGGTGGGTGAGACAAATTATCCAATATGGTTACTGCCTAGAACTTACAGCTGTCCCCCCAAACATACCACCCAGACAGCGTCCAATGTCCGCAGACCATCTTACACTTTTAAAGCAAGAAGTTCTCTCACTGCTTCAAAAGCACGCCATAGAGCCGGTCCCTTTACTACACCAGGGAACAGGGGTTTACTCCCTGTATTTCCTAATATCCAAGAAGGATGGGACCCTAAGGCCAATTCTAGACCTAAGACCCCTCAATCAGTATATACATTCGGATCATTTTCACATGATCACTCTCCAACAAGTGCTTCCCTTACTACAACAAGAAGACTTCCTTGCCACACTAGACCTCAAGGACGCCTACTTCCACATTCCCATACATCCTGCTCACAGGAAGTATCTAAGGTTCGTACTCGATGGACAACACTACCAGTTCACAGTCCTTCCATTCGGAGTCACCACTGCTCCAAGGGTGTTTACCAAATGCCTTGCAGTAGTAGCAGCACACCTTCGAAGACAGCACATACATGTCTTCCCATACCTGGACGACTGGCTCATAAAAGCCAAATCATTCAACCAGTGTGTCCAACACACTCATCAGACCATTCATACGCTACACAACTTGGGGTTCACTATCAACTACACCAAGTCGCACCTCCAGCCCTCCCATGTACATCAATATCTGGGAGCCACAATAAACACCTCCACAGCTCTAGCTTATCCCAGCCCAGCCAGGATAGCCAGTATACAAGCCCTCATCACAAAGTTTCAAATTCAACACTCTCTCCCAGCCAGAGTGTTCATGCAACTAATCGGCATGATGGCATCTTGCATTTTCATCGTACCTCATGCAAAACTTCAAATGCGTCCCCTACAAGAGTGTCTAGCACACCAATGGAATCAGGCTCACGGACAACTTACAGATCTGGTGTTGGTGGACAGCCGCACACATCGCTCTCTGCAGTGGTGGAACACAAAAAACTTGTCCAAAGGGCGGCCGTTCCTCGAGCCTGTTCCACAAATAGTACTAACAACAGACGCATCACTCACAGGATGGGGAGCACACCTGTTAGATCATACAACACAGGGCAAGTGGACCACTCAACAAAAGCTGCTCCACATCAACCATCTAGAGCTACTAGCTATATTCCCAGCCCTCAAATCCTTTCAACTCCAGGTACAAAACAAAGCCATCCTGATCCGAACAGACAACATCACGGCCATGTATTACATACAAAAACAGGGGGGGACACACTCTCCACAACTGTCCCAACTGGCACAGAACATTTGGAGGTGGGCCATTCCACAAAACATATACCTTCTCGCCGAACACCTACCAGGAGTTCACAATCAGATTGCCGATCTGTTAAGTCGACACACACAACAGATTCACGAATGGGAACTACATCCACAAGTTCTTCTACCTTTTTTCCAGATGTGGGGCCAGCCAGACATAGATCCGTTCGCCACACACCAAAACGCAAAATGCCCAACCTTCGCCGCCAGGTTTCCACACCCGCAGTCCAAGGGCAATGCGATATGGATGAATTGGTCCGGCAGATTTGCGTACGCTTTTCCGCCACTCCCACTCATTCCGCTTGTTGTACGCAAGCTCCGACAACAGTCTCTAAAAATGATCCTAGTAGCTCCCACATGGGCACGCCAACCGTGGTTCACCACACTGCTGGAACTATCAGTAGTCCCACACCAAAAACTACACCTCTCCCCATCACTACTAACGCAGAGCCATGGAGAGATAAGGCACCCCAATCCATCTCAACTGAACCTTGCGATCTAGCTCCTGAAGTCCTAGAGTTCGGTTACCTTAACCTACCACCGGACTGTATGAACATTATTAAAGAGGCCAGACGCCCTACCACCAGAGCTTGCTATGCAGCAAAGTGGAAAAGATTCGCTATTTACTGCACTAACAATCATATCCAGCCACTACAGGCCTCCACGCAAAACATCATTTGCTACTTACTACATTTGCAAAGATGTAATTTGGCATACTCATCTATACGTCTGCATCTAGCAGCACTTGCTGCTTACTTACAGAACAGGCAACACTTATCACTCTTCAGGTTCCCCGCTATTAAAGCCTTTATGCAAGGCCTTAAACGGGTCATACCTCCCAGATTACCACCTTCCCCAGTGTGGAATCTTAACATCGTGCTTACTAGGCTCATGGGACCCCCATTTGAACCCCTGCATAAATGTGAACTTCAATTCCTTACATGGAAAGTAGCGTTCCTAATTGCAATCACCTCTCTCAGGAGGGTGAGTGAGATCCAGGCTTTAACCATACAAGAGCCCTTCTTACAAATACATCATAACAAAATAGTTCTCAGGACAAACCCAAAATTCCTTCCTAAAGTAATTTCTCCTTTCCACCTTAACCAATCTGTGGAACTACCCGTGTTTTTTCAAAACCCAGATTCTGTAGCAGAAAGAGCTCTCCACACCCTAGATGTCAAAAGAGCTCTAATGTATTACATTGACAGAACCAAGTCATTTCGCAAAACAAAACAATTGTTTGTAGCTTTCTCTCCACCACATAAAGGTAACCCCATCTCAAAAGCTTGGATTACAAGGTGGATCGTTAAATGTATCCAAATATGCTACCAGAAAGCCAAACGCACATTATCAATTCCCCCTAGAGCGCACTCAACACGCAAACTAGGGGCTTCCATGGCATTCTTAGGGAACATTCCCCTAGAAAACATCTGTAAAGCAGCCACATGGTCTACAACACACACCTTCACTAAACACTATTGTGTTGATGTGCAAGCCAAGCAACAAGCTTCTGTGGGCCAAGCTGTTCTTAGAACACTTTTTCAAACTACTGCAACACATACAGGCGACCACCGCTAGGGGAGATACTGCTGTATAGTCTATGCACAGTGTGAGCTCTGCAGCTCACATGCCTCAAACGGAAAATGCTACTTACCAGTATGCATCTGTTCTTGGCATGTAGAGCTGCAGATCCTCACACGCCCACCCACCTCCCCGGGACCTGTATGTGTTCCAGTCCTATCTTATTTAGATATACACACATGGACATCCTTTTCCTTTCTATTAACTCCATCACTCCCCATTATGGCGAAAAACAATCTGAGGATGGAGTCGATGCCCATGCGCACTATCGTCCGAAGGAGGAGTCACCTATCACCTGACCACAAAAGACTTCTTCGAAGACAACAACAAAGTGCAAGCATCCGAGCCCAACACCAGATGGCGATCTAATGCACAGTGTGAGGATCTGCAGCTCTACATGCCAAGAACAGATGCATACTGGTAAGTAGCATTTTCCTTCAGTCTCTATCCTGGGTTTCTGTGAGACTGACTCTGAGGCTGCTGGTCCTCATGGCCTCCTGCATCCTGCTAATGACGCATGCCCGTTGGCATGTACGGGCACTGTAGTGGGACCTAAAGTTCCAGTGGGCGCAGCATCAGAAGAATCTTTCCAACATGGTCTAGATCTCGGAGGGTATTGCAAAAGATCTGCCGTGGTGGCTGACGGACCACGATTGGGTCAGTGGCAGACTCCTCTCCCTTCCCCCCACCAGATCTGACGGTAGTGACAGATGCGTCACTTGTGGGATGGGTAGGCCATTTGAGAGAGGTGGAGATCAGAGGACTCTGGTCTCCGGCGGAATCAGGACTCCCCATCAACCTGTTGGAGCTCTGTGAGATCCGTTTAGCATTGAATGCCTTTCTACCCTCCTTCAAGGGACAACACCACTGCCATGTGGTACTGCTACAAATGGTGGGTGGGGTCATGGGCCCTCTGTCAAGAGGCCCTGCATCTCTAAACATGGCTGGAACATCAGGGCATCTTCCTGGAGGTTCAATACCTGGCGGGTTTTCTGAACACAAGAGTGGACGTAGCTGAAGATGCTTAGCTGATCACAAGTGGCGTCTCCAACTGGAGGTGGTGCAAGGTCTCTTTCAGCAGTGGGGAGAGCCTTGGTTAGATCTGTTCGCCACCGTAGAGAACACGCAATGTCAGCACTTCTGCGCTTTGGAGTTTCCAAGGCAGCTCTTTCTCAGAGTCCCTTTCCGTCACTAGTGGAGAACCAGCCTGTTGTACACCTTTCCACCAATACCACTCCTGCCCAGAGTTCTCAAGAAGATCAGGAACAACCAGGCCCCAAGTCATCTTTGTTGCTCCGAACTGGGCTCTGAGAGTTTGGTATCTCGAGCTGTTGAGCATGTCCATCGGTCCTCCGATCAGACTTCTCCTTAGGTAGGATCTTCTGTCGCAGCAACAGGGGAGGGTTCTCTACCCGAATCTGTCAATGCTCTGCCTTCATGAGTGGAGCTTGAGCGGTGACTGTTGACCGCTTCTGACCTTCTGTGTGAAGTCTATGATGTTATTTTGGTAGTTCAGCATCCTTCCACCAAAATGGTCTACTCCGGCCGTTAGAGCAAGTTTGTAGCATGGTGTACTGGCAAGCAGGTTGACCCCTTATCTGCACCCCTTTAACAAGTTATTTTGTTCATCCTTACCCTAGCCCAGTAGGGCTATGCATTGGGCATGTTGAAGGATTATTTGTCTATCCCTGCCTTTCTTCAGCTGCCAGATCAGCCGTCCCTCTTCAAGTCCCCTATTGTAAATACGTTCCTTAAAGGTCTGCAGCACGTTTCCTCCTGCTCCCTTTGTTTTTCCCTCAATGGGACCTTAACTTGGTTCTTACCTTTCTGATGTGCACTCCCTTTGAGCCGCTTCATACCTGCCCTCTTACGCTTCTCACCTTCAAGACGGTCTTTCTGCTGGCAATAATGACTGCCCAGAGGATCAGGGAACTACAGGGACTGTTATCTCAGCCTCCATATATCTCTTTTTTTCCTCTGACAAACTGGTTCTTCAGACTCGAGCATCCTTCTTGCCGATGGTAGTCACCCTGTTTCACGTAGGCCAGTCCATCACTTTGCCTACCTTTTATGCTACTCCTCATCCCTCTCAGGAAGAGGAGAAACTCCACTGCCTGGACCCAAAAAGAGCATAGTCGTTCTACCTTGACCGCACAAAACTGTTCCAAGTGGACAATCAACTGTTTGTGGGGTATGTCGGAGCAAAGAACGGGAAGATCGTGCAGAAATGAACCCTCTACCAATGGATTGTGCTGTATATTAAGATCTTTTACTGAGTGGCCAAGAAGCATCCCATAGAAGGCTTGCGTGCCCATTCCACCAGAGCAAAAGCTGCGACCACTGCAATAGCACGCGGAATCCCAGTCCTGGACATCTGTCAGGCAGCAGCGTGGGCTTCACTACACACATACACACAAAACTACTGCCTAGACAGTCAGGTCTTTTAGGATGGGCACTTTGCCACGTTCGGTCCCACAGGACTTTCTGGTCTAAATAAGGTTCACAGACCCTCCTCCGGGGAGGTATTACTTGGGTATCTATTCTAAGGTAAGAATTTCTCTATCAGATGAACAATTTACTTACCTTCGGTACCGTCTTATCTGGTAAAGACTATCTAGCCACAAATTCCTTATCAACCCACCTATCATCCCCGCTCTGCGAACGGATTTTTGGGTACATGGCTCTTCCCTTTTCAGGTCCCTTGGAGCACACACCAGTGGTCAATGTTCTTCATGGCTCTGCGCTTCTGGCGTGGAAAGTTGCGAAAAGAAACTGACATCAGCAGGCTGGGCTGGGTCCGATATAGGCACCACACACGTAACTTCCGGCATGGACAATTCCACGTGGAGCTGAATGGCACCTCCTATAGGTGCACAGGGGTACTTCTCATGAAAAAAATACCGGATCCAGTCTGACGCCTGGGGATAATTATAAGGTATGAAATCTGTGGCTGTTTATAGTCTCTACCAGATAAGGCATTACCAAAGGTAAATAACTTGTTCATCCACTTTAAGGGAACTTTGGACATGAAACTAATCTGTTTCTTATACGGGTTCCAGCAGAACCAAGTGTATGATGCACATTGTGGAATCTAAGCAGTGGAATCTAGGCCCTGGTGCATTGTGGGGTTTGGGGCAGGTTTCATGAGTTGCCTCAAAATTTAAACCTCTACTTCAGACAAAACCAATTTGCAACTTCCGCACCCAACAGTATATAGCAGGAGTGTGCAAAGCATGTGAATCCACAGCAAACCAAATGTTACAAGAAAGTAATGTTTTCTATTTTTGCCATTGTTCTAAACTGGTGAATTTCCTTTTTTTGACCCGAACTACGAACAAGCCAGTTAGGCCATAATGGTTGCAAGTGTTTGAATAAGGCCAGTTCTGTAGGAGAACTACATCTAGAAAAAATAACACAAATTGACACATTTAGCAGGAAAATGTGTGCAAACTGAACTTTAACACCAGTAGCAGTCAATTCAGTGGTCTACGGCTGTGGGATGAGAGAACAGAATTCCTTTAATCATTGACTATCTCAAGGATTTCCAAGCTTACATATGGAACTCACAAACATTCATAAAACAATGATGCCAAAGCAGTTAAGATGCTTCCGATGTGATCTAAGGTCTCACACTTATTTATATTCAAATTTCCATCAGGGGGGTTTGAACTGCCAATGCAAAGTTCTATTGTAATCCGAATCTGAATGTACCATTGAAAAACTTGCAGAGGAAAAGAGGGGTGTTTGTTGTGTTAAGCAACTAAACAAACATCCACAAATACTCAAAACATTTTTTGCACAAATGGTAATTTATTTTAAATAATGCTTTTCTTTTTAAAGCTAATATCTTTTTCTAAGGAGTGGCAGCATAATGGTAATTTAAATCACTTACATTTTCCATCACAAAAATAATTGTTCTATATGTTATATGTAACAACAAACCACTGCGAGACTATGGGAAAAGGGGATAGGGAAGGAACACCAGGGAGCAGACCCTTCAGAACATAGAATTCCATTATGCAAGCTGTCTCTTCAAGAGCAGATCTATCAACAGATAAATAAATAAAGATCCTCTCTTAACTGTCGTTCCTTTTGAAAAATAGAGCGCCCTTTATTCTGGGTGGAGAACAGCTTAAGCACTACTCCTTGGCTGACTTGTTTCGGAGAGGGGATTTGTAAGTGTAGGAAGCTGGCTCTTTATCTATTACACCAAAAAGAGGTATGCTGTGTAAAGAGTCCAGGTATCCCTTATGAGTGGACAGGGACTTGCTCTAGCAATCCCAAGGTGCTCTGTCTAGGGCAGCCTTAGGGGGTATCAGAGAGGACTGTTAGACATTTGTTGCACACACAGAGTAAATAAATAATTCACACACTCAAAAAGGAGATCCACACCAATTTGGAAAAATAAGAGATATCATTATATCTATTTTGAACCCAAGAACTTCGTTATCAGGGAAGTCCTTTTTCGTGGTAGACTTTTTACAGTTTTAGCACAGTTAATTAACAGTGTGTTTTTACGCACAATGCTTTCCTTTGGGAGAAAGAACATTCGCTGCATACATATACTTGCAAGGCGTTTCTGTGGGACCCCTTTTGGTCGCGAGGTGGTAGAGGGATAAGGATCAAAGTTCCACCAGCAGATCGGTTGTATCTGTCCTGGCAAGAGGTGCTCGATGGGTTGCTAGCCGTGCATGCTACGTGGTAGAAAGGGGGGTGGCATCCGGACATAGGCTGCAAGGGGGGACTTGGGACAATTCTGGGAACTTCGAACGGGGGCCTGGGGTGGTAAGAGTCCTGGAAGCATGGGTGAGAGGTCGGTTTCTTCAGGCCGGCTGGCTTGGGTGCAGAGTGGTTATGGTCGGCTAACTCTTGTGCATCAAGTCGCTTACTGGTGTTGGTCAGGACCAGCAAAGGGGACAAAACAGGACAGTTGTCCACTCTCTTTGCTGGCCTCTGAGGTGCTGACGTTCCTCGGCAGCTGGTCGTCTGTGATGTTGTTGGAGTCTGGACTGGACTTTCAACAAGCGTTGGTTGCTGCAAGTGTCTGGTACCCCGGGTATTGGTGCAGGAGGGCTCAGGGAGATCCTGGCGTCTTCAGGCATGCCAGGAAGACGGATCTGACCTCCTTGAGTGCGTTGACCTTCTCCTGGGCGGCTGCTGCTCAGTGAACCCGGTCGACAGCAGCTTCTTTAAACCGGAGTTCGCTGTCAGTGCCTGCAAGCTGCAGGGGAGTAGCTCCTCTACTCCAAGGGAAATGCTAGCTGCTGGGCAAAGTGCTGACAAACCCTCTGGGGCTTGTGGATGATGCACAGCTGCAGGACGAGTTGTGTCTTTACAATTGTCG
Organism: Calotriton arnoldi; assembly: GCA_963921515.1. Classification (NCBI taxonomy): domain Eukaryota; kingdom Metazoa; phylum Chordata; class Amphibia; order Caudata; family Salamandridae; genus Calotriton; species Calotriton arnoldi. The sequence goes on from CAWUFW010000086.1 coordinate 201,218, forward strand.
AGTCTCTGTGCCGCAGGCAGGGTTTGGCGCCAAAAGTCTACAGCAGTCTTCAGTTCTTGCAGGGTCGGCTCTTCCATGTCCTCTTCTTCTTTTCAGTCAGTAGAATATGAAGTTCTGAATTCAGGAATCCCCCTGAATACTAAATTTAGGGGTGTTAGAGGAGTGGAGAGTAGTAGCCAAGGAGCTACCTACCCTTGGGGTCACTATGCCCCTTATATGACCACTTCCTGTGGGAAGTGGCATAACCCTGTCCCAGGGGTGACTTACATATATTGCATGCAGGGTCTGCAGGGATGGCACACGGGAGATATGCTATGTTGTGTCTTTACTTTTGTCTGAACCATGTCACGCAGCCTGCAATGGCAGTTTGCATGAGGGTGGTGAGAGGTCCCTTAGGGTGGCATAGTACATGCTGCAGCCCTTAGGGACATTCTTGAGCATCCATGCCCTAGGTACCAGGGGTGCCATTTACTAGGGACTTATAGGGGTGCTGAAGGTATTGCCAATTGGGGTAACAATTACACAGTTTTAGGGAAAGCAATCTGGCACTGGGGACCTTGATAGCAGGAACCCAGTGCCCGTCTGTCAAAACTGCATCAGTTATGAGGCAAAAAGTGGGAGTGACCATGTAAAAAAGGGGCACTTTCCTACAGTAAGCACTAGGTGAGATGAGACCCTGCAAACACAATTACCATTACTACAGGTTGATGAATGTATCTACAAATAACCGTTGTTTACTACAATTCACACTGGCATTCCTTTACACATCTGAATCTAATATGTCTTAATTTTAATTTTTATACATAGTTTAACTTGAATAATGGTTCAAAACAATGCCTTCTTGTATGCAAGGTCTTAAGTAAACCCCAACTGTTACTCTTTCAACAAGGCAGTTCCTAGTTCTCCGACAGTCTTATTCAAGTTTCTTCTATTGTTCAGATTATCGTGATCCCTGTAAATAAAAGCCTGGTGATTCCTCTGTGGATTGTGAGTCGTTCAAAACTCCCTCTAACTCTTGCACACACTCCAGGAAAAAACTGAAGACCTTGCTTGAAACCTTTGCAGAAACCGTGGTCCTTACGTGCTGCAGCACAGTGCCACCACCTCCAGGTAACGGAATTAACTGGCAGTTGGTTGAGGGTGGAGCCACCTTTAAAAAATACGCTAGGCCAAGATGACCGCCAAATCTTGCGGGATTTCAAACTACCATGATATTTCGGCCGAGATTTGAGGCCTTGATGCCGCAAGATCCCCAGACACACCTAATGTTGCTGTAGCCCAATGATCTGATCTTCAGCACCAGATTGCCATTGAATACAAAGAATCGCTCCAACTGCGCCAACACTGCTTGATTGTCTTTTTAAGCATATGCACAATCTAGCTTTTTGAGGAGCTTGACTCTGTTTGCAGTTGTCCTTGATAATCTTGGTGGCTAATTGTGGTGTGAGCCAGAGGAATCATGACAGTATATGAGCCAAAAAGAAACAATTAGGTGTGCCTGAACATATGAATCTGAAGTCAAATCTGCTTTCCTACACAGGGTTCTTGAGTAACTTGTCTTAAGAACTCATGATATAAATATTTGTTATGATTTCTAATGAAGTTTCAAGCAGAGGTTTAGATCTGGAAGATGTTAAATTTGCATTCAGTTATGATTATTGCTTTACTTCACCATAGCTACTCCTGCTGACTAGAACGTACTTTCTGTAGTAGAAAACTTGGTACAGTTGTCACCTTTTTTTTTTTTTACTTTCAAAATCGCAAAGAAAGTAGACGTCCTAGTCACTGTTCTTTGAGAGGCTTATCTGCAAATCGACCCTAAATTGCTGTGACTGGTCTCAGGTTGTTGTTTCAGTGTGGTAGAGTAACGAGAGGTGATTAAGGTGCTTGTCATAGACAGGCAGAAGGAAATAAGTAGCTTTATTAGAGCTTTAGACATTTCCCCTCGTGAATTTGATTTCAGTTTAATTAAAAACATTTGGCTTTTCAGGCTTCTAATGTTGGAGTTAAAAATTTGACACTATATATAAAAAAAAACATAAGTGCACGAAAAATAATTTGGGTAAATCAGGACAGTGAAGCAACTTCACAAAGGAATTAAAAGATAACCACAAAGTTTAAAAACCAATGATGTTTAAAAAAGGATAAACCACACATTTTGAATATAAACACTATTAAACACTAATTTTTAAAGCATATAATTCACCACGCAAGAGGCACTTAAAACAATAGAACTGACTATGGTATTCATTGCGAAGTGAGAACATTAAATTATGAGAAAGAATGGAAATGACAAAAGACAAATTAAATGATTTCACAATGCTCAGTGATGAGAGATACAGTAGGCAGTTTGACATGGGGTTTTGGAAATTCAAATGGAGGCAAATGATATGCAAGTTAGTCACTTGTGAGAGGTAGGTTCCACTGTGTAGCTGACGTTATTCAAGTGACAGGTGTGTCCTAGGTTAAGGACCATCAACTAATACAGGGATTTTCCTGAAAAAATTACTGGGTACTTACTCGGAGCATGCAGCATTCAAAGGGTTTCTTAGAAGATGCTTCTTCCCTTTTCTGCATTTTGGCTTCTTATCTAATGGCTTTCCCTCCTCTTTGCGAGTTTGTCTCCTTCCTGGAGCATAGCTTGTTCACCATTCTTTTGATTGTCTGTCTGGCATCCTTCCACTGTTAACTTTTAGGGAAGAACGTATTTCTTTGTTATACACTCCTTGAGAGGGTATGTGTTTTCTAGCTCTCTCCCTTTTGTGCTCCACTCCAGTGCACTGTGTTGCTCTCTCCCTCATGTGCTGATTTCTCTCTTGTGTACTACTCCCCCTCCAAACCCTCTGCCCTACACTCAGAGATTCTCTATCCCTCATGTGCTGCTTTTCCCATCCTTTATTACTTATCCAACCACCGGCTTCATTTTAAGTTTCTCTCCTGCCCCAATCTCCATTGCTACCTCTCACTCGCTCATCCATTTAACAACCTTCCCTTGCAGTCCTTTTAATCTTTTTTTAATTTTTTTTTTTTTTTAAACATTTCTTGCACGGCCCAACAGCTTCCATTTGCTGCGGATCGCTCCGCTTGCTGAAATGCGCATTAGCGCAATTCAGAATTATTTTTTGTTTACTTAAGGTGTCAAAGAATATGTCATCCATGTCCCCACATATAAGCGTTCCTACTCCATGACAAAGCACCAGTCGTGTCATGAAGCATACGTGCATGTGGCGTCATGACACATTTTTTCAATTTCTTTTCTTTTCTAATGCTGCACAGCATCAGCAAAAAGTTTTTTTGCTTTTTATCAGAGCTGTACAGCATTGCCAAAAGGCGATGGCAAGGCCAATAGGTTTAAAAGGGGAGACCTGTTGGCTTTGCCAGTGCTTGTTTTCAGATGCAATCTAGCTCTCACTTGGTTAGATGCACACCAAATTCACTTCTGAGGGTCAGATCCTCCCCCGTTTAATTGAAACCATGATACTACCTTGTTCCTTAAGTTGTCTCTGTTCCCTGCTCTTTGGCAAAACTAGGAGAAGCCCATCAAAATGGCTTTCAACCACTGCATTTTGTTTCCAAGAGTCTGACACAAATTGACATAAATATATAATTTACAGGCAGCTTGAAAAGGCAGATCAAATCTAAATGTCTCTGAAAAGATCTCTGCAAAAAAAATCTTGCATAGTGTATTTGCAGATATTCAGACCTGTCTGTTGCCAGGTTTAACTCAAGTGACCTGAACAGTACATGTGTGTAAATTCAATCTCCTGTCTGGCATTCCTGCCTTTGGTTCATTTTGTTCGATTTTATGGTTTTGAATAGGGCAAATCAGACCTCTAGAGCATTTTAAAATGTACATTTATCAATAAGGCAATGCACAATTGTTTTTGCATTCTTATTCAAACTAGCAATGGGAGCTTTTTCCTCCTAGCTTCTGTCCTTCTAACGTTTTGAGGAAACAAGTGTCAAGTGGAGCTTGACCTAAATTCTCTGTCTCCCTTCCTCTTTCTCAGGGCTGGACTTCACCTGTGACACTAATCGAATGAAAGTGTCCATTAGTGCCTGGGCCCGCACCGTGGAGCAGCAGACGCTCATCCAGAAATGGTACCATAGCTTCATCTCAAGTCACCACCAGTTTACCATGTTTGACAGTGTGCTCGAGGTGGATCCAGAATGTGCCACTCCATTGAAGGCTGCGACCGGAAGCAGTGGTGAGGCCCTACAGAACTTTACTTTCCCCTGCTATTTAAAATGTTGCAAACCTGGTCTTAAACACCGTAGTCTGAGTACGGTCTGATAGGAGCTCTTTTGTAAATGCCACAGCTTTTCAAAAGTTGAAACATTCCCAAACGTTAAGGAGAATATTTCTAAGAATTTGATAGCATCTATTCGTAGCATGTATTGGCCGTAAATACAGATGCTTAACATATCCTATCATCTAGTGTTGGGGTTGGACTGTTGCAAATTGTTTTTCTTCAAACAAGTCTTTGAGTCACAAGGTATTGTGACTCCTCCTCCATTGTGTATTGCGCTTGTTACTCAACTCCTTTGTTAGATTGTTTCTTTCCACTATCGGGTTCTGACGTAGATATCGCAGCTCCAGGACCGAAACTCGATTCCAGAATGAAGGCCTTTTTCAGCGCCCTGTTTACTTCAATAATGGCATAGACAATCGCATACACCGGCTGGTATTACGGAAATCTTCAATTCGCCTGCCCAGGCTCGGCCTTTCACATGTCTTTTTTCCAGTCACCATACACTCCACGACAATGAGGGATGGAAAAGACACCCTTCAGCTTATGGCCCAATTGTCATGCCAAATACTCCAGGCAAGACCAACACAGAGTGCGCAATCTCTGTTTGTCGCCAGAACACGACGAGAGCTCGTGTGAGACGTGCCTGGCGTTCTGTTAGAAAAAGACACTTCGGCAATGAAGAGAATGTCATTGGGCCCACTCCGCCATGCACCGAAGATGCACCCGACATTTTTGGGTGACAGTCACCAGACCCTGAAAAAGAACCGGAAGATGCCAAGGCACAGACGGTGCCAACAGACATCTCCATACTGCTGCTAGCAGTGGCGACAGCTCTGACTCCGACCCTGATCCATATCTACAAGGGCACTATATGAAACTGGGTTTTTGTTGCATTCCTCCCCTCCCCCCTTCAAACACACACACACTTTTTGCCTGGAATTTGATGCAACTTTGACTGAAGTGTACTGGGTTCCTGATAACCAGGTCCCCAGTACCAATGTTCTTTCCCTAAAAATGTACAATGTTTTCCCCAATTTGAAAAACCTCTAGCACCCTATGTAGGTCCCTAGTAATTGGTACCCTTGGTCTTAGGGTCTGAGGTACTAAAGAGGATCCCTAAGGGCAGCAGCACAAATTCTGCCACCCTAAGGAACCCCTCACGAAGCACATGCAAGGCTTCCATTTGTAAGCTGTGTCTCTTGCTGCAGACAAAAATGAAAACACAACATGTCACACCTCCCTGTGTGCCATGTCCCCTAACAATGCATGTAATATTTGTAAGTCACCCCTACAGCAGGCCTGACGGCCCTAAGGCAGGGTGCTTAATACTACATGTGAGGGCATACCTGCATGGGCAGATATGTCCCTGTGCTGATCAGTCGGTTACTTGCCAGTGCAAGTGACCAGGGAAGCTCATTTTAAGACATGTGCTGGACACTAGTGAAAATGAGTTCCCCAGCTACATGATGGATTGACTCAAAATAGAGATGTTTGGTATCAAACATTTCATATTCATATATACCCACACTGATGCCAGTGTTGGATTTACCAATACATGCACCCAGAGGCCACCTTAGAGGTGCCCCCTGAAAACCTACCAGCCTCTGGTGTGCTTGCTGACTGGTTTCTGCCAGCCTGCCACCTGAGACTCTGTTCTTACCTCCTAGGGTGAGAGCCTTTGCTCTCAGGAGACCCAGAACAAAAGCCTGTCTGGGAAGAGGGTGTAGCACCCCCTCCCACAGGATGACCTGCTGATTAGCATCCCTGGGCCGACAAGCTTCAAAGAGCTGCCACCTTTAGAATACAAATCTGATTCCCTTCCCAGGAAAGGGAGCCCCTCCCCCCTTTGTCTAGAGCCCCATTGGTACCTGGACAGATGGGAAAATTAGCTAGTCAGGTAGGCGTGCCACCTCCAGGCTGGTACCACCCCTAAGGTGGGCTACACAAGGTGGACACCATTTTTCAGAAGTAGCCATCTTTGTGATATCATACCTAGGAATTCTGGGACATGGTTATGCCCCTTTTCCCACAGGAAGTGGTCATATAGGGGGCGTAGTGACCCCAAGGGTCAGTAGCCTATTGACTACTACCCGACATTCCCTAACGCCCCTAAATTCAGTATTTAGGGGAGCCCCTGGCACTAGAGTAGGAGATCCTGATGACCTAAGAATAGAGAGGACACCGAAGAACCGCAAAAGCATGGAGGAGAGAAGAAGCAGTTGACTTTGTACTAACCCTGCAGGCATCCCTCATCGAAAACTGTGCCGAAGTCGCCTCACCCTGCAGCTGTTGACTCCAGAAACCCAGGAGGACTGCCTGCCTGGAAAAAAGGCCCAAGACCTCCCGTGAACAGCGGACCTGTTCCCCTGCACCCTGCAGAAAATCAGAAGCAAGAGACTGAGACCTCTGGAACCGCCAGCACCTAAAGCAACCACTGCACCCATTGCCCCCGGCCCGAGTTGAAGTGGGCCACTGGTGCCAACAAGGTTCCCCAGTCCTTCAGAGCTCAACTCCATTGTGGTTTCAACCCTCATGGACTCCCCAATTTCTCCTCCAGCCTCTACATGCAGGCCTCCTTGACCATGACTACTCCCTGTAAGAAAACACGAAGCCTAAAGTCACCTCTGCATCCATCTCCCCTGAGCCATGGAGAAGAGGACACCAGGTGTCCCTACGTCCCCGAGCATCGTAAGACTTGAACCCCCCTGTTTGTGCGACCCGACTGGCCTTCCAGCTACAGCCTGCAGCCCCTTTTCGCACTGACCGATCTCCTTAGAAACTTATAGGGACCCGACGCTGTTTAGCGCTGTGCACCCGGCCGCCGCTGGTGGTGTACTGCTGGTGCTGCCTTTGACCTTGCCTACCACTCACCTTAACTCCTGGAGATTGGTCTTGTAAGTCGCTGCACTATACCTGTTTGCAGAACTTGTTCTTCCTTCCATAGGATAACATTGCAAAACTCAAAAATTGCACAGTAGTCACTTTTTGAAGTGAAAAGAACTTATATTTAAAAACGTACTTACCTGGACGATTTTTCTCTTATTCCTAAACATAAATATACTTGCTGTTTTCATAAATTGGTGTGGGTTTCCTTCTTGAGTCGCATGTGTCATTTATTGATCGTCGTGTGTATTTGCAGATGTCTTGCACTCCTCTGTGTTAAGCCCAAGGCTGCTCAATCACACTATCCTTTAACAGACCACTTTGGGATTTCCATTGCAAGCCCCTGTCCACTCATAAGGGAATCTCTGAACTCTTTACATGGTATATCACATTTTTGATGTATCACATAATAAGCCAGCTTCCTACAGGCATGCAAGTACATAGGCAAAAGCCTACCAAACACCAACAAAGACTGGTAAAGCGGCTTTAGGAATCCCACTGCCCTTGGGCCATGGTGGTCTCCAACAACAGGTTCAAGAGCGTACCAAACTCACTCTGCCTGCAAAACAATCGACAAGTGTTGATGTTTATAGCCCTAAAATGCACCTCTATACCAGCACTGAAAAAATCTGGTTCGCCACCTCCGTAACAACACAGAGTATTGGAGCCGAAGCTACAAACATCGGACCTGAAGCATCCTTCGGCGCCGAAAGACTCTCACGCACCACCAGCACCAAAGCACACAGATAAGCAGTCAGCACCGAAACCACATATACCAAAGCTATCAGCAAAATCAAAAGTTGCATCGACGTCCAAAGCAGCTTTGACATCAAAACATGTTAAAACAGGTCCAGAACCTAAGCAACTGCAGTTCAGCCCATTCTAGAAAAATTGCAGTACAAACTTAACAAGGGACAAAGGAGACTGTTTGTTCATCCAGACACAGTGAAATTGGTGACAAAATCACCACCACTTATATTCCGTACACTTCCTAAACAGAAGAGAACTTTTGAAGAGGAGATTATGGGACCAGAACCATCCAAAGCTCCCAAGAAGAAAAAAGACAGAAGCACAAGCCCTATATTATTTGATTCTTCTCCTCCTTATTCAAATTCTCTACTGCCACCTCCTGCTTCACCTACACTGCCATTAGCGCAACCTCTGCCAGTGCATCCACACTCCCCTGAACACTTGCCCCCAGAGCAGCCACATATCTGTCCTGCGCATTCATCCAGAGGGGACGTAGATCTTGGGGAGGAGGTACCATACAATGCGCCATACTTCCCAGACTCACAAGGGGATCCACAAGACCCATGGGACTTATATGATGCAGATCCAGTAGATGACACAGACTGGACCTACATCCCTCTAAATCATCGCCACCTGATGATATCACATCTTACCACGACATCATCAGTAGGGCAGCACATTACCACAAGGTGGAGCTACATACACATGAACATGAGCAGGAATTTTTGGTGGAAACGCTAATTAGATCACAAAAAACAGCCCAGTCCCTTCCCCTGTTGGCTTGCTAACATCCACTCAACATTTTTAAATAACCAGTTAAATCTTGAGTTGTCACCCCTATAATAGAGAAGAAATATGACATTTGCCTATCAGACCCTGCATACATCAGGAGCCAGGTCACCTGGGACTCCCTAGTAGTACATTACGCTAGGAAAAGAGCAGATTCGCATGGCACTGGGAGCGCCCCCACAGACAAAGTAAAAAATATGATGCAACAGGTAAAGGAGTTGCCGCACAAGCAGCCAACCACCTACGCATCGCAAACTGTTTGTTTCCTCTCCCGCTACAATCGTGTCCAGTGGGACGAGATACAGGAGCTATTACAACACCTCTCAAACCAATACGAGCAAAAAGGGACTCCTTTGGTAGAAGGAGGTAGGGCAATATCAAATGCCACCATGCAATGTGCATAAGATTCTGTGGATACCAGTGCACAGGAGGTAGATACCAGCATACTCATTAGACGCCATGCATGGCTCAGGGTTTCTGGGTTTTACGCCAGATATACAACAACACATTTAAAACCTCCCATTTGATGGTCAGAACTTATTTGGACCACAGGTGGATGAAATGTTAGAGAAGCTAAAAAAGGATACTGACACCAACGCTATGGGAGCCCTCCCAACTTTTTAACACTTTCTCAGGGGTCAGTATAGAGGAGCAGCAAGAGTAGGTACATCCACCGACTCAGGCAGTGGTCAAAAACAACAAGGCTCAATTTACAAGAGGTGCATACTATAGGCCACACTATACAAACAATAGAGGACAAAGACGGGGGGTCCACCGCTAAAACTCCCACACCTCCAAAACAGTGACCACCTAAGTCTCCCCCTGCAGCATATTACACCAGTCAGGGGGACAGCTACAACAAAACCACAATCAGTGGACAAACATCACCACAGATCAGTGGGTCCTCTCTATAATCAAGGACGGGTATTGCTTAGAACTCAAGGACACATCTTCTACAGTAGCACCAATAATTCAACTGTCACTAGAACATCTTACACTAAGCTCTACTTCCAAAAGGAGATATAGAAATAATCCCAAAACAACATCAGGGACACTGGGTATTCTCACTATATTTCCTCATTCCCAAAAAAGACAAAACCTTAAAGACAATTTTAGACCTAAGACCGCTCAACAGTTACATCTCCTCAGAACACTTTCGCATGGTCACACTACAAGAAGTGATACCATGGCTACAGCAAGGAGATTTCATGATGGCATTAGACCTCAAAGATGCCTATTACCATATTCCCATACATCCAATGCACTGCCGCTATCTCTATTTCCAAGTCAATGGGCAGCACTATCAGTTCAAGGTCCTACCATTTGGGGTGACTACAGCCCCTAGAGTATTAACCAAATGCCTTGCAGTGGTAGAAGCTCATCTCAGAAGGGGAGGCATGCTTCTGTTCCCCTATCTAGACGACTGGCTCATCAAAGGTCCAACCAACCAGCAATGTTTTCAGGACACCCGACAGGTAATCAACCTTCTAAACAAATTGTGCTTTTCTCTCAATATACAAGTCTCACCTGCAACCTCTACAGGTACAACCATTTCTAGGCTCAATACTAAACTCTGTCACAGCCAAAGCATACCCCAGTCCAGAAAGAGTACAAAAATTCAAGCTAGCATTACCTCTGTTTCAACCACAAACTCAGCTCCCAGTAAAAACAGGCATGAGTTTTCTCAGAATTATGGCGTCATATATAGCCATAGTACCAAATGCTCACCTACTTTTGTGTCCCCTTCAATGCACTCTTCAGTCACAATGGTCTCAAGCGGAGGGGCATCTACATGATCTAGTGTTGGTAGGGCCAGCGACCCGTCGCTCTCTGCAGTATTAGAACACCAACAATCTTTTGCAGGGTCGGCACTTCAAAGCCCCAATTCCTCAGATTATCATTACCACAGATGCATCCCTTTAGGGGTGGGGAGCACATATGCAAAGCCTCACAGTACATGGTCTATGGTCAATACATCAAAACACTGTCACATCAGTCATCTAGAGCTTCGAGCAATTCTGCTAGCTCTGAAAGCTTTTCACAGTCATCTTCACAACAAGATAGTAGTAATACATACAGACAACATGACTGCAATGCACTATATTCAAAAACAGGGGAGACACACTCATCACAGCTATCCCTCCTAGCAGAATGCTTCTGGCATTGGGCAATATTTCACAAAATTCACCTCCTAGCAAAATAACTACATGGGGTGGACAACGACTTGGCAGATAAGCTCAGCAGAACTCACCAACAAGTGCATGAGTGGGAACTCGATATACCACGCCTTCACTCCTACTTCAGATGGTGGGGAAGCCTGGAGATAGACCTGTTTGCCACTCACCAAAACGCCAAATTTCAAAACTTGGCCTCCAGGATTCCACAGCAATACTCCAAGGGCAATGGCCTGTGGATGAACTGGTCCGGGATATTTCAATACGCTTTTCCCCCCTGTCTCACTAATTCATACGTGGTGCAAAAGCCGACACTAACATCTCGTACACTAATCCTAATAGCCCCAACATGGGCATGACTGGCAAGGTTCACAATCCTACTGCAACAATCAGTAGTGCCACATGAAAAACTACCTCTTTGCCCACATCTTCTAGCACAGAATCAAGAGAGAGTGATGCATCCAAATCCCAAACACCTCAATCTAGCGATCTGGCTTCTGAGAGCCTAGAATTTGGGCACTTTAACTTACCACAAGAATGTATGGATATATTGAAACAAGCAAACAAGCACGTAGACCAACTACAAGAGCGTGCTATACAGCAAAATGGAAAAGATTTGTTCATTACTGTTTAAATTTTAAAAAATCAATATTTATCTCCAACAGTACAAGACCTCATTAGTTATCTTTTCCACCTATCGCAAGTAGGATTTGCTTATATATCTGTCAGATTATACTTAGCAGCCTTAGCTGGTTACATGCAAACAGGCAGCACCTGTCACTTTTTAAAACACCAGTGATCAAAGTCTTTATGGAAGGACTAAAAAGAATCATACCACCTTCCATTCCTCCAGCCCCAGTCTGGAATCTTAACATTGTCCTCACTAGACTTATGGGGCCACCATTTGAACCATGTCAATCCTGTGAACTTCAATTCTTTACATGGAAAGGTGCTTTCCTAGTGGCTATCACTTCCCTAAAGAGAATAGGTGTACTCCAAGCACTTACCTTAGAAGACCATTCTTTCAAATACTTCCAACAAAATTGGTACTCCATACCAACCCAAAGTTTCTACCAAAGGTAGTGACAGCCTTTCACACAAGCCAAACTATAGAGCTACCAGTTTCCTTCCCTAAACCAGACTAAGTAGTGGAAAGAGCCCTGCATACTCTCGATGTTAAAAGGGCTCTAATGTTCTACATAGGTAGAACCACATCCTGTAGGAAAACACAACTCTATATTACATTTACAAAGCCACAAAAGGGCTCCCCCATTTCCAAGGCAGGAATTGCTAGTTGGATTGTTATATGCATTCAGACTTGTTACCGCAAAGCAAAACTGATATGTTCAAGGCATTTGAGCTGTAGATCAATTGCTATGCATAGATTGCCATCTAGTTTTGGGTCCGGATGTTTGTACTTTGTTTTTCTTCGAAGAAGTCTTTCCAGTCACGAGGTAGGTGGTGACTCCTTTCGGTGATAGTGCGCATGGGCATCGACTGCATTGTTAGATTGTTTTTTTCCGCCATCGGGTTCGGATATTAGTCGATGCGCTCCGGTTCGACACCGTTCCTTCGGTTTCCCTCGGTGCGCAAGACATTCTTCCTCGACGGTATTGTTTCCGATCGCGTATTCCATTCTTCGCGTGTCGTGTTTACTGACAAAAAAACCCTCTTTCGATCGGAGAGCTCGTGGTAGCCCGTCGGGCCTACCCGCGTCGGTTCGACTCGCAGTCGATGGAACAAACTCAATTTAAATTCTGCCCTCGGTGCTACGCGAAATACCCGCGCACGAAGTGTGTAACCTGAGCTTGTCCCCTGAGCACAGTGAACAGGTCTGCGACGCGTGCAAAGCTTTCCGCTCCAAGAAGACACTTAGCGACCGACTGGTTCGACGTCGCGAAATGCAGAGCCAGCACAAAGGCTCCATTCCGGACCTCTTCGGAACTGAATCGGAGGAAGAAGCCGGCGATGCTATTGGGGCCGAGGAGGAACAGGAACCGATCTCCGTTTCCGAGTACGGCTCCGACCAGGATGAAGACATCCCACATGCACAGCGTACTGTAAGTACAGATCCTCCCTCGCTCCGAAATCCACCCCAACCGAAAAAGAAGGCTCCGGACCAACCCGCGCCCTCGGGCTCCGGTCGGCACCGAGACCACGCTTCCGACGCCCCGCCTTCTGGCCCGGCACCGAAGCCTACAAAAAAGCCTTCCGGCTCCGAAAAACCTCACGCCAAATCGGGCATCGAGCCAAAACCTTTGGGATCAAAATCTAGGTCCGGCTCCAACCCACAACACTCGGCCCCGAAACACACTTCGAATCCGAAAACACCAGCCCCTAAACCCTCGACACTGAAACCTTCGGTGCCGAAACAACCCCAGGCACCGAAATCACCAAAAAAGCACTGTTTCGACGATCCGCTTGATAAACCAGACCCGAAACAGAAAGTGCTGTACAATCATCCAAAAACTGGGCATATCACCACCTCAGTGACTCTAAAAAGAAGGACTGATGCTGAAGAGGAATATCACATTCCTTTGAAGAAGAGAACTGTCGGAACTTACCCTTCCTCCTCCTATCCCATCTCCTCCTTCTCCACAGTCTATACCTGTTCCTACTTCACCTCAGCTTTCACCACATACACCTGACAACCAGGATGATGGGGATGATAATGGGGATGGGGATGACGATAGTCAGCCAATACCTGCAGACCCATGGGACGACTATAGCATTAACTCGCCCACAGGCAATGATCCTGGCTTATATCCTACCAAACCCTCTCCACCAGACGACAGTGTAGGTTACATTGAATTGCTGGGTAGGGCAGCCAATTACCATGGGGTGCAGCTCCATAAAGATTCCCTCGAAGAGGATTTCCTTTTTGAGACTTTTAGCACTACTCAAAAGTCATCGCACACTTTACCAATGCTCAAGGGTAGGATCAGACATGTGGATGATATCTTTAGTGATCAAGTCAGGGCACGTATCATTACCCCTAGGGTAGACAAAAAATATAAGTCAGCACCATCTGACCCAGTGTACATTAGGGGACAATTACCGTTGGACTCGCTAGTAGTGTCTAACGCACGCAAAAGGGCTAACTCCCAAACCACAGGAGATGCTCCACCCCAGATAAGGAATCTAAGCTTCTTGATGCTTCGGGGAAGAGAGTCGTATCTCAGGCAGCAAACTTCTGGCGCATATCCAACACACAAGCGTTGTTAGCTAGATATGACCGTGCGCATTGGGACGAGATGGAACAATTGATCCAATATCTACCCCAAGAACATAAATCTAAAGCTGAAGACCTGATAAGGGAGGGACAACTTATTTCCAACAATCAAATCAGGTGCTCCCTCGATGCTGCAGACACAGCTGCCAGAGCAGTAAATACCAGTGTCCTTTTAAGAAGGCACGCCTGGCTACGTATCCCTGGATTCAAACCCGAGGGTCAAACCTCTATCTTAAACACACCTTTTGATAAAGAACACCTTTTTGGCCCAGTGGTAGACTCTTCACTGGAAAAGATGAAGAAAGACACTGAAGTGGCCAAATCCATGGGGGCGCTTCAGTCACCACAAGGCTGTGGTTCCTTTCGACGCTCTTTCTATCGAGCGGGGTCCAAGAATTCTTCCTCAGAAAAGGGTAATAACCAACCCTCTGGCTCTAAGAACTACTTCCGAGGGGGTTACAGAGGAAATAACGGTAAAGGAAGAGGTAGAGGTTCAAACACACGCACCTCCCCCTCCAATACAAAACAGTGACTCACCTCTCCTTCCCCCCGACCACCTAACACCTGTCGGGGGAAGACTGTCAAATTTCTTACCAGCTTGGCAGTCAATAACAACAGACAAGTGGGTTCTACAAATTATCCGTTCTGGTTACTGCCTGGAGTTCATCAACACTCCTCCAAACATTCCTCCAAAGTCACACAAACTCTCACCGGATCATCTACACCTCCTCAAACAAGGGGTACAGTCTCTACTTCTAAAAGGAGCTATAGAGCCTGTACTGCTACAACAAGGATCGGGCGTGTACTCCTTTTACTTCCTAATACCAAAAAAGGACGGGTCTCTCAGACCAATCTTAGATCTCAGAGAACTCAATTGTTACATACAGTCAGACCATTTTCACATGGTAACACTTCAACAGGTACTACCTCTTTTGCAAAAGGGCGACTTTCTGTCTACTCTAGACTTAAAGGACGCATACTTTCATATCCCAATACACCCTGCTCATTGCAAATTTCTCGGTTTTGTGTTAGCGGGCCAACATTACCAGTTCAAGGTACTTTCATTCGGAGTCACCACTGCCCCAGAGTCTTCACAAAATGTCTGGCAGTAGTAGCTGCTCATCTCAGGAGACAAAGCATCCATGTCTTCCCATACTTAGACGACTGGCTCATCGAAGCCAGCACTTACCAACAGTGTCTCAAACACACTTCCATAACCATCAAGTTACTACATCGACTAGGGTTCACAGTCAATGTGCCAAAGTCACATCTTCAGCCAGCCAATATTCAGAACTACCTAGGAGCCACTTTAGATACTCAAAAGGCTCTAGCGTTTCCCAACGCAGCCAGAATTCGCAGCATTCAGGCTCTGGTTCTTCAGTTTCAACCCAATCAATCTCTTCCAGCTCGGGCTTACATGCAACTGCTGGGGATGATGGCATCTTGCATCATGATCGTCCCGTATGCCAGGCTCCACATGCGTCCACTTCAGGAATGCTTAGCCAGTCAGTGGAACCAGTCCCACGGTCTATTAACCGATCTAGTGTTGGCAAGCGGCCGTACTCATCGCTCTCTGCAGTGGTGGAACACACAAAATCTGTCAAGAGGACGGCCCTTCATATACCCGGTTCCACAGACAGTACTAACAGCGGACGCGTCTCTAACTGGCTAGGGTGCTCATCTACAGCAACACACAATACAAGGCCGGTGGAGTCACCCACAAAAGTTGCTCCACATCAACCATTTAGAGCTTATGGCCATATTTCTAGCCCTCAAAGCTTTTCAAACCCATCTAGCGGGCAAAGCTGTCCTGGTTCGTACCGACAACATGACAGCTATGTATTACATACAAAAACAGAGGGGAACACACTCTCTCCAACTGTCCCACCTAGCCCAGGACATCTGGAGGTGGGCCATTCATCACAAAATCTATCTCCTAGCAGAACACCTCCCAGGAGTAGACAATCAGATGGCAGATCTGCTAAGTTGCCAAACACAGCAAATCCACGAATGGGAACTACACCCTCAAGTTCTCCTCCCATTCTTTCAAATGTGGGGCTTTCCAGACATAGACCTGTTCGCCACGCACCTAAACGCAAAATGCCCAAACTTCGCGTCCAGGTATCCACACCCATTGTCCAAAGGCAATGCACTATGGATGAACTGGTCAGGGATATTTGCTTACGCTTTTCCGTCTCTCCCACTCATTCCATTAGTGGTTCGGAAACTCAAACAAGCGTCTCTGACACTATTCCTAGTTGCTCCCACATGGTTCACAACCCTGTTGGAACTCTCTGTAGTTCCTCATCAAAAACTACGTCTTACACCCAATCTCCTCACACAGAGCCATGGAGACATAAGACACCCAGACCCCAGTCAACTCAATCTGGCGATGTGGCACCTGAAGTCTTAGAGTTTGGCTATCTTAACCTACCGCCAGACTGTATGAATATTATCAAGGAAGCTAGACGTCCTACCACAAGAGCATGCTATGCAGCAAAGTGGAAGCGGTTTGTGATCTACTGTAATAACAACCACATGAACCCGCTTGATGCTTCTGTCCAAAACATTATATGCTATTTGTTACATCTACAACGTTCCAATTTAGCAAACACGTCAATACGTTTACATCTAGCAGCAATAGCTGCATACCTACAAAATAGACAACATCTATCTCTTTTTAGAGTACCTGTCATTAAAGCGTTTATGGAAGGACTCAGTTATTCCCCGAGACGTCCACCTGCTCCAATATGGAATCTCAACATTGTCCTCACCAGACTAATGGGTCCACCCTTTGAGCCATTGCACAAATGTGAACTGCAATTTCTCACATGGAAAACTGCTTTCCTGGTGGCTATCACATCACTCAGAAGAGTGAGTGAGCTTCAGGCATTAACTATAGAAGAACATTTTTTACAAATGCACCAAAATAAAGTAGTTCTTCGGACTAATCCTAAATTCCTTCCTAAAGTCATTTCTGCGTTTCATATCAATCAATCTGGTGAGTTACCCGTGTTCTTCCCTCAGCCAGATTCAGTAGCAGAACATGTTCTACACACATTAGATGTAAAAAGAGCATTGCTGTATTACATAGAAATTACAACCAGGGGGGTATGCCCAAATGACCCTCCTATACCTGGGCAAAAAATCTACAACATGTACAAAAGAACAAAGTATGGAGGGATCAATCACTCATTTATTTTCGTCCAAGGCACCATCAATTACCCTGACGTTTTCACTATTTTATGAGTATAAATATTAATGATTTTGTTAGCTACACATATCATTTGGCGGGACTCTGGTACATAAATTAATTGCACAAAAGCTAGACATAGAACAAATTATATATAGGACATAAACAAAAACATAATAATCAAACTTCAATCATTGTAACACCAACAATACATATACACAATATATACAACATATACAAAACCCTAATTATTACGTGTACTAATGTACACTCCTCAGTGTGAGTGATACATTCCAAGGTAGTCCTCTTCGCACAAGAGGTATCACACCTCTCTCTCATTTACTTATGTGCGCCTATAATCTAAAGCCCGATTCACAAATAATTGGACTCCTCATATATCTGTCGCTGGGGGTCGCTTTTGTGCAATTAATTTATGTACCAGAGTCCTGCCAAATGATATGTGTAGCTAACAAAATCATTAATATTTATACTCATAAAATAGTGAAAACGTCAGGGTAATTGATGGTGCCTTGGACGAAAATAAATGAGTGATTGATCCCTCCATACTTTGTTCTTTTGTACATGTTGTATTACATAGAAATGACAAAACCTTTCCGTAACACAAATCAACTTTTTGTCGCTTTTGCTCCACCACACAAAGGCAATCCCATATCAAAATCAGGAATTGCAAGGTGGATAGTCAAGTGCATTCAAATCTGCTACGCAAAAGCAAAACGAACATTAACAGTTCCCCCTAGAGCACACTCTACACGCAAACTGGGGGCTTCTATGGCATTCTTAGGAAATATACCCATAGATGACATATGCACAGCTGCAACATGGTCTACACCTCACACATTCACAAAACACTAGTGTGTAGATGTGTTAGCAAGACAACAAGCTAGAGTGGGCCAGGCAGTTTTGCATACACTATTTCTGACCACTGCAACAGATACAGGATAGCCACCGCTTTGGGAGATAACTGCTATATAGTCTATGCATAGCATATGATCTACAGCTCATATGCCTCGAACGGAAAATGCTACTTACCCAGTATGCATCTGTTCTTGGCATTTAGAGCTGTAGAGTCATATGCGCCCACCCACCTCCACGGGTACCTATACCTGTTGCAGTAACATCTTACTTAGATACATGCATTCATGGACATCTCCTTTTACTACTCCTACTATCTCCATTATCACCCTCTGCGGGAAAACAATCTAACAATGGAGTCGATGCCCATGAGCACTATCACCGAAAGGAGGAGTCACCTACCTCGTGACTGGAAAGACTTCTTCGAAGAAAAACAAAGTGCAAACATCTGGATCCAACACTAGATGGCGATCTATGCATAGCATATGACTCTACAGCTCTATATGCCAAGAACAGATGCATACTGGGTAAGTAGCATTTTCCTTACAGTACCTCCAAGAGCTCTTTTCACACGTAAAAAAAGAGCCACAATGGCTTTCTTAGGACACATCCCAATAGATATTAGTTAACCCCTTCGCTGCGTCCGTCGGCCAACGGCCGTCGCGAGCACTACCTCGGTAGTGCTGCGCACGTCCGTTGGCTGACGCGGCCCCGCCCACTCATTTAAACCGCCGCACCGTGGCGGAATTCGCGCCGCGGTTAATCAGCTACATGATATAACCCACATACAGTTGCAAAACACTATTGTGTTGACGTCCCAGCTAATCAACAAGCTAGAGTGGGTCAAGCTGTATTAAGAACTCTTTCAAACATCTACATCAACCAATCGCTAGCTACCTCATAGGGGAGCACCGCATTACATTCAATGCTAAGCATATGTATCTATTGCCAACACATGCTACGAATGGACTGTTATCCTGTAAGCATCTATTCGTAGCGTGTAGTGCCGTAGATTCATATGCACCCACCCTCCTCCCCGGAAGCTATTGGCTGACGTATATTCTTATCCATCTGACATATTATTTACGGTAATTATACTCGCATGTTTATCTTGTCTATCATTTATTGCTTCTTTCTTAATACTCACCTGATGAGCCAAAAACAATCTAACAAAGGAGCCAAGGAACATGCGCAATACACAGTGGAGGAGGAGTCCTAATACCTCGTGACTCAGACTTCTTCGAAGAAAACTTGCAACAGTCCGAGCCCAACAAACGATGGCAGGATATGCTAAGCATATGAATCTACGGCACTACACGATATGAATAGATGCTTACAGGGTAACCTATTCCTTCTCTACTATCATAATTGTTATTTTGCTTCAATGATTGCCATTTAATAAACCCCCACCCTCTTTGTACCTCTGCATATTAACTATAGCGTAAAACCAATAAATAAGACCACCATTGGCAAAGTCTGTAGATCTGGACTTGGAAGGCTGGTGCAGGTTTATATTTATTTAGGTGCACATGTGTACACCTTTATACTTAGCTATGTTGGAAACTGGATATTCTCAAAGGTGTGATGCAGACTGTAAATTCTGGACACAAGTCTCCAGTTGGAGGAAATGAAGATTCACAAGTAGTAGGAATATTCCTTGTCAGGCTTGAAACTGATTAAAAAATATATTTTCCATTTAACTTAAGAGCCCAAGCGCCTCATGTCTTTTCATTCTGTCTTCCCTTTTCAACCATGACTTGATAACAGCCAAAGACCCATCTCAGGTGCTATTTCAGATTCAGTCACCCGTCAGCTAACAGTGAATCTTCTGGGCACTCCAGCTGCTTTCCATTTTATGCTACTAATTTACGAAAAATCAATGTAGAACATAGCATGAAAAATTGTCTGAAGTCTGCAAACATGCTAATGCTTTCCCCGTTGAATTGGGTATGTGCTAGTTTGCCAGTCAAAAGATCCTGGATCATGCCCATGACCAAGATGCGACTACACAAGTCTTGCTCAGGAAGACTTAACACACAGGATGAATTTATTGCATTCAGCATGACTGTGATGTGGTAATTTATTTTAGATTTGCAATCCCATCTGCTTTAAAACATTCACATTAACTTTGGCTTCTAGGTTATGTCTTTTGACTCATTTCTTTGTTGGAGCTTCTCTTGTCATCGGTTGGGTTCTTGTTATTAACTGCCTTTATAGCTGTTCTCTCTACAACGGGAGATCTCTGATGGTATATGATAGGACTGTCATTATGGCTGTCAAAGGACGGTTGATGTAATAGGCAATGGGGGGTAGATGGTGATTCAAACATATGCATTACCTGAGAAAGTTAAGCAAGAAGACAACAATCTCTGGTATGACAGCATTCTTTCCCTATACCCCCTTGTCCATATGCACAAAATCTTAAAGTAAGTGAAAAATGCAGGTTTGCCTCTGCTTAAAAAGTTTGAGTCAGGAAAATCATTGGTGAGTGGGTGACTAAGGCTGCAGCTAACTTTGCAGCATCTCTTCCCATGACAGAACAAAGAACCTGCACCATTCTGTGGCCAACCAAGTCTTAACATTGAGTTTAACACCATTTTTAAATAGTATCAATATCTAGGCAACCAGTCTTTTGGAGATAAAAATATTCCCATATGGAATGATTGCTTTCTTTTTGCCAGCATATTTTAATATGCCTATATGCACATTAGTGCATCAAGACGTTTCTCAGGACACAGATTTAACTCCTTCTCAAATGTTGATATTGAATCACCATTCAGTAGCAATGTATTTGCGTTAACAGGCTGTGAGAAATTCTTCTTAAGTTAGGGTCCATTTTCTGCAGAGACTGTTGTCATCAGAGAAATGTATTTCTTCATGTTGATTTTTTTCAAAACTCCTAGAGAGTTTAATCTTCCATTTTGTTACTTATCATTCAAGAGAATGCAAGATTTGCAGTGTGAATCTTTTCTGGATTCACTTGCTGTGCATTATTCCGCAATCTAGTGGTTGGGTCCAGAATGCTCCACTTTTTTGTAGTCCTTCTATTTTAGTTTTTTGTTGTTGTTGGGCGTCGACTGATCCCTCAATTTGGCATCTCCTGTGATGTTGTATGCCCTCCCTCAGAAGTTTCCACCTTTGGTCGCTATATTCAGATTCTTTTTTTCCACCGTTGTATCTGGATGCTTGGCTGAAGGCTCTCCAACATGAGGAAGAAAAAATGTGAGAAGTTCATGAGAAGTTCGCCTAAAGATCACACCAAATTCGGAAAAGAACATAGAATAAGAGGTACCGAAAGGGATCCTAGAGGGAAGGAAACAATGTCTTCAACAGTTTAGAGAATGCCCAGACAGGGGGCTCCCTGTACAGCTTAATGGAGAAGACTCCTTTCCAGGTCTACCCCAATTGACACTGCAAATCCTCACAGAAGGAGCATCACCTGGTCTGCAGCCTCAGGCACATTACACCATGCAGGGACAGAAACCAACTCCATCTATGAAAGACCTGGGTCTGTTGAGCGATGAGGAGGAAAACGTCACCGAAGTCGCCAAAGGTGAAACATCTGACGCTGACATGAGGATCGCAGAGGTCGAAGCTCAGGCAACCAAGGAGGTCAAGAGACCGGAGGTAAGAAAGACATCAACCCTGAAAAAATTGCCTGAGTCTCAAAGATCAGACGCAAAGACGTTGAAGGGAGCCTCATCATCGAAAATCTCACTGACCACAGTCATGCCCTGAGACAAAGAGCCCCTCGGATTTCTCGAAAGAGACTTCCCCAGGAGGAAAATCTCCAGAGAAGAATCAGTCGCCAAAGACGGATGAGGGAGAGATGCTTAAACTTCAAAAAAGTAAAGGTCTAGAGACGAGCAGAGAAGCTCGATAACCGATATGTGAGAAAATCGGTGTTGACCCTCGACACCGAAGAATGGTCAGCCAAGATCAAGAGGAAAAAGAGGCTCCTTGAGGCCAAATTGGCTGTGCTGATTCAAAAGAAGAAAGACAAATCCTTAAGGGGATTTCGAATTCCACCAAAGACTTCGATGCAGAAGGAACAGGGCAAGAAAGACGTCGAAGATATTGATCCTCCTTTAATACCTGAACCACAGGAGGAGGAAGAAGAAATCTTCTATGAAGAAGAAATCTTCTATGAAGAAGAAGAGCAAGAGGGTCTCTGCCTATTTCAAAGCTCTGAAGAATTTGAGTATACAGAATCTCAGTGGCAGGAGCTGCCGACTGACTTCCTGGAGGAAGAGGTAGACTGCTGTCTATCGAGGTCTTCGCCTCCAGATGACATTGAAATGTATAAACAGGTTATCAAAAAGGCTGCAGACAAGCATGGAGTGCAGCTGGAGGAGGAAAGACCACAGTCTTGTTTCATGCTGGAAACCCTCTTGCCATCCCAAGCAAGGAACCAATTCCTGCCGATGTTACCTAGTGTCCTGGACCACAGTAGGGAGGCATTTAAGGAACCTGCAACTTGTAGAGCAGGACACAGCCTACATCAGGGGTACACTGCCAGCTGATTATATCATTACCTCGACAGCACAGAAGAAGGCAAACATCCCCTCAACATCTGAGCCACCTCCTGACAAGAAGAGCAAGAGGATAAACCTCATGGGAATGAAATTCTAATGTAGGGCAGCAAATCAATGGTGCATTGCGAATTCCAGCGCCCTACTGAACAGGCATACCTACCAGCACTGAAAAGAAATGGCAGAGCTTAGAAGCACCTGCCAGAGCAGTACAAGAAAAGAGCTGCGAATACAAGCCTGAAATCGGCATTGGATGCTGCAGACACAGCAAGCAGGTAAATGATGACTGGGATCACACTACGCCTTCATTCATGGCTGCAAATTTCAGGATTCAAGCCGGCAGTACAGGCAAACATCTTAAATACCCCATTCAATGGAGAACATTGCTCGGGAACACTGTTGATGACACCTTGAACTAGCTCAAGAAAGACGACGAGACTGCGAAGTCAATTGATGCTTTGTAGTTTAGAGGAGGTATACGAAGAGGTGCAGTGCCTTCATGCAGGCCCACTGGGAGAAATCTTCCAAACGGGCTCATCACTTCAGGCCTTCCAGGGAAGCAGTCAAACTATGGCATCCCAGCAACACTGGCAGTCCTTTCGAGAAAGAGCACGAGCAAGGGGACAGCCTCACCAGGGAGTCTCAACTGTCGCAAACAAGTGACTTCCCAAAAACACACAGCCTCTCGCACACGATACCGGTGAGAGGCAAAATAATACACTTCATTCAGGAGTGGAGGAAGATAATGTCGGACAAATGGATCCTAAACATCATAGAGATTGGATATTGCTTAGAATTGGACAAGGTACCTCCAACAAGGGGACCTAAAAAGAAGGTTCATTCAAAAGTCGAAACATCACATCTACTCACGGAGGCAGAAGAACTGCTGGAGAAAAAGCAATAGAAAAAGTGTCCACAGCAGGGATCAACAAGGGAAACTACACAACCTATTTCCTAATATCAAAGGTAAGCGAGTCTCTACGCCCCAATTCTAGACCTCAAATTTATCAGAACACAAAAATTCAAGATGACAACCTTACAGGAGGTCATTCCACAATTGCAAAAAGGGGGTTACATGGCAGCTTTAGATCTAAAGGATGCCTACTTGCTCATCCCAATAAATACAAAACAAAAAAAATACCTGAGGTTTGTGGTGAAAAAGACTCTCTACCACTTCACCATACTGGCTTTCAGAATAAAGTCCGCACCAAGAGTCTTTACAAAGTGTCTAGCAGCGGTAGTGGCTCACTTCAGAGGAAAGGGCATTCATGTCTATCCCTGCCTGGACGACTGGTTAGTAAGAGCAAACTCCCACAACAAGTGCAAAGATCATACACAGGAATTCATGAGAACACTATCCACATTGGGGATCTCAATAAACAGAGAAGTCATCACCAACACCAGAGCAAAAAACAATGTTTCTTGGAGCAAGAATCAACTCAAATCAAGGGAAAGTGTACAGTGGCGTAGCAAAACTTGAGGGTGCCCCCCTGCAAAGTACACGGAGGGGGGTCCCCCTCCCTGGCCCACCACCTACCACTTTTGCTGAGGGGGGCCCCCACAGCACGGGAGCCGCGGATCTTATGTTACGCCACTGTAAGTGTATCCCAGTGGCTGAGGGGACTCCCCCCCCACCCCCCCGCCCGCGGGAGCTGCAGGGTCTCATGTTATGCCACTGTAAGTGTATCCCAGCAGAAAGAGGATTCAGCTACTATTGCTGGAAAGTCACCTTTACCAGAGGAGGCAAGCTCAGACAGTGAGGACAGTGGGGAATTATTAGGGAAGAAGGCATCATGCATCTCATTGATCCCATATGCGAGATTACACTTGAGACCTATCCAGGAATGGTTACAAAACCAGTGCTCACAGGCAACAGGGAGTTGCAGTAGCCGCCCGTCCCCTGCCAAAATGGCGAGGTGGGCCGGAGGAGGGAGGTGGGGGGCAAAAAAAATAAACAAATTAAAATAACTTACTTGAACAACGCCGCATCGCGCTCTTCCGCACTTCCTCTGGACACTGGCTCCCAGACTGCACTGCGGCCAATCCTGACGTTGCATGAAAGCAGCGTCAGGATTGGCCTGAGCGCTGGCAACTTGCACTCCCAGGCAGGCTGGGAGCCTGTGCCTGCTCTCTCCTTCCCCATCAACGCAGCTGGGGCTGGAGAGAGCTTCACTGCACATGAGGGTTTGGCCGGCCGTCTCAGGCCGGCCAAACCCTCATGTGCAGTGAAGGGAGTGCCCACCACTCCCCCACTAGCAATGTCATCCCCCTGGACCCGCCCGCAAGACTAGTCCGTGTCCTGAGGGCAAGTCCAGGGGGATTATAATAAAACAAGTTTAAAACCTGTTTTATTTCAGGGTGGTGGCGGGGGGGCAGAACTCCTCCACCCTAATGGAGGGGTCGCCACTGGGCAGTTGGGAAGATCTAGTGGTTGTCACGCAGAAGCTACAGATCTGAAAGAGACACTTTAGTGATAGATTCCTTACCTTACAATATCCCCAGGCGTCAGACTGGATCCGGAAAGTTTTTTCGTCAGCAGTACCCCTGCGCGTCGCTAGGTGGCGTTGTGCGGCTCCGCGTTCGTCGCTGGCGTCGTAAGCGCCGAGATGACGTCACGGAGACTACTTAGGCGCCATCCATGCGCGCTGTCAGTTCTTTCTTTTTCCGCGCCAGTAAGCGCAGATCCGGTTAGAGCACGTACCTTAGTCACTTTTTGACTCTCTTTTTGAGACTTTTGTCTCCTGTGGTTACTCTGGTGCACGTAGGGATGCCTGGTTTTAAGTCTTGTGGGGCCTGCCGTCGCAATATGTCGGTGGCGGACCCCCACGGCATCTGTCTCTACTGCCTGGAGAGCGACCAAGACTCCCGGTCCTGCAGGGACTGTCTGGCATGGCCCCGAAGGCCTTGAGGGAGCGTCGCCGGAAGCTGCTTGAGGTCCGGCACACGTCCCAGCGTCGTTCTCGGTCTAGGGGCCGCTCCAGAGAACGCTCGCGGGGCCACCATCATCGCTCCTCGGGCTCCAAGTCTTCACCCTCGGATTCGGGTAAGAGACGACACAAAAGAAGTCGAAGAAGCGTTGTCGCTCTCCGACGTCCCCCCGTCGGTCCCCGGATGCGGACGAGGGGGACAGGGGTTCTGCCCCTGCGGCTCCTTCGGAGCCCGGGAGTCCCGCGGCCTACCCACCGTACCCGGGTCCGTCGGCGACTCTCGCACAGGTGCTAGAATTTCTTGCTACCATGGACCGCCTGTTTAGGCCTCGGGCTACCGCCGGCGCGCCCTTGGGCCCCGTGTCAGGATCCTGTCGGGCCGTCGGCGCTGCCGGCGGCTCCGGACCCGGCGCCACAAGGTCCCACGCTGCCGGCTCCGGCCCCAGCGCCACCCTCGGCTCCGCCTCCAGCGCCGCTGTGGATGCCATTTGTCCCGCCCCTGCCCAGGTTCCCGGACAATTTTGTCCCTACCTGGGATCCCGCATTGGGACACGGCGCCGGTTCGGCCCGTCCGGCGCCGTTCCCGGCGCCGTTTGTTCCTTCACCGGTCCCTGCTCTGCCGCCGCGGTCTGTTCCACATGCGGCGGAGGTGGAAGGACGACTGGGAGGAGTCCGAGGACCCTCTTGCTCGTCAGTGTGACTCTGAGCAGGACTGGGCGGGCGAGTTAGAGGAGGCCGGCGGCCTTGATGTCTCCTCTGACCCGGGTTTGCCTCTCCTCCGCCTACCATGGAGGAGGCGCTTCTCACACGATGGTGCTCCGTCGGGCCGCTGAGGTCCTCAACCTTGATCTCCCTACGGTGGCCTTGAAGACTAATCTCCTCACTGAGGTGCTCCAGCCGGCGTCCACTTCGGTCGGAGCCCCTGCTGCCATTTAATGACTCCTCACTGACGTCTTACTGGGCACTTGGTCGCGGCCAGCCACAGGGGCCCCTGTGGATAAGAACGTCGCCAGGCGTCATCGCCCGGCGCCGGGTGACCCTGCCTTTCTGACCACTCATCCTACGCCCGAGAGCCTGGTCATCCAAGCTTCGACGTCCCAGAGTGCCTTTCCCACGGCTCCGCCGGAGAAGGACTCTAAGAAGCTGGAGCAGTTCGGCAAGCGGTTGTTCTCTTCGGGCAGCTTGGGGCTGCGGTCGGTGAACACCGCATGCCTATTGGGCCGCTATTCCCACGCGGTGTGGGATACAGTTTCACAGGTGTTGCCTCAGTGTCCTGAGGAGACCCAAGCTGTGCTGTCCCAAGCTGTTGCTGAGGGTAAAGATGCGGCTAAGTTCGCCATTCGGTGTGGTTTGGACACCGCGGACTCACTGGGTAGAGCAATTTCTACGACTGTGGCGCTTCGTCGCCACGCCTGGTTGAGGTCTACCGGGTTCTCGCCAGATGTCCAGAGCTCACTCATGGACATGCCCTTTGATGGCACTCGCCTGTTTGGCGATAAAGCCGACAGTGCGCTGGAGCGTTTTAAGGACTCACGGGCCACGGCGAAGTCCTTAGGTCTTTCCACGAAAAGCCCAGCCACTCCTGGTTTTCGTTCCTTTCGTGGCCACGGAAGGGGCGCTCAGGCACGTTCCTTCAGCAAGCCTATGCAGAACCAGCCTCAGCGCGGACGCGGTTTCCGCAGGGGCGGGTCTGGGAATCAGCGTTGGGGTCAGTCCACCTCCGCCCCCGCTGCTTCTACCTCCAAACCTTCCTAATCCGAGCTTTGTGGGGCACCCCACGCCAGTGGGTGGCAGGGTCCGCCATCATCTCCCCCACTGGCATGCTATCACATCGGACGAGTGGGTGTTGCAGATCATCCGCAAGGGTTACTCCCTTCCCTTTCAGTCTGCCCCTCCAGCCATGCCACCTCGGTACCACCGCATGTCGGGGGACCACTTGGCGCTTCTCCAGCAGGAAGTCACGGCCCTCTTGGCCAAGTGGGCCATTGAGTGTGTTCCTGGGCCAGCAGTAGGGAGTGGTTGTTATTCCCACTACTTTCTGGTCCCCAAGAAGGACAAGGGGGGCTTGCGCCCCATCTTGGACCTCCGGAACGTCAATCGCTTCCTCCGGAAGGAGAAGTTCAAGATGTTGACTCTGGCTCAGGTCTTGGCTGCCCTCGACCCCGGAGACTGGATGGTGGCGCTGGACTTGCAGGACGCATATTTTCACATCCCCGTCCTGCCGGCCCACCGGCGTTACCTGCGGTTCACGGTAGGCCAAGAGCATTTTCAGTTTGCGGTGCTCCCCTTCGGCCTTACCAGTGCCCCTCGGGTGTTCACAAAAGTGATGGCGGTGGTCGCAGCTCATCTGCGCAGGTCAGGGGTGTCAGTCTTCCCCTACCTCGACGACTGGTTGTTGAAGGCGGGCTCACCCCAGGCAGTCGTCACCCATCTTCAGACTACGGCCGACCTCCTGCAGTTGCTGGGGTTCTCCGTCAACGTGCCGAAGTCGCACCTGAGTCCTTCTCAGAAGCTCCCCTTCATCGGAGCAGTTCTGGATTCGACGCAGTTTCGGCTTTATCCTCCCGAGCAGCGAGTCCGGGATATTCAGGCTAGGATTCCTATCTTTCAGCCTCTATCCCGGGTTTCAGTCAGAATGACCCTCCGGCTCCTGGGCCTGATGGCCTCCTGCATTCTGCTGGTGCAACATTCCAGGTGGCATATGCGGGCCCTGCAGTGGGACCTGAAGTTCCAGTGGGCACAGCATCAGGGCAACCTGTCCGATCTTGTCCAGATCTCGGAGGGCACTGCACGACAATTGCAGTGGTGGCTCACGAATCGCGATTAGGTCAATGGCAGATCCCTCTCCCTTCCCCAACCGTAGCACACAGTGGTGACGGATGCGTCCCTCCTGGGTTGGGGCGGCCATTTGGGAGAGGCGGAGATCAGAGGCCTCTGGTCTCCGGCGGAGTCCCGGCTCCATATCAATCTTTTGGAGCTTCGGGCGATCCGACTTGCACTGAAGGCTTTCCTTCCCTCTGTCCGGGGAAGTGTAGTGCAGGTGTTCACGGACAACACCACCGCCATGTGGTATTGCAACAAACAGGGCGTGGTGGGGTCGTGGACCCTATGTCGGGAGGCTCTGCGCCTCTGGACATGGCTGGAACATCAAGGCATTACCTTGGTGGTTCAACACCTGGCAGGTTCTCTGAACGCCAGAGCGGACGAACTCAGCCGCCGGTGCTTGATGGATCACGAATGGCGTCTGAACTTGGACGTGGCGCAAGGTCTCTTTCTGCAGTGGGGAGAGCCTTGGTTAGATCTATTCGCCACCGAAGAGAACGCGCAATGTCATCAGTTCTGCACGCTGGAATTTCCAAGGCGGCACTCGCTCAGCTGCGCTTTTCGTCGCGAGTGGAGCTGCGGTCTGTTGTACGCCTTTCCGCCTATACCACTTCTGCCCAGAGTGCTGAAGAAGATTCAGCGCGACCGGGCCCAAGTCATTCTTGTGGCTCCGGATTGGGCACGAAGATACTGGTATCCCGAGCTACTCAACATGGCGATTGATCCCCGATCCGACTGCCTCTTCGGGAGGATCTTCTGTCGCAGCAACAGGGGACGGTCCTCCACCCGAACCTGTCCAGCCTCCACCTTCATGCGTGGAGATTGAGCGGCGACAGCTGATTCCATTTGACTTGACTCCAGCAGTCTGTGATGTCATTCTGGCCGCCAGGCGTCCCTCCACTAAATCGGCATACGCCTGCCGGTGGAACAGATTTGTGGCATGGTGCACAGCTAAGTCTGTGGATCCCCTTTCTGCCCCTCTTTCTGAGGTCCTTCTGTTCCTACTATCCTTGGCCCAGCAGGGCTCTGCTCTGGGCACCGTCAAAGGTTATCTTTCGGCCATCTCCGCCTTTCTCAGGCTTCCAGATCAGCCTTCTCTCTTTAAGTCCCCAGTTGTTAATCGTTTCCTGAAAGGCATTACACACACGTTTCCTCCCATGCCTTTCATAATGCCTCAATGGGACTTGAATCTTGTCTTGACCTATCTGATGTGCGCTCCCTTCGAGCCCCTTCATAGCTGTCCTTTACGTCTTCTTACTCTAAAGACGGCTTTCCTGGTGGCTATCACCTCTGCCAGGAGAGTGAGAGAGCTCCAGGCTCTTTCTTCTAAACCTCCTTTCCTTTCTGTTCATCCGGACAAGGTGGTTTTAAGGACCCGTCCTTCTTTCTTGCCAAAGGTTGTCACGCCCTTCCACATCGGGCAGACCATCACTTTGCCCACTTTCTTTCCGCCTCCGCATCCTTCAAAAGAGGAAGAGAGGCTCCACCGTCTGGACCCAAAACGTGCGCTTTCCTTCTATATCGACCGCACAAAACACTTCCGGGTGGATGACCAGCTCTTTGTTGGCTACGTGGGCGCCAAAAAAGGTCGGGCCGTGCACAAACGCACCATCTCTCGGTGGGTTGTTTTGTGCATCAAAGCGGGTTACTCCTTGGCTAAAAAGGAGCCTCCTGTGGGACTGCGTGCCCATTCTACCAGGGCGACGGCAGCCACTACTGCCTTGGGACGCGGCATTCCCTTGCAGGATATTTGTCTGGCAGCCAAGTGGGCCTCGCTGCACCCGTTTACCAAGCATTACTGCCTTGACAGTCAAGTCCGGAGAGACGGCTTCTTTGGCCGTTCTGTTCTCCGTGACTTTCTGGTGTAATCTATTCGCAGACCCACCACCGGGGTTGGTATTGCTGGGGTATCTATTCTAAGGTAAGGAATCTATCACTAACGTGTCTCTTTCAGATGCACAAGTTACTACTTGTGTAACGATATATCTGTAAGAGACATTAGTTAGTGATAGATTCCTTACCGCCCCACCCATCCTCCCCGTTCTGCGAACTGATTCTAGGGTTAAGGTCATCCCTTTCAGGGCCCTAGTTTCATGGCACCAGTGGTCCGTTTCTTGCATGGCTCTGCGTTCCTGGCGCGGAAAGTCGTGTACAGAACTGACGTCAGCGCGCATGGGTGGCGCCTAAGTAGTCTCCGTGACGTCATCTCGGCGCTTACGACGCCAGCGACGAACGCGGAGCCGCACGACGCCACCTACCGACGCGCAGGGGTACTGCTGACGAAAAAACTTTCCGGATCCAGTCTGACGCCTGGGGATATTCTAAGGTAAGGAATCTATCACTAACTAATGTCTCTTACAGATATATTGTTACACAAGTAGTAACTTGTGCGACGAGATGGCGTGGTGGAACAGATCACATATAACAAAAGGGAGGACATTTGCACAACCAACTCCAACAGTAACCATTACAAAAGATGCCTCTCATATGGGCTTGGGAGCTCACATGGGCTCGCTCAAAGTACGAGGAGTCTGAAAGGAACAAGCTGCAGGACAGCATATAAATATCTTAGAATTAAGACAGTGTTCCTAGCTTTAAAAGCCTTTCAGAAAAAGCTATGAGGAAAAACAATATTGATCCACACAGACAACACAACTGCAATGTTCTACATCAACAAATGGGGGGAACTCAATCCCTTGCCTTATCAAGACTCAACCAAGAAATCTGGAAATGGGCAATACACAGGAGGATGGAAATAACAGCTGTCCATCTTCCAGGAAAAGACAATGTAGAAGTGGACAGACTGGGCAGACGAGCGTTATGCTCTCATGAATGGGAACTAAATCAAAGAGTACTCAAAAAGATCTTTCGGAGTTGGGAAACACCAACAATAGATTAGATCTATTCGCAACACCAATAAACACAAAATGCCAAAACTTTGCCTCCAGACAGCCACACCTCTAATCCCTAGGGAATGCGCTGTTGATAGACTGGTCTCGAACATTTGCATATGTTTTCCCCCATACCACTGTTACACGATGGATCAGCAAATGCAGGAGGAGCGAAATGACATGGTTTTTAGAGCTAATAGAGATAGCGCATGGGAACATTCCGAAACTATCAGCACAACAAGACCTGTTGTCAATGGAAAATGGAAGGTTACTGTACCCAGAACCAGAGTCATTAAGCCTGGCTCCTGAAGACTTCGACTTCGGTCATCGAAAGCTACCACAGAACACAATGGCTGTTCTAAGAGAAGAATGAAAGCCAACAGCAACAAAGTGCTACATTGCTAAATGGATGAGATACTCTCTATGGTGTCTTAAAGAAGGATTATTAAGGAAGTACACAAAAGATGCAAGTGTTAAAATATCTAACTCACCTAATAGACTGCAAATTAACATACACATATTTAAAAGAACACTTAGCTGTGATAGTAGCCTACACAAGAGGTCACATAGGGAGAAGCTTCTTCACAACTCCAGTAATAAAGAGGTTCTTGGAAGGGGCAAAAAGAATTGCACCACCAAGGAAAGGAGCTGCACACACATGGAATCTAAATGTGGTACTCACACAATTAATGAAGGCACCATTTGAACCGCTGCACAAGGCCACTTTAAAGATACTCACCCTAAAGCCAGCATTTCTGGTGGCCATAACATCTCTGCGAAGGGTGAGTGAAATACAAGCACTCACGATTCAAGAACCATACTTTCAAGTTTACAAGGACAGAATAGTTGTGAGAACAGGCCCATAGTTCTTACCTAAGGTAGTTTCACACTTGCACATCAAAAAACAATACAAATTCCAAGTTTTCTCCAAAAACCAAAGAATCACACAGGAAGAGCGTTACACTCGCTGGATGCAAGACGCACCATTATGTAGTAGATCGCAAAAGAAGAAAAACAGCAGGAGGACAAAACAACGATTTGTCTCCTTTGCAAACAATAATATTGGAAAGTCTGTAACTAAGGGCACAATTGCCAAATGCATCTCACAAACTATTCAACTAGCCCACACAAGTGCAGGGCAGAAACTAATCTCAACCCCAAAGGCACACTCAACTGGGAAAAAAGGAGCATCCATTGCCTTTCTAGCGAATACACCCTTACAGCAGATATGTATGGGAGGAACGTGGTCATCAGTTCACACATTCACAAACCACTATTGGATAGACATTCTAATGAACAAGGAAGCTCAACTGGGACAAAAAGTCTTACAACATCTGTTTACAAATATAAGCTCATCTTCAACCCAACCACCTCAGAACTATCAAAACAGTTACAAAATCTATGCACAGCATGTGAATCCAGAAAAGATTCACTCTGCAAAACGTAGAGTTTCTTACCTGTAGGTGTAGTTTTGCAGCTTGAGAAATTTCCTGGATTCACAAGCAACCCACCCACCTCCACGAAGAAGATGGATTGAGAAAGACCAGAAAAAACATCTGAAGATGGTGACCAAAGGTGGGAGCTTCTGGGGGAGGGAGTAAGACGTCACAGAAGACACCAAATGGGGTATCCGTCGATACCCAACAACAACATAAAACAAAAATAGTAGGACTACAAAAAAGTGGAGAATTCCAGACCCAATGACTAGATGGCAGAATAATGCACAGCATGTGAATCCAGAAAAAATTTCAAGCTACAAAACTGCGCCTACTAATAAGAAACTTTATGTTTTGTCCTTATAATGCTCAAGAGCCAAAGCAAAAGAGGTTGTGCAGTTTCATTTTTGAAGGTAGTTTCTTCATATCTGGAGTCGTATTATTCAACGGTCCTTAATTTAAAAAAAAAAAGCACCTTCTTAGTATAGTTAAATGGATTTGAACTGGGGTAGGGACTGTACCCATTGTCTCTGTCTACAAATGTTATGCCTGTCTAGGCACCAAACGGGCCCTGGTTCAGGGGGCATCCCTCTGAGGAAAGCCAGATTTGCATACCAAAAACGGCAGACTCTCTGAAGCCCTCCTATCTTGGAATGCAAATTTACAGGTCATCCTGCTGGAGCAGGCTTTGTTTCTAACCTCCTGAGAGCATTGGCACTCATCCCTGGGGTCAGAAACTCGTCAGTGATGGCTGGCTGGTCAGGACCAGTCAACCAGCGCACTAGTAGTTAGTAGGTTTTCAGGTGGCACCTCTAAGATGCCCTCTGAGTGCATGTATCAATAAATTCATCACTAGAATCAGTGTGGATTCATTAATACAAGATGTTTGATACCAAACGTCTTTGGTTCCAGTGAAGCCATCATGTAGCTGGGAAACTCATTTTCACCAGTGTCCAGCACATGTACTTAAAATGGCTTCCCTGGTCACTTGTACTGGCAGTAATTTAACTGGTCAGCACAGTGGCTTATCTGCTCATGCAGATATGTCCACATATGCAGTATAGTGCACCCTATCTTAGGGTTGTAAGGCCTGCTGTAGGGGTGATTTACATATACTGCATGCAGTGTCTGTAGGCATGGCACACAGGGCTGTGTGCCATGTCGTGTTTTCACTTTTGTCTGCGCCAAGACATCCAGCCTGCAATGGCAGTCTGCATGATTTACGTGAGGGGGCCCTTAGGGTGGAACAATACATGCTGCAGCCCTTAGGGACCCTCTTTGGTACCCATGCCCTAGGTACTTGCAGGGGTGCCAAAGGTATTGCCAATTGGGGGAACAATTGTACAGTTTTGGCAAAGAAACCTGGCACTGGGGCCCTGGATAGCAGAAATCTAGTGCACTTCCAGTCAAAATTGCATCAAATACCACGCAAAAAGTGGGGGTGACCATGTCAATACGGGGCACTTTCCTACACCCATAGCCACAGGTCACAAGTGAGGACCCCAGAGGTGGAGGTGGTTGCCCACCAATGGCACCTTAGTCTTACCCCCGTTTAATTTGAGGGAGATAGTATTCATCCAGGACAATACTTGAGTGAAGCAGCTTGTAGGAAAGTAGGATCTGTTTTCATGGTCATCCCTACTTTTTGCTGGTGTCATTATGTTTTATTGACTAGTCTGACTGGGATCCTGCTAATCAGGATCCCAGTCTCTGTGCTTCTTCCCTAAATTTGACATGGTGAGTGCTTGGGTACACTCCAGATTGGCTACTGGTGTACCCTTGTAAGTCTCTAGTATATTGTACTAAGGTACCCAGGGCATTGATACACCAAGGGCCTCCCAGGGGCTGAAGCATGTATTATGCCACCCATGAGAGACAACTCAAATTGTGATTACAGGCCTGCCATTGCAGCCTGTGTAAGCTGGTGCTAGCACCACTTACGACAGATATAAGTTTCCTTATATCTGAGCTCACTGCACTTAAAACCTATGTCACCCCTAAGGCAGGGCTTTCAGTCCTGAAGGCAAGGTGCTCGGTTATAAGTGTGAGGGTGCCCCTGCATGAGCAGGACACCCCTACGACCCTTAGAGTCCATTCTTCCGGGTTGTAAGTGCATCAGCCATAACGATACATGAAGTGGCCATGCGTCATTACGCGATGGCTACTTCTAAACTGGCTGTAACGAACCCTGTTGTGTTTGGTATCAAACATTTTATTTATTTATTTGAACGTTTTATATAGCGCGAACAAGACCCTTGCGGGTATCAGAGCGCTTTACAAGGTAAATATCTTAGATACATAGGTACATGGTAAATAACATATAGTTTCCTGTCAGTCAATGATAGTGTAATCACCATATCGTAGATACATAGGTATATGGTGCATAACATAACATTCCATATAGATAAAGCATAATATGGACCCAATATCTGGGATACATAGAGAGAAAATAAATAATATATAGTTCCATGTAGATCACATGTTGAGTCGAGTAATAACGGTAGCCCATGCTCAAGTGAACTTAGCCATGAGAAGAGATTTCATTTCTTTTTTGAAAGATGCAGCAGAGGGATTAAGTCTAGTTTCTGGGGGCAAAGCATTCCAAATTCTGGGCGCCATCCCTGAAAAGGTTCGGTTGTATGTTTTCTTCTTGTTGAATCTTTGCGGTTTCAGTAGGAGGTTTTTGGCACTTCTGGAAGATCTGTTCCCACATGAGGGCGCCAGTTTCTGTGCCAGATAGCTGGGTGCGTTGTGATGAATGGCTTTGTGTGTCATACATGCTATTTTTAGTTGAATTCTGGCTTCAAAAGGTAGCCAATTAAGGGATCTTAGGTCCCGGGATATGTGGGAGCTTCTTTTGGAGCCAGTAATAAGTCTAGCTGCGGCATTGATTGAGGCTCTTAGAGGGGCCGTTGAAGATCTGGGAAGGCCGCAGAGAGAGACACTCCCATATTCCACTCTTGGGATGACCAGAGCTTGTACTGCCAGATTGAAGTCCTTTTCAGGCAGGAAAGGTTTCAGTTTTCTCAAAGTATTTATCTGAAAGTTTGCTCCTTTTGTTGCGTTGCTAATGTGTTTCTGCATATTGAGATTTCTGTCCAGCGTTACTCCCAGCGATTTCGCTGAGTCAACGATAAGAGGTTGGCAGTTGAGTGCAGTTAGGTGTTTGATCCAGTCTTGCATTAAGGGTACTTGGGCGGGAGGAGCGATTAGGAGGAATTCGGTTTTGAGGGTATTCAGTTTTAGATGGATTTCCGCCAGCCAGGTCTGAGTTTTTCCGAGAGTTGTGTTGAGCGATTTGATGTCTTCTAGAGAATGGATCTTTAGGTATAGTTGTGTGTCGTCTGCGTACATGTGATATTGTACGTTAGA
This sequence comes from Calotriton arnoldi, assembly GCA_963921515.1. NCBI lineage: Eukaryota > Metazoa > Chordata > Amphibia > Caudata > Salamandridae > Calotriton > Calotriton arnoldi. The sequence goes on from CAWUFW010000086.1 coordinate 237,346, forward strand.
CGAGTATAGAATTTCAGTGAGTGGTTCCATGAATAGATTGAACAGTGTCGGAGATAGGGAAGATCCTTGTGGGACTCCTAAAGTGACTGGAATGGGTTTGGACAGGGAGTGGTTGACCTTGAATCGTTGCGATCTGTTTTGGAGGAACGATGTAAACCAGTTTAGAACTGATCCAGATAGTCCCATTCTGTGTTGCAACAGGTCTAGCAGGTTGTTGTGTTTGACGGTATCAAAGGCCGAGGAAAGGTCGAGCAAGATGAGTAAGCAGGCTTCGTTCTGGTCTAGGATTTGTAGTGCATCGTCAATTATATGGGTCATGGCTGATTCAGTGTTGTGACCTGCACGAAAACCTGATTAGTATTTGTTGAGTAGGTTGAAATGGTCTATATGTCTTACAAGCTGGAGGTGTACACATTTTTCTAAGAGTTTAGCCAGGGTAGGGATGTTGGATATTGGGCGGTAGTTGTTTAAGTCCGCGGTGTCAGCCGTAGGTTTCTTTAGGATGGGGGATACCTGCCCGGATTTGAGGATGTCAGGGATGGATCCTTGGCGTAAAGAGTTATTTATGATCATGGTCCAAAGAGGCAGCAGCAGCGGGGTGAAGTCTTTTATGAAGTTTGCTGGGAGAGGGTCAGTGAAGTGATTGGTAGGGGTCAGAGCAGTAAGCATTTTGAGTATAGTTTCTTCATTATAGGTATTGAAGGATGACCAGGATGCATTATTTTTTAGGTCGAACTTTAGTGGATTTCGATGTGGGGCTCCTAGAAGGGATGAGAGGAGTCCGTGTGTGTGACAGTATGTGTGATTAGATCGTTGAGTAGGTCCTTCTTTATGTTATCGGTCTTCAGAGTGAAGAAGGAGGCAAATTCTTCGCAATTGGGTCGTGAGCCTAAGTTAGCTTGGGGGCGGTGAGGTGCATCCTTAGATTGAGTTTTGATTAGCTCGAAAAGTTTTTGGGGACGATTTTTGGCCTGGTCTAATTGATGACTGAAAAAGTCTGCTTTAGTGCGCTTGATCTTTCTGTAGTAGGCGTTTCTCTTCTTTCTTAGTATCTTGAGGTGATTGGCGGATGGAGCCGATCTCCATCTACGTTCAGTTATTCTTAAGGATCGTCTGTCCTCGTTGAGTCTTCCATCGTACCAAGGCTTAGAGTCTTTTGTGGAAACTCTCTTTAGTTGAAGGGGGGCGACCTTGTTTAATAACATGTTCATGGAATTGAAGTAGTGGTTGGTGAGATCATGAACATCGGATATCCCTTCAGGGGGAAGAAGGAAGTTGGAGCTGGAGGTTGGGATTGTGTTAGGAACAATGTTTTTCAGATCCCTCTTCCATACTTTAGGTCTTGTGGGTTGAGCCAAATTAAGTTTCACTGTTTCATTGATGAAGAAGGTGATGATATGATGATCGGACCAATCACATGGATGGATCGTATCTAGCTGGATGGAATCAACTTTAGAGATTACTAAATCAAGGATTGCTCCTTTATCATGTGTAGAGCTGTTACAAATTTGGGTGAGGTCGAGGTCAGAGAGGAAGTTTTTGAGACTATTGACCGCTGCATCATTGGGGTCATTCCAGTGGAGATTGAGGTCTCCGTGAAATATTTGGGTATTTTGATGTCCGGCATTAGTAGAGACTATGTCCATGAAATGTTCGGTAAAGGTGAGGTTATCACCTGGTGGATAATATAGGGTGTGTAGAGAGCATACTGGTTTGCCATTGCTAGTGATGTCGAGGCATATGTATTCACAAGAGGGGAATACTGGAGATTGGGATCGGTTTACTGAGAGATTATTCCAGAATATGCAGGCGATGCCACCCCCTGGCTTAATAATTCTGTCCAGTCTGATGATGTCGTGGTTTGGGGGTACCAGTAAGTCGATGATGGGTGTAGAGGATTCCTTTAACCAAGTTTCGGTCAAAATTAGCAAATCCGGTTCTTGTGCAAGTATGAGGTCAGCTATGTCGGCTGCATGTCTTGAGGCCGATCTACAATTTAGTAGTATACACTTAAGACGGGGCGTGATGAGGGATGTATAGGGTTCCTGAATAAGGGGAACTTGTCTAAGGTTGTTTTCGATTATACCTCTAGGATTGTGTTTAGTGGGCCTGTGAGTGTTGGGAGGAATAGTTGGAATTAGAGCCTTTTTGGGGGGGTTATCTGGAGGCATAGTGTTGTGATTCGGATGTGGGAGCTCATAGGAGTGGAGTAGAGAGAGTAAGTCTTTCTCGGATAGCGAATTGGTCCTGCGGATTGGGCGGGTTGAAGTATTGTGAAAAGGAACTGATCTCCACCTAGGGGGCGAATGTTTCGAGGTGACTACTGAGTGGGTCATGTGGAAGTTTGATTTGGTCTGTCGTGCCAATCTAGTGTTCCCGGGTTGGCGCAGAAGAACCTCAGCTAAAGCTTGTAGTTCTTCTTTGATTTGCCGTAATGAGAATAGAATCTCGTCAAGTCTAGGGTCTGGTGAAGGTGGAAGCAAGATTGGTGAATGTATTATGGGCGTGGGAGGTGTGCTTACGTCCCGTGGGTGGTAAGAAGGAAGCATGTATTCTAGGTTGTTGTGAGGCGTCCAGTCTGGTTCCCTATCCGGATCGGGGGGGGGGGTGGACTGGAGTGGGGTGTCGATATAGGAGGCGCAGAGGTGTGCGGTGAGGATGTGGTCGTGGGAGTGATGGTTTTGCAGGAGGTAGTGTTGGCAATGGGGGAAATATGTTAATTCCAGGGGAGAGTGCTGAGTCTGGAATGGGTGTAGATGCTGGTAGAGTAATAAGGGGGAGTGTCTTATAGGGGAGTCGAGCGGGGAGGAGGGGTAGCACTGAGCTCGGGTGTAAATATTGATCGTGATATCAGCGGAGCGTGGCTAGAGGTAGAATTTGGCGGGATGAAAGGCTGTGTGCTGGTGGTGGGAGCCGCCTGGGGGGAGGGTTGGGGTTTTATAACTTCTTCTCTGATGATGGGGAAGATGTTATCCAGCAGGTTTAAGCTGCAGTCTGTTGATTGCATGAGAATGATTCCGTTATGATAGATGGTGATGGTTGCTGCAGCTTTGAAGATTGGGGAGGGGGAGATAGAGATTGTGAGACCGTGTGCAGTTTTCCTGGTGGAGGAGATCAAGAATATAACTAGGAAGGCTTTTCTCCATTGTGCTCTTCTTTTGGTGTAGAAAATGATGTCAGTGGTTATGTGCCCTTTGTTTGTTGAGAAGTAGGGATCCGAGATGGGTGTTTCAGGGTGTAGTTTTAACATATTGTGTTTAAAGCGTTTGGCTGCTTTTTTTGAGAGGTTGAGGGGGTAATTGATGGTGTAGGTATGTACCCCTGTGCGCTCCATAGTGGGGTTGGCGCTAGTTAGTATGGTATAGGGTGTTATGGGGCGTTCTGCGTGTTTGTGGACCGTAACAGGGGCCTGTGCTGTGAGGGGGGATGGGCTTGGGAAGGAGGGGTAGACGTGCGAAGGGAGGTGATGGAGCAGCGGGGGTGGTGGCGTCGGTTTGGGGCAGAGGGAAAGAGGGGAGGGAGGAGTAGGGATTGATTCAGGTAACGTGGTAAGTGCTCCGTAGCAGGCGAATGAAAGATGGGGGGGTGAGGCAGGAGCAGTAAAGAATAAGATAACATGTTGGAATAATACCCCCACAACGTAAACGGTGTGGGGGGTATGATTCCATGCACTGTAAAGCTCCTTCGGGAGGCCCTCAGTGCTCCCGGTACCAGTCTTCTAGACCCGGACAGTAAACTATGGCTGCTGCCGACCAGAGACACAATTCTGCCCTCCTGCTGCTGAGCCAAGCTCGAGCAGGGGAAGGCAGGACAATAGGTTTCCTGTCACAGGGAGGTGTGACCACCTTCCAGACAGGACTTAGTGTATTGGGACAGGGTGGGGGCGCTTGCCAGTGCCACTAGACTGCTTTGAATGGCACATTTGGTGCCCTCCTTGCATACTCCAGTTGAAACCAGTTCATTGAGCCGTTGGCTCCTGCTCTGGCGCAAAACTGGACAAAGGACATGGAAGTATCCTCCCCAATGTCCAGCCCCTCCTCTGGGAGTGACCCCTGAATCGTCCCAACCCTTTCCTTAGGGTACTTAAGGGCTTACCTGTGGGTGGGTCCCTAGATTCGTTGTGGAACATGATTCAGATCAAAAAACACTTCAACCGTGTGGGCACTCTGGACTTTACTGGGCTTTGCTTTGGGAACCGAGACTACAACTGGGAAGACTCCTGCTGCTCCTGGTATCGTTGTCCTGCCAGTCTTCTGCAAAATCTGTTCCTGGGCAGTTCGGGCTGGACTGTTCCCATGGGGAACAGGGTCAAGACTGATTTGCATATGGTTAGGTCTAAACTGGAATGGCATGGTGAGCAAAAAAACGATGGATTTAGGCTCAGAATTCTGAACTGGGGTGAATGTATAACACTGTTCAGCATTCAGTCCAGCAATTGTTCTTTTTGCATTTGTCACCCCAAGGTGGACGGGTATGCCCAGACGTAGGTCCCGTGCTCTCCATGCCACTGGAGTCAAGCTATCCTGGCTGATAAGGGGTGAAACCCCGAAACCGGTTCTAGGATGCTTGTTTCCAGTCCAGGGAGGACCTGGCTTGGCAGTGCGGGCTGGACTGTTCCCATGGGGAACAGGGTCAAGACTGATTTGCATATGGCTGGGTCTAAACTGGAATGGCATGAGGAGCAAAAAAACGATGAATTTAGGCCCAGATCTCTGTACTGGGGTGAATGTATGACATTGTTCAGCATTCAGTCCATCAATTGTTCTTTTTGCTGAGCCAAGCTCGAGCGGGGGAAGGCAGGACAATAGGTTTTTTGTCACAGGGAGGTGTGACCACCTCCCAGACAGAACTCAGTATATTGGGACGGGGGGAGGGCGCTTGCCAACCCCATTAGACTGCTTTGAAGGGCACATTTGGTGCCCTCCCTGCATACTCCAGTTGAAACCTGTTTAGGGGGCCGTTGGCTCACGCTCTGGCGCAAAACTGTCCAAAGCACATGGGAGTATCCTCCCCACTATCAAGCCCTTCCTCTGGGAGGGACCCCTGAATTGTCCCAACCCTTTCTTTAGGGTACGTAAGGGCTTACCTGTGGATGGGTCCCTAGATTCGTCATGGGACAAGATTCGGATCCAAAACCACTTCAACTTCAACCGTCTGGGCACTTTGGACTTTGCTGGACTTCGCTTTGGGAACCGAGACTAAAACTGGGAAGACTCTTGCTATTCCTGGTCTCGTCGTCCTGCCAGTCTTCTGCAACGTATGTGCCTGTGCTCCATACAGGTTCTTCACAAGGCCTGTGGACATCCAAGACACCCGAAGGAATCTCCCTTGGAGTGAAGGAGTCACTCGCCTGCATCTGTAGGCACCGCAACGAAGCTGACCGGTCTGCTGTTCCTGAACTCCTATGGACTCTGAAAGGTTCAGCAACACAGGTGGTGGTTCTGCAACTCCCTCGAGGCCTGCACTTTCTTCACAGCAAGTTTGAAGCCAGTATCCCTCGTAGGAACCGCTGGATCAGTACCCCTGTGCACTGTGTCGACTTGCCGTTGCCAAGGCTTCTTGATTCTCTCCTCCAGAGATCTTTGGGCTCCAAGAAGCTCCAGCGTCAAGCATCTCCTGCAGCCAAGATCTCCGCCTGCACCGCATCCTCTGCACCGTGGGCCTTCATCCTTTGCTGAGCTGCTAGGGGTCGTCTTGCAACTCCTGTGCCTTCGGCCCATGGATCATTTCGAGGGTCTTCTGTGGCTCCAGTGGGCTCCCCTGCTTGCTCGGGGCCTGCTCTGACTTACCTGCTCGTGGTGAGTCACTTGGACCTTGCTGGTCCCGACACTGCACCTTTTTCTATGACTACATTGGTTGCTGTTGCCAAGGCTTGTTGATGCCCCTTGTGAGAAGTTGGCCTGGTATATGCTGTCCACTAGTTATTGTGGCCACCTTGCACCAGTCCAAACGACCTTTATTGATGATAGGTTTAAAGACAACCTTTATTGAAAGCTATCCTTGTGGTAGCTATGGAGAGCAGCCTTCAGGCTAACTCTTGAAGGAGTGTAAAGCTGTTTGTTTTACTAGTCTATAATCTCAAGAATGACCAAATGAAAGGAGAACCACACCAGGTATATATATAAAATATATGTATTTATTACTAAACACTACCCACTAGTCTCTTTATGAGGCTAGAGGTCGAAATACACAAGTTACAAGTCAAATAGCACAGTAAATTAGCACAATATACGATTAGCCCTAGGGGCGTACCAAACCATATATTAAGAAAGTGGTATAAGAACCACGACTTGACTAGACACACGGCCTAGAGCCTGTAGAATCGCTGGGACCCCAAGGAACCACCCAAGGTAGTGACACGGGAGCCACGGGGGACGTGTGCTGTGTGTGAACACAGCCGCGAGCTCCGTTAGCGTCTATGGGGAAAGTCGCGGTTAGAGTGTTAAAGTTTAGGGACACTTCGGAGTGGACTAGGAACAAACCCTTTTGGACTTAGAGGGTTCTAGGGCCAACACCCACGGGAGCACCGAAGTACTCGTGTTACCTCACCCAGGGAAGCCGGGTGCACAGGTGTCAAATGGTGTCGGGCCGCGCCGTCATTTTCAATGGCCGCTGGCTGGAAAGTGCTGCTGCCGGGAAGCTGCGAAGTGTCCGAAGAGATCCAAGCCTGGATCGAGGATGGGAAGAACCTGAAAGCAGAGGGGACAGAGTCTGGGTCACTAGCCAGTGACCAGGGGCACGATAGTCGAATGCCCACCGATGCCGGGTGCTTCAAGTTCGAAGAGGTGAAGATTGTCTCTGCAGCCACGAGGACCAGGAGGCGTCGACGACGACCAGGAGCTGGAATCGAGCTGTCCCACGAAGGTAGTAGCTTGCTGCGGTGTCGGTGCCCGGATTGGACCCAACAAGCCTTGGCAACAGCAACCCACGCAGAAAGAGAACAAAGGCTTTGGAGCGGACCAGCGAGGTCCGAGGGACTCCCCAAGCGAGGGAGAGTCAGGGCAGGCCTGGAGCAACCAGGGAGGCCCGTTGAAATTAGAGTTGTCCTTCTGAGGGACCCACAAGTCGTCGGACAAGGGATCGCGAAGGGACCTCGAGCGGAATCACAAAATGGCGGCCCACGGGTCACTGGGAGTGGCCAGGCCGGCAATCTTCGGTGGATTCACTGCTCGGGGTGGGGGCTACAAGTAACCCAAAGCACAGCCTCTAGGATCGACTAGAAGCTTATGCACTTGCAAATGTGCACAGTGTCCAGGGGTTCCGGTTCCACGGTACCCACGAGGGCTACGAGTCTCAGCTTTGCTGGGGACTCGGGTCAGCCTCTGGTAAGTCTGGAAACCCACCTCCTGGGTTGCAGGGTCGTCGGCGTCCGGCGGGAGCTTCGGAGATGCAGACCGGACAGATGCATCTTTGGTGCCTACCAAGCAGGGGAGTAACTCCTTTACTCCAAGGGAGATTCTTCAGTCATCTGGCGTTTAACAGATCGTCGAAGGTCCAGGATTCAGTTTCAGAGTTTCGTCCAGGGATATCTAAAGTCCTGTTGCCAGGGGTTCATATCTTATACCCAAGGAAGGGGTTGGACTAACTCAGGGGACCCACCTACGGGAGGGTTTGGAAAGAGGGGTGGCTACACCCATTTCCTTTGTCCAGTTTCGCCCCAGAGCAGGGGCTGGTAGCCCCTGCAACCGGTTTGAACTGGGCTATTCCACAGGGACACCAAATGTGCCCCCAGTGCAGGACTTCAAAGCACTCTGAGAGTGCATCCACCCAGCCCCAATACACTAAAGCCTGTCTGGGAGGTGGCAACACCTCCCTGTGACAGGAAACCTATTGTCCAGGCGTCCTCTGCCGGAGTTTCGGTCAGCAGCAGGAGGCCAGACTCGTGTCTGTGGCTGCAGCATCCATTTTGTGATGCCAGGGCTCTGTTAGCTGGTACCGGGTATGCCGGTGTTGTCGTGTCTCTCCCTCTAGAAGGGTGGGATCATACTCCCACACCAGTTACTGGTGTGGGGGTATGATTCCAAGGTGTTTGACACCAAACACGACATGTTTCCGTGCAGCCATCCCAAAGTTAGCATTTACCGTTGAGTTATAATGCACTTAAAGAGTATATGGTCAGGCTGCACTCACAGACAACCCCGGAGGATAGATTCCGAAGGCTGCAGAGGGGCTCTGCTCATGCATGGGCACCCTCTCACATAAAACCAAGTACCCTGCCTTCAGGATTGATAAGGCCTGCCATAGGGGTGACTAATAGGTTTATATGTGCAGTGATAGGGTGAGATATAGTGAACCTATATCTCAGTAAGGGGTGCATGCACCACCTCACTCAGGCTGCTGTAGCAGTCCTCTGGTGTCATTTTGGAAGGCTTCCCAGGGGTGGCATAATACATGCTGCAGCCCCTGGTAGGCCTCTGGGGTACCTATGCCCTGGGTACATAGTATACCATATACTAGGGACTTATAAGGGCACCCCAGAATCCAATCTGTGGTGTACCTAAGGTACTAGGAATCCATTTTAAATAGAAAGCAGATAAACTGGGGCCCTGAATAGCAGGGTCCCAGTCCAACTAAGTCGAAAACCAGCAAAACACCAGGAAAAATGTGGAGGCAACCATGCAGTCAGATTCCACCTTCCTACACCCCTAACGGACACTGACCCCTTGGCTCTTGACATCTGACGTGGGACAGCTCATGAACGGCTCCTGGTCTTCCACAGCGTCGCTGCAACTTCAAGGGCACCGTCAACTCTCCTGCATCTCCGACATAGGTGGGCATTCGTCTTCTGTGCCTCCTGGTCACTCCTGAGCGGCATAGACTCTGTCCCCTACTTGCAGGTACCTCTTATCTTGAATCTACCTTTGGGTTCCACCGGACTCTTTCACCTTTGCCAGCGGCATCTTTTCAGAAGTCCTCCAGTGTGGTCTACAGCGGTTTCCGACTTCACTTCTCACCTTTGCACCCGGACTCCCTTGTGTAGGTATCCTGGTTCTTGGGGTTATCCACAGGTGGGGTGACTCTCCAACCTTCCCTCTTCCACAGGGTTTCTTCAGGGTTCGTAGGGAAGGGTCCTTCTTTAAAACTGCAACCGCGACTTACCCATTGACTTGCATTGAGGACGCGGTCGTGTTCCCACTCTGCACACGACCTGCGTGGTGTTCCTAGATACTCACCTCGGGTGGTTCCTTGGGTCCCTGACTCTTTTACGTCTTCTGGGTCCATTCTCGACTAAGGTCGTGCTTCGCATTCCACTATTTTAGTATATGGTTTGGACACCCCCTGGAGACCACTGTGTATTTGTGCTACTTACATGTTCTATTTCCAAAGTATTGTGTGTATTGTGATTATATCTCCAGCAGGAGATATTGCAAAGTGTTAGTGAGTGTTATTAATAAATACATATGTTCGAGGCATGTGAGCTGTAGATCACATGCTTTGCATACTCCTGCCATCTGGTGTTGGGTCCGGATGTTTGCAAGTTGTTTTTCTTCGAAGAAGTCTTTCCAGTCACGAGGTAGGTGACTCCTCCTTTTGGTAATAGTGCTCATGGGCATCGACTCCATTGTTAGATTGTTTTTTTCCGCCATCGGGTTCCGACGTGAACTGCTGCGCTCCGGTTCGACACCCTTTCTTCGGTTTCCCTCGGTGCGCAAGACACTCACCCTCGACGGTATTGTTTTCGATCGCGTAATCCCATTCTCCGCATATCGTATTTACTTAAAAAACCCTCTTTCGATCGGGTAGCTCGTGGAAGGCCGTCGGGCGTACCTGCGCCAGTCTGCTTCGCAGCCGATGGAACGGACTCAATTTAATTTCTGCCCTTGGTGCCACTCGAAGTATCCACGCACCGACTCTCACCAATTGTGCAACCTGTGCTTGTCTCCGGATCACAGAGAACAGGACTGCGACGCGTGTAAGGCTTTCCGATCGAAAAAGACGCTTTGCGACCGTCGGGCTCGACGTCACGAAATGCAGAGCCAACACACAAGTTCCATTCCGAACCTCTTCGGAGAGGATTCGGAACAAGAGGCCGGAGACGCCATGGGAGCCGAGCAGGAACAAGATCCGATCTCCATCTCTGACTACGGCTCTGACGGGGACGAAGACATCTGGCAAGGGCAGCGTACCGTGAGTACAGATCCTCCCTTGCACCAAAGTCCACCTCAGCCCAAGAAGAAGGCTCCGGTCCAACCCCCGCCTCCGGGCCACGGTCGGCACCGAGAACATGTTTCAGACACCCCGCCCTCCGGCTCGGCACCAAAACACATCCAAAAGCCTTCCGGCTCCGAGCAGAGTCGTTCGAAAACGGGCTCCGAGCCGAAACCTTTGGGGTCGAAGACAGGCTCTGCCCCATCCCCTTCGACACCAAAAACGCCTTTGGATCCGAAATCCTTGGCATCTAAAACACTAGCATCCAAAACACCGGCACCGAAAATTTCGGCACAGAAAAAACGGATGTGCAGATTCCATCTAAGGAACAACATTTCGATGCTCTGCCTTCCAAACTGATTCCAAACAAAGAGAGCTATATATCCACCCAAGTACTGGACATATCTCCACAAAACTGACAATAAAACGGAAACCTGAGACAGAAGAGGCCTACCACATTCCCTTAAAAAGGAAAAATGTCAGTACCAATCCTTCTCCTCCTCCCCTTCCACTCCTCCTTCTCCTCAGTTTCAACCTTTAATGATTTCACCTGAACACTCACCACCACATACACCTGAAGATCAGGATGATGGGGCTGGGGACAATGAACTAATACCCCCAGACCCCTGGACAGATTATAACACCAATTCCCCCACAGCGAATGATCCTGACCTGTACCCTACCAAGCCCTCTCCACTGGACGACAGTGTAGGTTATATAGAACTGCTGGGTAGAGCTGCTAACTACCATGGGGTTCAGCTCCATAAGGAATCCCTAGAAGAGGATTTCCTTTTCGAGACCCTTAGTAGCACACAAAAGTCCTCACACACACTTCCCATGCTCAAGGGTATGATCAGGCATGTTGACGATATTTTTAATGACCCCGTCAGGGCCCGTATCCTTACCCCTAGGGTAGATGAAATGAAATTTGTACTTGTAAAGCGCACTTATACCCCCAAAGAGGTGTCCTGGCGCTGTACGCATACCGCTGTGGAACCCTTCCTGGCTTTTCCCTGTGAAATGTCCACTCCTGGGCACCCCCAGGGTGAAGCCAGGCATCCCAGCGCTGTTGGGGCCGTTGTGGAGATTAAGCAAGCTATTGCCCAGAGTTGCAGAGTGGGACCCATGATTAGAATAGGCACCGAGGCGAGAATTATCAGGTCCGAGGAAATTGAGCCCAAGACCCGCCGAGGTGGGAATTGAACCCTGGTCCCGGGCCAGATCTCTGCATCAGGGTCTGCCGCTCTAACCATTGAGCCACACTTCTCCATAGATAGATAGATGTAGATAAGAAATATAAACCAGCACCATCTGATCCAGCGTACATAAAGGGCCAATTACCATTGGATTCCTTAGTGGTGTCCAATGCACACAAGAGGGCCAATTCGCAAACAGGATATGCTCCACCCCCAGATAAAGAATCTAAGCTGATTGACGCTTCGGTGAAAAGGGTAGCCTCTCAGGCTGCAAACTTCTGGCGCATCTCCAATACACAATGCGCAGGGCGCATTGGGATGAGATGGAGCAGTTGCTCCAATTTCTACCTGATGAGACAAGTCGAAAGCGCAAGACCTAGTGCAGGAGGGACAGCTCATTTCAAATAATTCAATCAGGTGCGCGTTAGATGCTGCAGACACTGCTGCTAGAGCTGTGAACACCAGCGTCCTTTTAAGAAGGCATGCCTGGCTACGTATTTCAGGATTCAAACCAGAGGTTCAGACTTCTATACTGAATACACCATTCAATAAGGAACACCTATTTACCCCGTGGTATATTCATCATTGGAAAAAATGAACAAGCATTTGCAATGCAATAGGTCTCGCATTTGCAAGAGCTTAAGCTATTGGCATTGTAAATGACAATGCCTTTTATTTATCTGTTTTAAAAACCAACACAAATAAAAGGCATTGTCATTTACAATGCCAATAGCTCAAATTCTCGCAAATGCAAGACTTATTGCATTGCAAATGATTGTTTTCTTTCTGTTCCAGTACTTTGAAGTGACTTAGTTGATGTGCAGCACAATACAAGCCTTTTAATAAGATAGTGATCCCACACCCTTCTAAAAAGAAAAAAAAACCTTTTGCTTGTCTAACACCACAAACTGGCCAACTAAACTAATTTAAATAATAACGCTGGTTGAGATATCGTGTAAATTGAGAAGTTTTTTCAAGTGCCCTAATGCTTGTTAATGGGCACTTTACAAATATGTGTGGCGCAGTCATCCACACTCAGTAAATGCTGATTTTTGAGTGCCTGTCTCTACCTAATAATGTGCCGTGGCCATAGAGCCACGGTTACTGGCACCCACCTTGCTCCAATTGCGCAATGGGAGGATAGAAATTTCCCGTCCTCGGTAGTGCTGGAGAAAAAACATGAAACAGAAGCTGCAGAATTTCTCAGGGCAGTCTGAAGCTGGCTACATCAAAGATCAAATTGTCCAGGTTTACCAACGAGGAGAGCTTGGCTTTGCTAAATGTGCCGCTGTGCCTTGTGCTCTATCTGACTCTAGGTGGCGCTGGCACCCTTTTTATCCTAAAGACTATCTCTTCATCACGCCTGCTGTTTTCCTTCTCTTCTTTCTGGTGCGTGTTTTAATCTTTCCGTAATCTCATGTAAACTTTAATGAATAAACACAAAAAGGCTGTTGCCCCAAGAGGATGAAAGCTATTAGTTCCGTTGTTAATCGAAAAGCTCACTTTTCGAAACACTGCACAGCTGCAATGAAAATAGCGCAGAACCGTGGCAGTGTGCATTGTCTCAATAAGGAACAAATGGGAGGAAAAGGTTTAGGGTGGGTGTGCTGGGAGGGTGCCTTGGGATCGGGAAATGTAGATAAAAGGCCAAGAAAAATGCCGATCCTTATCCTGACAGGATATGCATAAGAGTAGAGCGTCCGACTTTGGTGCTAGGATTCAGGGTTCGAGCCTCCATGTAGGCTCGTCCCATGCCTTAACAAGCATTTGCCGCGCGGCTCACTGAGAACATCAAAGCGTCCGAAAGGGGAGAAAGGAGGGGTGAGTGCAAGCCGAGGTGACAAGAAGGGCTGGGCGAGAAGGGAGGGGGAGAAGGGAGGAGGGAGTGCGAGCAGCAGCTGTGCACGTGCACGGCTACAAGGCAAAAGTGAAAGCAGGCTGGCAAATGGTGTGCAATGTGCGCGCACCATGACGAGAGAGGAAAGCCATATGGCGCCTCTGCTCGTCATTGTGCGCGTAACCGCACACTCGATGCCAGCCAAAAAGCTGTGGTCGCATTTCTGCAACCCCACACTACAAAATGTCTCGCCCAGAGCCAGCGCTAAAGCGCTGGCTTTCAGGGCGAGACCTAAAAAGGACACAGAAGTGGCCAAATCCATGGGAGCCCTTCAATTAACACCAGGACGTGGTTCCTTTCGGCGCGCCTACTACCGCAGAGGATCTAAAAGTACCTTCTCAGATACTACTACCACCACGTATAAAGGCAACAATCAACCCTCTGCCTCTAAGGGTTACTTCAGAGGGGGTTACAGAGGCAACAATGGCAAGGGTAGAGGTAGAGGCTCAAATACACTCGCCTCCAACACCAAACAGTGACTTCCCTACACTACCCCCTGACCATCTAACACCTGTCGGGGGCGTCTTTCACATTTCCTACCCGTCAGGCAGTCCAGAACTACAGACAAATGGGTACTGGATATTATCCGTTCTGGTTACTGCCTGGAGTTCACCAACAATCCACCAAACATTCCCCCAAGGTCACACAAACTCTCACCGGATCACCTACACCTCCTCAAACAAGAGGTTCAGTCGCTCCTTCTAAAAGGGGCTATAGAGCCCGTACCACGACAATACCACGGGTCGGGCGTATACTCTTTAACTTTATGATACCCAAAAAGGACGGTTCTCTCAGACCAATCTTGGACCTCAGAGAACTAAATCTTTACATACAGTCAAACCATTTTCACATGGTAACACTTCAACAAGTGCTACCACTTCTACAACAGGGCAACTTTCTGTCTACTCTAGACTTAAAGGACGCCTATTTTCATATTCCAATACATCCCGCTCATCGCAGATTTCTCCGCTTTGTGATAGCAGGCCAACATTACCAGTTCAGGGTACTCCCCTTCGTAGTCACCACTGCTCCCAGAGTCTTCACAAAGTGTCTGGCAGTAGTCGCTGCTTACCTGAGAAGACAACACATTCATGTCTTCCCCTACTTGGACGACTGGCTCCTCAAAGCCAGTACTTATCCAAAATGTCTCCAACACACTTACAGAACGCTACAGTTACTACATCAACTGGGGTTCACAGTCAATGTGCTAAAATCACATCTCAAACCTTCCAATACTCAAAACTACCTAGGAGCCACTTTAAATACTCAAAAGGCTTTGGCCTTTCCCAACGCAGCCAGAATTCGCAACATTCAGGCTCTAGCTCTCCAGTTTCAATCCAATCACTCGCTTCCGGCTCGAGTGTATATGCAACTACTGGGAATGATGGCATCTTGCATTATGATCGTTCCCCATGCCAGGCTTCACATGCGTCCCCTACAAGAATGCTTAGCGAGTCAGTGGAACCAATCACGGTCTTTTAACCGATCTAGTGTTGGTAAGAGGCCGTACTCATCGCTCTCTGCAGTGGTGGAACACACAAAATTTATCAAAAGGACGGCCCTTTATAGACCCAGTTCCACAGACAATGCTAACAGCGGACGCGTCCCTCACTGGCTGGGGGGCCCATCTTCAGCACCACACAGTGCAAGGCCTGTGGAGCCAACACCAAAAATCGCTCCACATCAACCATCTAGAGCTGCTAACAGTCTTTCTAGCGCTCAAAGCATTTCAAACTCACCTGCTTGGCAAAGCTGTCCTAGTTCGTACCGACAACATGACAGCTATGTATTACATACAAAAACAGGGGGTGGGGGGGACACTCTCTCCAACTGTCACACTTGGCCCAAGACATTTGGAGGTGGGCCATTCACCACAAAATCTATCTCCTAGCGGAACACCTCCCAGAAGTGAACAATCAGATTGCCGATCTCCTCAGCAGACAGAGGCAGCAAATACTCGAATGGGAACTTCACCCTCAGGTTCTCCTTCCATACTTTCAAAGTTGGGGAGTCCCTCACATAGATCTGTTTGCCACACACCGAAACGCAAAATGCCCAAACTTTGCCTCCAGGTACCCACACCCGCTCTCCAAAGGCAATGCACTATGAATGAACTGGTCAGGGATATTTGCCTACGCTTTTCCGCCTCTCCCACTCATTCCATTAGTAGTTCGGAAGCTCAGGCAAACATCCCTCACACTAATTTTAGTAGCTCCCACATGGGCCCGTCAACCATGGTTCACAACCCTGTTGGAGCTGTCTCTGGTTCCACATCGAAAGCTGTACCTAACATTCAGTCTCCTCACATAGAGCCATGGAGAAATCAGACACCCAGATCCCAAACAACTGAACCTCGCGATCTGGCTCCTGAAGTCATAGAGTTTGGTTATCTAAATCTTCCACCAGACTGTATGAACATCATTAGGGAGGCCAGAAGGCCTACTACAAGAGCCTGCTACGCAGCTAAATGGAAACGTTTTGTTATCTATTGCAATAACAATAACGTCAATCCTCTTGATGCTTCAATACAAAACATCATTTGTTACCCGTTACACTTACAACAGTCAGGATTGGCTTACACTTCTATCCGACTACATCTCGCTGCAATAGCTGCACATCTACAGAACAGGCAACATTTATCGCTTTTCAGAGTACCTGTAATCAAAGCTTTCATTGAAGGACTTAAGAGTCATACCACCGAGACTTCCATCCCCTCCAGTATGGAATCTTAACATAGTTCTCACAAGTTTAATGGGCCCACCTTTTGAACCCATGCATAAATGTGAGCCACAGTTTCTCTCTTGGAAAACTGCTTTCCTCATTGCAATCACTTCACTGAGGAGAGTGGGTGAACTACAGGCACTAACCATATAAGAACCTTTTTTCCAGTTACACAGAGACAAAGTGGTTCTTCATACTAACCCCAAATTTCTACCTAAGGTAGTATCTGCCTTTCACATCAAACAGTCGGTTGAATTACTAGTATTCTTTCCTCTACCTGATTCTGTGGCAGAACGAGCTCTACATACCTTAGATGTCAGAAGAGCCCTTTTATATTATATTGAAAGAACAAAATCATTTCGCAAAACCAAACAACTTTTTGTTGCTTTTGCACCACCTCAGAAGGGCAATCCTATCTCCAAGTCAGGTATTGCAAGATGGATTATTAAATGTATTCAAACCTGTTATGCAAAAGCAAAAAGAACTTTAACTGTACCCCCTAGAGCGCATTCCACTCGCAAAATAGGGACTACTATGGCTTTCTGTAGGAAACATCCCCACAGTTTACATTTGTAAAGCTGCAACATGGTCTACACCGCACACATTCACCAAGCACTATTGTGTAGATGTGTTAGCAAGACAACAAGCTAATGTGGGCCAAGCAGTACTTAAAACACTTTTCAGACAACTCCAACAGCTACAGGTTAGCCACCGCTTTGGGAGAATACTGCTGTATAATCTATGCAAAGCATGTGATCTACAGCTCACATGCCTCGAACGGATAATGTTACTTACCCAGTAAACATCTGTTCTTGGCATGTACAGCTGTAGATTCACATGTGCCCACCCGCCTCCCCAGGTACCTGTAGCTGCTGCAGTTCTCTCTTTTATTATACATACATACGCATGGACATCTCTATTCTTTACTACTAACTCCATTCTCACCCTCTGTGGGAAAACAATCTAACAATGGAGTCGATGCCCATGCGCACTATCACCGAAAGGAGGAGTCACCTACCTTGTGACTGGAAAGACTTCTTCGAAGAAAAACAACTTGCAAACATCCGGACCCAACAATAGATGGCAGGAGTATGCAAAGCATGTGAATCTACAGCTGTACATGCCAAGAACAGATGTTTACTGGGTAAGTAACATTATCCTTTTTTATAACGACACTGTGTGGTTCTTTTTCACTTAACCTATACCATAAGATTCAGTACTGGTAAAGCAAGATGCTTTACACTCCTCCTGGACTAAGCTTGAAGGCTGCTTACCACAGCTACCACTTAGAGAGCTTTCTAAGGTTGTCGAAGACCACTAAAATCACCATAAGGGTTGTCTGGATTAGTGCAGGGTGCTACACTTACATAAGTGAGCACCATATACTAATCCGGCCTCCTACAGAGCTGTTCAAAGCCTCTACGCTGTGGTCCTCTTGTGATGACAGGGAGACAATGATCTGAGTATTGTCGGCATATGAAAGGAGGGTAAGACTACAGTTTTCTACAATGTCCGCAAGTGGCCTTGCATACAGGTTAAATAGGGTTGGACTGAGAGTGGATCCCTGAGGGACCCACTCTCTGATGCGAATGGACTTGAAAGACCCTATCTTGCAGGAAATGGGTCAGCCGAGAAGGGCCATGTCATGTACACCCATGGTCTCTAGTCTTTGAAGTAAGGTGTTGTGGTTCACCAAGTCGAACGCAGCACTGAGGTCCAAAAGAAACAGTGCTGCAGTGCCACCATTGTCAAGTTGTTGCCTTAGATAATACGTCACGGTGGGGAGAGCGGACTCTGTGCTATGACCTGCTCTGAAGCCTGATTGGGAGTGGTGGAGCAGGCCATTAAGTTCTGTATACATTGTGAGCTGTTTGTTCACATGCTTTTCGAGAACTTTAGGTAGAGTAGGCAGGAGAGGTAGAAGGATCAAGAGTAGACTTTTTAAGTAAAGGCATGACCATAGCATCTTTCCATTCCTTTGGAACATTGCCTTCCAAAAGTGAGGCATTTAGGACTTGAGTTAATAAGTCCATAGATTTTGATTCAAGTTTGCCCAACAACGAGGGAGAACATGGGTCGAGCGGTGAACCTGACTAAGTCGTAGTGAGGAGAGATAAAGTCGAAAGATCCTGGAGTTGAAATGTGCTCAATGAATAGGCCCTGTGGAGATATAGGTTCTGGTGTGGGGGAAAATGAAGGCTGGATATCTGCCATTTTGTTTGAGAAGAAAGTAGCTAGTTCTCACACTGATGTTGTGAAGGAGGGACGGCCAGGGTCCTATTTGTGGGTCAAATAGTGACTTTACCAATTGAGACTTTTCGAACAATTTTGGACCAAGCTAATTTTGTCCGAAAAGAAGGCGGCTGTAGCTGCTCGACATTTTTTTTGATAATCTTTTAAGGCCAACTTATATTCCGCTTTATCCTGTGCACAGTATGATTTACACCCAATTATTTCAAGAGATTTACAGATTCTTTTATTTTCACGCAAATTATCATTGAACCAGGGGCTCGGTGGGAGGGTTCTGTGATGTTTTTTGACCATAGCAGGAATGAGAGAGTCCAGTGCAGGCCTAATTCAGCTACCAATGAGAGGTGCATCAGAATTTACCGAGTTGTACAGTGTCAGGCAGTTGTCCACTAACACGGAGTTGAAAGCAGATGTATTAAGCTTCGACCAAGTCCTTCCAGAGGAGCCGAGCTGTGCTCCCCCTAATCGGAATGCACCAGGGATGGAAAGGAAAAAGGGAACTGCAAAATGGTCTGACCAAGATAAAGGTAATGCCTGGTCAGCCAGCAGGCTCTTTAAGTTTGAGAATATGAGGTCAAGCAGAGGACCAGCCTTGTGAGTAGGATCCTTGTTAACGAGCTGGATGTCAAGGGCCATAAAGCCCTCAATAAGGACGGAGGCAGTATTTCATGTCCTGCTATCGAAATTAATATTGAAGTCCCCAAGGACTGTAGAATTAGCATATTTTATGATATGTGGGGACAGAGCCTCTGTTATGCCAGAGCTCCAGTTGCCTGCCAGACCAGAGTGACTATAGATCAAAACTCCTGACATGGAGAAGTTCTTGAAAAGTGATCGGGAGAACAGCAACGCTTCACAGTCTGGGATTGTGAGTTTGTCAATTTTGCAGACATACTGTGTGTGAGAAAATTGAGTTCTGTTGCTGTACCCCCCACTTTTTGCTTGGCTTTTGATTCAATTTCGACTAGAGTACTGGGCCCCTGCTGCGAAGTTTCTCAGTACCAGTGTTCGTTCCCTAAAAACCTGTCCACGATTGGTACTTCTGCCCCTCTTTAATCCCTAGTAAGTGGTACCCTGGGCACCTAGGGCCTGGAGGATGAAGAGGGTCCCCTGGGACCCCCTCACTAGCATCATGTCACTGCCCCTGCAGCTGGCATGCCCCTTTGAGGTGAACAAATTACCAAGTCGACATGGCACACTACCTGTGTGCCATGCCAGCTAGCACTGCCTAAGATATAGGTAAATCACCCCTCTAGCAGGCCTTACCAGCCTTGAGGCAGGGTGCACTATATCCCAGGTGTGGGCATATCTGCAGGAGCAGATATGCCTCTACTCTATTAGGGTAATTCCTTAATATTGTAAGTGCCAGGGAAGCCATAGAGAGTACTTGGCTGGGAACTTGACAACTCTAGTTCCACAGCATCATGATGGCTTAATTGAACCCAGGAGTGTTTGGTACTTAACCGCTCTTGTAATAAATCCACTCTGATGCCAGTGTGAGATTTATTAAAACATATACTCAGAGGTGCCCCCTAAAACCTACCAACCCTGGTGTGGTCTCTGACCGACTGTAGGCAGCCAGCCACCACCAGACATGTTTCTGGACCCCTGGGTAGAGAGCCCCTACTCTCTTGGACCAGAAACAATACACATACTGGGCAGAGGTGTCACACCTCCTCCCCCGGATGGGCCAGTGCTCGAAGAGGGAAGCTTCAAAGGCCTGTCGCCTTTGTAATGTGACTCCCAGCCTCTGCTGGTCGCAGCAGATGGCAGCCCCTGGTTTACACCACCACTTTGAGTGGAAAAACTGGCGGGAAAACTCAAGAGAATAGGAGGTGTGCCAACTCCACCTCTAAGGTAGGGGAGGTGAGGTGAAGCACATCTTTCAGTCCCCGCCATCTTGAAGATGGGGAGACCCCTCCAATCAGGGCTAGGTCTTTGTCCCCTCCCATAGGAGGGTGGCATAATAGAGGGCGTAGTCACCCCAGGTAAGGTGCTTACCTACTACTTCCCTAAAACGCCTCCTAAATTTAGTATTTAGGTGGCTCCCCAGACCTAGAAACTAGATCTGAGGCGACCTATGAAGAAAGAAGACAACCCTGCAGAGAAGACTGAAGATGACGACTGCCTTGGCCCCAGCCCTACCGGCCTGTCTCCTGCTTCGTCGAACCTGCGACCTGTCTTGCAGCCAGCGACCTCTGAAAACCCTGGGAGGACTGCTGCCTTTGAAAAAGACTCCAATCTTCCGAGGACAGCAGCTCTGTCCAGAAGAAATCTACACCAAAGACCCCGGTTCTAGGCGGATCCCCGTCTCCTGCCCACTCTGCACCCGACGCCCACAGCCGGAGTCTGAGTTGCTCACCTGTGCAGTGAAGTCTCCATAGCGATCCTGACCTTGAGTTCAGCATTGGCTGACCTCTCCTGATCTCCACGGCGGCGCCTGAATTGTGAATCCAGAGGCTCCGACCTGACCACGACAGGCTCTGGTAAGAAAACATTGATGCCGAAAGGCACCCCTGCACCCAAAGCCTCTGGGCCTTTGTAAGCTGAACCGAAAGTGCCCCTACGGCTCCTACATCTCTACTTACCTCTGTTGTAATTGGTCTCCCTCCTGCAACCTCCGGTGCAACGCCTGCAGCCTGTTTGCCCCCAAAAAAAAGAATCCCTATTGAACAGCATTGGGCGCCCGACGCTTAAATAGCACCCTGCACCCGGCCGCCCCTGTGCCACTGGTGGTGTATGTTGGGTACTACTTTGTGAACCCCCCCTCCCCATGCTGGTCCCAACCCCAAAAGCTTAGCCCCTGCAACCAATCCACTTACCTGTAAGCACTGTGGCTCCAGGCACCCTAAGTCTCCATTGAAAAGCATTGGACCGTACTCTGACTTTGACCTCTGCACCCGGCCTCCCAGTGCCGCTGGTGGTGCAGTTTTGGTACTCAGCTGACCCTTGCTGACCTTTGGGCAAGAAGTCTGGATTTGTAAGTGTAATACTTGCCTGTTTAACCACAATATTATTTTCCGTATAGGATAACATTGAAGTGTGCTGAAAATATTCTGTGTCCATTTTTACAAATGAAAAGTATTTTTATTTAGAAACATACTTACCTTTTTGCGATGAACTTTGTTTTAAAGCAAAATACAAACCAAACTTATTTTTCTAAAATTGGTGTGGATCTCCTTTTTGAGTAATCTGTCCATTTTTGGTCAATGTTGTGCAATAAATGTCTTACACTCCTCTGTGTTAGGCCTAAGGCTGCTCGCCCACACTACCACTAATAGAGCACTTTGGGTTTTACATTGAGCCTGTACACTTTTGGGGAACCCTGGACTCAGTGCACGGTATAACCACCTAGTGGCATACCATATACAGAGCTAGCTTCCTACATTGGTGGTGCAGCGGTGGGGTACAAGACTTTTACATTTGTTGTACCACTGATTAATAATTGATTTCACATAAGGAAATCCAAAATTGTCTTTAGTTAGGATTTTGTATCAATTTTCGATATTTTTTTTCTTCCCCAAAATTTATTAAACTAGTATTAGGGTCTTGGCTAAGTCCCCCACTGTATAGAAAATTAAAAAGTCTATTAAGTCAGTTAGGCCTTAGAGTTCCTTAACATTTGTTTTTTTTAATACTAATAAGTGCCCAACTACTGTAAAAACCCTGACCGATACTCCAGGGAACAGCCAGTAGCTCAACCTGACCCCCTGTGAACTCATGAAAACTTTTCAACTTAAACATTTGCGCAAAGCATGGAACATTGCCATGGGCTCTAGAGACCATCTCCAGCAGTTGCTGGCAGAAAATGGCAGGGCCATTGCAAATAAAACTTCCCCCCAATGGGGAAGGAGTTGATGATGATGAGTCCTAAGAAGTAGAGGAAGGGGACTCTGAATCAATCATTACACCCCCAGATAGGAAACCCACTGGGAATAACCCCAGTAGCATCTCAGATGAGGGAGACACTGAAGATGCAGATCTTCAGAAACTGGCCAAGAGGACACTATGGCTAGGAGTTTAGCTTCTTGAAGAGCTTAGATGGGCCTATGACCCATCTCTGGTAGCAGCAAAATAACTAGGGAGGTAGACTTTATTGACTCCAAAATCCCCAAAGGGATTGTTCCTGCCTACTTTGGGGGTGATGCTATCACTTAGTGGTTCATCTCATTTGAGAAAACCTGTCTTGGTAGACAGGTCCACAGGAAGCTGTGGAGTGCTATCCTGTGGGAAATGTTCTCAGGAAAGTCCAGGGATAGACTCCTGACAGCGAGAAAGATGCTATATCCTATGACCTCATGAAGAGTACTCTGATTGAGGGCTTTGGATTCAGCACTGAGGAGTATAGAATCAGATTCAGGGAGGCCAAGAAAACCCTAGGCCTATCCTGGGTGAATTTTGTAGATTACTCAGTGAAAACACTGGGAGGTTGGGTAAATGGTAACCATGTACATGATTTTGAAGGGTTGTACAGTTTGATAATGAAAGAGCACATTTTAAGTAATTGTCACCAAGAGAAACTGCATCAATTCCTGGTAGACCTAGGTCCATTTTCTTCTCAACAATTGGGGAAGAAGGCAGTCAAAACAAGGGTCACCAAAACTAACACTGGTTGGGGAGACCAAAAGAAAGAGGCCAACAAGCCCCCCCAACGGAAAGAGTGTAACCCTAAAAATAATCAAGAGTCTTCTACAGGCCCCCCAAAAACCTGTTCAGGAAGGTGGGCCCAGAGTCTCTTCACTGTCTAAAGGTGGGTACAATGGGAAGAACTGGGATCCCAAGAAGGCTTGGTGTCATGATTGTAAAGTACTAGGATACTGTAGGAAGCTGGGTTTCTGTTGCAGTAACCCCTCCACTTTTTGCCAGACTACTGATGCACTTTGACTTGATGTGCCCTGGGTCCCTGCCAATCAGGTTCCCAGGGCCTGTGTTCTTTCCCCAAAACTGTACCTTGTACTCCCAATTGGCACCTCTCTGGCCACATGTCAGTCCCTTGTAAAAGGTACCATGGGTACCAAGGGCACTGTGGCCAGGAAAGGCCTCTAAGGGCTGCAGCACTTATTGTGCCACCCTTAGAGGCCCTGTACCTTTACACACACACACACACACACACACTGCCATTGCAGGCTGCGTGTTTTGGTGCAAAACAAAGTGAAGAGTTGACATGGCACACATCCCTGTGTGCCATGCCTACAACCCACTGCCCTGGCATAGATCAGTCACCCCTCTAGCTGGGTGCCCTATACCAGTGGTGAGGGTACAGGTGCATGAGCCCTGTACCCCTACAGTGTCTAAGTCCATTCTTAGACATTGTAAGTGCAGTAATGCCATTAAGAGTATATGGTGCTGGGAGTTTGTCATTACGAACTCCACAGCACCATAATGGCTACACTGAAAACTGAGAAGTTTGGTATCAAACTTCTCAGCACATTAAACCCACACTGATGCCAGTGTGGGATTTTGCACTCAGAGGGCATCTTAGAGATGCCCCCTGAAAAACGACCAGCCTCTGGTGGGTTCCCTGACTGGTCCACACCAGCCTGCCACCACGAGACATGTTTCTGGACCCCTAGGGTGGGAGCCTTCGCTCCCTGAGCCCAGAAGCAAAGCCTTTCCTGGGCGGAGGTGTTCACACCTCCCCCAGGCCAGGAAGAGCCATCTGTGGCAGGGGAGCTTCAAAGGCCTGGCAGCCTTTATAATGCGACCCCCAGCCTCTCCTGCTATCAGGAGCAGGCCCCCTTCCTGTCTCCCCTCCTTTTCGGCGGGAAAAATTAGCCAGCCCAGACGGTGTGCCCACCTCTGCCAAGGGATTGTGCTCACAGCCCCACGTGGGGTGAGCACACCAAGGGTGTAGTCACCCTAAGGTCAGTAGCCCATTGGCTACTTACCTCGAGACCCCCTAAAACGCCCCCTAAATACAGTATTTAGGGGGCAGCCCTGAATCAAGAAGTCAGACAAGAAACCAGAAGAAGAAAAGAAGAAGGACTGAACAGCCGTGCTGAAGCTAACAAGAGGAGGACGCCCACTGACTTAGCCCCAGCCCTACCGGACTGTCCCCACCTCGAACCTGCTCCAGCGAAATCCCGGTGTGTCCTGCAGCCAGCAACCTCGAGAAACCCTCAGGATCTGCCTGCCTTCAATCCTAAAGATTCTGTCTCCCGTGAACACCGGATTTGTTCAACAACAGACTCTAGCTCCGCAAAGATCCGCGGGTCTGCACCCGACGCCCACGGCCTGAGTTCGAGTGGCCCAACACCAAGAGGAGGTCTCCCCGCCTGCAGCCTCAAACCGGAAGGTCCCCCGAACCGTTACCAGGAGCTGGTAAGAAGATCCGACCCTAAAAGGCACCCCTGCACCCAATGCCCCACGGCCTTGGGTGGTCCAACCGACGGTGCCTAACCGACCCCCAACATCCCAACTTACCTCTCCAAGTGGTGGTCGCCCCAGAAGACCTTCGTCCCCGAGCCTGCCGTGTGTTTGCAAACCAGAGACCCCATTGAAAGCTACAGGGCACCCGACGCCAAAACAGCACTCTGCACCCGGCCGCCCCAGTGCCGCTGAGGGTGCATCTTTTGTGCTGGCCTAAACCCCCATTTGCCCTGAACTTAAGTCCAGGAGCTTTGCTCCCACAACCCAGTGGCCTGCTCATCAGCAGCCACCAACCGGAGGCTCCCTATCCCCCATTGGATAACAATTGGCCTCAGCACTCTGCACCCGGCAGCCCTAGTGCCGCTGAAGGTGTAACAAGAGTGCATTCTTGACCCTGGGGGACCCCTGAGTCTACCCCCAGAATACCAACTCCCACAACCGAATACTTACCTTTGAACCGATAACACTATTTTCCTCCATAGGATAACATTGACTGTTTTTCTATGAAAAGTTTCTAAGTGTGGAGTTGGAAAATCTATGAAAACCTTTTACAACTGTACTAAAAAACAAAGACGCTTTTACTTACCTGTTTACAGGAAATGTCCCAGTGTAGTATCCATGTATACTAACTGTGTAAGAAAAGTAATCTGAAAGTAACGTACTGGTCATTCTACTAAAAAGCCCATTCAAAGTATATGAACTGTATTTCCAAAGCATTGCATTTCTCAGTAACAATACTGTAAATCAAAACAAAGTGCATATACAATTACAATCCAAACTGTATTACAACTGTATATTTACTGCAAAGTATTTATCACTTACCTGTGCCAGGCTTGCTTGGTTCTAGAAAATAAATAACTAAAAGAATATTTTTATACAAAAATAATTGGTCTGAAGTTCAGTCTTTGAGTGTGTGAATTCATTTGCTGACTGAGTGTGTACAACAGATGCTTAACACTGTCCTCTGATAAAGCCTTACTGCTTGACCACACTACCACAAATAGGGAGTGAGGTGCTATCTACTTTACCTCTGCCTATCTTTTGGGTTCCACTGGACTCTGTGCACACTATACCTCACTTTGGAATAGTATATACAGAGCCAGCTTCCTACAGATACCGAACTGGAGACTTTAGCCCGAAAAAAAATAAGAAAAATGTCTCTAGTACACCTGCAGTACCTGCAGTTGCTAATATCCAGATGGGATCCCAGGTGCGGCCTGTCCATTTCAGTAGCCCCACTGAGGCAACATTAGTCTTTGAGGCAGAGGTAGACTTAGTCTGTGCTGCCTGGCCAGCTAATATGAAAAAATACAGGCAGCTTCCCAGATTAATGGATCCAGAGTAGATGCCTTGAGGGATACTGGGGCTAGTGTCTCCATGGTGACCCAGCAGCAGGTTCACTCAGATCAGTACCTGAAGGAAGGTCCTATTCAGTCACCAATGCTAACAGTATCACCACAGTCCATCCCATGGCTTTGGTCACTTTGGACTGGAGGGAGTAGTTGGACACAAAGTAGTAGTTGTGTCCCCAACTGTCCCTGTAGATTGTCTGCTTGGAAATGATTTGGAGACTTCCCCTTGGGCTGAAGTCGAACTGAGGACCCATGCCAGCATGGTAGGTCTCTCAGAATGGGGGTTTGTAATCACAAAAGCACAGAGCAGAGCTCTGGGTGAAAAAGAGGTGTTGGATCCTGGAAGAATGGACCAGCCCTCCAAGAGAAAGGGCAAGAAGACTGGGGAACAGCTTTTAAATAGATCCCAAGTCATAACCCCTCTTCTCAGGAAGAGGACTTGGTATTTTGAGAGGAAACTGAGCCTGAAGAGATTGGGCCTTACCAGGCTGATCTCTTAGGCCTAGGGGAGCCCTCTACAAAGGATCTGTGCGAGGGGCAAGAAACCTGTCCCGCTCCTGAGAGCCTGAGGCAGCAAGCTGGTGCACAGGAAAAGGGTGATATCAGTGGCACCCACAGGGTCTATTGGAGGATTGGCTCCTATAAACTGAGGCCAGAGACCCCAAGCCTGGTGCAACCGGGAGGGTGGTAGTGCCTCAGAGTTTTAGAGAGTTTTTCCTAACTTTGGCCCATGATATCCCCTTAGCTGAACACCTTGGTCAGGATAAAACTTGGAGTAGATTAGTCAATCATTTCTACTTGCCAGGGATGTCTCAGAAGGTGAAAGACTTTTGTCAGTCCTATGTCACCTGCCAAGCCAGTGGCAAGGCATGGAGGCCACCGGAAGGCCCCCTTAATTCCACTTCTAGTGGTTGGGGTACACTTTGAAAGGGTGTAGGGGTCGACATTGTTGCCCCCTGGACCGTCCAACAGCCTCAGGAAGTAAATATATTCTGGTGGTAGCAGATCATGCCACCAGGTATCGTGAAGCGATTCCCCTAAGGCCCACCGCAACTCCTGTGGTGGCATAGCCCCTTGGTGTCTTTACCAGGGTTGGTTTTCCTAAGGAGGTAGTATCAGACATATGTACAAACATCATGTCTGCATACTTAAAACACACGTGGGAGGGGGCGTGGCTTGGACAGCCATCATGGCGGACGCAGCTTAGACGAGCTCCGGCCGCCCAAGCGTGTTATCCGACATAATCCGACTCAACCAAGCCCAAACGGACCAGGACACGTCGATTTGGGAAGCGATGCCCCGGCTGCGGGTCCGACTGCGGTGTGAGGCGGCCCCCAGCTCGGGGAGAGAAACTGCGGCCTTGTGGCCCGGGGCTGCATCGGCTGATGGAACCTGGCATGAGCGGGCGCTCGGGCTGTGGAGAAGGCCAGTGGCTGCTTGGACTGCCCGGGCGGCTCCTAACCTGAGGAATATGGCCCGTGTCGGGCCGCGGCATCCACATTTGCTCGGGGCGGGTCCGCGACCTCGCGGCAGGTGCCCATGAGTGCCCATACGGATTGAGGAGCCCCGCCTGGGCGAAGCACCGGACCCGAGTCATCTGGCCCCAGGCGGGCCGAAGCATCCTGTCCCGTCGAGGGTAGGCCCGCGAGTCCGCAAGAAGTGACCGCGAGTTCCCGGGAGCCCAGAATGGGCGTATACGGGGTCCGGTGCGCGGCCTGTGAGACGGGTGGCGGCCTGGTGATAGCGGTAACGTGGAGGGATCCGTTGAAGCCCCGATTAGAGCAGAGGCCTTCCCTTGGGCCACACCACCCAGATATCATCCTCCGCCAGGCCTGCTGAAGTGCTAGCTGCTGCCTTCTCTGAAACCCCGGTGGATGCCCGAACAGCTCGCTGAATTGAGCGGTGATGTAAGGTGGGCCCGCAGTGCCGCCCCCCCCCCCTCTCTCTCTCTTGGGACACCGGGGGTGAGGACTGAGCCTAAGCATTTGGTGCAAACCAGGGGGTGGTCCTGCGGCTGGGGGCCCTCGACACATGTGGACCGGTGCAGGAGCGGCGGGCTCCGGCCTCATCCCCTGGGGCCTCGTGGCACCTGGGGACAGGGTGCCTCTGGAAGACGGTGATTATGCGGGGCTGCTGTGGGCTCGGGGTCAAGCGAGCCGGGTCCCATTAGGGGGCCCCCTTGGCGGGTTGCCCTGGGCTGCAGAAGCGGTCAAGCTAGGCCTGGTGCAGCTTGCGGCCTAGGGCAGCCTGAATCCGTGAGGCCCAGCCCATGGTGGTCCGCACGGACACTCCGGCAGGGCAACACCTAGAGTGGTGGGACACCCCACGAAGAAGCCCACGAGTCACCAGGAGCAGACAGGTGCAGGGCACACGGGGCCCAGTCCCAGTCCGCCATAATGACGAAAGATAAGCCATCGAGCCCCACGACCAAGCAAAGTACGTTGGACCAATTTACTACGACCCCAGGCAGCATTGATAATGCTGATGGCGGAAGCTCTGTCCCTGACAATGCCGCCCTACTGTCTGCAATCACCCAGCCCCGGCACACACTGGAAACTAAGATCAGCGCAGTGGGATCAGAGGTCTCTTTCCTACGACAGGACCTCAGGAAGGCTTTCGACCGTATCACAGAGGCGAAAACCCGAGTGTCTTCGGTCGAAGACACAGTAGCAACCCTAAAACAAAAAGTAAACAAACCCACAGTGGTAACACAGGAATTGGCCGCCTGGGTTGAGGACGCGTAGGGACTCTCCAGGCGAAACAACCTCCGCCTTATTGGCTTCCCGGAGGGATGCAAGGGCTCATCTATAGAACGCTTTCTCACGCAATGGCTGAAATCCCTCCTGCCAGAGGATTCTATGTCCCCCTGTTTTGTGGTGGAGAGAGCCCACCGAGCTCTGACAACAAAGCCCCCCCCTGGAGAGTGCCCCAGGCCTGTTATAGCTAAATTGCTGAATTATATGGACCGCAACACCATTCTTCATTTTGCGCGAAATCACCTTGACAAACTACTCTACAATTTCAAACTCTATCATGATTTTCCCAGACTATACGCGCCTAGTACAACAACAGCAGCAATCCTTTGCCGCCGCCAAGCGCAGGCTCAGAGAGCTGAACGTCCAATATATGCTGCTATATCCAGCCCGTATGCGCGTTATTCATAACGCCAAGTCCCTCTTCTTTGACACACCGGAGGCGATATTCGCATGGGCTGATGAAGCGGTCCATCTTAGACCACATACTCCACCACCTCTGGATTCTGACTCGTCACAGAACACCCGCAGGAATCAACCGAAAAAGGTCACCTCCAAAAGACCACACAGATCCAGGTCCAACTGGTGATCTCAAACGCAGGGTGACGAATTGTGAAGCGGTTGAGACATCGTCAATTCCCCGTCTGTGGCTGTGAACACAGACATTCACTCTTGCAAAGGAATATGGCCCATCTGAGGTGCAAAGCTGGCTTGGGCGTCCAGGCTCAGTGCCCATTGCACGCCCTGAACAATAATGATTAAGTACTTTAGGAAGTTGGGGCACTATTGGTGGAGGTGCCTGGGGGGCCCGCTTTTGGGGCCTTGGGTACCCTCCGACTGCGACAGATACTCCCCGTTTGTGGAAGTATAGGGGTGAGGGGGGGTGTTTGGCACACTAGTGCAAAAGTTAGCTCAGTTAAGGCACAGACACAGTGAGTTCATAGCATTTCCCCCTGCATGCATCTGCCGAGTCCTCCCTAAGCGATAGATGGCTGCAAACAATACTAATTCACTACTGGGAATGTCTGGGGGGTGCTCGATAAAATTAAAAAGGGTGCGGTCCTTAGGCAGGCCAAACAACTCGAGGCTGACATCCTCCTTCTACAGGAGACCCACCTGTTGGGCAATAAAGCCCCATGCCTGGCTCGCTTCGGCTACAACAGAGTATACCATGCTGGATTCGCTCGGGGGTCGCGTGGCACAGCCATTCTTATACATCGTAGGATTCCATACATGGTGTCCAAACACTGGTCAGACCCCGGTGGGCGCTACATCTTAGTGACGGGCACATTGCATGGGGAAACATTGACAATAGGCTGCTTCTACGCTCCCCCCGTTCCCCCCCCCCCTTCTGCTGGGGCACACCTATGTAGATAGAATTACACGACTTTGGGGGGGAACTCCCTGACGGTGATGGGCGGCGATTGGAATGACATCATGGAGCCTAGGGATCGCTGGCGGGAGACCAGCCACAGTCCCCAAGGGGGAGAGTCAAAACTGCACCACCTGGTGGCCTCTCTGGGGTGGACGGATGCATGGCGCGCATACCACCCATTCTAACTCGGCTTCACCTTCATCTCCGCGGTGCATGGGTCCCTATCCAGGCTCGACTATTTCTTTCTTCCACGCAATTAGATCCACAGGGTTTCATCGGTCTCTATTCTCCCCAGAGGTATTTTAGACCATTCCCCGGTCACACTCAAACTAAGCATTGGGCCAAACAAACCTCCTTTCAGATGGTGAATGTCACCATGGCACCTAAGTGACCCAGATTATCAAACTGCCATTCGGCAGGCGATTTTAAATTACTTGACATCCAATGTCGCAACCACTCCCTCCAGTATAATATTGTGGGAAGCCTTCAAGCCCACGATCCGTGGTGTAGACATCAGTTATCGTGCAGGGGAAAAACACCGCCACCTAGCCCAGGTAGTGGCCCTTGAAAATCGCCAGCGGGATCTAGAGGTTGAGGTAAGGGAAGCTAAAAGCCCGGCGTCGCAACGCCGCCTCCTCCAAGCCCAACATCAGCTACGCCAACACCTTACTAATGAGGCCAGAGATATATGGCTAGCGACCCAACACAGAATTTATCAATGGGGGGACAAGTCGAGCAAGATGCTACACTGCCTTTGTCAAGCTAAGCTGTCCCCCGCCCCAGTGCCAGTGCTGCGAGACGCGGAGGGAGTCCTATGCACTACCCCCGACACAGTGGCCCAAGCGTTTGCTTCCTACTATAAATCCCTATATGCTTAGCAAGATCTTATATCGAGCGAGCTAATAGGCGAATTCTTAAAAGATATACCGCCTCAAAGGATATCGGACAATACACGTGAGCAACTGGATGCTCCAATCACTGTGGTAGAGCTTGAGACAGCCCTGTCAAACATGCATCCCGGCCGCGCACCTGGTCCTAATGGTTTTTCCCAGCGAATTCCTATGTTCCTGATTGGCGCCACGCCGAAATTGTGGTGTTGCTTAAACCAAGGCGCCCGCCGGAAGAGCCATCATCCTATCACCCAATTTCCCTATTGAATTTTGAATCTAAATTTCTGGGCAAGGTCCTTGCTGACCGTCTTCGTGCCTGCATTCAGGAGCTGGTTCACCCCGACCAGGCCGGCTTTATGCCAAACCACTCCACCTGACATAATATCTGGCGAGTCCATAACACCATTGCAAAAGCCCCGGAATTGGGCTGCCCCGCAGCCCTCCTGTTAGCCGACATTGACAAGGCGTACAACTCCTTAAGCTGGACCTACTTATTCCAGCTCCTCCGTGCCCTCAACTTCGGCCTATGCTTTTTGTCCTATGTACAAATATTATACACAGGACTCTCTGCTTCGGTACGGGTGGCGGGGACGCGGTCGGCGCACTTCCCAATCCATCGCAGTACAAGCTAGAGGTGTCCACTGTCCCCACTATTATTTGTGCTGGCAATTGAGCCCCTGGCGGCATGGGTGAGGCGGGACCCCGTGATAAGGGGATTTGATTGGTCCGCAGACAGGTCTGACAGGATTGCGTTATACGCGGATGATGTGCTCTTCTTCCTGACAGACCCAGCTTTTTTAGGCCCACGAATACTTCAGATACTCCGTGTATTTGGGGAAACCTCAGGCCTCAGAGCTAACCCAGTGAAAACTGTGTTTTTCCCAGTGTGCGGCGATTAGGGGTGTTCGACATGGGCATCACAACTGCCCTATGCAAGTGAAGGCTTCCAATACCTAGGGGTCTATATCTCACCAAATCCAACGATATCCTGGTCACGGAACATCGGCCCTCTTCTGTCCCGCTTCGGGAGGAGACAAGGGGATGATCACCCCTGCCACTGTCTCTGGGCGGTCAGCTATTTTTAAAATGGTTTCCCTTCTGCTTGTCCTGTACCGGCTCCAAAACTATCCATACCCCATCCCACAGACCTGGTTTACCCAAATAAACACTCCTGAATGGCTTCCTGTGGGGGAGAGGGGCCGTCCGCAACGTATTACGAACCTGTACTCAGTCGACATATTGTGGTGGGATAGCGGCAGCTGATATATTTGCGTACTACTCTGCATCCCACCTGCTGAATATAAACAAGTGGTGGTACGGCTCGCACCTGGACCCAGCGTACACAGTAGACAGACTTGCGATGGGCAATTCCTCCCTCCTAGAGTTTCTTTATAGCCGCTCCAAACTTGGGCATCTACCCCCGGCATGTAGAACTGTCATACAACTTTGGCGCCACACAGTGAAAAGGATGGGTTGGGATGGACGCCTGACTCAGACAACTCCCCTGTGGCATGGAACGTATTTACGCCCAGTACCTGCACTCGCAGGTTTCCGGGCATGGGATCTCATTGGCATTTCAACTTTAGGCGACTTAATGCAAGGTTCAACACTCAAATCCTTCCAACAGTTACAAACAGACTACAGTCTCCACCGTACACAATTCTATGGATATCTCCAGCTAAGACACGCCTTGACCCCCTTGATTCACTCGCTGGAGAACTTGCCAGAATTCCATCCTCTCGAGGGACGCCTACTAATGGGGGACCTGGGTGCCCACAAAATTCGGCAAATTTACCAGACCCTGATCACCCACAACCAAATTACACTACATGCCACACGAGCCGCATGGGAAGCAGATACCCCAGACCTCACCGACGACGACTGGACCGAGGCTTTAGCTAGTCCCCAGGGGGCCACCGTTGCCACACGATACCGCCTCATTCAATTTAAGTACCTCCACAGGGTGTATTATACATGCTCCCGCCTATGGCGGATGGGTGTCATTCCGTTTCCCACCTGTTTACGATGTGGCAATGCCGTGGGGACATTCTTACATACAGTCTGGAGCTGCGGGGCACTGCAGCCATTCTGGTGTAAGGTTTCCTCCTGTCTAGAGCAAGTCCTGTCCTGGAACTTGGCACTTGAACCCAAGTTATTCCTTCTACACAGCACAGAAGGGGTCGGGGTGAATCATTATAAGCAACACTTATTATTTTTGGGCCTCACATTGGCTAAGCGGGACATTGCTCAGTCTTGGAAGGGGACTTCCCCGCCCACCAATAGGCAGGTGGAAGAGAGCCATGGACGATTGCATGGCGGCAGAAGTGGCCGTGTATCGGGCGCGAGGCTGCCTGCAAAAACACAGGAAGGTATGGTCTTGATGGGTGGTGTACCGCGGGATTGATCAGCCCCCCCCCCCCCGCCATCCCAGAACTCTCCATAGTCAGGCAACATCCTCCGTGTTACGACACATAACCACAAGGGGGGACACCCTGGCCGCATACGCATGCATAGCAGATACCTCTTGCATGGGGGGACACTGTGTAGTCTGAGCCACGTTTTGGGGTTAGTCTGTATGTTCACAGGCTGTTTTGTTGTTTTAGATATTTGGGTACTACTCAGTAATGTACTGTATCCGATATATATGCAACCGGCGCTTGCCGCAACATACCACAAAAACTCAATAAAGTTTTTTTTTTTTTTAAAACACGTGAGAGGAGTGTGGAATGAATTACAATTTCACCACACCATACCACCCACAAACCAATGGCCTGGTGGAGAAATTTAACCAGACATTGAAAGGCATGATTTGTGGACTCCCTGAAAAATTCAGAAGGAGATGGGATGTCCTACTGCCATGCCTGCCTTTTGCAGGGAAGTTCCACAGAAGGGAATGGGGTTCTCGCCCTTTGAACTTCTGTTTGGGCATCCTGTTAGAGGTCATCTGAGTCTTGTCAAGGAGGGATGGGAGAAGCCTCTCAAAAAACCAAAATAAGACATAGTGGACTATGTGCTTGGCCTTCACTCCAGGATTGGTCCTAGTGAGGGGGTCCCAGGGGACCCTCTTCAGCTTCTAGGCCCTAGGTACCCAGGGTACCACTTACTAGGGACTTACGGGGGCTGAAGTACCAATTGTGGATATGTTTTAGGGAAGAAGCACTGGCACAGGGGACCTGGTTGGCAGGACCCTGTGCACTACAACTGAAACCACATCAAATACCAGGCAAAAAGTTAGGACTAACCATGTCAAAAGAGGTACTTTCTCACATATGTTATGACAGAACTAATTAGATGCAGAATAGCGTAATCCAGGATGATGTCTTAAATGAAATCTTAAATGTATGAAAAGAGTTAACCTCCTCTACTACCACTACAAAAGGAATTCACAACTAGCAAAGAGTGCCCTTAAGCAGGACAGTATACATACCTTCCCACTCACCAGCTCAACTATGCATCATTTTGCATGCTTTGAACAGATGGAAAAGGCCAGCCTCCTATCACTTTCTCTGTCCATTGGGATAAGGAGTCAAAATGTAGAGACCTGGCTCAAAAGAAGGTCTACCACATTACTGAATAACATCAGCTGCAACTCAATTCAGATGTGATACTGTTGGCAAATGCAGGATGTGGAAAGAATTGTTCCAGTTTTGGAAAGTTATACCCTGCTCTTACAGCTGCAACTTGCTCCAATCTTGGCGGATGCAAGGCAGACCTACTTCTCACTGCCCTTGATGATGTGGGCACTGCAGCCAAATACCCTTTCACTAACGGCATGTCTGTGCTGATTCTACCTGCTCCCTGAGGAGTATGACAAAGTAGTAGACCTGCCATTTGAAATTAAGATCCTTTTGCACTCTTAATAAATTACATCCTCACAAAGTCTCTTGTTGCATCCACCAAGCTGCCCCCAAGTTAGCTCACTTTTTTTTGGATACATTTAGATAGAATAGCTTAAGGGGCCCCTACTGGTCTTGCAGTTTTACAAACAGTAGGTCAACAGGAGCGCTCCAACAGCAGCCACAGGTGGACGATCCAGAGAACTCTTATTCTCTCCTCCAAGAACAAACAAGCAAAGTTAACACTCCTTCAGCATTTATCAGAGACCACCTGCTTACGTCAGAGTGGAGGCAGGGAGTCTTTATTGCCCTCCATGATTGGTAGTGAGATCACCCAAACTCTTAGGTTCTTTCAGTGGCAATACACCCCTTTGCTCCAGAAATTCTTTCGTCTTTCTAGTTTTATCCGAAGCCCCCATAATCAGGCAGGCACAAGATCTGTAGGAATGTACCACTCAAGCAGCTGGAAAATCGCTTATGGCTGCAAAGGTGGCTTATGTCTAATGGAAGAGAATCCATAGCTACCTCTATAGAGTGGCTGGTTATTGAGAGCTGCTTACCTTCATGTTGCTCTTGTCGGTGAATGAGACTCGGATTTGTTAACACTGTGCCACTGCCTCTTTCATCTTTGCTGTACTAAGCACAATGGAGGGAAAGTACAAGATTACATCACTTCAAGATGTCTCCTGTCATTTCCAAGGACAATCCTCTGCCACAATGCTTTTGTTCCCAAATGCTCAAGACTTGTTGGTCTACTGCAGTAGTTCTTAACCTTTTGACTTCCGTTTGCTCCCACTTAATCATTACTGGAATCTGGGGACCCCACCCTCCTGAATATTTATGGGATTCCAGGGGTCCCCAGCTGAGTCATTACTGGAAGCCGGGGACCCCAGACTAAGCAATTTTGATGAAGAGAATACACAAATTATTAAATATTTTCATTAACTCACAAATATAGAAGAAAATCATCATTTTAATTTTCATGGTAAGGATGGAGTTTTTCTAAATTCAATTAAGGCAACCCATTGTCCAATCTATATACTGTTTGATGCACTTGCACATTCCCACTGATCAATCTGAGGATACCAACTTACTTTTTGCCTCCTAATTCAAATTCCTTCACAATTACAGAATGTTTTAAAATTTTCAATTTTGCTTCTTTATTCATGTGCACTTCATTAATCTCTTGATATTATTTAAAATTCTAGGCAGTCGTGGACCCCCTGAGTAGGCTTCGCAGACCATTTGGGGTCCCAGGGCCACAGGTTAAGAGCCACAGGTCTACTGCTTGCAAGTGCCCCCTTCAATCACAGCTAAATGAGGGCTATTCAGCTGCATCTGTCGTAGATGTTGAATCAGGAGTCCATCTCACAGTCCATGCATGTGCATAATGTATAGTGCTCCCTTCTATGCAGAGGTCTGCATCACCACTGATGCACACCCCTGTATAGAAGACGGTCTGCATCAGTACTAATTATTTGGGTACAGGTAGGGAACTGCTCTATTGCCTCGTGATGTACATGATCTTGGGTATTTCTGGGCAGTATCAACCATGTCAGTTTTCTTGAGGTACACTTGATATTGTTAGGACTAGAGGTCTTTATTCCATCAGTCCTATTTAAGAGCTCTTATCTGCAAAGACAATGCCACAGTAATGTTTACATTTGCATGGAGGATGCATTCTTTGTCTCTATAAAGGTGTGTTATGGATCCTAGACATTATTTCACAGCTGGAAACGTACCTGCTGGTGGTACTGAACCTGTAGGCCTGGCCCAAAAAGACTAAGGAACACCCTTCACCAGTGGGGACACCATAATGCAGCCTACTTGATTTAACCCTTGGGGACCTCTTTGCGCCCAGGGAGAATGCAAAGTTGTCTTCTATATGCATCCTCCTTAAGGGAGGGATCCTGGTTGAACACCTCCCTTTCAGTGATTTTACAATGGGAACAAAGAATACCACTTTCTTAGTGATTACATCAACAAAGAGGATAATCAAGCTTCAGTCCCTTTCACCAGGAAGGTGGTTCTTTGGTCTGCGATGAAGTATAAGAGCCTCTCTTACAGGAGAAAGAAGAGGCACTTCAAAGGAATGTTCTCTCCAACAAATGCTAACCACTAAGGAGCTCCCACCTCCTTTATTGTGAAACAAATTTTGCAGCTTCGCTATAACAATATACCTGTTCAGGCTCTGCAACTAGAATTAGGGATCCTAAGCACGTATGTTTTGTTTTGTGCTGCCCGTAATGTGGTGGTGGTTCAATCTTTTACATTCTAATGTCGGATTCTTGAGATGGTTCTTAAATGAAGAACTGTTTATGGACCAAAAAGCATCAAGTGTCTTAAAGTTAAATTACACCGGGCATTAGCTGCGCGGGAAATTGCTTTTGAATATCTATCAACATGGAAATATAGGCACTGGAAGCTTGCTCTGAAAAGTCTAATCCATACTATTAGCTTCAAATTGTACAAATGTAATGTACTTCTCTGTAAAGCTGTCATGCTATTTTAACTGTGGCAACAACGGGTAAGACTTCGCCATACCTGTTGATGGCTACTGCGCTATATATGTTGAGAGCCGACTGATTGCCCTTGGCGGCCGTGGTAGGGTCTTAGAGAAGAATTTCAATCAAATAGCGCATTTGTCCTCATGTAATAAGGGAATACAGGAATTGAACCATATTTATATGTACAGAGCTAGTGCTTTACATGCTAAATGTTTTAGATCCCTGCTTCTTCTATTTGAATGTGTCTAATGGAGATATTTTATCCCTAGTTTTATCTCCTAGTAATGAAAAGTTAAGCAATCATATTTTTTAATTCCTAAAATGATTTTTAAAGATTGCTTAGGATATTATTTAGCTACAAAGTTGCACTTTATCAGTTTTGCCCTATAACATGTTTTTATTTGTATCTGTTTGTATTTAGACCTGATGTACATTGTTGTGGTATATTGTTGTTTCATCAAGGGTACTGTTATTGCATGTGAACCGCATGTGAATCTGAAATGCAGTCATAGTGCAAAATAAATGGAAGAGGTAGCCAACGTGTTTCGTTTTGGGACAGTAGTGCTATACTCTTATAGACCGATAAGAGCTAGATAAAATTAACAAAAACTTCTATTTATGATCAAATCTCTTTTTTATTGGGAGACAAAGTGGATAAAAACTTCTATTTATAATTTGATAATCAACCTCACCTTAGAAAGAAAATGAAACATGATATATGCCTCCCTCATGAAGACATATGACCATTAGTGTTAAAGGGAGCAGTAGAAATGGTTAAGCACCAAATGGCGAAGAGGTGTTTAATCTCATTCCTCATACTAAAGAAGGACACCACATTTTGACCCATACACAACGCAAGACATCTATACAAGCAAATCTAGATGCAAAGATTCAAGCTTATTAATAACAGACAGTATGACCAATTGACTCTGGGAAGAAGTACAATGGAGAGAAAGCCCCCTGGCACTGTTATTGGCTTTTGAGTCAGTGGCACAATGCATTAGGTTTCATGTGTGGTATCATGAGATGACTTATTTCAGACCATGTTTGTAAACTGCATTTTATTGTTGATCAATGAGCTGGGGTAGTCTCTCCTAGCTCTAGAGCTTCGTTGTTTGTTCTGGATTAAGTGCTGGTCAAACGTCGTGTTGATTGGACTGGGGATGCCACAGAAGTCACTATTAGCAGTGTGGCTTTATCCACCTCCACAATTTTGGGTGTTTGAAGAGTTACCATAGCACTATAATATTTTGGGATCTGCCAGGGCCATTATAGAGCTGGAGACAGTCATCTCAGGGGCATATCGGGCTCAGAGTCTCATGTAGATAGACACCTCCAGAAGATTTTACTTAAAGATTCTGCCCTTAGCAGAGGTAAGATTTATTTCTGCAATCCTGAAGTCCCTGATAGTAGGTGGGTCTTCTGTGGGAGCCTCGCACAGGATTTTGGCAGGAGTTTGTGAGAATCTGGGGGTGGGGAAGGGAGCTTGGAAGGCTTATATGAGAGAGAGGTGCAGTCCTCCACCATCAGATCCAAGCACCTCACCGGCAGCTCACTCAAAGCCCAATCAGCAGACACTTCATACTGATCTTATGTATTAGAGTAGGACCTGGCTCACTTCACACTGATCTACCTGTTTAAGTCTTTCATCTTGGCAACATCAGGAAGCATGAGCCAGTTGTTCCAGAAATTCACTCCCTGAACGGGTCATCATGGGGTTGCAGTGCTGAGCGCCCATCCCATGAGGACCTAGCACACAGGTCGATGGGGTAGTTGTTGGCTAAGACGTGTTGTACAGTAGACAGCACCACTTGTCTTGGCTTGTTTCTACCCATGTTATGCCACTGCCTAGCACAACACTGCCCTTGGTCAGTGTGGTTGGTAGGAAAAACCTCTGTATAGACAAACTGTGCTGTAGCCCATGAGTAAAACAAAATCCAAGCTCAGGAGAAGGTCTTACTTCAGGACTACTTTGAGTTTGTTAATGTAAGCCAAAGGTGCAAGATTTATTGCCAAGCTGTTCACAACATCGTTTCACGATTGTTGACTACTGCCGATTAGTCTGATAGCTATAGTAGGTGCTGCTTCACCTTTTCTTGAACTTCTTTCTCTTGTTCCTACTTTCAGGGATGTAGCCAGTCACAAAGTCCTCTTGCTCTTCTGTTTCCCACCCAGTCATCCCTCATGGTTCCTCAATGCCACCAATCTGGTATCTATGAGGAGCCGTTAGGCTCTTTTTTGTATTAAAAAAAAGGGTTCTACATGTATGCAGGAAACATGCATTTAGATTGAGATGAGACCATGCTAGACAATTTAAATCCCATCTGTTATTGTTAAGCCGGTGGATGTGGAGATGGGAAGCAGCTGGCTGGAATTTAACTTGGAGAAAACTAAGATAATGGTAGTTGGCAGTAGTGAGTAAACATAGCTAAATTAGCCTCAAGTCACTTTGACCATGTCCTTGCATGTGGGAAAAATCTCAGATTTAAACTAAAAGCATTCTTGTCACTAGCTCGACAAATGCAGTCAGCCTCTTGAATGCCTGTTAGTTACCACTGAAAAGATTACTGCATGTGCTATACCTGAAGGACGTGCATTGGTTTTCAACACTCAGGTGGGCTATAGGTGAGTTGTAGCAAAGAATCTCGCAATTGACAAAGAGGCTGGAGGATACGAGAAACAACGTTAAAAATGTGGTACTTTATAGAATAAAGCACACAGCACCACTTTACACACACTTCTTTAAAAGCTTGTCTCATTCTTTTTTAACCAGAATTACTATAAAAGACCATAGTATGATTTGCAAAGCAAATTCAATAGCATTTTCTTTTCTCCTGTGCAGGCTCCTTTCAGGCTTGGGAGCTGTCACTCATCATCCTGGCATCCCTGTTGGTGATCGCGGGGGGTGTAGCCTTCTTCCTCTACTACATTAGAAGGTAAGAAGTCTCAAGGTCTTTCTGATACTTTAAGCATAAAATTATGTAACGGAGAATGTGGAAGAAGCCTGTGAAGTTAGTTTTTGGTGAATGTTTATTACAAAGAAGGTGACTGTCATTCTTCTGCACTTTTTATGATTTCCATGTGGGCATATCAAAAGTAGGGGCCAGAACATTGGCTGAACAGAAGTTTGTGTAAGAGGGATATCTTGATCTCTGTGCTTACACATGTAATAATCCAGTATGCACTACTTCTTGCATATCAATATTTTATTTTCCTATTTTATTGGCTCCCTTTTTGCTACATTTTTTTTTACATTTTCATCATTCTGGTAGTCTAATGATCAAATCAGGAGTCATTTCGCCAATTCTAAATAAACAAATTACCCTGGAAGGGGCAGGTCAAAACACCTCAAAGGAACCCATTGCAGTGTGTTTCTAGAGACAAACATCTGGTCTGCTATCTAGCTTAACCCACCTTCGACACAACACCTGCCTGCTAATGCTGGTAAAGCGTCAGGGAGGTGCTGTCAGGATTCCTCATGTTCGCTACATCATTGCTTTACCTTGATGCAGATAAGCCATCCACATTACAACACTCTCTACTTCTGACCATGAAAACCATTGGTCAAGCTCCCATCCAATGTGGGAAGTGTCACTGGCTGACTGCACATCTTTCGAGGTGTCCAGCATCGGCAGCAATCACAGAAGAAAAAGAAGGAACTCAAATGGCAGATCAACCAATATTGATAGGTATGGGAAACACTGATTATCAGCACGTTGCTTGTACTTTTTCCCCTTAAATAACCAGATTTGTGTGGCTTTCTTCAATTCACATTAGGCCATTCAGCATTGCTAAGTGATCAGTTAACTCTCTTGTAATTACAGATTCGTAGCATGTGTTGGCCTCAGATACACATGCTATCCACGCTCCTGCCATCTAGTGTTGGGCTCGGACTCTACAACTTGTTTTTCGCAAAGTAGCCTTTTGTTGCTGACGTGACGCCGAGTCTTCTACTCTTCGAGTGAATACGCCTGTTCAATTGCGCCTTTGCTAGATTGTTTTTTTTTCCCCGCCATTGGGTTCGGACAGATAGCACTGGAACTCCGTACAACGTCGGCGCCCTTGTGACTCCGCGAAACAGACTCTGAGCTATTTCACCATGACAATACTTCGGTCCTGGTCTCCATCAACTTCATCGACCCCTGAAATTGAATCCGGCTACCTTCATTGTAACATCTGCGGAGGCGGCTTCCTCACACGTACCTCCTCCTCCGTGCCGCTGAGAATGCTCGGCTCCGGGTGATGAGAGAGAGAGAGTGAAAGAGAGACTTTTCTGAAAGTGCCCACAGTGCAGCACAAAGTATTCATATTTGGATCAGCACGATGTCTGCATCCTTTGCTTGTCGCCGGAGCACTACAAACAGGATTGCACAGCCTGCAACTTCTTTAAGAAAACCCTTCGCTTCTGACGTGAGCAACATCTAGCTCACAACATGGAGATGGCAGCTGAGGCAGAATTCTCAGCTGTGGAAGAACTACAAGTAGGCCCTAGAGGCGAGGAAGATGGTGACACAGGTGG
Organism: Calotriton arnoldi; assembly: GCA_963921515.1. Lineage (NCBI taxonomy): Eukaryota > Metazoa > Chordata > Amphibia > Caudata > Salamandridae > Calotriton > Calotriton arnoldi. Next base: position 279,160 of record CAWUFW010000086.1, read on the forward strand.
CGTCCTCCTGTAAAGTCCGCACTATGTCGCATCCCATGACTCTGATCAACGTGAGGAGGTGAGCAAGAATGACCCATTGCCTCCAATTGCAGGACTCCAAACTTGGAGGGGACGCATAGCCTGCACCGCACACACCCTCGGTGCCGGGAAAACCGTTGGTGCCTAGCAGACATACAGCAACAACACTCACCTCATCGGCGCCAACTCACCCGCTGATGTTGAAAAAACCACCAGCATCGAAGTCAATGACATCTGCAGTTGCTGCTCCACAGGAGCATCATATGAAAAAAAACTAACAAGGACATGCCACCCAAGAAAGCCTATACCATAATCGGCCCTGATGTGGAGGGCAATATCTTCGGAAACCTCCAAGGACTTATGGAGAAAAAATTATATTTGGAGGCAGAAGAACTTATTGAAAAGGTCCCCCATAAAAGTAAGAGTCCAGACGTTGTTCAATGTCGGCCTCCTCCAAAGAAAGACTATGGAGCATAAGGCTACCAGCCCTATGCCACTTGACACTACACTACTTCCACAATCCATGTCACAGTCTTCCACACACTCAGACGATGTAGACACACGGAGTCCAACACACTACTGTAATGAGGATGACTTTCAGGTGGTGGCCCCAGATAAGCCGGGTCCTTGGTATGCATACAATGTCGTTCCACCTGACAGTGATGTGGCAGTCCCAGTCAAAGCATCACCACCAGATGACACATCTTCCTACCATAGTGTCCTTCACCGAGCAGCTGAATATATTAAGGTCCAGATGCACACCACAGAGGAGGAAAGAGACTCCTTAGTCGAGACGCTCTCTAAAACTGAGCGCTCAGTTCAATATGTGCCCATGATCGGTTCAATGCTGAATGTTTCTACTAAGATATTCAAAGAGCCAGTCAAATTGATGGTACTAACTCCTCGAACTGAACGTAACTACAAGCCTTCCGCCACTGCTCCACTCTACATTAGAGGACACCCCACAGCAGATTTCTTAGTGGTTACAACTGCGAGGAAGAGGGCGGCTTCCCAGAGTACAGGTGGCTTTCCTCCTTCAGATAAGGAGAGCAAGCGTATAGATGCGGCAGGTAAACGCATGGCAGTTGGACATGCTAATCTCTGGCTCATACCCAATTCGGTAGGCTTGCTTTCATGTTTTAACAGAGCTACCTAGGATGACATTGAGGAGCTGTTACAGCACTTCCCAGACCAATATAAACAAGCATTTGCAATGCAATAGGTCTCGCATTTGCGAGACTTTGAGCTATTGGCATTGTAAATGACAATGCCTTTTATTTATGTGTTGGTTTTCAAAACAAATAAATAAATAAAAGGCATTGTCATTTACAATGCCAATAGCTTAAACTCTAGCTAATGCGAGACCTATTGCATTGCAAATGCTTGTTTTCTTTTTTTGGATTCGTCATCCGCTGACTCAATTTTTCGCCCTCGGAAACGGTTTCAGCTCCCCATGGACCACGGAAAAACTGTGCCGTCCACTTGAGTCCGTTCCTGATAGCAGGGATGGTTGAGAAGCGGGCAAGTACTAGTAGCTTGATGAGGAAGTGCTGTCATTTCCAGCAGGAAGCGTGACTCAATGCGCAGGGCATTCTGGCTGGGACTGACTCAGACCTCTGCAAGATGACGGTTCTTTGAGAGGAGTAAACGCCAAACCTCACATGCTTTCACTTAAAAGGTGACTGCTCCGTGCCTGCTGTGCCTTTCTGACTGAGAAATACAGGGGCTCGGATTACGAGAGTGGGCGCATGGGGGAGCGCAAGGGTGAAGGGAGGGATTCTAATATTTAAAGCAGGGGTGGGGGTGCTTCATTCGGAAACGAGGAAACTATACCACCTACTAATGAAACCGCATGCACACGGAACCAATAGTCTGCAAAACTTACTCCACCTTTCATTTACTCTACATTGAGACGTTCATCCCAGTAGATCCTATAACAAGAGGCAAGGCTGGCACCGGCCTGGGGATCCTCCGGTCTTCGGGACACTCTCCTGGTGAAGCTGCACGGAGAAGGAGCGAGGCAGCCTCATGTTTTGCGGCTGGCGAGGACGGAAGGGGGACAGGAGATGTGCACATCGCGTATCTGTACGTGCGTGTTCACGTTCACGTGCGCGTTCACAATTGCAGTCCGTCCTGCGCGTGCACATCTCCTGTCTCCCTTCCGAAGCAAGTCGACGACAATAAGTCTCGCTAGCGACAGCGCTTCGCGCTGCGTCGCTAGGCGAGACCTAAAAAGATGGGAAGAATTAGTTACTGAGGGCAAAAAAAAAATCAAATGCAACAATCAGGTGCACACTGGATAGTGTGGATACCGCTGCATGAGGGATTCATTCCTCAATTATGCTGCGTAGACGTGCCTGGTTGAGCATTTCAGGGTTGAAACCAGAGGTACAGCAACACCTACTTAATGTCCCATTTGATGGAGAACCCCTCTTTGGCCCAAAGGTAGCTACCCAATTGGAAAAAATAAAGAAGGATACGGACACTGCGAAATTCATGGGGCGTTGCAGTCCACAACACCTAGGCAACAGTCCTTTTGCAGGTAACAGGGCAGGGGTATTGGCAAAACCACCACCATTGACACCCAGTCTTACCAAAAGAAAAAGCAAGCATACCACCAGCAAGGAGGTAAGGGACACTAATGGGGAGGATACAAGGGTAGAGCCAGAGAGGTAGAGGTACTTCCAGAAAGGGACCCTCCATCTCCAAGCACTGACTCTCCACACATTCCCCACGAACACACAACATGTTTTGGGGAAGACTGCAACAGTTCCACCCCCTATGGGCAGAAATAACATCTGGCCAGTGGGGTGCTATTTAACGTTCAGCACGGGTGCTGCCTAGAACTTACTCCTCCCCCTTCAAACATTCCGCAACGCAAACAGACCTTCAGTCCTCAACACCTTCATCTTCTCAAAGAGGAGGTAAAATCACTGCTGTTGAAAGACGCCACGGAGCCAGTTCCACAACAACACCATGGCAGAGGGGTATATTCCCTTTACTTTCTGATACCCAAGAAGGATGACACGCTGAGGCCAATACTCGATCTTCGCCCTCTCAATCATTATATATTGTTAGAACACTTCCACATGGTGACACTGCAGGGTGTGATTCCACTGCTTCAGGAAGGCGGCTTCAAGTTGGCACTCAACCTGAAGTACACTTGCTTTCAAATCCCCATTTATCCGGCACATCGCTGTTACCTCAGGCTTGTGGTAAGCGGGTGCATTACCAGTTTAAGGTATTGCCTTTCGGGGTGACGACAGCACAACAAGTATTTACCAAATGTCTGGTAGTTGTGGCAGCCCATTTGAGAAGACACAACATTTACGTCTTCCCATATCTAGATGATTGGCTGGAAAAGAGCTCAAGCAGGCAGAAATGCCTCTAGGATACACTGACTACCATCAATCTGTTACACAAATTGGCCTTCACAATCAGTGCCCCAGAGTCCCACTTACAGCCTCTTCAGATACAGCCATATCTGGGAGCAATTCTCAATTCTGGTACAGCTAAAGCATACCCCACTGCCCAGAGGGTTCTCAATCACTAGAACCAACTGGATCTTTTTCAGCCACATCATTGCCTGCTAGTCAGAACAGTTATGCGCCTCTTGGTCACAATGGCTTCTTGTATAGCGATTGTCCCACACACTAGGCTCCACATATCCCCCCTATAGGAGTCTCTAGCATATCAGTGGTCACAAGCAGAGGGCAGTTTAGAGGATCTAGTGTTGATTCCACCCATTGTCCTTCGGTCATTACAATGGTGGAGCACGAACAATCTCCTCAAGGGCAGATCGTTTTTGGACCCAATGCTGAAAGTGACTATCACCACAGATGCATCACTCATAGGGTGGGGAGTGCATATGGGGGACGTGACGGTTCAGGGCTCATGGACCAGTCACCAGAAAACGCTGCACATCAGTGTGCTAGCACTCATAGCGATTCAGTTGGCCCTAAAAGCCTTCATCACCCATTTTACTCGAAAGGTTGTCCTACTCAGAACAGACAACATGACTGCAATGTATTGCATCCAGAAAGAAGTGGGAACACATTTGCTACAGTTGTCTTGCTTAGCGCAAGAGATTTGGCATTGGGCTCTTTGCCATCATATCCACCTATTTGCAGAATATCTCTCAGGGGTGGACAATTCTGTGGCAGACCTGCTAAGCTAGGACGCAGCAAGACGTCCATGAGTGAGAACTCCAGAGTCCTTCATCGCTACTTCCAGCTATGGGGGACGTTGTATGTGGACCTGTTTGCCGCCACAGAAAACGCAAACTGCCAAAGCTTCACCTCCAGGTACCACCATCCATAGTCCACTGTGGATGCATTGGTCAGGGTCGGATTGGCAAGGTGGGCAATCGGCTGGTGCCCGAGGGTCCTATAGCAGAGGAGAGCTAGTGGGCCATTTTATTTTCATCTGTGGATAAAGCAGCCCCACATACCGGGGCTGATTTTTCTTTCCAGTAGACTGCTGCAGCTTCAGGTGAGAGGTCTGAACAAGCCATATATTAGGCCCATTAATTGTTATTTGCAGAATGACAATTGGGCGGCCAGAGGATGCACATCATGTGGTGCACCTCCTTCCATCCCGGGCCTCAGAAGGTTTCAGTGAACCTTTGTGGGCGGTGCCTCTTTTGAGCAGCAAAATTAACAAGTCTTCGTGTGGGAAGGAGGCCTTTGTCCTCCACAGCACGTCACAGCGATCGGACAGACAAGCTGCAGGTGCCTGCTGCCAGTTTTCTCGGCTTGAGATTGGGAGTTTCATTCAAACGGTGTGCAATGGAATGAGATAAAAAACATCAAGAACCATTACATTTTTTAAATAACTGTGCAATTTAAAAAATATATATAAATAGAAATGGATCAAAGGAAAATACCTCTTTTGGTAGAAAAAAAAAAGTTTGAAAAAAAAATCATCCTCCATCCTGGGATGAAAGGGAAGAGAAAAAGGAAAGGCGAGAGACGAAAGGAAACAAGAGACCGGGAGAGGAGCAGGAAAGACAAACAGGTGAAGGTAGAGGAAAGATTGATAGATTGGTATAGGGATCTCCAACCTTTCCTTTAGAGCTACTTCTGTTCAATGAAAATCACCCCAAGCTACTAACATTATTAGTGTTGTTATACTGACCACATCAGACAAGATTACATTATTGGATACCATTTGCAAGATTATAAGCAGTAGTCACGTAAGTTTTCCAGGAATGGGTGCCAGTAGTAATGTAATGAAGGCTTTGTCAATGCAGAATGCCTCTATGTGAGTAATACATAATAGCCATAGTAGTAATGCCCCTGGCATCAAGGTAATATTAGTAATAAGTCTTCCCAACACCACATGATTTATTACTCACATCTCACTTTAAATATATTTTGGAAATTCAGCCTTTTTTCTCCAGACATCAGTTTACGCGTTCTGAAAATAAACACATTTTCATCTTGAATGCATACTTTTAATTTTGGTATCAATCAAAATGAAGGGCCACTGTTCCTAAGACAAGACAGAGGGAGTCGTTTTAGAGCGATAAGAAGGGAAGTCAAAGTGAATTTTACTTGGTGCCCTCACACATACCCCGGGATGTCGTGCTTCATCATAGGGCAGTGCTCCTCGTAGGGCCGGCACTGCAATGCCCTACGGGTCCCCCAAAGGGTCGCTTTGGCGAAAATATTTTTATTTATACGCCGTATGATGAGTGCAAGGTAGTGCTTGTGAAGTGATAGGTGAGTTAAAAGTGGCTAGAGGGTATCTGTAATGAGCAGGTCTAATGAAAGAGATCCCTCTGTCACAGTTAAAACCAAAAGGGTGGTGGCTGCTCAAGGGTAGTAATGGCCCTCAGTAGCTATAAGATACTGTGCAAGTGTAAATGTGGAATGTACTAGGTCGACATGTTTTGCGCTCTTAATGGTCTTGGGAAGAAATCCCTAGCGCTTCTTCAGGACCAAAGAAAAGGTAAGATACAGTGTATGCGTATTAGAGATGGCCTCATCAAATGAAGTAGTGCCACCAGTGGGACCCTGAAGGTGGTCCAATCTAAAACGACAAGAGGGAAAGGGGTAGAGGAAAAACAAATAGGCAAAACAAGAATTAGTCATGTCTACGATGTATAAGTTATAGTACACCAAGATGGTCCCTGTACCGTGGGCCATATTAATATCTCTGGCCTCAAAGTTATGGACCAGGCGTGATCTCTATAGTGGCTGAGCAAGAGAAGCCATAGTTAAAAACATAATTGAAAACAATGGTGAGGTGGACAAAATCTGTCAAACAGGTATAGGGGTGGGTACCCCAGCACTCTTATCACAATGGTAATAGAGTAAGTATAGTGATTAGTACACATCAAATGCATAGTATGCCAAATGTCAGCAACATTACGGAGAAATGCCCAGAGAAGTACAGAATGTCAACAAACAAGGTAGGCTTACCAAGTACTTCAAAGCGAGCATAATTCCCGTTAATGGCAAAACCTTTCTACAAAGGTGAATAGTTCCCCCAGGTAAGGGAGGACACATGAGGGGGACCTCTTACCAATGGGATATAGAAATATATCCCCTTGAGTCAAACAAGATTGTGCATTCCGTCACAATCTGTGTCAAGAAATTAACAATTACCGGTATTCCCAACGCGTACCAAGACGCTCTCGTATTGTAAGGCCAAAGAGTGTACTCACGGTTATGTCGAAAGTATGCGTATTAGAGATGGCCTCATCAAATGAAGTAGTGCCACCAGTGGGACCCTGAAGGTGGTCCAATCTAAAATGACAAGCGGGAGGGGGTAGAGGGGAAAACAAACAGGCAATACAAGAATTAGTCATGTCTATGGTGTATAAGTTATAGTACACCAAGATGGTCCCTGTAGGGTGGACCATGTTAATATCTCTGGCCTCAAAGTTATGGACCAGAAGTGGTCTCGATAGTGGCTGAGCAAGAGAAGCCATAGTTAAAAACATAATTAAAAACAATGGTGAGGTGGACAAAATCTGTCAAACAGGTATAGGGGTGGGTACCCCAGCACTCTTATCACAATGGTAATAGAGTAAGTATAGTGATTAGTACACATCAAATGCATAGTATGCCAAATGTCAGCAACATTACGGAGAAATGCCCAGAGAAGTACAGAATGTCAACAAACAAGGTAGGCTTACCAAGTACTTCAAAGCGAGCATAATTCCCGTTAATGGCAAAACCTTTCTACAAAGGTGAATAGTTCCCCCAGGTAAGGGAGGACACATGAGGGGACCTCTTACCAATGGGATATAGAAATATATCCCCTTGAGTCAAACAAGATTGTGCATTCCGTCACAATCTGTGTCAAGAAATTAACAATTACCGGTATTCCCAACGCGTACCAAGACGCTCTCGTATTGTAAGGCCAAAGAGTGTACTCACGGTTATGTCGAAAGTATGCGTATTAGAGATGGCCTCATCAAATGAAGTAGTGCCACCAGTGGGACCCTGAAGGTGGTCCAATCTAAAATGACAAGCGGGAGGGGGGTAGAGGGAAAACAAACAGGCAATACAAGAATTAGTCATGTCTATGGTGTATAAGTTATAGTACACCAAGATGGTCCCTGTAGGGTGGACCATGTTAATATCTCTGGCCTCAAAGTTATGGACCAGAAGTGGTCTCGATAGTGGCTGAGCAAGAGAAGCCATAGTTAAAAACATAATTAAAAACAATGGTGAGGTGGACAAAATCTGTCAAACAGGTATAGGGGTGGGTACCCCAGCACTCTTATCACAATGGTAATAGAGTAAGTATAGTGATTAGTACACATCAAATGCATGGTATGAAAAATGTCAGCAAAATTACGGAGAAATGCCCAGAGAAGTACAGAATGTCAACAAACAAGGTAGGCTTACCAAGTACTTCGAAGCGATCATAATTCCCAATAATGGCAAAACCTTTCTACAAAGGTGAATAGTTCCCCGAGGTAAGGGAAGGAAACATGAGGGGACCTCTTAACCATGGGATATAACCCTCATGAGTCAAACGAGAACATGCATTCCGTCACGATCTGTGTCAAAGAAATGCACAATTACCGGTATGCCCAACTAGTACCAAGAAGCTCTCGTCTTGTAAGGCCAAAGAGTGTACTCACAGTTATGTCGAAAGTCACAAACTGCTGCACCTACCCAAACTCTCGAATGCTCGGAAGAAGAGGCGGGCAGGATGCCCCCTGGTATTGTAGTCCCCAGCTGCAGGAAGTGGCTGTCAGAGTACCGGAAGCTACGTCGCGGTCACATGGTAAGCGGCCGCCATTTTGAAGTGGTGAATAGATCTCCAAGGTGGCACCCCAGAGTTTGTTGGATGTGTGGCCGCCATCTTGGAGCTGTAAAACATCAACATATCTGCCTTTAAATCATGACTTGCAGAGATCAATACAGAAATGAATGAACACAAGGACTACCTCATGAAGAAGAAGATTAACAAACTTCAGAAGGATATCAAGAATTTCGAAAGGGAGAAGATCTACCCATACACCGAAGAAGATTATCTAGCATCAGGAAGCGATGCATCCTCTGATGACGGCTCTACAACATACACTAGATCAAATCGATCCAACAGCGGCTCGAGTAACAACAGCTGGGACAGCAACAGAAGAGGCCAAGGACTTTTACGAGCACCACAGATGTATGGTTATCACCCACCAGGATATACAGGTGCACCACCCTTATGGTACCCTTGTTTCTCCGGACCTCAACCCCCAAACCTTTTTGGAGCAGGAGCAGAGGCAGAGGACGAAGAAGAAATGACCACAAACCGGTTCAATAGATGGACTGTAGGAACCAACGGCAAACCAGGAGCCAGACTGCGAAGAAAAATTGATTGTCAATATATCCAAGAGACACCTCACTGCAGACGAAACAACAGTCCTTAAGAAGGGTTTAGGCTTCGTTCCCACCCCCAAAGAAGACAAATTCAGACTGGTTGGGGAACTGCACACCTTCAGGAAGATCAGATTACAGTCCTTCTTTAAGGACCATGAAAACAAACTCGTCTGATTCTGGATTAAGAAATCCATCCAAGTTCACACCTACTACAGCTATGACGCCAAGTGAAATACTCAGTTTTGAAAAGGCTGTTTTAAAAGATGTGAACCAGCTAATACCTACAGCATCCTTTGACAACTTACCTGCCAGACAGAGAAGAGCAATCGTGGACCTCACAACCGACCCGAACATTGTCATGAAACCGGCTGATAAAAGGGGCGCCACTGTCATTATGAACTCAGAAGACTACGACACTGAATGCCAAAAACAACTGTCATACACCTGATACTACAAAAAATTGGAAACGGATCCTACAGAATCCATAACCAGACAGATTATGAACATGGTTAATGAAGCAGCCAATAATGGATGGCTCTCGAAGAACGAAGCTGATTTCCTAGTGAAAACTTCACCTAGAATTCCTTATTTCTACAGCCTCTCGAAAATCCACAAGAACATACACCCTCCACCAGGCAGACCGATAGTATCTGGGGTCGGATCTCTCCTTGAACCTCTGAGTCAATTCTGTGACCACTTTCTACAACCCTTGGTACAGAACACTCCATCCTTCCTAAAAGACACTAAGGAAACATTGTGTCTCATCAGCGACCTACCAAACCCTCAGGAGATCACTCTCCTTGTCACCCTTGATTTGGAGGCCCTTTATACTAATAATCCACAAGATGCCACCATCAGGGTTATTGATACCATTCTCAGGACCACCATGACTCCTTCATCCACCCCAGTGGACATCATCATAGAATGTGCAAGCATTGCCCTGAAAAATAACTTTTTCCAATACAAAAACCAACTATATCACCAAATACACTGGACCTCTGTGGGCAGCCCATTTGCGCCCAGCTTGTCATGCCTTTATATGGCCCACTTCGAATACTCTTATGTGTTCTCCGATACCAACCCTTACCAAACGGACATCATCTTATGGAAACGCTTCATTGATGACATTCTGATTTTCTGGGGTGGTACAGAAGAAAGATGCCAAGAATTCCACCTCTGGATTAACTCAATGGATCCATACCTGAAGTTCACCCTATCAAAATCCAAGGAGGAAATTCCTTTCCTTGACCTCCTTATTTCCTTGGATCAAGGAGTACTCAAAACCAGAACCTACAAGAAACAGACCAACTGCAATAGCCTGTTTCCTTTCAATAGCCATCACCCAAAAGCTTCACGTGAAAATATACCATATGGACAATTTTTGCGCTTAAGGAGGAACTGCAGCAATCTCAGTGATTACGATCAACAAGCTGATGATCTGAGTAAAAACCTCAAGGCCAGACACTATCCTACCAAAGTAATCAGAACTGCTTATAAGAGAGCACACATCATTCTAAAACACTGGAAGATTGTCAACACAGGGGAGCTGAACTTGGAACGCCCTAGATTCGCCTTCAAGAGAAAACAAAATCTCAGGGATCTCCTGGTACACACAAGACCGCGCCCCCAGATGAAAACACAACAAACCACACTATGGAACTTACCAACGGCGAAAAGTCATTACCCATGCCGTAGTTGCAGCACCTGTGCTTCCACAGGCAACACGAAAAGCTTAGAAATAGGCGATTTACGATGGACACAAAAACAACACCCAAACTGTAATATGAAAAACTGCGTCTATCTCATTACGTGTCCGTGTAACCTACACTATGTAGGCATGACCACAAGACCAATCAAAACTAGGATTAGTGAGCACAAAAGCAATATCGGCTGCGGCTGCAGCTGCAGCGCCAATAAAATGTGCAACCATTACATTGAATTCCAACATACCACTGACCACCTGACATGGACTGTTTTGGAGGCCAACCCGACCTGGAGTGCTCTATGGCGTCCCCGTTATTTTCTATACTGCACATTTCCATAGGCCTGTCCATGTATATCATGAGACTTTTTTACAGCTCCAAGATGGCGGCCACGCATCCAACAAACTCTGGCATGTCACCTTGGAGATCTATTCACCACTTCAAAATGGCGGTCGCGTACCACGCAACCGCGATGTGGCTTCCGGTACTCTGACAGCCACTTCCTGCAGCTGGGGACTACAATACCAGGAGGCATCTCGCCCGCCTCTTCCGAGCATTCGAGAGGTTGGGTAGGTGCAGCAGTTTGTGACTTTCGACATAACTGTGAGTACACTCTTTGGCCTTACAAGACGAGAGCTTCTTGGTACGAGTTGGGCATACCGGTAATTGTGCATTTCTTTGACACAGATCGTGACGGAATGCATGTTCTCGTTTGACTCATGAGGGTTATATCCCATGGTTAAGAGGTCCCCTCATGTTTCCTCCCTTACCTCGGGGAACTATTCACCTTTGTAGAAAGGTTTTGCCATTATTGGGAATTATGATCGCTTTGAAGTACTTGGTAAGCCTACCTTGTTTGTTGACATTCTGTACTTCTCTGGGCATTTCTCCGTAATTTTGCTGACATTTTTCATACCATGCATTTGATGTGTACTAATCACTATACTTACTCTATTACCATTGTGATAAGAGTGCTGGGGTACCCACCCCTATACCTGTTTGACAGATTTTGTCCACCTCACCATTGTTTTTAACTATGGCTTCTCTTGCTCAGCCACTATCGAGACCACTTCTGGTCCATAACTTTGAGGCCAGAGATATTAACAAGGTCCACCCTACAGGGACCATCTTGGTGTACTATAACTTATACACCATAGACATGACTAATTCTTGTATTGCCTGTTTGTTTTCCCTCTACCCCCCTCCCGCTTGTCATTTTAGATTGGACCACCTTCAGGGTCCCACTGGTGGCACTACTTAATTTGATGAGGCCATCTCTAATACGCATACACTGTATCTTACCTTTTCTTTGGTCCTGAAGAAGCGCTAGGGATCTCCTCCTGAGACCGTTAAGAGCGTGAAACATGTCGATCTAGTACATTCCACATATACACTTGCACAGTATCTTACAGCTACTGAGGGCCATTGCTACCCTTGAGCAGCCACCACCCTTTTGGTTTTTTAACTGTGACAGAGGGATCTCTTTCATTCACCCTGCTCATTATAGATGCCCTCTAGCCACTTATAACTCACCTATCACTTCACGAGCACTACCTTGCACTCATCATACAGGGTATAAATAAAAAGATCTCTGCCAAAGCGACCCTTCTGGGGACCCATGGGGCATTGCAACTCCGGCCCTACGAGGAGCACCGCCCTATGATGAAGCATGACATCCCTCGGAATGTGTGAGGGCACCAAGTAAAAGCCACTTTGACTTTCCTTCTTATCTCTCTAAAACGACTCCCTCTGTCTTCTATTAGGAACAGTGGCCCTTTATTTTGATTGATTCAATATTTGGGAGCACAGGCACTGGACCTTCATCAAGCTCCTTGTCCCCCTTCCTAATATTAGCTCAGTTACAGGAGCGATTTGTTTGGATATCCTGAAAGATCAGTGGGCAGCGGCTATGACGCTGAGGACGGTCTTGTTATCGTTGCAAGCCTTGTTGGCAGCAGCAGAACCAGATGATCCTCAAGATGCAGTAGTTGCAAATCAGTACAAACAAAATCCAGATATGTTTAAACAAACAGCTCGACTTTGGGCACATGTATATGCTGGAGCACCAGTTTCTAGTCCAGAATACACACAAAAAATAGAAAACCTTTGTGCAATGGGGTTTGATAGAAATGCAGTAATAGTGGCCTTGTCTTCAAAATCGTGGGATGTAGAAACTGCAACAGAACTACTTCTGAGCAACTGAGATGTGGAAATAGCCACTTCTGTAGTCCAGCTTGCCCCTTCTGAAGAGCACCACCATCTGTTATTTTTAGAATTCTGCATAGGTTCCCTTTTAAAAATGACACTCTTGCCTGATAATGCTATCCTAGGCACTATTGGAGACTGAGAAACTGCTCTGTAAATAAAGCTCATTAAACGTCTGTGTAAATTTAAAAAGGGGAAATACTTTAATTTTTTTCTTACTAAATATTGTAAAAAGAATTGAGCAAACGTGAAACAATTGAACAGTATGCATACTTTAATGTTTTGCAGTGTCTGGGATTCCAGGAGGTAGTTCCAGGATTTTGGTTTACTGATCTTAATTACTTGAGTACCATTTTGAGTGTTAGCGCTATCAAATAATTGCCTTCACTCATTAAATAGCCTACTATTTTTTAACATGGATCCTATGTGCCTGTGGATTTGTATGCTTGTACTTTTAGTAGACCTGGTCTGACAGGTGTATGAACAGTATACCATTTTAAGTCCAATGTTCCTGTAGATTACTTTTTCTGTAAAGCTGATGTTTACACTTGGTTTGAAATGGTTGACTGTTCGCATTCTAATCCTTACCAGTGCTGTGTGTTGAAAGCTGCTCCACTCCACCCTCGAAACAAAGCCAATACATCACTCATTTTTTTCTCTTCATATTGTCTGTGCCACTTACAGTAGCCCAACTGTTCATTTTAGGGTCTATTTGGAGAACAGTGTCCCAGTTGTATAAGATTTCCATAGCATCCGCTAGGTGTTTGGTTTGTTTGAAAGTTGAGCAACCGAAATAAAAAAAGATGATGTTGGGCTGCTTTTTTTTTTTTTTCTTTCTTTCTCCCCCCTCCCGCTGGTCAAATCAATAAAACAGTTACAGACTGCATTAAAACATTTGGACAAAAGATATCTGGTACATTGAGATGATTGCCCTCTCGAGCTAAAGAATTCCTCCATTTAAGTACAGTACTTGCTGTGATGCAATCATTGTTTTGTTTAGCACTGTTTGGAGTTCCGACATAGGATTGCTCCCAGTACTAAAATATTCACTCTTTTATGGAGGCTGTTGTGTTTCTTTATTGCTGTATATACTGGAAGTGCACATAAGAACTAGAACTGTGTTCTAAATCAACTTTCTTTAAAATTGATCTTTGACAAGCAGAATGGAAATCTTCATTTTCCGTGTACATAGTCGGACTTTCTATTCATATTAAAAAGACATTGCATCCTCAAAAAAAAAAAAAAAAAAAAAAAGCTCCTTGTCCCCCTCCTTCTCTTATTTTGAGTACTTTCAATTTTGGTATACATATATTAATTCAACAAAGCAAAAGCTTCTAGTTTGGTAGGCTAAGTTGCACACAGGAGAGCTACTTATTGGTACCTGGAGAGCTACCAGTAGCTGACGAGCTATCCATTGGAGAAGCCTGGTATAGAGTGAAGGATGGGAAACAAAAGTGGAGAGAAAGGAGATGGCAAATGGAGAAAAAGAGGACAGCAAATGATGAAACAAAGCATTAATGGAGAAGAGGATGTCAGAAGTTTCCTGGTCAGTGAGAATAAGGAACAGGTGGATTAGTGCTTAATACACACTCCTTAGTTCTCTGATGGTCCAGTTGTCTATGGCTTGATTTAGAAGATGACAGACAGCTAGAGGAAGTGCTGAATCCACAGTAAAACCCACCAATGGAGTTTCCTTAAAAAAACGGATAGTATGGTAAAGGAAACACCACCAGTCATTTCTTATCTGGTTTTAACACTTCCTCTAGATTACCACTCAACTCAAAATCAGGCTCTTGGTCTGTTCACTTTCAGAGCCAGCACAAGGTCCCTCCACTGTCCCAAATCACCTTTGGAAGACTACAGAAATCAAAGTACTCACAAAGACCGAAATCCATTGAACTTCTATGGGGAATGGTGGCCTTCTGAAAATGTTACGATTTGCTAAAGCAGGTAGCTACTGGCTGCAGGAGTCATTGCTGCAATCAGGAGCCTTTAAGACCTGAGAGTGAGCAAGGCGCTGGGTAACTGAGGGTGAGCTGCAGACTCGGGGACCTAAAGGAAGCCATACCCCTAAAGCAAATATTAACACACACCCTCCCCCCACCCCCAATGCCCAATGAGAGTAAACCAAACCTTTAGAGGTCTGGTGGTGACTATGTTCCAAGCAGCAAGGGAATTATACTGAAATATAAGCTTTGCAAAATCTCCTGGTGAACATGGTTTTCAGTGAATTGAGGGTATCCTGAAGCTTTTAGGTAGGAGTGAGCAAGAGCTACCAAACCGAATAGTAAACATGGAAATCGGATGGGACAGGCCGGTAGAGCTGGGGCCAAGTCAGCTGCCATCTTCAGACTTCGCTGCACGGCATCTTCGTCTTCTTTCTTAGGTCGCTGGTAACTCACTACAAGGTCTGAGGGAGCCTCCTAAATACTAGATTTAGGGGGCGTTTGAGGGGAGTAGCAGGTAAAGCTAATGGGCACCTTACCTGGGGTGACCATACCCTCTATTATGGCATAGTCCTAGCCCTGATTGGAGGAGTCCGCTCATCTTTAAGATGGAGGGGACTGAAAAATGTGCTTAACGTCGCCTCCTCCACCTGAGGGGTGGAGTTGGCAAAGGTAGGCACACCTCCGAGCCTTTCTACTTTTTCGCCAACAAAGTGGGGGTGTAAACTGGGGGCTGCCATCGCAAGCTAGCAGCAAAGGCTTGGGGTTGCATTACAAAGACGGCAGGCCTTTGAAGCTTCCACTTTGAGCACTGGGCCCATCCTGGGGGAGGAGGTGTGGCACCTCTGCCTAGGATGTGCATTGTTTCTAGTCCCAGAGAGCAGATGCTGTCTACCAAGGAGTACAGAAACATGCCTGTGTGTGGCAGGCTGTCTAAAGCCAGTCAGTGACCACACCTGGGTCGGGAGTGCATATTTTAATAAATCTCACACTCGCATCAGTGTGGATTTATTACAAGGAGTTGTTTGGTACCAAACACTCCTAGTTTCAGTGAAGCCGTCAACGTGCTGTGGTACTCTAGTTGTCCAGTTTCCAGCCCATGTACTCTTTATGGCTTCCCTGGCACTCACAATATTTAAGAATGTACTTGAGTATTGTATATCTGCTCAAGCAGATATGCCCTCATCTGTGGTATTGTGCACCCTGCCTTAGGGCTGTAAGGCATGCTAGAGGGGTGACTTACCTATACCTACAGGCATTGCTGGTTGACAGGCACCAAGGCCGGCTAACATGTCGACTTTGTCGTTTTTCACCTCACAAGGGCATAAAAGCTGCAAGGGCAGTGGCATGGTTCTAGTGAGGGGGTCACAGGGGACCCTTTTAAGCTTCCAGGCCCTAGGTACCCAGGGTACCACTTACTAGGGACTTAGAGGGGACAGAAGTACCAACTGTGGATATGTTTTAGGGAAACGCACTGGCACAGGGGATTTGGTTGGCAGGGACCCTGTGCAATACAATCGAAACCACATCAAATAACAGGCAAAAGTGAGGGATAACCATGTAAAAAGAGGCACTTTCTCACAGCCTTAAACAGGTTTAAGTTCTATACCAGAGCTCAACGAGAGGGAGAATCATTGGACAAATTTCTTACTGCCTTAAGGCCACTTTCCATGAACTGTAACTTTGGTAATAAGACTGATGAAATGATTAGGGACCAGATCATTATGAATGTAAAGGGTAAAAAAAAAAAAAGAGCAGTTGTGCGTAATGGAAGATCCAAAACTGCAAGATACTACCACTGCAGCTAAAGCCCTTGAGCAGTCGGAGAAGTGGATGAAATACATACAGGATAGTAGTGCGAAAAGTGTGAGTGTACAGAAGAGGTGTGTGTTATTAGTAATAGTTCTGCTCGCAGGGGTGGGCAAACTATACGTGTTTTTTTAGGTGTGGAAGTTTTAACCACTTGGTTTAATTTTCTTAGTGTCCCACCATTGGGAAAGAGTGCAACAAATGTGGGCAGGTGGGACATTTTGCACAAGCCGGTAAGGATAATAAGAGAGTTGAAAATCTGACCACGGGTAGGACTTCCAGTTGGAGAGAAGTGTGTGAGTGTGGTGCGTGTGTGACAGAGAAGTGAACAGCAAGAAGGATAAGGGGATAGTGTTGTCCGTGAATAAGCATGAGGAGGAGAGGGAGGTTAGAAATTCCTTTAAATGCAAAGTGCATATACTTGACAAAGAGTTTGAACTTATGGCAGATTCTGGGTCTCCATGGACAGTAATCACAAAGTAGTATTTTGCAGAAACGTTTGGTGATGTTATGACTCGGGATGAGTTGAGAGAATCAGACATTGTGGCTCAGAGCTTTGATGGGTCCGCTATCAATGTGGTGGGTTATACAGAGGTGGTTATAAATTTCAAAGGGAGAGAAGCCCAGATTAAGTTGTATATGGCAGTGAAAGTGGTAAATGTTCGGCGATGGAGGGATCAGTAGAAACTGGGCATCATGTTGAACCCACGTAGCAAAGAACTGGGATTAACCATGCACAACTTGACAGTTCTGCATGGTTAATCTCAGTTCTCTGTGTTCACTGAGAGGTTTGTTAAATTGGAGGACTACACTCCCCGAATTAAACTTAAGCAAGGGGTACAACCAATAAAACAGAAATTGAGAGGGGTGCCTATAAATGTGAAGGATGAACTTGATGGCATATATTGGATGAGATGTTGAGTAGGGGTGTCATCGAAGAAGTCGAATCCTCGGAATGGGTGTCACCCATAGTTTTGGCTCACAAGGCAGATAAAATCTTGAGGTTATGCAAAGATCTTAGATCACTCAATGCCAATATTGTGGTTGACTGTCATCCACTGCTCAATATTAACGAGGTGGTTAGCATGTTGGAGGGCGCAAGAGTGTTTTCAACACTCTACCTACAGTCAGCCTATCACCAAATCGAATTGACCCAGGATTCAAAGTGCTTAACTGCGTTCATTACCCCGCCAGGCTTATTTCAATTCAAGAGGATGCCTTTTGGCCTTGCATCAGCGGCATCCGTGTTCCAGAGGGCAATGTTCCATATTTTAAAAGGTAGGAAGGGATTCGCAAATGCTTCCAGGATGATATTCTTTTCTTCTTCAAGGATGTGCAGAAACATTTAGAACATTTGAAGCAAGTATGTGGAGTGTTGGGACAACTTGGTCTGACATTGAAAGGAAATAAGTGTAATCTATTTTGTGAGTAAGTAGAGTATTTAGGACATGCTTTGTCATGGGAGGGTGTAGTACCTAAGAAATCTTTGGTGGATGCTCTCGTCAAGGCACCCGCAGCAGACAACAAAAAGAAATTGCTTTCATTGGCAGGGCTTTGCAAATATTATAGTAAGCTCATTAGAGATTTCGCTACCAAAATGGAACCACTGAGAGAGCTGACTAGGAGAAATGCTGAGTTAAAGTGGTCAGAAAAATAGCAACAAGCGTTTGAGTTGATAAAATCTGAGATTGTGGGAGCACCAACTTTAAAACCTTTTTGTCCCAACAGGGAATGCATTATAACAGTGGATGTAAATTTGTACGGGGTGGGAAATGTGCTTTCACAGAAAAGTGAAAAGAGGAATGGAATCTAGCATTTGCTTCTCGCACCCTGAGTAATACTGAAAGAAGGTATGCAGTAATAGAGAAAGAGTTGCTGGCATGTGTGCGTGGGGCATAGAAATTTTTCTAAATTACTTTAGTGGCTCTCATTTCACCTTGAGAAAGGACCACAAACGCTTGTAGGGATTTTGTCTCCTGGTGGGGGGTGCAATGCAACAGCACGCATTGCAAGATTCATGTCTAGACCCCAAGAATAGAATATTAATGTTGAGCATGTACCAGGTAAAAGCAATGTCACTGCGGACTGTTTGTCCAGATTACCATGTGATCAAATGGAAATCACTTATGAGACAGATGATACTGAAATGATAGCCAGTATAGCTGATGTGTCTGGGAAATTTGGAAATATAAGGGAGGAAGTGTGGAAGGAAGATGTGGCGGGTGATTCGTTGTTGAAAAGTGTTGTGGAGTATGTGAGGGAAGGATTGCCCAAGAGGAAAGAGATTTTGGCTGAATTGTTTCCATGCTGGAAGATTTCATGCGATTTAGAGGTGGAAGGTGGTATGCTGTTTAAAGACAGGAAGTGTATACCACCTTGTGTTATGTGGGATCACATATTGTCCATAGCCCATGAGGGACATTTGGGAATGTCCTCTATGAAAAGCCTGATAAGGATGTCGTTTTGGTGGCCTGGTCGATATGGTAGTGGATAGAGTTGTACGGGAGTGTGAGGTATGTGCTAATAGTAAAAAGATGCTAAGGGAGGTACCAACACCTTTGTGTCCAATTGAATGGCCAGAGTTTCCGTGGCAGAAAGTGGGATTTTTTACATTTCGGGACCCTTCAGTTCTTTGCCGCAGGAGTGCAGATTTGTCATGGTTTTAGTGGATTATCACTCTAAGTGCCCTAAAGTGAAGTTTGTTTCTCAAGTTACTACTGCTGCTGTCATTGAGTTCTTCAAGGAGCTGTTTGCTAGGGAAGGTTACCCTGAGGTTTCATGCACTATCTGTTTTGTCCTATACATTGTCCATTGTGGTGGTTGTGTATTTGTTTAGCGAAGATAATGTGTTATATATTGTGTATGTTACTTTAAATGAATAGGGTTTACTTTCCAATTTTGCCCTTATGCCAGTCTTTGCCTAAGAGGTTCTGGCTCTAGAATGAGGAGGGGTTGTACTGCCTAGACTGTAGGCAGAGTATAGTGCTGTTATTCAATAAATCTTTGGAAAACTTCCATCGATTCCAGTTTGTGAATTCAACAGAAACCTTACCTGCTTGGGTAGGGTTTCCTTGAATAGGTTCAGGCGACGAGTGTGAATGCTCCAAGAACCTCTTTGGCATTTCTTTTTCATGAGGAAGATGATCTCTTTCCTGTGCTTTTAGGGTGAGCAGTTCCTCAAAGGGCTTCTTAATTTCAAGGTGCACCTAGATTATTCTCATTGTGGAGAGGCCATGAAATGTTTAACAACTATCCCCAAATGGTCATAGGGTGCATCTGTCACACTACATTTTGTTATGCATTTTTCTTAGGAATCACTAACTTTTAACATAATTAATGACATCTGTCTGACATTCTTTATGGGGCTAAAAGCCCATAGGCTTTAGAGGTAGGGTGTTTATGGAAAAAAGCTATCAAAAGAAACTCTGACGAAAATTCTTACATCCATCAGGTGCGGAAACATAAGAGTTGGCTTCCCAGGCGCCTTTTATAGGACCTGGTGCACCACTTCCTGTGGAGCCTAGCAGAATACATATGGAGTCGTTCAGCCCCACCTGGGGCCAGAGACTGTGAAAAACAAGCATCTGCAATGCAATAGGTCTTTCATTTACGCAAGTTTGAGCTATTGGCATTATAAATGACAATTCCTTTTATTTGGGTTTTGGTTTTTAAAACATAAATAAAAGGTATTGTCATTTACAATGCCAATAGCTTAAACTCTCGCAAATGCGAGACCTATTGCATTCCAAATGCTTGAAGGCATCGCTGAGTTGCCCCCTTCTGTCTCCCATGGCCCCTGAAGAGCTCCCCATTTGCTATGAGTTAAATGAACAAGCCGGTGGTCACAACTGCACACGAGAGACCCTCCTGCCCATCTGCAGTAAGAGAAACTCATTAAAGAAAATAGTGCTTACAGACTAAAGAAGACGTACCGTGTAACAACCGAAGTAAAAGGGCCAGTCCTCATGGGAGGTTCCAAATTAAGACAAGGCGGTACTAAGGAGGGACTAACAAGCCTAATAACGAATTAGAAGCCAGCATTTACGAAGGACAATGACAAATATGGGCGGGGCTTCAAGTACATACTAGTACAAAGCTAGTACAAAGCTAGTGAAGACATACACAGTCTGCTCACATGCTCCATGCCATGGACCTGATGTGGAGGTGCCCTACATTAAAGGGAACAAAACGCACACTGCATTACTATCAATATTACTAGTGAACAAAGTAAATCTATGTACTTCAAGGCAGGAGCAATAGTTGGACAAATTCCAACTATTCTTATCGCTATACATGAACACTTTGTCTAATTCCATATGTAGCATACAAGAGGAATTATTTTTGTGCTGTCGCCATCAATTTTAATGCACAACTTCTATGTTTTCTGTGAGTAAAATTTGGCTGCAAAATCCACAATTGCTCAGCAGTGATATTGGTGGATCTGTGTCTGTTAGAAATGGGATCTCTGGTTGGCTAAGGCTTGCGCCAAAGCCAAGCAGAAACCACCACTCTAGTCAGGGCAAGGGAGTTACATTCCTAAGATAACCCCTGCTCACCCCCTTGGTAGCTTGGCACAAGCAGTCAGGCTTATCCCGGTGGCAATGTGTAAAGCGTTTGCGCAACACCCACACAGCAACAACATACTAGGCACACCACAAAAGGAACTCCACACAAGGGTATATATAAAAATAGCCTTTGTATTGTAATAACACATTAGAATAGTACTCACATAATATACATGGTGCCACCTGGCACTAGGTCATATTTACAAGGGATTATTTACACCTGACAGGGCCAACTGGACCACTGTCAGAACCATCACTTAGTGAACATATCATAAATGTAGGACATATAAGCGTACAACCAGTAATCACTGGTAACCACTGTACTCCGCATCAGCCTGTAACATAAACCACATTATGCGCAGTATCACATTAGGCGCAAAACCGATAACGCCAACCTCACCAGCATAAACACATTATATGATCATCTCACACGTCTAAGCGCATTAGACAATAACCTCCTAAGCATAACTCATCTTAGGGGCATAAAACAGTAGAGAATATCTCACACCTAACCACAGTAGGCACAACCTCATAATCATGAATCACATTAGAGGTACAACACAGGGTGCGTAAATCATACTACATGAATTACATTTCCTAGCACCCAAAATCACATCAGCACATAAATCACATTAGGGCCTGGCGCCCTATAAAACCCACAGTCCCCCTGGCCAACTGGCCTTCTCAACAGGGGGCTCAAATGCCCTATGTCCAAAAGTCAGGGCATGCTTCCAATGCAGCAGAAGTCAAGGGTGCGCAATTGCGCAGACCTAAACGTTGCAGCTGCCCACTATTTGCTGGGCAGCTGGGAATATCACATGAGGGCCTAAACGATGCAGCTGGCACTACGTGCTGCGCAGCTGTGAATGTCGGGGGCAAAGGAGTGCATCTCACTCCTAACTCGAAAGACGTGCCCCCAAAGAAAGAATAACCTAAACGGTGCAGCTGCCCACTACTTGCTGGGCAGCTGTGTATCTTAAAATGAGGCCTGGCACCACTGTGCCTCTTCTGTCCCACTCAGGGACTCTCTAAGATAAAACTGCGCAACTCACTGCAGCTGCCCGCGCTGGTGCGGCGCAGCTGTGATACTTTTAATAAAGGGGGCCCGGCACCTCTGGGCCCTCTGGACCCCCACGTGGCTCTAAAAATAGGCCCCCATCGTTGCAGCTACCTGCGCTGGTGCGGCGTAGCTGGGAATCTCAAGTGTGGGGCACTGGCACCGACTGTGCCCTGAGAATAATTATGCCCCCAACGGTCGCAGCTGCCCTCTCGCAAGCGGGGCAGCTGTAGACAAATGGCCACATGGGGGGAAAGCACGGGCCCCTCTGGGCCCTTTAACAATCATTATGCCACTCGTTGAGGCCACACGGGCTCTTAAACGAAAAAGACCCAACGTCGGAGCAGCCCTCTACCAGGCGGGCCGCTCATGGAATGGGCACCGACACTGTGCCCCGACCTCGTCGCCCCCCCCCAGTCATCTCAACTCACCGGCTCTCTTCTTCGCCGGTGCTCATGCCGGGGTCTCCTTCGGTCTGGGCGGCAGGCGGAGGACAGCCCCCACTCCTCGGTCAGTCATGCGCGGGTCCCAGGCACCGACAATGTGCCTCAGCGGGACGGCGCTCACTGGGACTTCTCCGCTCCTCTTCGGTTCTGCCGGCACGACGCGGGGCTCTCTCCTCAGTCATGGGAGCCCCGCACTGCTATCTGCCGCTCTTCACCCGGGCCCCCTCCTGGGACCCGGGACTTGAACTGCCGCACTTCCTCTCTGGCGCCGGGGCTTCCCTCGACCACGGGAGCCCCGCCCGCCGGCTTTCACTCTGCCGTATTCCGGATGGCTTCCCCAAGGCAGGGGGGAAGCGGAAGCGGAGCCTGCAAGGCTCCGGCGTCATCTCTGGCCCTGCCCACAACCAGGCACAGCCGCCTGGCTTCCGGGTCGCGCTGGCAGCGGCCCGGCAACGTTTCCTTCTCGGCTGCGGCAATACGGGGTAGGCTCCCGTTTTAATTAAATACAGAAGCGGGGTGGGCACCCGCTCAATAAATAAACATAAAGCGGACAATGAGGGGTAGGCTCCCTCTCGATTTACACTGCAAAGCGGGGTGGGCTCCCGCCATTTAAATGAAAGTATAAGCGGGGTGGGCACCCGCAATTCCGGCACCACGGGGGAATCCCTACAACGGGGATTCCCTCTATCACAGACGGCAGCTGAGCGCTGCGGAGCCTACATGCTCCTTTTCTTGGCAAAAGAAGAATAAAGCGCTCACAGTGCGCCGCTAGAGGCACCCAAAAATCCTGAAGGTCCTGGGGGATAAGGAAAGGAAGCAAAAGATCCCAGCAAAGCGGTCTTCAGGGATGAAGGGGCAATGCAGGGCCCAGGGAGGCAAGCCCTCATGGCAGCCCCCCCCCCCTGGGCCCCAGCAGCAGCACGCCCCGGCAGGATTCTGGATCAGAACTGAACAACCATCATGGGGTCACAGCCCCTCCTTTTATACACCATTTTCCTTTGTCTACAAAGTGCAGGGCATGGGGGAACCAGATGCAACTGGTTCAGGAGCACTTTGTTATGAGGACTCCTTCTTTCCTTTCACAGGACAGGCTAGGGACATCAGACGCACCACAGGAGGTGGAGCCAGCATTGTAGAGGGAAGGCACAGCCCTATTCAGGTCCCAGGTGCAACTCCTCCCACCCATCTACATGGAGATCTCTCCATTCAGCCCTGCGCTGACTCACCCTGCCCCTCCTGGAGCCACACACACCTCCCAGCCCCTGTCACTCACAAGCCAGACATGCAATTCACATCAGGCAGGCAGACACAGAGCACACAGAAATGCCAACTTCTAGAAGTGGCATTTCTCTACCAGTCACCATAAATCTGCGCACACCATTGCGCAGCATTTATTCTCACGAATTCAGACATACTAGACTTGACCATGCTGCACCTCTCATAACAGGAATTACCACTGACACACTCATCCTCAATGCATTCCTATGGGAGGGCAGGCAAATCTCACCACACACGCACACAGCGCGCACGCACTTTACACTGCACCACAGTGCTAAAGTGCCCAGAGACTGAAAACTACTAACACCAAGCTACATATAAGGCAAAAAGTTCAGGGGTGAACCTGCCAAAAAAAGGCCAAGTCCAACAGTGTCACTTTCAATATCATTAGTTAATATAATTTTGCAGCGTGAATCTTTTCTGGATTCACATGCTGTGCATTATTCCGCCATCTAGTGGTTGGGTCCGGAATTGTTGGATTTGTTATTTATTTATTTTTTCATTCCCACCCACTCTAAATCAGGCTCCTACTTCTCTTGCATAGTTTTCTAGCAATGATGTTCCTTATGATATACTGGATAACGTTGTGCTATTTGTATCTGTTGCAATGAAGTCATATTTTGGCAATTGCAGAATTGAACCTTCAAAGTGGTTACATTTTATCCGCAAATCATTGGGGTTGAAAGCTGCATCAACGGGCTTGTGCGTGAGAAGCCTGTCGCAAGTGAATTACCATTAAATGAGTCCATTCGCTCAACCTTGGGGTCATATTGCTATAACTGCCCACATTTACATCTGCTGCCAATATTTTGAATTGTTGATGAGCAGGAAAATTATGACTGTTTTTTTGTCTGGGATAGTTAAAAAGTGGGTAAATCATAAGGTGAATCAGTGGATGTTGGATCGGGAAATAAAAAAAGAGATCCACGCTAGGCATATTTGAATTCCAAAATAGGGATTACGAATGGAAGTGTGTGTATTGGAGACACTCGACACATTAAGGACCTTCGTCAGTGAAAAAGTGCTTCTTAAAGTTATGCCGGTTGGTGGTGGTTAAAGGGGGATTAAGGTGTATGGGCCTAGGGACGTAAGTGGCACACAGATGAGATTTCACAAGCAATTGTTACATGCGAGGGATGCAGGCTTGTGCACACGTGTATTGAAACAACAAAAATGTAACTTGGTTTGGTCACCCTGAAAAAATGCTCGTAGTTCCAGGTTGCCATGCATGTGCAGGGATTAAGGTGTACGTTTTGGCTCTGTCCTAATTTTTGTGTGGTATGTCTCATTCTTGTTTTTTTTTCATTGCTTATATATGGTTTTCCTTGTGTTTCCTGGAAGACAAATGTTGTGTCTTGAGTTATTGGAGCACTTAGTCCCAATTTGATCAACAATTGAGCATCTTAATGTGCCATAGACTACTGTACTTTCATCGTACTGGTGGCAAATGCATGATGTCTCCTGCTTGTCCTTGATCCAGCACCAAGGAAGTGAGTTATAAAGCTAAGTCCATAGGAGAGAGGGAAAATATCTATAATGGCTTGCAACAGGAAGTCACTTAGCCGCATCTTTTGGGAACCTTTGGTTCTGTGCATTAAAAGAATCTGCTGATCCTTTTTGGGTAGTTTGCAGCTAATAAAGGTTTTTCATTTCTGTACAAAGGAGAGGTCCACCTATCCAAGAGACATTCTCCTGCATTTGTAACTTTTACTGTGTTTATTTGTAACGCTGTTTGTATAAATTATCTGAGATTTTCTGCATTTCTTTTGTGTGTAATTTTGTTTGATCACTATAAATGCATCAACTGTTAACAGAATTTAAATATTAGCAGTCTTTTTACTGAATGACGTTAACCCAGTGGAACCTGTTTAATCCTTTTGAGTAAGCCAAGAAATTTATTATTGTCAAAGATTGGGAAAACCAGGTTGCCTCCTACATTTTTTAGGTCTCGCGCCTAGCGTTACAGTGCTCAGCACTGCTCGCGCAGCTCGAGACCTCTTGAATGGGCTTCAGAAAGCTACCCACACGCTCGTGCGTGTGGTTTTGCTTTGTGAAGCCCACATTGGCTGTAGCGTGCTTTTTAAAAAAAAATACCGGCACGCAATTGGGCGAAGGCGGGCGCATGTCCCGCCTTCGCTCCGCCCATTCCCGTCTGTGTCTAGGACGCGCATCAGCGCGCGGCACAGACGGCAGGCTCCCTCGCCCCGTTCGGCTCCTCTGTGGTGCGCGCGCACCACAGGTTTCAATTCCGTGCTTGTTACTTTTAGAAGTAATTATCCGATTTACATATTTTTTATAAATTTGTTCGTACTTCGCCATTTAGGGCCATGTCTGACCGCCACTCCTGGTTATACTCAGTCTTCCCCCCCAAGAAAGTTTGGGTAGCCTTTAACCTTGCATTTTATTATATATACACGCGCACAAGCATTTGTCCAATAAAGGGCGACGCTCCTCGTCACAAGTTGATAGCGTGCTAAGGTACGTGAACGGATGTTGCCTTGATGGTTGTTTAAATGACCAACTATATCCCTGGTAGCCTTGCAGAACACTGAGCATGAATATAACTTGTCCACAACCGCGCCCACACACAATTGTCTACTGCTTTTATATATTCACATCACTTTGGTGACCTCACTTCCTCATATAACCACCAAAAGCCGTAAGATCTCGCGATGGCTAGGCACTAAGTGCGATATCTGCTGCCTCACCATCTCAACGTCACCATAACCGTTCGGCAATCTCCAAGTAGGCTCAACTTGTCATGCTGCCGAGTGCATCGATAGTTAAGTCTCAGAACCCGGGTTCGCTAACAGTGTTAAATCTTGATCGGCACTCTCCAAACTACCTTCCCGTGACCTACCACACAAGGTCAGAACCCCTGCCTGAGCTCTGGGTGCCTGTCAGGTTTCCCGTGTTTGGCGCTTGTGCTCACTCGATTGCTCTGGCCTGGCCAATAGCGCCTCTCCCCCCCGCCATGGCTCCCCATGTCCCTGCTCTCTCAGTGAGTGAAAGTGGCTGCGGCCGCCGGCCCCATGCCTGCAGCCTCAGCAGCGCCGCCATCTTGGCGTCCCAGGAGCCGAGAGGCGGCAGCAGCAGAGGGACAGGGCAGGAGCCAAGCGGAGTCGGGAGACGCTGCGCCCCTAACGGGGACTGAGGTGAGCCTAGACCTGCGCAGCGGGCGGGCTGCTGGGAGATGGCAGAGTCCAGGAAACAGAAGGGGCAAAGGAAGGCCTTGGGTTCTCCTCGATCCGGACTTATCGCACTGCCGCTGGGCCTCTTCTTAAAGGGCCAAGCTCCTCACACTTCCCCCCCCACCCCACGACAGTCTGAGGGAGGAGCCCCAGAGTTCCCTGTGTTGACGTTCCACCTAGATGTGCACCCATTCCGGGGTGTCCGCTCACCCTCAAGGTTCCCGTGACAGACCGCTCTGCCCACGTGTGATATGAGCGAGCCGTCCCCTTTGGCCACATAGCACGTGTGTGCTGTTCATTATTTGTCTGATCACGTGTGTGCTCGTCCCCCTGCACTGATCTGTCAGATCACTGTGCCCGCGTATCTCCCCCTCTACTGTTCTCAACTTGTCAAAGTGCCTTTGAATCAGGTGTCGGCAAATTGCTGAACTTAAAATAGGTCATATTAAATACTCTTTAGGTATTCCTGACATACTGCCCTCCAAACATAGCCCTGACAATAGTGCATCACAACGTATTTCTAAGCATGGTGCTTTAAAAATGTAGACTTGGTCGCAGTGTTATTAAACAATGGGTTTTGGTATGATTCCCTGCCTGGAACCCCGTAAACCAGGTCTTGTTCTCTTCATACCACTACTCTATTTACACTATCTACCTTTTTTTACAATTTGCCATCTTCATACTCACAATACCAACCTCTTTTACTCCATACCATTCTCCTTCCTACCATCTCTAACACTGCTTGGTCCATCACATTCCTCTCCTATTACATATATAGCCATTGTAGCAAACACTTAAACACAGCAAAATAAATGCCTACTTTCAACGCGATCGTTTTCATTCCATCGTCCCTTCATATGTTACATGCTTCTTTATCCATCCCCATAACCCTTCTGTCCCTTATATTTCATTTCATTCTCGCTTCTAGCTAATAAATACAAGCACAACAAACTACTTATACTCTACAATATAAAACACACGACCACCTTTTACACAACGGGAGTAAAAAAAATTTTTAGGCGCGCTACATGATCCCAATATAATACCGTGCGCGCAACAAAATGAGTTGTATTTATTTGTTTGCTTACTTTTGTGCAACTGTAGTCCGTATTTTACTACGTCCACCCTGCCCCTCACCCGCCTCGCGTCACCAGCCAGAAGCACTCCCACCGCGGGCCGCTACTATAGTGCATAATATACAACTGCTGGCTAATAACATAACATAACTAAATCGTATTTTCTGTTATAATAGGGTATACACCTCACATTTAGCAATAGATCATGTCTCACAAGTCGCATTTGTAACAAACATACAATAAACGGTTATTAAACACACCAAAAATGCAATAGTATTAGATAAACATTACTACTATTAGTGTAAAATACATGTTGCGTTTATACCCGTATTACAACATGCAAAATTACACAAAAAACACAACACAGTGCGCAAAAGACCCTACATATTGCATACAACTATTTTAAATGGTTCCCACGCAATGCAGGGAAAAAAAACATCGTGCTCTATACAAAAAAAAAGTAGTTTGACTTATTAAATACACAATATGCTAACAGTTGCATGCAACTAGACCATAAAAACAAACCGTGACTGCCAAAAAAACACAACACAGTGCGCAAAAGACCCTACATATCGCATAAAGCTATTTTTAAAATGGTCCCCACGCAATGCAGAAAAAAAAACAGCGTGCTCTATACAAAAAAAACCCCCAGTAATTTGCCTTATTAAATACGCAAAATGCTAACAATTGCATGCAACTAGGCCATAAAAACAAACCGTCACTGCCAGATTTAGTTTCATATGCGATAAAACAGCCATACAGGGTTTGCTAGTCTGTACATTTGAAATAAACCTCATTACTAGAAAATCACAGAAAACAATATGCTGCGTTTATACTACACTGCATTACATTCTATCAACGCAGCGCAAATAGTATTCAGCATTACACGAAGTGCATATTTACTACATAGCAATATATATAATGCCCACATATATTACTGCCTAAGAGCGTTGTAATCTTATATAGTGCACTACACATTTTTTGTACTGCATATATTATACAAAACAGTCTACACATAGAATTAGGATGTTATTTACACTGCCTAGGACTTATGTGACCTCGGGACCAGGCTAATTGTAAAAGCGCTCTCCCTCCTGATCTCTGTTCACGTTTGTAACAAACATCGCAAAATTAATATCACCGTTAGCAAATTACATAATCAACAGTGCACATATTATTACAAAACATAAACCACATTAGCGCTATTACTGTCAAAACGTAAAACAATGCATTCATATTACATTTAAAAAAGTACGCATCTTAGAAAAAACACACATTTGCAACGTAGCGCCAATAAAAAAACACAATAGGCATGCTAATTACATACTGCGTTCTTACCTTACACTCCATGCGCTGCGTCCGTCCACGCTCCCTCCTAGTCTCTGCTCACATCAGATTAGGCATAACAAAGTTAATATCGACGTTAGCAGATTCAATAATAAGCAGCGCGCTTATCATAAAATAACATAAAACACAATTACACATGCATATTATCTACTACGCTCTTACCTCCTTCTCCACCTGCTCCTCCTTCGTTTCTGCTCCACTCGCTCTTCGGTCATCCCCAAAATACTGTAAATAAATACTCACGTTAATAGGTTAACCAATAGCATTTAAAACAATTACAAATTCACAACACATACTACACAAAATATTAACAAAACGCTCTAACCTTCCTCTCCATATGCTCTTTCCCTGTCTCTTCTCTTCCGCTCTCCCTCCTGATCTCTGTTCACGTTCGTAACAAACATCGCAAAATTATTACCGTTAGCAGTTTCCATAATCAACAGTGCGCATATTATTCAAAAACATAAACCACATTAGTGCTATTACATATCAAAACGTAAAAAAATGCATTCAAATTACATATAAAAAGTACGCATCTTAGAAAAAACAAACACATTTGCAACATAGCACAAAAAAAAAACACAATAGGCATGCTAATTACATACTGCGTTCTTAACTTACACTGCATGGGCTTCGTCCGTCCACGCTCCCTCCTAGTCTCTGTTCACATCGGTAATAGGCATAACAAAGTTAATATCAACGTTAGCAGATTCAATAATAAGCAGCGCGCATATTATAAAATAACATAAAACACAATCACCCGCTAACATAATAAAACACACAAATAAGCATGTAAATTACATACAGGAAAATGCGCTTGTTGGTAAAAAAACAAACATTTGCAACATAACACAAAAAATGCACTGAAAACATGCATATTATATAGTACGCTCTTACCTGCCTTTCCATACGCTTCTCCTTTCTTCCAGCTCCAGTCGGTGTTGGGGCATCCCCCAAATACTGTAAATAAATAGCCACGTTAAGTTTGAAACAATAACATTAAAAACAATTACTAATTCCCAACACATATTTGAAAATATTAGGAACGCTCTTACCTTCCTCTCCATACCTCCTCCCCTGTCTCTCCTCTCGTCCGCAATCACTCCTGTCCCTCCTGTCCTTTACGAACATCGGGAACCAACATCACAAATTAAATACCAACGTTAGCAGATTCCACAATAAACAGTACGCATATTATTACAAAGCATATGCGCACTATTCCATAACGCAACGTCTAAAAAAACATGCAAATTACATATTAAAAAGTGCACATCTTAACAAAAAACAAACACATTTGGATAAAGTAAACTTACTTTATAGTAATAAAAATGTTGCACCAAATGTTTTGCAATAAAAGATACAAAAGGAAAAAAATGTCATGTATTACTATATAAACCATTATCAATATACAAAAGCATATTGCATACAGAGACAAGTAGCAGCGCACAAGTATACCTCTGCATTCATGTAACCACCTCCACCATTTGACTTCAGTTGTAATATTTTTGTATCTGGTTTGTGGTCGCATTTTCTGCCTGTGCAGAGATGTTCCCACAGAGGTCCCTTCCTCAATGAGCATGTATAGCGCATGGATGGAATAATCTTTCCAAGGCAGCGCTGTGATGACCTGGGTCACTGTTCCAGCACCCAGCATGACCTCGCGGGTGACTGACTCCTCTTGCTGTCAGTGCTGGAGTGAGTTTTTCCCTTCCCGGCTTGTCAGTCCGTTAGCCACTGCACTGACTCGGCAGATGGCTGCAGATCATGTGGTGTCTCAGGCAAGGGTGAACTTGTAACCTTGCGTAAAACAAATGATGCTCCCCCGCCACGACTGTCATCCGCAAAGTGCAGGAGGTTCGACAGGTCTGCTATATTTTCTGATTATTCTAGCTCTCCGCTGGATTGTATGAGTACCTGAAATTAAAAATAAATATGTGTAGGCAGGGCACAAGTCCTAAAAAAAGAAGTGGGGGGACGCTCCAAGTTAGGTGGTCACCGGAAGTGACGTCACGAAATGTAGTGCCCTCTAATTACAAGGCGATGGGGGCAGGTTAGGTTCAAAGGGCAAAGCAGAATGTTTACGTTGGAATTCGTCACCGTATTGACACTCAAAGGAGTAGGGAAATTAAAGCTGCGCTTGTTCGGTGCGTATTTATTGCCCACAGTAAATTTGCCGGTCTCCGTCTGAAATGCGTGAATACATACTGACCTTTTCTAATATACGGCCACGAGCGCCCGTCTGTCATACTGAACGGCTCCATCAACGTGAAACAACTTAAAGAGCTCTGTTCGCCCGTGAGTGCTGAGCGCGTGCAGGTGCAGACTCGGGTACCGGCTCCATCTTTTGGGCAGGGGGGACGGCGTCCACCCGGTAAAAACCCGGAAAAATAAGTGGGGGGACGCCGTCCACCCGCGTGGTACCCCGACTCGAGCCCTGTGTGTAGGTTACGTGTAGAATAAAACTGAACAAGCATGTAAGGCTTTTGAGCCCTTTGGTTGATGCATTTCTGTTTCGTTTAAATTTGGGTTAATACTTATGCATTATGTTTGTGTGCTTCAAGTTCTTGTGTGAACTTGGAAGGGTATAGAATAATGACACCTCTTTGTTCTTTAAATAATTAATATGTTATGTGTTGTTTCTGAAACACGTCTATTTTGTGATAGCAAAGGAATCTAACCAGTTGGTTCTCTATGTAGATATTTCAGAATAGAAAATATGTAATTTATTTAGCTTCCTTCAGCCTGACTCAGAACTGTTAAATTTTTTTCAAGTTTGTTAAACTGCAATAATCTTGTTGCCTTGAACATTTTATAGATTAATACACTTTTTCCGAAGGTATTTTTTATTGAATGCGTTTCACGTTTGCATTATGGTTCAGATGTCAATCATTTTGTGTAAATATTTGCAACAATGACGATCTGTGATTCTTGTTCTGTAAAGAACAGGTGATCCAAAGAAAATAATTTCTAGGGGTACGATTTTTTCATTGGCCTAAATAAAGTCACTTCAGCTGTCTGCCTTACATTCTCTTCTCTGTGGCGCTATTAGCAATACATTCCACCGTAGTGGCATTTAAGCAGCAACTACCTATTGACAGTGGGATAAAATGTAAACCATTTTCACAGCCAAAGAGGGGTTGAACAAGCATTTGCAATGCAATAGGTCTTACATTTGCAAGAGTTTGAGCTATTGGCATTGTACATGACAATGCCTTTTATTTATATGTGCTGAAAACCTGCAAGCGGTGCGTAAACACGCACTTTGTACCTATACTCCTTGCTTAGGAGAAGAAAGGCTGGCAGTAAAAGAGGCGCAGTTACTGCCAGCCTTGCTTCTCGTAAGCAACGACTATTAGTACAAAGTGCATGTTTACGCATCACTTGTTTTAAAAGTCGCTGCTTGTTTGGTTTACTTTTGGCCAGTCACTCTCCAACAGAGCATTTTCGCACTCCGACACCAACTGCTCCCTCCATCCTCCCTTAGTAGGTAACAGACATTGCCATTTACAATGCCAATAGCTCTAACTTAAAAAAATGCGCAACCTATTGCATTTCCAATGCTTGTTTTTTTATTCTGTTATTGTAATTTATGAACAGGCAGCATATATAAGAAAGTTCCTCTGTATTGTTTTGTATTGGAGCATTTGTATAGAGCTTCATGCGCCTAACGATGCCACAGAGAGCGCCGATTTGCACGGTTTCCGGGCTCTCTTTAAGAGTTGTGTGGTTCGAATAGTATTGTATGTTGCAAGACTTGTGAGAGAGTTGTTGGTTGTGGCGCATTAGGCTGGAAGATATACTACAAACATGGTTTGTCATGCTGCAGCACAATAGACAATGAAGTGTTGAGAGTAGGTCCACCCACATACAACTGAATACCAATTTGTGTAGCTCAAGGTCTGCCTCCTGTGTTTACAATGACTGTAAGACCCATGTGTAGAAAGCTGGCTCTCTGGAAGATATACTACAAACATGGTTTGTCATGCTGCAGCACAATAGACAATGAAGTGTTGAGAGTAGGTCCACCCACATACAACTGAATACCAATTTGTGTAGCTCAAGGTCTGCCTCTTGTGTTTACAATGACTGTAAGACCCATGTGTAGAAAGCTGGCTCTCTGGAAGATATACTACAAACATGGTTTGTCATGCTGCAGCAGAATAGACAATGAAGTGTTGAGAGTAGGTCCACCCACATACAACTGGATACCAATTTGTGTAGCTCAAGGTCTGCCTCCTGTGTTTACAATGACTGTAAGACCCATGTGTAGAAAGCTGGCTCTCTATATAGTGGACCAAAACAGGGTACAACGTGTAGAAGTCCAGGCAATCCTTATTGTTTTCCAGAGGCAAAAATGATAACACCAAGTCATTTGCTTAATATAATTTTTGATACCAAGAACTTTATCAAGTAAGTACTTTTTGAAATATCAATATTTACAGGTAAGTAAAATGTTCACTTAAATGCGTCTTCACACAGCATTGTTTCATATGGGGGAAAAAGGAATACGTTTCATACAATTATTTACGGGTGGTTTCCGGGGTCTCCTTAAGGTTGTAGGGGGCCAAGGTCCAAAGTACCACCACAGTTGCTAGTTACCTGCCTTGAGGCATCCGGGTGCTGAGGTGCTGGTCGGGTTGGTAGCTTTGCATGCTACGCTGGTGTAAAGAAAGGGGGGCACCTAAAAAACAGGCGGCAGAGGGGGACTTGGGGACAAGTCCGGGAGCTCCCAACTGGGGACACAGTCGATTCTTGGGTACCTGGGCTGGGACGATCGGGTGCAGAGTAGATAGGTTGGCTTGACGTGTTAAAGACCCCCGCGGTTGTCGGTCTTGCCGGTTGAGGGTGCCAAAATCAGGACAGCTGAGCCACTCTGGAAGTGGGTCTCTGCGGTGCTGACGTACCTCAGCGGCTGCTCAGTCCTGGTGCAGAGGGAGTCTGGATTGGAATCTCTCAGGCTTAGTTTGCTGCAAGGGGTCCGGTACCCCAGGTATTGGTGCTGTGCGGCTCTGGTCGGTCTTGGTGTCCTCTCACTCGGTGGGGGCACATATCGGACCTTCTGGGGCAAAAGTACCTCTTCCTGGGCAGCTATTGCACTGGGCTGGCCAGGGAGCTGCAACACAGTGAACCAGACTCTGCTTCTTCGGTGCCTGCGGACTGCAGGGGAGTAGCTCCTCTTCTCCAAGAGAGATTGATGACAATTGGTGAAGGGCTGACAGTCTACCAGGGTTCTTGGCAGATGCTCAGCTGCAGGAAGAGTCACTCGGTCACGATTATCGTGACTGGTGCAGGGTTTGGTGCCAAAAGTCCACAGCAAGTCTTCAGTTCTCGTTTTCTCATGGCTCTTCTTTGTCCTATATTTCTGGATCTGTAGAATCTATATTCCTGGCATCAGGGATGTCACCTAAATACTCATTTTAGGGGCATTAAGAGGAGTGACAGGTAGTAGCCAATGGGCTACTTACCTTTAGGGTGACTAACCCCCTTCCCTCTCCACTCCCCCATATGACCAGTTCCTGTGCGAAGTGGGCATAACCCTGACCCAGTGAGCCTAATTCCACCAAAAACCAAGGTGGTCCAGGTGCAGGGGGTGACATTTCCCATCTGTGGGGAAGGCTGTATCGCATATCAAAGGCGGCAGAGGCCTTTGAAGCCTCATGCCTTGATATGCTGATTATTTATTTATCAAAAGAAGGGGGAGGTAGAGGTCAGAAAAAACAGAGAACTCACCCTCCTATGCGTACTGTAATAACTAATAATCTGTTTGATTGGACTATCTTTTCTTAAAATAGCCCTCACCCACCAGGGTTTCCCCTTGGTGGCATGCTTCATCATGGGGTTCTTACTGTGCCGCTGCGGAACAGGGCGTGCTGCAACCGACGGGTATGTGGGAGCACTTTGATCATATACTATGAAGTATGTAGAGGTATAAGAGTGGGAGGGTCTTCTCTAGTGAGAAAAAAGGTTAAAAATACGTGGCTAAATAGTGAAAATTATGTATTCTTACCTCTAGCTGGTATGTTTAAAAATGGGGAAAATTAAAGACATACTGTTATGTGCATGTATTTCAGCGGTCTACATGTTTCAAGCCCTACCCCAAGGCTATTCATCAGAATCACCTAATGATCCCTTTTGCCACTCCTATTGAAAAAAGACTCTTGTGCGAGTATTCTTCATGAGTAGAAATATTATATATAGACACACACCCAATTGGTAATGTTCCTTTTAGATCTGAAAAGATACGAGAGAAGATTAATCCGTCATATAAATGGGTGTGAAGGGTTATGGGACACATCACCATGTGGAGCACGTGATATATTTTTCTCTCACTATTGGTGGTGAGAAATATTGTTTAGGTGCTACCCAGAATAAGGCGTGATAAATAAAAGGACAACATAGAAAAGACAAACAGCACACACATACACGCATCATATCCAATTCAATGCCAGCATCCGTATTCTTTTGCGAGGTTTTGATTGTGACCGTTGGCTGATATAAGTCAAGAAAGGAACATACATGTTTTACGCCAGATTTTGATCTCATGAGCTCAGACGGGGGAAGTGACGCTATTAGTCAAACTCTGCGTAAGAAAGAAGAAATCACAGGGTACTGCTTTAGGGGAAAGCGAGTCACAAGGTAATGCACTGACAGGGAAACAGTGTATCGGGGGTACCGTACTCACTTCTTCAAAGCTACTCCCTTGCCTAAGGAGTTAGCCTGCCTGCAGCTTTGACAGTGTTGGTGTGCACGCGGGTGTCTCTATATGACAGGAGGCCGGGCAAGGGCGTGAGTGTCCTTGCGCCGGCTTGGTCTAGAGTGCCGACTTGCGCAGATGGCTGTCTTGTAATGGAACTACTTCCTGTTTGTCTGGCTTTCAGTTTCAGGGTCGTCTGTTTCAGTCGGACTGTACGAGTAAACAGACGTTGTCAAATTTAGTGACATTTTCACATAAAACAGAGTGATAATACGAAATTGGGAATAAACCCTGTGTGTTATATCTGATCTTTTTACATTTGGAACATCAATCAATGATTCCTGTCAATAACTAGCAAAAGAAAATTATTGAAGGAACCGTTAAAACGAGGTGTTTTTTTTTAATGAAAACATATGCTTTTATGGCTCTTGTCAAACTTAGGAAAACTGGCTACAGGGTATGTTTTCATTCAATCCCTCTATATGAGTTTTTAATCTGAATACTCAACGTTTTCCTTCTTGAACAGTTAGGATTCACTGCGGATTTGTTCAAGAATGGTCCAGTGTAAATCTTGCACTGTGTGTCTTTTTTCTATGTAGTGAACTGACATTTTTGAGGTTGCACGTTCACATCTCAGATTGCTGCGGTGTTCGCAGATCCGGGTCCTAACCATGCGTGTCGTCATCCCTATGTAATGGAGATTGCACAGGCAAGTAATCATGTATATGACACATTTGCGAGTCGCAGTTAGTGAATTCTCTGTTCCCGGGTTGTCTTGTTATTAAATGTTAGCTGTTTGGTTGTTTTTGTTAGGTTGCAGACAGACATGGGTGGTGGCCTGAGGGGGGGGGGGGGGGGGTGAAGCTCTGTTTTGTTTGCGAGTCACCCCTTACGCGTGGTCTGGTATGGAACACCATATCTCTGAGACTCCTTCTGCGTTTATCTGAGAACATAGTTTTCATACTTCATAGTATATGATCAAAGTGCTCCCACGTACCCGTCGGTTGCAGCACGCCCGTTCCGCAGCGGGACGGGAAGAGCCCTATGATGAAGCATGCCACCAAGGCGAAACCCTGGTGGGTGAGGGTTATTTTAAGAAAACTTTCTGTTTTCTACCTAATATAATGAGTGGAAAGAAAGTCCAATCAAACGGACGGACTCTCTTTTAGTTATTACATGCTGATTACTTAGCCATCCTGCTTGGAGGAGCTGACAACACCTCCAGCTAAAGCAGGCATTGTTTCTGCCCTCGGAGAGCATGGGCTCTCACCTCATGGGGTCAGAAGTTGTCTGGGGTGGCAGGCTGATCTACACCAGTCAGCCAGTACACTAGAGTTTGGTAGGGTTTCAGGGGGCACCTCTGAGGTGTCCTCTGGGTGCAGGTATTAATACATCAATCACTGGAATCAGTGTGGGTTTATTGATTGAGATGTTTGATGCCAAACATCTTTAGTTTCAGTGAGGCCATCATGTAGCTGGGGAACTCTTAATCACCAGTGCCCAGTTCAGATCCTCAAGATGGCTTCCCTGTTCACTAGCAATGTCCCAGAATCAACGTGGACATCACAGGAGCATATCTGCTCATGCAGATATGCCCTCACATGTAATCTAAAGCACCCTGGCTTAGGGTTGTAAGGCCTGCTGTAGGGGTGACTTACTTCTATTACATGCAGTTGGCTGCAGGCATGGCACAAAGGAGGTGTGCCATTTCATGTCTTCACTTTTCTCTGCACCATGTCATGTAGCCTGCAATGGCAGTTTGCATGAGTGTGGTGAGGGTTCGCTTAGGGCGGCACAATACATGCTGCAGCCCTTAGGGACCCTCTTTAGCCTCCCTGCCCTAGATACCAGGGGTACAACTTGCTAGGGACCTACAGGGGGTGCTAAAGGTATTTCTAATTGGGGGAACAATTGTACAGTTTTAAGGAAGGAGATCTGGCACTGGAGACCCGGTTAGCAGGAACCCAGTGCACATCTGTCAAAATTGTGTCAAAAACCAGGTAAAAAGTGGGGGGTGACCATGTCAAAAAGGGGCACTTTTCTACACCATGTCATTAAACTCTTCTGGAATCGGAGATGAGTGCAAATACTCCGTAATCAAACAGCTATTAATTTCCTGATTCTGGCAGTCTGGGCAGAGGAGGAAGGATCCACCAGTTCGAGACGTTTTGAATTGAGGCACAGTTAGTGGGCCAAACTTTAAGCACAGATACCTTGTTTGCCACTACATCTGGGGTTTTGCTGAAGACAGTTCCACAGTTTGCTTCATGAGCTATGGAAACTGCTTTAAAAGTGAGACTTCTGTCTTTGCCAGGTGTGATGTCAGTATGCATCTGTAGGTAGATAGATAGATCCCCTTATACTATAAGCCCCTTATAGAGGGCCTGTCACTGCCTTCTGCTTACTCCATTCTAAATGTTTTGTTACACACTAATTCTTCAAGTGGCCCTTCCCTCAGATATTTTGCTCCTCTGCCATTCAGAAGGCATTAGTTTGCACCCTACCTGGAAAAATTACCCGAAGGGTTTTAGGGAAGTTAAAAAACTGGCTTGTTGGAACACAGGTGGTTTGAGGGTATGGGGTAAAAGTAGGGTGTGGGTTAGGGGGATGGGTTTAAGGGTGTGAAGTTGGTGTTCTGCATCCAGCACACGTCTGTTTGTAATTTGAAATAATTTGTTAGTGGGTGGGAGGAGGTGGGTCATAACCCTATTGCCCATGTGTGGACACATGAGAAGCTTAAGATGAAAACAAGTTCTTTCACTTTATTTCTCACAAGTTGTTTGGTAGAAAGCCCACTGCTACGCAGGTGAGCATGTTTGCCAGTATATGGTGGTACACTGGGTGCCCTCTTTTCCCCTGCAGTTAATTGATTGATCTTGCTTAATTCTTCTTACTCTTCTTACTATCTGCTCCTCTAGCAGATGTCCATGTTTATTCTGTAGTTCCCACCTTCTTGTACGCTGGTACAAATACTCTGGATCGCTCCTTCTTTTTGCAGTGTGAATCTTTTCTGGATTCACATGCTGTGCATTATTCCGCCATCTAATGGTTGGGTCAGGTATTTTCTCCTTTTTGTAGTCCTCTTTTAGATTTTTTTCTTTGGTGGGCGCCCACATACCCCTATTTGGTGTCCCTTGTAAAGTCATGCTGCTTGCTTCCTCCAGAAGCCCCTACCTTTGGTCGCCATCTTCAGATTTTGTTTTTCTGCCATTGGGTCTGGATGCTTGCTGAAGGATCGCCAATACGGGGAAGACAGTTTTGTAGAAGTTTGTCAAACATTAGCGAAATTGAAGACCACCACCAGTGACAAGGTGCTGGAGGTGATATCTGCAGAAAAGGAAGAGATTCCCTGAGAGAATTTTTTCGAGAATGCCTCTCGAGTGAAGATGAGGAAAACGTTGCAGAGGAAGCTGAAAGGGAAACTTCAGTCGTAGATCTGGTGATCGTCAACATCAAAGGCCAGGCGACCAAAAAGACAAAGAAATCAGTAGGAACAGATCCATAGACCTCTGGTAGCCCCACTGATCTCTCGAGGGGATTCTGTTGGAGGAAAAACTCCTGAAAAACCCAAGTTGTCCAAGGACTTGACTCCATATAACGGGCTGCCGAGGTTGAGGGAAAAAAGAGTCCCCTCAAGGCCGAAATGGCCATCCTTCTCCTTAAAAAGAAAGTCTGAAGAGCTTCAGAATACCGGCGAAAAAGTAGACGCCAAAGAATCTCACAGAGAAGGAAGTCAAGGAAATCTAATCACTATTGACCCCTGAGCCTCAAAAAGAGGAGGAAAAACTCTTCTATGAAAAGGAAGAACAACTGCAGGAGGGGGTGTACCAAGGTTCAGAGGAGTCTGATATAATGAACCCCAGTGGCAAGACCTGGAAAGAGACTCCCCAGAGGAAGGAGTGGACAGTTATACATTGAGGCATTTGCCTCCTAATGACTTTGGGATGTATAATTTGTTAATAAAGCAGGCTGCTGAGAGATATGGTGTGAAGCTAGAAGAAGACAAATCACAATCATGTTTTCTGCTGGAAACATTGGTACCAACACAGGCAATGAATAAATTACTGCCCATGTTCCCTAGACCACAGCAGGGATTAATTCAAGGAACCAGTCAATTGTAGATCAGCAACTCCAAGGGCAGAGAAAAAGTATAACTACTCTTCAAAAGTCCCTGCATATATTATAGGCACTGTACCTGCTGACTATTATAACATCTACAGCAAGCAAAAAGGCCAACGTTCTATCAACCACAGGGCCGCCTCCAGAGAATGAGAGCAAGAGTATGGACCTTATGGACGCAAAGTCGAACGAAGTGCTGCCAACCAGGGGCACATTGCTAATTCAAATGCACTACTCAACAGACACGCCCATCAACACTGGGAGGAGATGGGTGAACTAATGATATACCTTTTGGAGCAATACAGTAAAAGGGCAACACATCTGATAGAAAGTGGCAAGAACATCGCCAACAACTGCCTAACATCCGCATTAGACGCGGCGAATACATCAGGCTGGCAGATGGGCATTACGCTCGGGCGCCATTCTCGATTGAGAATTTCAAGAATCAAGACAGAAGTCCGGGCTAACATCCTTAACACACCATTCAACAGAGCGCAGTTGTTTGGAAGCACAGTGGCTGAAATGCTCAACCAATTGAAAACGGACAATTAGACAGCTAAATCCATGGGTGCACTGCAGTTTCGGGGAGAAATGCAAAGGGGAGCATTACCTTCGCGCAAACCTTCAGGCAGAGGGAGCTGCCAGGCAGAACTTCCCATCAGAGTTTTCAAGGTGGCAACCAGTCGACCACGGCACAACTGAGCTGGCAGTATCGGCAACAAGGACACCAGCCTTTTTGTGGAAGAACCAGAGGAAGGGGGCAGCCACAAAGAGGCTCAGCCCCTACCAATAAGTGACTTGCCATCAACAAACAGCCTTTCATATCCACCAACTGTGAAAGGCCAAAACTAACATTTTTGTCTTCTACACACAACACCAGTAGGAGGCAAATTAAAAACCTTTCTCCAGGAGTGGAGGAAGATAACTTCAAACAAATGGATACTTAATTTAATTCAGATATTACATAGACCTAAACAAATTCCCTCCAGAAAGTGGACCTAAAAGGAAGGTCCATTCCAAGGAGGAATCAGATCGTCTCCTCAAGAAGGTAGAGGAATTGCTGGACAAAAGAGCTATAGAAAACATATATCCTAATCTCAAAGGTAGATGGGTCTCTATGACCAATTCTAGACTTCAGGTTCATAAACAAGCTTATGAAAACAAAGGTTGAAGATGACAACATTGCAAGAGGTCATACCACAATTGCAAAAAGGGGATTACATGGCAACATTAGACTTAAAGGATGCCTACTTGCACATTCCAATGAATGCAAAGCACAGAAAATATCCAAGATTTGTGGTGAACAACAGTCTCTATTAGTTCAAAGTACTGGCGTTTGGAATAAAATCTGAAAAATAAGAAAAAGGGTATCTACGTCTATCCTTACCTAGACAATTGGCTAATAAGAGCAAGCTCCTACAACAAGTGCAAAAAAGATACTCAACAGGTGATGAAGACACATTATACACTGGGTTTCTCGGCCAACATGGAGAAGTCGTCTGCAGAACCGAAACAGGAAAAGATCTTCAGGGGAGCAAGAATCAATTCAGTACAGGTAAAGGTTTTTCCCAGCGAAAAGAGAACACAATCTCTATTGACAGAACTCATCTTTACCTGAAGGGGCAAGTTCTGACAGTGAGGAAATTATTAGGGAAGATGGCTTCAGCAGCTCTTTAATCCGATATGGGAGACTTCACATGAGACCAATACAGGAATGGTTACAAAGCCAATGGTCACAAGTAACAGGGAGTTGGGATGAACTAGTGGTTGTCACACAGAAGGTACAGGAAGAAATAGCGTGGTGGAACAGATTGCATATAACACAGGGAAAGACAATTGCACAACCTACTCTAACAGTGACAATAACCACAGACGCCTCACATATGGGCTCGGTAGCTCACATGGCCCACTCAAAATATGGGGAGTCTGGAAGGAACAGGATGCAGTGCAACACATCAACGTCCTAGAATTAAAGACAGTTTTTCTAGCCTTGAGGGCTTCCCAAAAACAGCTATTAGGGAAGACAATATTGATTCAAACAGACAATGCAACTATGATGTTTTACAAGGACTCAATCCCATCCCTTATCAAAGCTAGCCCAAGAACTCTGGAAATGGGCACTACAGAGGAAGATAGAAATCCAAACAGTCCATCTATCAGGAAAGGACAATGTCGAGGCAGACAGACTGAGCAGACAAGCCTCATGCTCCCACAAACGGGAACTGAACCAGGGAGTAGTCAAAAAGATCTTTTGGAAATGGGGAACATCAGCAATAGATCTGTTTGCTACACCTCAGAACGCAAAATGCCAAAACTTTGCCTCCAGACAACCATACCACCTATCCGTGGGGAATGCACTGTCGATAGACTGGTCAGGGATATTTGCATACACTTTTCCCCCGATTTCTCTGTTAGACCAAGTGATCAGCAAATGCAGGACAAGCAGAATGACACTAATATTAACTGCCCCTCAGTAAGCAAGACGAACATGGTTCTCAAAACTAATGGAACTAGCCCAAGGGAACTTCCTAAAACTATCAAAACAACAGGATCTGTTGTCAATGGAAAAAGGAAAGATACTACACTCAGAACCAGAGGCTTTGAGCCTAGCAGCATGGCTTCTGAGGATGTAGAGTTTGGTCATCTAAAGCTACCAGAAAGCACAATGGCTTTTCTAAGAGAAGCAAGAAAGCCAACAACAAGAAAGTGTTACGTAGCAAAGTGAAAGAGCTACTCATTTTGGTGTATTAAACATTGACTAATAATGAAAAATACTAAGGACAAAATAGTGTTAAAATATTTAACATATCTTCTAGAGGACAAACTAACATATGCATCTTTAAAAGTTCATTTAGCAGCAGTAGTGGTTTACACCGGCCATATTGGAAGACGTTTTTTCACATAACCGGTAATAAAGAGGTTCTTGGAAGTAGCAAAAAGAATAGCATCGCCAAGGAAGGTTCCAGCACCCACATGGAATCTAAATGTGGTACTCACACAATTAATGAAAGCACCCTTCGAAGCAGGACACAGGGCACTGTTACAAATACCGACCTTTATGTGTAGTTTTGCAGCTTGAAACATTTTCTGGATTCACAAGCGACACGCCCACCTCCACCAAGATGATGATGGAGAAAGCAAAAAAAAAAAAAAAAAAGGAATCTGAAGATGGCGACCAAAGGTGGGAGCTTCTGGAGGAACCAGTACAAGAGCACA
Source organism: Calotriton arnoldi (assembly GCA_963921515.1). Lineage (NCBI taxonomy): Eukaryota > Metazoa > Chordata > Amphibia > Caudata > Salamandridae > Calotriton > Calotriton arnoldi. The sequence continues at coordinate 322,661 of CAWUFW010000086.1, forward strand.
AGGCACACCAAATGTGGGGGTATGTCGATACCCACCAACAAAGAAAAAATCTAAAAGAGAAGGACTACTAAAAGGAGAAAATTCCGGACCCACCACTAGATGGTGGAATAATGCACAGCAAGTGAATCCAGAAAATTCTTCAAGCTGCAAAACTACACCTAGAGGTAAGAATCTATACATTTTCACGCATGGCTTTTGGTTAAGGATTCTCCTGTGACTGCTGATAGTGGGACACCTTGATCAGCTCATGATTCTGCATGGGTCTATTCTCCATTCCCTCCCCCACCCAAGCACTTGCTTTACTGACTACACATGATTCCATTAACAGGTTCACATCTTTGTTGGACTTACTCTTGGGGTTTTCCTAGAATGATTGACCTCTATTTTTTGTCCCATCTAGTAAGTTGTCTGGTTCTCCAATAACAAGGATGGATTGCTCTCAATGCTATGGCACAGCAGCACAAGACACTCTCCCGTTCTCTTCCCCGACAATCAGGTATCCAAAGAAAGGAGCAATTACTCCTGTATGGTCAGACTAATGGCACCCCAAAACTTTCCACGTCCCCTGGTCCATCATTGCCTGCCCTTCAACCTCGGTGCAAGCTGCCGATGCTGTCTGCCACTTCACTCCAGTAACAACCCCCGCGCTGGTCAGAGGACAAAATCCGGGTCCTAATTGCGCTCCCAGTTACAAAAGGGGCAGACAGCTACTCACCGGTGTTTTTGATGAGTTCGAGGCATCTTGCACTATTCTCATTGGGGCCACTGCTTTTTACTGCGGTCCCCAACACACCCATGTTCAATCTCAGTAGACTATCGGATGCCAACTTGTCCACAGCTGTATCTCTCTTCGTCTTCTCGAGAGACCCACAATACCTGACTGAACAATCCTCTCCATAGTCATCTCTCCTTCATGTTGAAAGTCACTGCTCCGTTGTGTAGATCATTCTGAGCGCTTTTCATCACAGAGTGTGTGGGGCACCACAGCCCTGCATCGTGCCTACTCAGTGCCAGGCTCCTCAACTACTTACATTTATCACAAAGTAGAATAATAGATGTTGTGTAATGTAGCTAATAATGTTTGCCTAGTTAGACAGCTGGATTAAGGATTCTACCCCGTGCCACAGATTCCCATTTAAAATTAGATCCAATGTAGGAATGGTTAAAATTGCTGTAATTCTAAGATTAAAGTAAGCACGTTCTGGATTAAATGGAGTGGAAAAGTGTAACATTATCAAAAGGCTAAGGGGTGGATGGCATAGAGGGACCAAGCATCGGGTGTTAACATTTACAGATGATCACCCGTTAAGATGTCGTAAAATGAACGAGTTTGAAAAATTAACTTTCGTCCTTCACAACAGGAAATGTATAGTGGTTCATAACCCAATGAGGCCCCGTAACACTTCAGGGTGGTCGAGTAAGTGACCGCGCCATCTGTGGATGTGTGGGAATCGTTTGCTGTTGCGCAGATCTTTAAGCTGGGCTTGTGCATGGAGCTTGAAGGGTAAAGAAAGTAGAATTGGACGTAAAACAAAGGCCATCATTCACTAGTCAGACCTGCGCACAATGGAGTCATCTAAAGGTTTCTGCAGAGAAGCAAAGGATTCATCAGTAGTAGTCTCTTCAAAGTAAGGCTTCAGCAGGTTGGTAACAGCCATGTGCATTAAATAATTCTTGGACTTAGTTCACTCTGCAAAAATAAGGACTGCATCGTTCTACAGATTATACGTGGACTTATTAAAGCCGCTGTAGTGCTGTCTTTGGTGAATGTACCAGTAATAAAGTGGTTCAGTAACGATGTAGTTGGTGTTAGCTAGATTTATTGAGTATAACAATACGGAGAAACACCCCAGCCACCAGGCACCTTCCAGCTCCTGCTCTCCTCTCACAACGATCTTCTCCTGGAATCCCAACACGCAAGGATTCCAATCGAATGGTGACATAGCCCATCTCACTGTGCTCAGGGTGACACCAGGCAACCCAATTACCACACATCTCCCCCCTTTATAAAAAGTTTTAAAAAACTAACACCAAAACACCTGTGCATTACAACCGAACAAAAGGGAAACAAAAAAACACAAGAGCCAGCGACTACTGGGGACCGAGCAGCTTCAGAAACTCATTACAGCATTAAATTGAACTGAATCTTTTAAGTAATTAAGAGGGACCACTGGTCTAACACTCCTTCTCACAGTTGGAGGACTCACTGTTTTAGAAGGTCTGAAACTCCTTCTCACATCTGACACACTCCTGCCACAGCCGCCACAATCTCCAACCCTTGTCTCCTCTTCGCCCGTACCAAAGTTCCACACAGACATTCGATTACGATTCCACACTCTATCTGTAGTTTTTACAGCATTCTTAAATAACCTCACCACCTGAATGGGTTTCGAAAACTTTGCCCGTACCCCCGGCAACCTGATTCTTACCCAATCTCCTACTTTCACAACAGTGATCTTGACGCGTTTCTTGTCGTCAAACAGTTTCTTCCTCATGCTCATACTTTACTTTTCCTTGTCCAACAGACATCTTTTCACTACTTTCTTCACACTTACTCAAATCCCAGCTAGGTGTTAGCAGACAACTCACACTTCCTTTCCTAAAGAGTTCAAACGGAGCCTTGCCCATCACAGAATAAGGTGTTACACGGTACGCACCTTTCTGCGTACTTCATCCCTCCAATCCAAACCACCATCCTTGGCCACTCTAATGGTTTCGTTTAACACCCGGTTAAAACGTTCCACAACACCGTTCGACTCTGAGTGATATAAGGCACACTTGGCATGCACAATTCCTCTTTCAGACAAAAAAACTTCCATCTCATTTGACACCAACTGCACACCATGGTCAGTCAACAATTTGCCAGGTATGCCCTCACGTCCAAACAGATCTTGTAAGAAAGTTATTACATGCTTAGTTTCAATGCCCTTGGTAACAACTATCTCTGGTCAACGTGAAAACAGATCCACCAGAACCAATACATGGTACGACCCACTTCGATCATGAATGGGCCCCACAATGTCTAAAGCAATTTCCTCCCATGGACCCTTTAGCAAATGTGTCATCACCTTAGGTTGTACTCTGCATCAAACTTTTATCACTCATCATGCATTGCACACACTTACGGACCGACCTCTCCGACTCCAGATCCATACCCAGCCACCAATAGGTTACCCTCAATCTTTCCTTTGAGATGCCCAAGTGACTTTCATGTGCTAACTCGAGTAAAGCCCTACGCAACATCACCGGGGGCACTAGCTTGGTCCCACAAAACAACAAACCTTTAGTCTCAGACAATTCTTCTCTAACAGACCAACATTTCTGACACTCTCAATTGGAACAACCCTTCTTACTCCACCCTGACCTCAATCTCTCAAAAACTTCTTGAATACCTGCATCTTCCTCACAGCTTTCCGCCGCTCCTCCTCTGAAATGGTGGCACCCGCTACAACACAAACACACACTTTCTCTTCAATTTCCTCCTCATCATGTCTTGCGGTTGAGTCATACTCGGGCACCAACCTTGACAAAGCGTTGGCGACCACACTCCTACACCCAGGGATGTACTCAACCACAAAATTGTACTCTTGCAAAGCAGCAATCCAGCGGGTAATCCTCAGTGATACAGCATCAATGCCTTTATTAAGAAATATTTCTCTCAATGGCTTATTATCCGTTTTCACACAAAACTCTGCACCCCATAAGAACGGTTTCATCTTCTTTACAGCCCAATGAATCGCTAAAGCCTCTCTCTCAATGACCGAGTATCTCATTTCCGGTCCACGAAGGCTCCTAGATGCAAACATAATGGTTCTCGTGTCTGGCCCTTCTCCCTGCAAAAAGATTGCTCCTAGGCCCTTAAGACTAGCATCAGTGACAATGGTGCTCTTCATGCTAGGATCGAAGCTTCTCAAACTGGGTGCCTCCGCCAGCTCCTCCTTCAACTTTACAAACTCTTCACACCTGTCGTCCCAACAAAATGATACACCTTTCTTCAATAGAAGTCTCATTCTTGAACACTTGGATGCAAAGTTAGGAATTAATTTACTATAATACGCTGCCATCCCTAAAAATTTCAACAAGTCTTCCTTTCCAGTCGGAGACACCAAATCCCTTATGGCATTGATCAAACTGAATTTTCGCTTAACTCCATCCTTAGACACCTCCTGTCCCAAATACTCAACGAAGGACTGCCTGAACTTGCACTTCTCTCTCTTCATCATCATATTCACACATTCCAACCTCTTAAGAACCATCCTCACCCTTTAATCATGCACTCTGGTATCCGAACCAAATATCAAGATGATATCTTGATACCTGCCACTTCCTTCAAAACCTTCTCCACGACTCTCTGAAAAACAGAGGCTGCAGAAACCAACCCGAACAGCATCCTTTTAAACCTTAGCCCATCTCACTGTGCTCAGGGTGACACCAGGCAACCCAGTTACCACAGTAAGTTATGCGACCACTGTTATTGTTATTATGGCTGTACGTTTACTTTATTTATCAAAAACAAATAAAAGATATTTTAAAAAATATATAAATAAGGCCTGCAGTTTTAAGTCACTCTGTTTATCTGATGTTGCTGAATCTCACAACCAATGCGGCCACGTGGGCAGTACGTTCTCATTTCACTCAACAGGTTTCTTTACTTTCTATACTTTTGTAGTAGAGCTGCTGGCTCAGTCCTCTGTATTTCTGCATTGAGGTCCATGCAGTTCCTTTCCTTTAATGTACGATTATGCAGGGTCCTGTGCACATTTGGTTTATTAAAAGAGTTGCTTGCTTTGCTAGCTACAGAGGGAATGAACAAACAAGCCAGGGATGCAGACTTGGGTGCTTCTTTCACCAGGAAATGACTGTACCTTTATCTTTTTTTTGTAGACGCCCCCAGAACTACACAACCATCGAAATGAACAATCAAAGAGAGACCTCGGTGGACTTTTGAGCAGCCTGGAAGATCTGCGGTGAATGATACTCGCGTTTGATGTGACTGGAATACAGAACTGAAACGAACTTGATTACTCCTCTGTTCTGTACACTGAACTTTTTCTTGAGAAAAAAAAACCTCTCAAATATTATTTTTATAAGGTACACTTGGAGAGACTGGGTGATTTGCTCCAGTCCCTTCAGCAATTTTAGAAGTCTAATGAGAAAGGTACGAGGTGAGAAATAGAGGTTTTCTGGCTACAGTTGGGGAATGTGTGCTCCGAGCACCCGGTGCCCCTCCTAGTGGTAATTCGAGGGGGGTCTATTATGTCTTTTCGATACCCCTTTACTGGACATTTTCAATGTTGCACCGTACGCCAAGTATTTGTTGTATATAGAACAATAAGTTTTAATAATATCTGTGATCTATGACCGAAAACAAGTCCAAGGAAATCTCAAGTGCCCTTTCATTGTGGATGTTTTAGCCCTGTAAGCGCTCCAATGGCCGACAGGCAGAGTCATTTACAGCCTATCCCTGGCTGGCGTCATTATGCAGTACTGCGCCTGCTCTATGCCATCCCAGCCATGTAGGCTGAGCAGGGATATTATCGGCAGCACTGACGAGAAGCATAAAGCTGGTGCTGGCCAGAAGTGTCATGGGGGCTTTCCTCAAGCGATTTGTTTATTCTGTTTGACAGTCAGATTGTTATTTTCATTTATAAGAAGGAACAAAAAAACAGTACAGAGACAAAGAAAATATTAGTTGATGCAAATTGTGGACCACGAATAACCGTAGAAGCAAATTACAAAGTTTCATTTTTTAATAAAACTCTTTCACAACCTGGCCATGAACTTGCTTCGTGATTCAGGAAAAATATCAGTCTCTTTCAGAGTCGTCAAGGGTCTGTTGGTTAGCTAAAAGGATAAGAATTTCAGAGCAAGGCATTATGACCAAGTCCAACCCTGCTAATTTCAGAAACACCCCTGTACAGCATAAAAAATAAACCCCACAGCTGCTAGTGCTCTATTTTTGTTTTACTGGAAAAAATCCTTCACTCAAAAGAGAGGCACAGTCCCAGCCCACAAATGGCAAGTTCAAGTTACTATCATTCTTTTTAAACACTTCACATATATGACCGGAAATGGTTTGGTCTCTTGTGTAGCTTATGCATCAGAGAACAGCTGTTTTCAGCTGATACAGTTAACTATCATCTCTTCTGTGAAAGCATCACGTGGCCCTTCGCTTCACGCCAGAAATATACGTAGAAGAGTAGCCCTGGTCACATCTACATTGTGAGGTGGTCATTATTATATCAAGCGGTGTGACCGTCAAAGAAGCTCCATCTTGAACTGTCCAAAGCTAGGCAGGGCCGGTGTAGCTTCTGACATGTTGCCATAAGGAAGGCAGGCTTGGTTGAGTGGTGACTGGGCGAGGCAGAGCTGCTGTTGTTGCTGCTGCTGTAGTTGTTGTTGACTAAGCAAGGACGTCATCTGCTGTAAAGTTCCAAGCACTTCCTGCTGGAAACGGTGCTGCTGCTGCTCATGCTGGCGTTCCATGCGATTCTGTCTTTCTGCCATTGCATGGAGGGCCTGTGTCAACTTTTGCACCTCTGCATGCACCACCTCCAGTTTCTCCGCAATTGCTTTTGAGTTCCCCACAGGTAGAGACTGGGCAAACGGCTGCCCGCTCCAGTGGCTGTTCTGGTTGGTCATGGAACATGCAGCGCCAGTTGGGATGGTCTGAGTACTGGCATCAGTAATCTGTGGTGAGAAAAAAAAAATCCATTTGAAATGTTACACATCTCCCACCCGATGAATCAAAATATTTACCAGTTAGAGAACATAAAATGTCTAATATGCATGCAAAGTTTCCTATTTATTCACAGTGGCCCAAGCAGTGCTTCTCGACTATCCTGTCCATTTTTCATTTTTTTCTTACAATAGAAGTTCCCAAGTCTAACATCACATCTAACTCTGTTAACACACATCCCACTATGATATTCAATTTGTAAAACTGCAGGCATGTGTAACTTCTGACTGTTTCCTGGTGTGATTTCCATAACCAAATGACTGAGTATTTCACACATTACCATTTCGTCCGACATTTTTGCCACAGTCCTTACACACATAAGGCAAGCGTGGCTCAAGACAGACAAGGCCCAGGCTCAAAACTGAGAAGGAGGTTGTTCCACTTATCTGTCTGTAGATAAACCTGTAGTACCTTTTCGCTGATGCTAGCACCGACAACTATGAACCCCCCCTATCACAGGTCCTCCTGTTCTTTTCTGTCGACATCATCCCGCAGTGATGAGATAAGCAGAATTATTTGAGTCAGGCAGCAGGAGTTTTGAGTCAGTATCACTGATTTCATGGGAGTGTGCACATTGTGGCCGGACCTGAACATTCTGGCCTATCTCAAGGTAGAGTGTGCAGGTCATTCAACCAATAATATCCAGGAAGTTCCTGCATCAGACTGACTTGTAGCATTGCAGAATGGCGAGCCCAACAATGTTTTTTTTTTATGTGTTTGTTTTCCAGCAAAGAGCAGGCACATGTGAACATTTATGTCTTAACACAGAACAGAAACAGTGGCTGGAGAGTGGTTAGTTAGTACTTACAACAATGTTTTTGCAGCATGAACGTATTCTATATTGAAATTCTGTAGAATGACTCCAACAATGGAACACTGCCACCTCAGAACACAATACAGCAAGGAATTTGTAAGAAAACGTGAAATTACAGACCCGAGATGAAATGTAAAACAAGGTACCATTATCACAAAATAGAAAGGTGGAGGAAATGCTACCGTACGTCCCTCCAACAAAAAGCTAGTATATCTCAAAAAGATACTGTGCATATAAAATACACTAAAGTATCACAAGGAAGACCGTTTCCTAGATTTTAGGAAAATGCTCGCGTTTATACACAGTTATAAATGGCAGAATTTCTGATTGAGTGGGAAAGCCATCCTTTATGGAAGAAGATGCCTCACACACATAATAGTGTCATGCTTCCTCTCCCCACCCTGGTAAGATGGTACCACCAGGGCAGACACTCAACCTTGTCGAAGACTTGGCAGTACAAGGGAGTTTTTGAATAACACTACTGGACAAAGCGGGATCCAGATAATCTAAAAATACCTTAGAGGTTCTCGGTTAACACCTTTATTAGTGAGGACTCTAGGTATGTCTAAAACACTGTATCAGATGGGTAAGAAGAGAACTATGGCTCAAACTTTCCAGCGGGAACGATTAGGTCCCCCAGCGTGGTGGACCTTTTGATGAATGTGTGACTACAAACGACACCACCCCCTCCCTGACCAGACTACTGGTATCCCCTAAATGTTAGGGTTGACCTACTGAGTTGGTTCTAAGAACACTCATGTAGGATTCACCGTGGTGCTTTCATTGGTAATATGTGCATTGACTTGTAGGATAGTTTGAGCCTTTGGTCTAAATTTGGGGATTCTAGAGCCCTGATAAATGCCCCAGACTGGATAGGCTAGTTATTGTGGGCAGAAACATGTTAGCTAATGTAAGACTGATTTGAGTCATTATTCTTTTTTTTTTACCTGCCCGATAGTGTTTTTAGACATACCTAGAGTCCTCACTAATAAAGGTGATAACTGAGGAACTCTAAGGTATTTTTAGATTATCTGGATCCCACTTTGTCCAGCAGTTTTATTGAAGAACTCCTTCCTTCCGCCAAGTCTTCGAAGAGGTTGAGTCCGCCCTGCTGGTACCATCTTACCTGGGTGGGAAGAGGATGCTGATGATGAAGCATGCCACTATTATGTGTGTGAGGCATCCTCTTCCATAAAAGATGGCTTTCTCACTTAATCAGAAATGTTGCTATTTATAACTGTGTATAAACGCTGAGCATTTTCCTAAACTCTAGGAAACTGTTTGAGGCATGTGAGCTGTAGATCACATGCTTTGCATACTCCTGCCATCTAGTGTTGGGTCCGGATGCAAGGATGTTGGATCTGTTTGCAAGTTGTTTTTCTTCGAGGAAGTCTTTCCATTCACTAGGTAAGGTGACTCCTCCTTTCGGTGATAGTGCGCATGGGCATCGACTCCTTTGTTAGTTTGTTTTTTTCCGCCATCGGGTTCGGGCGTGTATTGCTGCGCTCCGGTTCGAAACCGTTCTTCGGGTTTCCCTCTGTACGCAATCCACTCTACCCACGTTGGTATTGTTTGGAACGCGTATCCCACTTCTCCACGTATCATATTGGTAGAGGAAAATCTCTATTTCAATCGGAAAACTCCGGGAAGGCCGTTGGGCCTAACCGTGTCAGTCCACCTCGCAGTCGATGGACCGGACGCCATTAAAATTCTGTCCTCTGTGCCACGCGAAGTATCCACTCACCGACTCACACGAAGCGTGCAACTTATGCTTATCTCCGGAACACAACGAACAGGACTGTGACGAGTGCAGATTGTTTCAGTCTAAGAAAACGCTCCGCGATCGTCGGACTCGACGTCATGAAATGCAAAGCCAAAACATCGAATACACGACGGACATCTTTGGTGAAGGATTCGAGCAAGAAGAATTCGATGCACAAGGGTCAGAAGAAGAACAGGAAGAACTTGTATCCATTCCGGAATTGGACTCTGAGATGGAAGACGACATACTGCAAGATCAGCGAATCCAACTCAGACCAAGCAAAAGGCTTCGGTTCCACCCCCGCCTTCAGGCCACGGTCGGCACCGAGAAGATGTTTCTGATGCCCCGCCTTCTGGCTCGGCTTCGAAACACGTCGTTAAGCCTTCTGGCTCGGGATCGAGTCGGCCAAAGTCAGGAACCAAGCCAAAACCTTCAGGCTTGAAGCCAAAAACTGCTTCGGAGCCAAAACCCTTGACACCAAAATCAAAGACCGCTTCGGAACCGAAATCTTCCGTGCCGAAAAGTCATTCCACCCCGGCACCGAAGTCCTCAGTGCCGAAGCCGAAAAATGTTCTTTTGAAGCTGCAGGATCCGATTTTTGATGTTCCACCACCTAAATCAGACCCAAAACAAAAGGAACTTTATATTAATCCCAATACAGGACACTAAACCACCTCAGAAGCGCAAACCTGAGTCAGAGGACACACATGATCACATTCCTTTGAAGAGGAAGAATGTCGGTACTAACCCCTCTCCTCCTCCTCTTCCACCACATTCCCCTACACCACCTTCCCCACCCTTGGAACATTTACTTATTACACCAACTAACTCTCCTCCACCACAACCTGATGATGGAGACGGTGGGGATAATATTTTACCAGTAGATACCTGGAAAGACTACAGCACTGATTCACCCACAGACAATGACCCAGACCTTTACCCTGCAAAGCCTTCCCCTCCTGACGACAATGTAGGATATCTAGAATTACTTGCTAGAGCTGCAGAATATCATGGGGTACAATTACACAAGGAATCCCTAGATGAAGATTTCTTATTTGAAACCCTCAGTAACACACAAAGGTCTAGTCAGACTCTCCCTACGCTCAAAGGCATGACGAGACATGATGATGATATATTCAAAGACCCTGTTCATGCTCATATTCTCACCCCTAGATTAGAAAAAATATATAAGCCTGCTCCGTCTGATTCAGCTTTTATTAAAGGACAGTTACCACTAGACTCTTTGGTTGTCTCCAATGCCTGTAAACGGGCCAATTCACAAACTTCACGGGATGCCCCCCCTCCAAACAAAGAGTCAAAATTGTTAGACGCCTCTGGTAAAAGAGTAGCGCCCCAAGCAGCGAACCATTGGCGCATTGCCAACACCCAGGCCCTACTAGCCAGGTATGATAGAGCACACTGGGACGAAATGGAGCAATTGCTGCAATATCTCCCAGATGAGCACAAGGCTAAAGCTCAAGATTTAGTGCAAGAAGGAAAGCTCGTCTCCAATTCCTATATTAGGTGTGCTTTAGATGCTGCTGACACTGCAGCTAGAGAGATCAACACTAAGGTCTTACTCAGGAGGCACGGATGGTTGAGGATTTCTGGTTTTAAACCTGAAGTCCCACAATCCATTTAAAATATTCCATTTGACAAAGAGCATCTCTTCGGACCTGAAGTAGATAAGTCATTGGAAAAAATGAAAAAAGATACAGAAGTGGCTAAGTCAATGGGAGCCCTACAGTCTCCTTCTAATCGAGGCTCCTTTTGTCGCTCCTTCTATCGTGGGGGGGTCTAAGACCACGTCCTGAGACCATACTGCTGCCTCGTACAAAGGCAACAATCAATCCTCCTCCTCAAGAGGCTTCTTTAGAGGAGGGTACAGAGGTGGCAAAGGTTTCACACCACATAATTCCCCCTCCCCTAACAAGCAGTGACTTGCCTACCCTTCCCCCGATCATTTAACACCTGTCAGGGGATGTCTTCTACAATTCCTCCCCATTTGGCGATCCCTAACCACAGACAAATGAGAGTTAGGAATTATCCAGCATGGCTATTGCATGGAGCTTACCAACAATCTCCAAACATTTCAACCCGCTCTCACAAAATGTCACCAGAACATTTAAACCTGCTCAAACAGGAAGTCCAGTCTCTCTTGCTAAATGGAGCCATAGAGCCTGTACTGTTACAATATCAAGGGTCAGGTGTATACTCCCTGTATTTTCTAATTCCCAAAAAGGACGGCTCCTTGACACTTATTCTGGACCTCAGAGAACTAAATCACTACATACTGGCAGAGCATTTCCACATAGTGACACTTCAACAAGTGCTCCCACTTCTACAGCAGGGCGACTTTGTCTACTCTACACTTAAAGGACGCATATTTTCACATTCCAATTCATCTCGCTCATCGCAAATACCTCAGATTCATGATAACTGGACATCATTACCAATTCAAAGTACTCCCGTTTGGAGTCACCACTGCTCCCAGGGTATTTACCAAATGCCTGGCAGTAGTCACAGCTCATCTGAGAAGACAGCACATCCATGTCTTCCTATACCTGGACGACTAGCTCATCAAAGCCAGCACTTACCAAAAGTGTCTCCAACACACTCAATCCTCGATTCACTTATTACACCAACTGGGGTTTACAGTGAACGTGTTGAAGTCTCATCTACAGCCTTCCAACTCACAAACCTATCTGGGAACCACCATAGACACTCAAAGAGCTCTAGCCTCTCCCAGTGCAGCCAGAATTCTCAGTATTCAGTCCCTTCTTACTCATTTTCAGCCCAACCAATCATTACCAGCAAGAGTATTCATGCAACTGCTAGGAATGATGGCGTCTTGCATCGTAATTGTTCCCCACACAAGACTTCACATGCGTCCCCTTCAAGAATGCTTGGCAAGTCAGTGGAACCAGTCGCAGGGTCAGTTGACTGATCTAGTGTGGATAGATGGCCGCACCCATCGCTCTCTGCAGTGGTGGAACCCCCAAAATGTATCCAAAGGGCAGCCGTTCATCGACCCTGTTCCACAGACAGTGATAACAGCAGAGGCATCGCTCACTGGTTGGGGTGCTCACCTACACAATCCAAGGGTTGTGGAGTCTAAAGTACAAGAGTCTCCATATAAATCATCTAGAGCTACTAGCAGTGTTTCTAGCGCGCGGAGCTTTTCAAATTCACCTCATAGGCATAGCTGTCCTAGTCCGCACAGACAACATGACAGCTATGTATTCTATACAGAAACAGGGGGACAAACTCTCTCCAACTGTCACGCCTAGCACAAGCCATTTGGAAATGGGCTATACAGCACAAGATTTATCTCCTGGCAGAACATCTTCCAGGAGTAAACAATCAGATTGCAGACCTTCTCAGCAGACAGAGACAGCAAATCCACTAGTGAGAACTTCATCCCCAAATTCTCCTCCCCTACTTTCAGGAATGGGGATTTCCTCACATAGACCTGTTCGCCACAGCTCAGAACGCAAAATGCCCAAGGTTCGCCTCCAGGTTCCCACACCCGCTTTCCAAAGGCAATGCCCTATGGATGAACTGGTCAGGGATACTTGCCTACGCTTTTCTGCCTCTCCCACTCATTCCGTTGGTAGTTCGGAAGCTCAGACGAACTTCGATCAAATTGATTCTCATAGCTCCCACATGCGCACGTCAACCTTGGTTCACCACCCTGCTGGAGCTCTCAGTAGTTCCACACCAAAAGCTGCATCTCAACTCCAGTCTCCTCACTAGGAGCCATGTAGAAATCAGACATCCAAATCCCAAAGAACTCAACCTGGCAATTTGGCTCCTGAAGTCATAAAGTTTGGTTATTTACAATTACCACCAGACTGTATGAATATCATAAAAGAGGCTAGAAAACCTACTACTAGGGCATGTTATGCAGAAAAATGGAAACGGTTTGTTATCTATTGCAGCAATAACAATATCAATCCTCTTGATGCTTCTGTGCAAAACATCATCTGTTATCTATTACATTTACCGCAATCTGGACTAGCCTATAATCCATTTGCTTACATCTAGCAGCAGTAGCTGCATACTTACAAAACAGACGACACTTATCTCTATTCAGAGTACCTGTGATTAAAGCTTTTATGGAAGGATTAAAAAGAGTGATACCACCAAGAGTCCCACCTGCACCAGTATGGAACTTAAACATAGTCCTTACAAGGCTAATGAGTCCACCATTTCAACTAATGCACAGGTGTCAATTACAATTCCTCTCATGGAAGGTTGCTTTTCTCATCGCAATCACTTCACTTAGGAGAGTTGGTGAACTCCAGGCATTAACTATACAAGAGCCTTTCTTTCAGCTTCACAAAGACAAAGTGGTTCTTCGAACCAATCCTAAATTTCTTCCGAAAGTAGTTTCTGCTTTTCATATCAATCAATCAGTTGAGTTACCTGTGTTCTTTCCTCAACCTGATTCGGTAGCAGAACAAGCTCTACACACACTTGATGTTAGAAGAGCCCTACTATATTATGTGGAAAGGACAAAAGAATTTTGCAAAACAAAGCAGCTTTTTGTTGCTTTTTCGCCACCACACAAAGGCAATCCCATATCTAAATCAGGCATTGCAAGACGGATCGTGAAATGTATCCAGACATGTTATGTGAAAGCGAAAAGAACTTCGATAATACCCCCTAGAGCGCATTCCACTCGCAAGATAGGGGCTACTATGGCCTTCTTAGGGAATATTCCCCTAGCTGATATCTGTAAGGCAGCAACATGGTCTACACCGCACACATTCACCAAGCACTATTGTGTAGATGTGTTAGCGTGGTAACAAGCTAATGTAGGCCTGGCAGTACTTAAAACACTTTTTCAAACAACTGCAACGGCTACAGGTTAGCCACCGCTTTGGGAGTATACTGCTGTATAGTCTATGCAAAGCATGTGATCTACAGCTCACATGCCTTTTTTTTTTTTTTATTGAGCGTAAAAAACATAGCAGACATGTTAACCAAGGTACATGAAGCAGACAAATTTACATAATCTCCAATTTCATATTAAAATAGACAATAAATAGAACAAATTTCATACTCAATTTGTACACGATAAATAGGATTAGCAGGATATTCAGAAAAAAAGATAAGACCTATAAAATATCGAGTCTCATATTTAAAACGTACAGTGATAAAAAGCGCAAATTCATATCCCTTTTTAAATGGTGTGCAATACCAGCATTTTGGATAGCAGCTCAGTGAGAACATGTAACCCCTAACTTGACGACCTATGTGATTTCAGTCATTTCTTTGAAAAGGGGTACTTCATAATTAGTTTGATTCTACACCCTAATTTCTCTCCTGGGGACTACCCACCTTTTAACTGTTACGGAAACATGCAGAGGTTAATAACTGTTGATGTTAAATTTATACAAAAGATCACTTAAATTACATAGTGTCATTTGTTTGCGTGGTTGCAACATAGCCCTCCCAGGTCATCCCAAATCTCCGCAACACCCCTATCCTCTTCGCGTAGGCCTCTTCAAATTTATAGGTCCTTTCCGGCTTAAGTAGCCACTGAGCTAATGTAGGGATTTTCTGAGATCTCCAATTCTGTAATATTAAATATCTGGCTACTGCGATGGCTAGGAAAACAAAAACTTGCGTATATATTTATTGAGAGCTGGCCAACTACATAGGACAAGCATTTGCAATGCAATAGGTCTCGCATTATTAAAGTTTGAGCTATTGGTGTTGCATTATTTAGCAATGCCAATAGCTCAAAACCACACGCACGAGCGTGTAGGTCGTTTTCAGAAGCCCTCATTGGCTGTAGCGTGCGTTTTTTTTTTAAAACGGCACGCGATTGGGCAAAGGCGGGCGCATGTCCCGCCTTCGCTCCTCCCATTCCCGACGGTGGCCAGAACGCGCAGCAGCGCGCGTTCGCCTCGCTGCCGCTGCCGCGCTCCCTGGCCCCGCTCCTCTGTGGTGCGCGCGCACCACTGGTTTAGACAAGTGCCGAAACTAGAGAATCTGCTGTACATAAGTTTTACAATCACCTAGCCGTGGTCCCCGCGCAGCCCCCTCGTCCGATGACAGCAGCATCCTGTGCAGTGGAAGTGCAGGCTGGGAGGGTGCTGTGCAGCCCGGGGAGGTGCTGATGGGGATCCAGAGCTCGGTAGGGCGTGGGTGAGCCGGTGGCTCTGCTGCTGGCACCAGCACCGGGTGATTCAGACGATGTACTCGCTTTGATCTGCAGTTGTCGCTTGGAAGCAGACATGCTTTTTATTGTACAGCAAATTAAAATCGTGCAGGACTGTGGTGACACTTGAATAATCAGCTGTTCGTCCAATCGTCCAATAAACTTTTAGAAATGGTACAACGATCTGTTTTTGGGGAAAAATGTCTTCAACTTGGTTTGGATTTGTGCATGCCTGTGTGCACGGTGGTATAGCGCTGGGCACTTCAGTGAGCTGAACTCTACATCTTTGAACTTTCCTGTATCCACTGCAGTGTTTAGTTACCCACTGGCTTGTTTGTCTTGACGTCCTGCTGTTCTTTCGACACTCGGTGTGTGACCATTAACAGTGTTTATAATCTATCTGCGAACTAGGTGCTGCTCTCTCGCTGTCATGTTACTGTTTACTGTGTGAATATGCACTCAGTCTAAAGCGAGCCAACCGCTCGACCACATCACTCTAAGTTATTACTTCTTTACTTTGTTCCTTAACCTTTCAAATCCACACTCCTCTAACAAGTGTGGAATTGTATCAGCATTTTCTACATATTTTGCTGCGCCCGCATGCCTTATTAGACAAAAATGTTTCCTACGCAGACTTGAGTATCTGTCGTGCACGATTCTTTGAAACGATTGTTTGTCTGATGTCTGGATAGAGACCACGTGGGTTGCGATGCTCCTCTATTTCTCTGGGTTATCTGCAAAAGAGCAAGCGATTTATCTTAACCGACAGATTCATTCTTGCCATCAGCAAACTGAAAATCGATCCAAACAGCGTTTTTGTGATTTAGGTGTGAGTAACTCCTGAATTCCCTCAAATAAAATACCTTTCATGATCAAAACAGGGAGTTAAATATGGCCATATTTAGTTGCCAGGTCAGCCCATTAGTATTTTCACATGGGCACCGGACACAGGTCTGCTAAGAACAGGGCTTTGTGTGATGAGAAATGGGGGAGAGGTCTCTGAAAGGGCGTGGCTAGAGGTGTGGCAGATATTTCCCAGGAGACGTAGCCTATATAATTAAGGGTGTGGCTTAAAAGATGTAAGCTAATAATCCTGTGTGCCACACAACGTACCCCCTGAATTGTGTTTGGGTGCCTCTCTCCGAGCCTTCTGTTATTGCATCTAGGCATTTCACGCACAATAACGGACATTGTGTAAAATAGGCCAGACCTACTGACTTTGTCAGTGCTTGTTATCAGATATCTGAGTATCTGAAAGAGACACGTTAGTGACAGATTCCTTACCTTAGAATATCCCCAGGCGTCAGGCTGGATCCGGAAAGTTTTTTGCGTAGCAGTACCCTTGCGCGTCGGTAGGCGGCGTCGTGCGGCTCCGCGTCCGTCGTCGGCGTCGTGATCGCCGGGATGACGTCGCGGGCAGTACTTAGGCGCCGCCCCTGCGCGCTGACGTCAGTTCTTCTTTTTCCGCGCCAGTAAGCGCAGATCCGGGAAGAGCAGTGCCTAGTCACTTTTTGACTATCTTTTGTGAAATTTTTCACTGTTCTCTTCAACGAGTCTTCACGACTCCTAAGGTGTCGTAGGGATGCCCGGCTTTAAGCCCTGCGAGGTATGTGGTCGTATGATGTCCATCACGGACCCCCACCTCGAGTGTCTCTTCTGCCTCGGCCGAGGCCACGACACGAAGTCGTGCCCTGACTGCCGGAAACTTCATCCGAAGGCTTTGCGAGAGCGGTCTCGAAAGCTCCTTGAAGTCCGGCAGTCGGCTCCGCGCCGCAGCAAGCCCCGGTCCCGGGAGAGGTCGAGGGGCCGGACGCGGAGTCCCCGCCGTTCGTCGGAATCCAAGTCTTCGCGCTCCTCCGGTAAGTCGAAGCACAAGAAGTCTAAGCGGCGTCATCGCTCTAAGACTTCGCCTCGCCGGTCGCGCGACTCGGCTGAGGTCCCTGTCGGCACCGTCCCCGCCCCGCGGCCCCGGACGTGCCTGTCGAGTTGCCCCCGCATTACCCGTCCTTCCCGGGTTCGGGGGCGACTCCGGCCGAGTACAGGAATTCCTGTCGGCCATGGCCCGCCTCTTCGGGCCTCAAGGTCCCCTCCGGTGCGCCTTCGGGCCCCGCGGGCCAGATGGGGTTGCTCCGGCGTCGCCGTCGACTCCGGTCCCGGCGTCGCCTGTCCCACCAGCCTTCGTCCCGGCCTCGGCTCCGGCCCCGGCCTCGACCCCGGTTCCGGTGGTGCCGCAACCTCCATCGACGCCGGTTGACCTAACCACGCCTCCGCCGGCGCCGATGTCCCCGGTGCCGTTTCCGACGCCGTCCGGGGCTCCGGGCGGCGTCGTTCCCCGGTTCTCCCGGGTCCGGACATGGAGCCGGACCGGCGTCGCCCTACGCCGGTTCCGGCGCCGATGAGGCCTTGGGTCCCTTATGTCCCTCCTCCTCCATCTTTTCAACCTGAGGAGGACCAGGAGAGCTGGGAGGGTCTGACGACCCTCTCACACAACAGTGCGAGTTTGACCCGGACTGGGTTGAGGAACTTGGGGATGCCAGTGGGCTGGATACCTCCCCCGACTCTGGCATGCTGTCTCCTCCCGTGGCAACGGAGGAGGGGGCTAATTTTGCAACGGTGTTGCGTAGAGCTGCTGGAGCCTTAAATCTCCAGTTGCCTACAGTGGCCGTCAGGACTAACCTCCTGACTGAAGTGCTTCAGCCGGCGGCCTCCTCTTCGGAGCCTGTGCTGCCGTTCAACGATGCACTCACTGACGTTCTTTTGGGTGCCTGGTCCAAACCCACCACAGGGGCTCCTGTGGATAGGAACGTGGCCCGACGCCATCGCCCGGCTCCGGGCGACCCCTGTTTCTCTCCCAACACCCCACCCCTGAGAGCTTGGTTGTCCAAGCCTCTGCCTCCCAAACAGCCTTCCCTACCGCCCCTCCGGATAGGGAATCCAAGCGCCTGGATCACTTTGGGAAGAAGGCTTTCTCTTCCTCCAGTGCTGGCTTGCGGTCTGTTAATACCGCTTGCCTCTTGGGCCGATACACCCACTCCCTGTGGGATTCGGTGGCTGATGTTTTGCCGCAGTGTTCTGAGGAGGTCCAGACACTGCTTACCCGCGCTATTGCGGAAGGGCGTGATGCGGCTAAGTATACCATCCGCTGTGGCCTTGATACCGCCGACTCGCTGGGCAGATCGCTTGCAACGACGGTGGCGCTGCGTCGCCACGCCTGGCTGAGAACCACTGGTTTTCAGGGGATGTCCAGAATACTCTCATGGACATGCCCTTTGATGGAGTCGGTCTCTTTGGTTCAAAGGCGGACCATGCGCTGGAGCGTTTCAAGGATTCACGGGCTACTGCTAAGTCCCTGGGCCTTGCTGTTGTGCGCCCTCCGCATACGTCTGCTTTTCGCCCCTTTCGTGGCCACGGAAGGGGCGCCCAGTCACGTCCACAGCCCGGCCAACGGCCCGCGCAGCAAGCGCCTTCGCGTGGCCGAGGACGTGGATACCGCCGTGGCGGTTCGGGCAACCAGCGTGCGGGTCAGGCCACCACCTCCAACCCGTCCGCGGCCTCCAAGCCCTCCTAGTCCCTCCTTTCAGGTGCACAGCACGCCAGTCGAGGGCAGGGTCCGCCATCACCTTCACCACTGGCGTCCCATCACCTCGGACAAGTGGGTCTTGGACATTGTCCGAAGGGGCTACTCCCTCCCCTTCGAGACCACCCCCAGCCATGCCACCTCAATTCCACCGCATGTCAGGGGATCACTTGGTGCTTCTACAGAAGGAAGTCACGGCCCTCTTGGCCAAGAGGGCCATCGAGCATGTTCCGACCCCAGAAGTAGGGCGTGGTTGCTACTCCCACTACTTTCTGGTGCCCAAAAAGGACAAGGAGGACATGCGTCCTATCTTGGACCTCCGGAACGTCAATCGCTTCCTCCGGAAGGAGAAGTTCAAGATGCTCACCCTAGCTCAGGTCTTGACTGCCCTCGACCCCGGAGACTGGTTGGTAGCGTTGGACTTGCAGGACGCCTATTTCCACATCCCCGTCCTGCCGGCCCACCGGCGTTACCTTCGGTTCACGGTAGGCCTCGAGCATTTTCAGTTCACCGTGCTCCCCTTTGGCCTTACCAGTGCCCCTCGGGTGTTCACGAAAGTGATGGCGGTGGTCGCAGCTCATCTGCGCCGGGCAGGGGTTTCAGTCTTCCCCTACCTCGACGACTGGCTGCTGAAGGCGGGCTCGTCCCAGGCAGTTGTCTCCCACCTCCAGACTACGGCCGAACTCCTGCACTCGCTGGGGTTCTCCATCAATGTGCCAAAGTCGCATCTGATTCCTTCTCCACAGCTCCTTTTCATCGGAGCAGTTCTGGACACGACGCAGTTTCGGGCCTATCCTCCCGAACGGCGAGTCCGGGATATTCAGGCTATGATTCCGATCTTTCAGCCCTTATCCTGGGTTTCGGTACGGATGACCCTGAGGCTGCTGGGCCTCATGGCCTCCTGCATCCTGCTGGTCACTCATGCCAGATGGCATATGCGGGCTCTGCAGTGGGACCTGAAGTTCCAGTGGGCGCAGCACCAGGGCGACCTGTCCGATCACGTCCAGATCTCGGAGGGGACTGCAAAACAGTTGCAGTGGTGGCTCTCGAACCGGCAATGGGTCATGGGCAGATCCCTCTCCCTTCCCCAGCCAGAGCACACAGTTGTGACGGACGCGTCCCTTCTGGGATGGGGCGGTCACATGGGAGAGGCGGAGATCAGAGGCCTCTGGTCTCCGGCGGAGTCCCGGCTCCATATCAGCCTTCTGGAGCTCCGGGCGATCCGACTTGCACTCAAGGCATTCCTTCCCTCTGTCAAAGGGAAGGTAGTGCAGGTGTTCACAGACAACACCACTGCCATGTGGTACTGCAACAAACAAGGCGGGGTGGGGTCGTGGACCCTTTGTCAGGAGGCTCTGCGCCTCTGGACATGGCTGGAACACCAGGGCATGTTCCTGGTGGTTCAACACCTGGCAGGTTCCCTGAACGCCAGGGCGGACGAACTCAGCCGCAGGTGCATGATGGATCACGAATGGCGTCTTCACTCGGAAGTGGCGCAAGGACTCTTTCTACAGTGGGGAGAGCCTTGGTTAGATCTATTCGCCACCGAAGAGAACGCGCAATGTCATCAGTTCTGCGCGTTGGAATTTCCAAGGCGGCACTCGCTCGGCGACGCTTTTCGTCACGAGTGGAGTTGCGGTCTATTGTACGCCTTTCCGCCTATACCACTTCTACCCAGAGTGTTGAAGAAGATTCGGCACGACCGGGCCCAAGTCATTCTTGTGGCTCCGGACTGGGCTCGAAGAGTTTGGTATCCCGAGCTACTCAATATGAGCGTAGATCCCCCGATCCGTCTGCCTCTTCGGGAGGATCTTCTGTCGCAGCAGCAGGGGACGGTCCTCCACCGAACCTGTCCAGTCTACACCTGCTTGCGTGGAGATTGAGCGGCGGCAGTTGATTCCTTTCGACTTGCCTCCCGAAGTTTGTGATGTGATTCTGGCAGCCAGGCGTCCCTCCACTAAGGTGGTATACGCCTGCAGGTGGAACAAATTTGTGGCATGGTGCACAGCAAAGGCTGTGGATCCCCTTTCTGCCCCTCTTTCTGAGGTCCTTCTGTTCCTTCTCTCTCTGGCCCAACAGGGTTCTGCCCTGGGTACCATCAAGGGTTATCTTTGTGCTATCTCGGCCTTCCTCAGGCTCCCTGATCAGCCCTCCCTTTTCAAGTCCCCTGTTGTTAACAGGTTCTTAAAAGGCATTACTCACCTCTTCCCTCCTGTTCCGTTTGTGATGCCTCAGTGGGACTTAAACTTGGTTCTTACCTTTTAATGTGCGCTCCCTTTGAGCCTCTACATAACTGTCCTCTTCGTCTTCTGACTCTGAAGACAGCCTTTCTGGTGGCCATCACCTCCGCTCGGCGGGTGAGTGAGCTCCAGGCTCTATCTTGCAAACCTCCCTTTCTGTCTGTTCATCCAGACAAGGTTGTTCTTCGGACGCGTCCGTCCTTCTTGCCAAAGGTGGTTACTGCTTTCCACATTGGGCAGACCATCACTTTGCCCACCTTCTTTCCGCCTCCGCATCCTTCCAGAGAGGAAGAGAGGCTCCACCGTCTGGACCCAAAACGTGCGCTCTCCTTCTATATTGACCGCACAAAACACTTCCGGGTGGATGACCAGCTCTTTATTGGCTACGTGGGCGCCAAAAAGGTCGGGCGGTGCACAAGAGGACCATCTCCCGCTGGGTTACCTTGTGCATCAAGACCTGCTATTCTTTGGCTAAAAGGAGCCTCCTGTTGGGCTGCGTGCCCATTCCACCAGGGCAACGGCTGCTACCACGGCCTTGGGCCGCGGTGTTCCGCTGCCGGTTATCTGTCAGGCAGCTACGTGGGCCTCGCTGCACACGTTTACAAAGCATTACTGCCTTGACAGTCAGGTCCGGAGGGACGGCTTCTTTGGCCGTTCTGTCCTCCAGGACTTCCTTGTCTGATCTTTGTTCGCAGACCCACCACCGGGGTTGGTATTGCTGGGGTATCTATTCTAAGGTAAGGAATCTGTCACTAACGTGTCTCTTTCAGATGCACAAGTTACTAACTTGTGTAACGATATATCTGTAAGAGACAGTAGTTAGTGACAGATTCCTACCGCCCACCCATCCTCCCGTTCTGCGAACTGATTTCTAGGGTTAAGGACATCCCTTTCAGGGCCCTAGTATTTTTCAGACACCTATGTCAGCTTCTTGCATGGCTCTGCGTTCCTGGCGCGGAAAGTCGTGTACAGAACTGACGTCAGCGCGCAGGGGCGGCGCCTAAGTACTGCCCGCGACGTCATCCCGGCGATCACGACGCCGACGACGGACGCGGAGCCGCACGACGCCGCCTACCGACGCGCAAG
Organism: Calotriton arnoldi; assembly: GCA_963921515.1. Taxonomy (NCBI): domain Eukaryota; kingdom Metazoa; phylum Chordata; class Amphibia; order Caudata; family Salamandridae; genus Calotriton; species Calotriton arnoldi. The sequence continues at coordinate 345,051 of CAWUFW010000086.1, forward strand.
GGTACTGCTACGCAAAAAACTTTCCGGATCCAGCCTGACGCCTGGGGATATTCTAAGGTAAGGAATCTGTCACTAACTACTGTCTCTTACAGATATATCGTTACACAAGTTAGTAACTTGTGCGTTAGGGTGTCTGTTTAAGGAGTTATGGTCTTCAGAGTGCGACAGTCACTCTTGTTCTCCCCGTCGCAACACTTTCCTCCGCAGCCTCTCTGTAAAACACTTACACCCTTTTTCTCTGCGCATCTTTGTGAAATCCTCCATCTGCATATTTCACATCTAATCAGTTTCCTCATCCACACGCTCTTCTTCTGCATGTACTGCTTGCATCTCCTACACTTCACCCCCACACATTCACCTGTCATTTTCTTTCAACAGCTTTGTAATTCCTTCACACATTTTCACGTATACTTCCAATTAGAAGTAGCACATGTCACCATTCGTTTGGGAAGAATACAATTGCATGGGCATTTATTCTGTACACCTTTATGACTGACTGACAGCACCGTGAGAATCTCGCACTGCCTTCAGCCTCAACTCCATAGTTCCTAATTGTAGCCTGTTAGAAACACCCTCAACCTGAGCTCACATAGAAACCTACAGATGACCCAGTCCACAGTACGCACAACACAAGATTAATACATTGCATTAAAAAATTAAGGAAAGACAGTCTTCTGGAAAAAGTAGCACTTAAGGAAGTAAATTAAGTAAAACATGAAATCTTAACAGGAGCTAAGTTACGGATATGGCTTACCTTAATGTTTTGGGCAATCATTTTTAGGTTGAGCCTGGGCAGCGCCAGTGCTGCTCTGCGAGGCATGCTGTATTGAGGTATGGAATAGAAGGTCCGCCCATTTCCCACCCATCTTTTCAATTGGCTCCTGTTACTGTCCTTTCGAAATCGTTGCTTTTCATTCGTGAATAGGCTTAGTAGTCCCTCCTTGGTAACGCCTTCTCTTCATTTGTAACCTCCCATAAGGACTGGACTTTTTAGTTGTGTTGTTACATGGTCTGCTTTATGTAGTCGGTGAGCACTATTTTCTTTAATGTTCTTCCCCTATTCCACCCACGATGTATTTATTTATTGTACAGCATGGTCCGCTTTAACTATAGCGGCGGCACTTATTTATTTAATTTACAGCGCGGTCTGCTTTCACTTTAGCGGCTGCACTTCAGACTTTTTCTTTAATTATTTATTTTTTCTTTTTGGGTGAAAGTGCCCCATACCACGCTTTCACTGTAATGTTAGCCATGCCCTTTTCTACAGATGCTGTTCACTGTAACCTGAATGCGGCGAGCAGCGTCTAAAGAAAGAGGTGCATCCACCATTAAAGTGGTCTCGCATTTGCAAGAGTTTGAGCTATTAGCATTAGAAATGACAATGCCTTTTATATATATATGTGTTGCTTTTAAAAACGCATAAAAGCCATTGTCACTTACAATGCCAATAGCTTAAACTCTCGTAAATGCGAGACCTATTGCATTGAAAATGCTTGTTATTTTTTTTATGCAGATTTATATAGCGCAAACTTGACCCGAAGGTATTGGAGCGCTTTACATGAGCACCGGTTACTTACACATTCAGGCACGGGGAGATTAAGTGATTTGCCCAGAATCACAGGATGTTGACGCGACCCCGAGGCTCGAACCTTGGTTTCCAGCACCAAAGTCGGCAATCTAGCCGACTGACCACTTCTGGTGTCCCCCTGCTGGTGTCCTCAAGAATTAGGCACCTTGCCAACTCCGGTTATGAAAGTTAAGAATTTGGGGATTCTTTTTGACAATAAGTTGTCATTTAAAGGCCAAATCACTGCTGTGACAAAGCGGCAGGTGCATAAACCGTCTCAGCGATCTCAACGAGATTAGACCTCTAGGATTACTCTGTCCCCCCAGGCCTGGCTTGCAGTAACCCTATTCAGACTCCCCAGCATCCAAGCCTATGGCTTTCAGGATGCAGAACTCTCGGTGCAGCAGGTGCGTGAACCCACTCAGCTATCCCCCGCATAGCCATGCTCTTGCATTACCGTGATGTCTCCGGCCTGGCTGCAAGAGCCTCCTGGTGCAGCAGGACGCGGAGTGCTCGTTGGACCCTGTCTGGACCCGGTGAACGCAGCAGTCTGTGTGTGTACCCTCCGCCGGCTGTAAAGCGCCTAGCGTGCGATCCCTCGTGTGTTTGAAGCGCTCCCTTGAGAACCGCAGCATCGCTATAACAACCAGTGTTGTCGGAGAGTCTCCGGTACCACAACGGCTCACGCCGCAGGCAGGGCTCGGATCCCGCGGTGAAAAAGCACGCGGTGGCGTTATTAGGTGCTCAAAGCGCTACAGGGATAAAGGGCGCAGCGTTCATTGACCGACTGGGTGTTCCAGTCCAGCAGGTTTTCATTAACTGCAGGAGTCTGCGGGCGCCGCGTGGGAGGGCCTTCATCTAATTGTGAGGAAGGAGACTTTCGAAGGGCAGGAGAAACCTTTCTGAGGCTGCTGGTTAGAATAACTCGTGACTGACTGTCCCAGCGCCACAGACCTTTTATAGATGTATGCAGGACCTGACGTGTGACTGACTCTGCCCCATCGCAACAGACCTTTCAGAGATGTAAACCGGACCTGACGTGTGACCGACTCTGCCAGACGGAAGGTTGCAGTCTTATATTTCTCTTCTCGTGGGCGGTCCGCTTCTGGTGTGTTTGTTGTTTTTACAATGCAGCTGTACCGCTAGGAACGGAGCGACGGAAAGTAACCTTACACCAGTTGTCAAAATGAATTAAACCAGGGCGCGCCTCCGCCATGAAATTGAAAGTGCGCCCGATCCTTAGCCCTAGCACAAAACGCAACAGTGCATTTTCCTAGCAGTCCTTTGTTAGACTCCGCCTCCCAGGGGCGACATCTTCATTCTGTAAATAATTGAACGAAAGTGGTAACATATTTAGATAATGTACTTTAGATTCCATTGCAGTTTTAATTGTCACTGTTTCCTTCTTTCATTGGCATGCCCTGCTAGAGAAACATACCTATTTTCTACAATTCATACAAAAAAAATGCGGCACATTTTACAGTGAGGTCGTTCGAGGTTTTTACATCAATTCAGCCTAAACGGTGCTGCACGTGCCCAGATGACACCTGGCTGTTTCATACAATTACTGTTCCTGGATCAACTGCAGGCATTTGAGGTCTCGGGTGGGGCAGCGGTGTTAACTCCTGTTGGCTGCATCTGATGCATTCCAATTGCAGCCACTGCCATACAAACGGATGTTGTTGTTTTAGCAACAGTACTACGGTGAGCCAGGTGATGTTACTATGCGAACTAGATTGCATGCGATGGCTGCACTGCACACCCGCATAGACTATATAGAGTGGAGTGGGAAATACAATGAAAGGTGCTCACTATTTGGTTAATAATAATATAATAACTTGTTTATAAAAAGCATTTAATACCTTGCCATGGCTAAGAGAAAGCACAGCATCAAGGTAAGATTGCCGAATTAAACGGGCCTCAAATTATCGGCATCAGAAGGATGAGAAGTCGAGATTGCCCATCGCAGACACAATCTTGTGTCTTGCAGGTCGCGGCAGATGGCAGCAGGGAGTACTTAACTCGCACGGCCTTAAACAGATGTGCTTCTCACAGCAAAAACCAATCAAGCATTGCGGGCAGCAAGAACACACTGTAAAATAAATAAACAAACAGAACGGGCCCCGCTGTTTTAAATACAGGACGTGACGCAAACACACGAAACTTGGCAAGTGTGAAGTTAGCTCTTACGCTTCACAACTCGTCTCTTCGGAAGTGGCGATGTTTGGAAACAGACCCACTCTTTGTAATCTCGAGGATGCTTCCTTGTTCAATCATCGATGAAATAATTGCAAGATTTATGTTGGGAGCATTCAAAGATACCCACGCTCAGCCCCTACAATACTGCTCATCCCCCGAGGTTTGTTTTGGCCAGTATCACACGTAGCGCTCGCTCTTGAACAAAAGGTTACCCTTTCCCTTTGAGTTGCGTTTGCACCAGACATGGAATGTTGGCTCAAAAGGAAACTGCGTTACAAGGTCACACCTGCGCGCTTCTAAGAAACGGTGTTGCTCATGGCAGGGAGTCCCTTTTGGGGAGTCCCTTTTCCACCTCAATGTAAATACACAAAAAAGCCAAACTGTCGGAAACATGAGCCGGCAGTACACGCGCGCTGAGCCGGCAGTACACGCGCGCGTTCTGGCCACGACGGTGGCCAGAACGCGCGCTGCTGCGCGTTCTGGCCACCGTCGGGATTGGGAGGAGCGAAGGCGGGACATGCGCCCGCCTTTGCCCAATCGCGTGCCGTTTTTTTTTAAAAAAACGCACGCTACAGCCAATGAGGGCTTCTGAAAACAAAACCACACGCACGAGCGTGTAGGTCGTTTTCAGAAGCCCTTTCTAGAGGTCTCGCGCTGCGCGAGCAGTGCTGCGCACTGCAATGCTAGGCGCGAGACCTAAAAAACCAAATAAAGCCAACGATGCGCATGGAAGGATGTCTATTGACAGACATTTACTAATAAACCTAAACACCTCCTCCCAAAAGTATTGTAATCTCGGGCAAGTAAAAAATGTATGTGTCCAATCCCCCGCCTCTGACAAATGACATCTAAAACAGTCATTCGGGGTTGTAGGAAACCATTTATGGAGTCTGGAGGGAGTGTAATAGGCCACCCATCTAGAAAGAAAGGACATTCTTTTGAAGTTGGCCGCCCTCAAAGCCCTGTGGCCAAGCTCACAGACTCGTAACCATTCCTGGCTATTGAACCAGCAGTTGGTTTCCTGAGCAATTTTTGGGAGCATTGTTTCAACGAGGCTCTTATTCGTCTCCTGTCGTAATAACCTATACCAACTGCCAATACCAGTTAGATTTACCTCAAAGGCTGCTTTTAAAATTAATCTGGCTCTCTCACTAATTCCTCTATAGTTGGTCAGGAGAGAGCATGTAATCTGCCTGAAGCTTAGCCAAAGATCGCGGCTCTGAGGTTCGAATTGTTTTGCGAAAACATCCCACGTCATCAGATAGCGCCATTGTAAAAGTCACCTAACTTACAAAAACCTAGCATATTGAAGGACTGGATCCCCTTTTGCAAGAGCTTAAGGCCCCATAACTCACAGTCATAAAGAGAGGAATATGCATGGCATGATGGGATATTATAGATTTTTTTTTAACCGCTGCATGCGACTTAAGAGTGTATTCACGACCTAATATCTTGTCTTTTTTGGTAGCTTTGCAGTGCGCAGGAATGCTGGTAGCTTAATTGCACTCTCTATTAACATAAGATCAAGTAGAAAATTATCAAAATTCGAAATAGGGGCCAATAGCGGAGTTGTTAAACTAAGTAACGCAGCTTGATAATAAGTAGCTAAATAAGGTAATGCAAGACATCCAATTGTAAAATAGATGGCTTCATCCGAGGTTTTTTCTTGGCCCAGACGAACTCCCGAATCACCTTGTCTACTTCATTAAAATGCGAGATTGGTACCTTTAGAGGAAGATTTAAAAATAAAAATATCAGCAAGGGAAGTATCGACATCTTTATCAAAGAGACTCGTCCTATTATCGACAAAGGTAAAAGTGACCATCTTTCTAGCAGACTTTTTATTTTATCAAGTGTTCTACCATAATTCAGATGAAAAAGTTGAAGGAAGTCCACAGTCACGTACAGGCCATATATCTAATGGGTTTAAGAGGCAGAAATTTTAACCCTTCCGGCAGCTCTATTCCTGGTGCATTAAATAGGAGAAGCTCCGTTTTGGACCGATTAACCCTGTAACCCCCCAATTCTGTAAACGCCTGGATTTCTTCCAGCGCTCTCTGGATATTTGACTTCTCTGGGTTCAGGTATAGGATCAAATCGTCGGCAAACAGCTTGATTTTCGCCATTCCTACTAGGGGAGCTTGAATTAATACATTAGAACGAATTTTTATCGCTAGTGGCTCGATAAAGAGTGCAAATAAGGGGGAAAGAGGGCACCCCTGCCTAGTACCCCGCTTCTCCCGCCTCCTCAGAGTTTATAATTATTCTTGCGATAGCTCCCCTATAAATTCTCTCTAGCATCTCGATCAGATGGCGTGGAAAGCCAAACTTCCCCAAAATAAAGAAGAGGGCCTGCCAGTCCACCAGATCGAATGCCTTTTCTGCGTCCATCATTAAAATGGCCGCACTATCCTTTCTAGCAGAAAAGTAGTCGATGGCCAGGTTCAGATAAAAAGTATTTGCAGCCATAGATCTTCCAGGCAGAAACCCTGTTTGGTCTGCGTGTACCAGGTATTGCGCACAGCACGCGATCCTATTTGCCCAGATTTTCATAAAGAGCTTCTAGTCTACATCTAGTAGACTTATTGGGTGGTAAGAACTTGGGTCTTTTGGGTCCTTATCCTTCTTTAAAATAGAGATCACGACTGACTCCTTAAATCTATCGGAGACCGCCATTCCGGCCATAATTTGATTGTATAGTGATACCAAAAACGGGGAGAGTTCGTCTAACAACAATTTGTAAACTTCAATAGGGATCCCATCATTACCACTTGCCTTTGCCATTTTTTTTTAATGATTTCACTTAATTCTGCGGTTGTGATCGGTTCACTCAGGAACATAGTCTTCCTCACAGATCGTAGGTAGCTGGACTGTCATAAAATAATCCACAAGAGCCTGGGGGCTAACTATCTGGACTACCGCATAGATCTTGCTGAAATGAGACACAAAAATCTGGGCAATTTCGTCTGTCTTTCACCAGGCACCTAGTACTGGGATCTCTAATTTGTGGAATTGACTGCTTGCTCTGTTACGATTTTGTGGACCAGGCTAAGAATTTACCGATGTGCTGGCTCTCTTCGTAAACCTTTTGTCGAGATGCTTTACTTCCAGCAATTTCCTCGAGCATAAAAAAACATTTCAACTCCTCCTTTGCCCTTAATAATTCCTGCTGGAGTGCCTCTTCCTCCGGTTCCCCGGTTGGCCTACCCGAAAGTTCTCTCCTAGCCCGCTCCACTGCCTCCTGGAATCCAGCAATCTTAAGTTTCCTTAATTTGTGAAGATTGGCCCTGTATACCACCACCCGTCCCCTAAACGTGGCCTTCAAAGCTTCCCACACCATAAAACCTGGTGCCGTGTTCACATTTTCCTTTAAAAAACACATTATAAAATCACGGGTTTCATCAATCCATTTTTGGTCCGAGAGCAATGTTTTATCAAAGTGCTACCTGTTATTTTTTCTCTTGGGGTCGGGCAAGTGTAGTAACAAGGAGACCAGAGAGTGATCTGAGAATAATAAAGTTACATATAACCCCTTGATGACAGAAACACTGCCAAATTCACCTTGGCCTCTGAATTTAACCATGTTGCCAATCAGCCCATTATCCCAGGTTTGTCCGCTACCTACCTATATGCTCATTTTTTTTAATGCTACACCCCCTTCCCCCCCCCCAGGACTGTCTGTGGAGTGAGGTAGCACTTTCCTCACATCTGCAGCCTCCCTCCAACAACAAGGTGCCTTGACTTGGCACCCGGGAGCACGTCCCCCTTTCCCCCCTGTGAGCGGAACCATTTAGGTAATTAAGCCCCGGGGTATTTGTAATAGAAAGTGCTTAAAAAAAATTGAAAAAAAACAGTGCTTGTGCAGTAACTAGTGCAGCCTTGGGAAGGCCCTTGTGCAATCTATTCCTCCACTACTACATACTTCTATCAACAAGCACAGTATATCTAGTATGAGCTCATGGTAGCGATTGTGCCTGGTGCATCTCCCCCCCTGAAGAAGAACAAGGTAGCGATGTCAGAGCTAAGTAGAATTAGAAATAAAGTAGGCTTAGTGTCTAGGATATCTAGGATTTCTAGTATCTTAAGATGCAATAAGGATCAAACTTTAGATTCTATTGCTGTGCATAACCATCCTACCCTGAACACGAAAGGAAGGGGGGGGAACTGCCCCAGAGCTTTACCCCAATTGATAGAAATAGTATCGTTCCCCCCCCTAAAGGGGGAGATAACGTAAGGTGCAATGGTGCAAGTTTTTAGCCATAAACACATTAAAAAAAGTACATAAAGCACTCCAATATTCCAAGACTTTAAAAAAAAAAAAAAAAAGAGTACTCCCATAGAGGGAGAACAACAAAAAAAAAAGTACAATTTGTGCAATAGTGCAAATTTTTAACCCAGAGGAAATAACAGTAATGGGAATTGATACATCTTCACCCCAATACTTTGAACATTAACAAAAGAGAAGGAATTGCCACAAAGCTTTGTAAATAATTGACAAAAATAGTATCCTTCCCCCCTCACAAAAAAAGGGGGGGGAAGGGTAAAGTGCGATGGTGCAATAATGAAGATTTCAGCCGTAAACATATTGCAAAAAGTGCAATGTGCAGAGTTCGTTAGTGCAATAATGCAAATTTTCAGCCGTTAAACACCTTGCAAAAAGTGCGACATACAAAAGTGCATTTCAATATTCACAAGACTAAAGAAAGCCATTAAAAGAGTTGTATCTATAGCAGCAAACAGGAAGACAATGGCTCAATCCAGTACATCTTCCCCCTGAAGGAGAGTGGAGTGCAAAGTGGCAGAAGGTTCATACACTTAAAGTGGACGTAGAATCAAAATAGTTAAAGTGCCTAAGTGCAAAACAAAAAAAGAACAAAGAAAGAGCCTGTATTTCTAACGATGAACCAGTTGTTATAGAAAAAAGTATCTACATGAGTCCCCAAACTTCCCTTATTTTACATTTGCTTGAGCAATCTTTTGTAATAAAGCTCACATGCCTTGAACGGATAATGTACTTACCTAGTAAGCATCTGTTCTTGGCATGTAGAGCTGTAGATTCACATGCGCCCACCCGGGTACCTATAGTCGTTGCAGTTTCTTACTTTACATACGCATGGACATCTCTATTCTACACTTACTAACTCCATTCTCACCCTCTGCGGGAAAACAATCTAACAATGGGGTCGATGCCCATGCGCACGATCACCGAAAGGAGGAGTCACCTTACCTCGTGACTGGAAAGACTTCTTCGAAGAAAAACAATTTGCAAACATCCGTACCCAACACTAGATGGCAGGATAGGCAAAGCATGTGAATCTACAGCTCTACGTGCCAAGAACAGATGCTTACTGGGTAAGTAACTTTATCCTCCTTGTGATACTTTGGTGTATCTTATAAGCATCATACCTTGTTGTGAAATACTGTGTAAAACAGGGTACACATTACAAATTGGACTAAAGAAGAGGTGCCACTACAAAAGCGACATCGGTTTATACTGGGTGGATTTCCAGATTCTTAAGGAAGACTGTGCCCTAAGCCTGATACTGAACCAAAAGTCATTGAACAGCTATGTGAAGGCCAGGAAATTCAGCATCTAAATGCTACATATACCATTCTCATGTTGGAAGAGAATTATTATTTACAACCTCAAAGATGCCTATTTTCCCAACCCTATGTGTCAAAGACACTGGAAGCACCTCAGATGTGTGGTAGGTTGCAAATATTATCAGTTTAGAGTTATACAGCGTGTAACTTGGAATGGGTTCCTCTAAAGCACGAATTACATCACAGGGTATCTTGCCAATCTAGAAGACGGCAGGCTATATGGCTAGTCCAAAATTACTGAGATGTCAAGAGCCAGGACTCAACTTGAACTAAACTTTAAATGATTTGGCTTTAAGAAATGGCCAAAGTTAAAGATTTTAGTGCATAGGGGCCGACACTGAGAAAGTCCTTCCACCAATCTTCACTCACTTCAATTGGGTATAGTTAAGAGTCTGGTCAGCAGAACATAGCGTGTTGCGGGGCAGTGACACAAAGCAATTAAACATAGGAGTAGGTCTAAGGTAACTGATGCTTTTATGACTAGGCACATAGATTTAAACAAAATATGCTGTCTTAACGGGCAGTCAATGTAAACTGGCTAGCGCTGGGAACTTATGATCTAGTCTAGTTAAGTCCCAAAGCCATTCTTGCCATGGCGTTCTGAATTAGTTGCAATCTGCAACTGGAACTCTCTGGGAGCTCTAAGAAGAGAGCATTACAATAACCAGTTCTCGATGATACAAAGACATTATCTCCCCCGTCCATTTTCCTCATCCCAGTCTTTGCGTCATGAGGTTTGCCTCGATATATAGACCGACTTTACCTATCTCCGCTAAAAATAAGAAAAAAAGTTCTTAAAAGTACTATGACCTGGCCGTTGTAATGGCATAAGTAGGGACCTGCCCTAATCACTTGCTTTTATTGCTGTTTTCTAACAAGCAATTGCCTGTCTTAAGCATCAAAGCGAAGTGATTTTTATTTACATATTGAGTTTAAAGATAGACAGACATAGATATTGTATGACCCTTGTGGCTGTTAATCTAGCCAGTGCAGGGGCCCAAAAAGTTAGTTTGTGGGTATAATGTTTAACATGAGAGGAGCCTGCTCTGGCGACCTTTTTCGTTACCCCCTATTCGTTTTGATGTACTGCCACCTTGGTTTTTTTTTTTTTACTAACTAGTGAGTTGGTGAATGTTTTTTTTTTTTTTTTTTTTTTTTATTTCAAATACTTTATTAAATTTTCAATAAACAGATGACCAAAATAACATGGTTGGAAGATCATACAAACTAAACATATGACCCAATAGTACATGAGATCAAATTTTATTAACAACTTGTGGTCATTGAGATTTAGAGAATAGGAAGGAGTTATTAAAACGTGTGCTTCAGGAAACGCTTAAGATATGAGTACGAGGGTCGTTTTCCTCTGCTGGGTGATTAGGAGACATGGACTCGCAGTGCCAGTTTCCTGGGACCATTTTCTTAGCCTGGCTCTGTCATGGCGGTGGTTTCTCTAGATTTTGTATTTGGTTACTAGGTAAATGGAGACCCAGGAAGCAGTCTCCAGGGCCTAGCGAAGACACCGATTTCTCGTGGGTGCTGGAGCACTGCAAGAAAACAGACGAACAGCACCATGTGTAGACCGAATATTCGTTGTTGAGTTGCCTACTCAATCTCATTCTTTGAAATAAGGCCTGCCTTCAGCTGATATTAATGGTTAAATCGGGCTGTAGAGGCTGCCGTAAAGGTTTGAAAGGGATCGTCTGAATCCAAAAAAGGCAGACTGGAGCCTTATCCTGATACAGACGAAGACACTTAACAGAGAGGGAGATATGAACAAGGTACTAGCTATCAGAACATATTTAACACCTTTGCATCAATTTGGCCTTTCCTGCCTCTTCCATGCCTCACGATCAAGAGGAGTTTTCAGTCAATATCAAAAGATGGAGCCAGAGTCTCTTCCGTTACACAGTGCTATAAGAAAGGTTCTGAAAAGAGTGTGGAAAAACCAATTTTTCCAAGATTGTTATCCCACAGATAGCCTCTAATTCCCAGGAGGAATTTCCATATATAGGTAATGTGGATACCTTAATGGCCTGTGTTGCTTCTCAAGGAACTATTATATCTGTTGATGCATCACCAGCTGATCAGATAACATGAAAGTTGATGGAGCCATCAAGCGGGCATATTCAGAGCCAACACCTATGCAACATACGCAGTGCAGTTCCTTCTGTGCGTTTCTCAGGCCTTAGATGAGGAAATACATCAGGGAATGATGGAACAGTAAGTCAGACTTCTTTCAGACATTTCGCTCAACTGCCTTTGTGCTTCTGGGGCCGCTTCACGTTCCTCAGTGGCAGCCAGTTAGCATATTGGATGAGGCTTTGAAAGGCGGACAATTTTCAGAACATTCTTTTAAGAACGGCAAGTTGTTGACTCTGATTCACCCTCCAAGCAGGGGTAAGGGATTTGGATTTTGCAGACCCCTCCAACGATCTCCTCTTTCTCACAGTGCACACTGGTCTTGGCAAACAAGCAGGCGCTGGTGGTCCGCCAGGTGGTATTGGATTCCCTGTGTGATATTCCATCACCCAGCAGGGAGACCAGCAGGCCTTGGCCCTCAGTCCTGGTCACAGTCAGAAGTCTTACAGAGCTTTCACTCCTCACACAGCCCATCTGGCTGCTTGGCAGATGACAATGTTTAGACTCTCAAGCTCCCCTTCTTATATTTCCGGGTGGGTACACTCCATGCCACGGCTAATTTGTGTCTCTTTGTTTTCCATAGGGTTGGAGGTTATTCACCAGATTTGTGATAATCTGAAGATGTATGGATTCTTTCTCAATCACGTCAAATCTTACCTGGAACTAGTACAGAGCCCGCAGTTCATATGAGAAAACTTCAGAAAAGACTTGGAAATGGTGTTCTTCTCTCCTCAACAACAGAACAAGTTACATACTCATCTGACTTCTCTTCTGTACCAGTGCAAAGATTCTGCACCTGTTTGGTTGAGGGTGCCAGAACAGTATGGAGGTATTGCTCCATATTGTACGTTTGCCTCACTTATTCTCTTGGATGCTTATTTATATGTTCCTCTTCAAGTGTCTTCCCAAAAATCTTTGTTTCTATTTTCTAGGAAAGCACTTTTTGTTCTGGATTCTTCCATTTGACCTGCATCCTCCAAGGGCCTTCACAAACGTTTTGACTCCTCTGGTGGGTACACTCCATGCCACAGGCTTATTTGTTTTTCCATACTTGGATGACTGGCTGATTTGTGCCTGTTCTTTTTCCAGAGGATTGGAGGTTGTTCATCAGTTTGGCGCGAACTTGAAGATACATGGATTCTTTCTCAGTCAAGTAAAATCTTACCTAGAACTAGTACACAGTCTGCAGTTCATAGGAGAAAACTTCAGAACAGACTCGAAAATGGTGTTCCATTCTCTCCAACAACAGAAAATGTTGCATTCTCTAATGACATCTGTTCTGGACCAGTCCGAAGATTCGTCATTTGATTGATTGATGGTGCCAGGACAATATGGAGGTATATCTCCATATCGTACGCTCGTTCATCCATTGGTAATCTACCTCCTGTCTCACTGGAACCAAAAGTCAGAAAATTACAAAGCAATGGTTCCTGTCACCCTCTCATATCCATCAGGAATTCCAGTGGCGGCTAGACCAATCTCACCGCCTCGGATGGAGTTCACTGGGCCCTTCCCTCTTCCACTGGTTCTTTCCACTAATGCCAAGAGCAGAGGGTGGTGAGCCACTCTGAGGGAGAAATCTGTTTGGGTGTTCGGAGTCTTTGGTCCATGGAGCAGTTGAGAGCCTTGTCTAATTAGAGAAAACTGGTCGCAGTTCTCTAAGCTCTCCTCTTCTTGCTCAACAAATCCAAAGTCAGGCAGTGAGAGTACAATCATCTGGGAATGGCAAAAGTTCACAGTTTAGCCTTACCTGCATAGGGAGAAGGAGGCTGAGATCACATCCTCCCAATATTTACCAAGTTTGGGACATTTTTAAAGGAGGTTCAGAAATTTGCCCATAGCCCCATGCCCACACCAGCAGGAACTGCATTTAGATGTATCCCATTTAGCTAATATTTCAGGCTTTCTGTACCAGTGCAGGAGTGTGTACTACATTTCTCGCAGTTGAGCATTCAGTGCGAAGGACCGTGCCATATCATCATACAACTTCCCCCACTCTTTGTGTGTGAAGGACATCGGATACTCACCCTCCCATTGTCTCTGACCAGGCATTTTGTTCTCGGAGGGATGCTCGGTTAGTAATTTAGATTGTTGAGATCAGGACTTTGCAATGAGGACCTTCTTTGAACCATTTTTCAAATGTTGTTAAGGAAGAGGAAGCTCCTGGCTTCATTGAGGCATGGAGTACTCAGTGTCTAACTTAAGTGTAGGTGTATCTCTCAGTTTTTGGGAGAGTGTATTGCCCCTTCAGTTCCTCAAAAGATTATCTGCCCATTATGAAACAGTGAGCCCCCCATCAAGCATGTGGTTATCCTCCACACTCTAAACTCCTCTTTTCCCCTGTGCGATGTAAAATCTGGTGAAAAGGGAAGGGCATGAATGGGGAGGGAAACGTTGCAGTTCTGATGTATGTGAAATTTTATCCCACTCCGCTTAAGAGACTGGTCACTGAAGAAGGGAAGGGGGAATATAAATCCCCAGCTCCTCTGTGATTTCTACAGCCACTGAACCTGCCAGAGCGTTGTGCTTGCAATCGTGATCTATGCAATACCATTACTTTGCCGTTTCCAGTTTCGAATACTAGAGAATCCTTTGAGTGTAGAGCTGAATGTCTTGACTTCAACTCCGCGAGGCAGCACTCAAATTCTAATATAACAGTCTTGATCTGCTTTCAAAGTCTTCTTGTTTAAGAGCCAGTTCAGCATATTGTTCCTCCAACTATAAGATTCTGCTGTCTTCTTTAAGATTAGTCTGTATCGTGCCAATCTCCTCCTTGATATCTTTCAGGAAGTTTTGCAAAAGTCCTGTGTGATGGGAACAGCAGAAGCAGCTTACTTCACCCTTTTTGTTCTGTTGGAGGAGGGGACGTGTTCTTGTCTATCATTCTTGCCCCCTTTTTTGGGTGAGCATATCCTTCATAGACGTTTCTCTACGACTGCTGTTGGCTGCCACAGCTCTGGCTGATAAGGTGCAGGGAGCAGTTGTGCATATATAGACAGGCTGATGATCCTGTAACTCATTAGTGAGCCTCCACACTAAGGTCAGGGTAAGAATCATGTTCTGAGCTTGAGCACTCTTTGTCGGTATCACTTTGATGGTTGCCAACAGATTTCTCCCTTCATATGAGCTTGATGCTTCCGTTAGGGGCTGGCTAGGCACAATGCTAATGTGCTTACCTAGACTGACCTTTCCAGGTGCTATGCTCTTTGGTTTCCCAGTTTATCCACTGCCCCCAAATGTGTTGCTCATAATGTGCCTCCTGCCTCTGGATGGTCTCTGTGTGGTCACCTGTTCAGAGTCTGTCTTATGCTACAGTTCAAGTGACCCCATTATTCCTTGGACGGCCTCCACCTTGTTTGGCAGGTGCCTCTCCCTTCCTCCTCTCTTCCTGGCAGGTGCTTCCAAGCGTGGGCCACCCTACAATCATTTAGGTAGTCTTGGCCCCCCTCCTCTAGCTTCCTGTGCAAAGTCATTACCTTGGTCCTAACGCCGCAGGTCCCCTGCAGGAGCTCCAGATCTTGGTCCCTCTCAGCACCTCTCCTCATACCCCATCACTTTGTTAGCCGGTCAGTGGATTCAATCTAGGCAACCAGTTGTAGTGCAGTCCCCACTGCTGAAGCCTTTCATGTGGACTCCTGCAGGTTCAGAGTCTCCTTTCTCCCAAGCATCACTGCAGCACCTTTTGGGTAGGCCTCACTCCCTCCCCTGCCATATACCCTCTACACTTCAAATTCTCATTACGGCAAGGGCTGAAGCATTCCAATCGCTGCTCCTTCTGACACTGTACTCCTCTGTAGTTACCTCAGGCTGCTAGCACTGGTCTCCCTTTACCATCTGCCACCGAAAGGTCCTTCTCTGCTCCTCACAGACAGACGTTCAACTCCGCTATCCCTAGTTTCAAGATGGTGGCCTGTCTGAGTTCACCTCCTGTCTTTGGTGGTATCACTTCACTCCAGAAAGGAGGCCCCTTTCAGGACAGCACAGGGCTTTCAGGATGCTCGAAGGTCTTCCCACTGTTATAGCCACCTGTGGAGATGGCAGGTGGGCGTCCATGTCAAGCAAGTTCTGTACCACACACCTACTCCATTATCCTATTGGCTGCGCCCCCTCCTTTTTTGCTTTTAGGGACGGTCCTTCAGAAGGTCAGGAACAAACAAGCACAGGTTTTGTTGATACCTCCGTTTTGGCCTCAGTAGACCCTCGTTCGACTTCCCCATCCTTTGCCATCTCTCAATCTAGAATCCTTCTTTGTATCCCATCTTCCATTCGGCCCGCAAGGTTCCTCTCCTCTCAGAGTCCTCTCTGCAGTGCCTCTGCGTGGGAGTCTGGAAATTGAGAGGCTAATGTTATAATCCTTGGGTTGTTTCTCAGAGGTTGCATTGGGTATTCAGCAATCAAAATACTAGAGTAACTCTGTGCTAGGCACTAGAAACATTTTGAGTCTTCTTGAGTTAAAGACCCTTACTGTAATCCAGCCACAGTTCTTGTTTTTTTTTTTCTGCGATGGTTTTCTTTTAGGATAGAGAGTGCTAAATGATGCACAGCTAATGGGTTGCTATATGTGCAATTAGATGGTGGAATTTTCAATGTATTGAATCTATAGCTTCCAGTAACCTGAAAGTTTCTTTCTGCATTGGCCAGTGGTTTATACACCCATCCCTTTATGGAATTATTCACTTGTGCTTAAAGGTCTTCAGGAATACTACTTTAAATCACAGAATTCAACATTTCTGAAATTTTAAACTATAAAGTACTGTTTCCTTGTAGCTATTTCCTCAAGGCGCTGACTTGGAGAGAAGGGGCCTTACTCTGCTAAGACCATTTCGATAACATTTTTCCTAGACAGGGCAGTGCTTTATCCAGACCTGAGTTATTTGCAAAGGTCCGTTCTTCTTTTCATGTTTCTCAGGACCTGGTTCTCCCAGTTTTTTCCATCTCCTTCCTTAGGGGAAGAGTCGTGTTTGCGTACTCAAAGGCCTGATGACTTCCCAGAAAAGAGTGTAATATTTATCACATCGGATAGTTTGCAACACCAGTGGCGGCTGGTGACATCTGAAAGTGGTGAAGCGTAACCTTTGTGGAAGAGCACGTGGCGAACGAGCAATGCGAGCGAGCCCGAACAATTAAATGGGGGTTCAAGGGGGTTTCTCCCACCAAGAAAATTTTGAAAAAAGGGTGGGTAAATGGTGCATTTTCAAGCAAATTTGAGAAGCAAGAAGGTTAATAAAGCAATTGTGAAAGTGCAGTTATTACATTAATAAAGGGATGTGTCATATAACAACAACATGGTAGCTGCTTATTCAGTATAACCACAGAGCTTCATAACAGACTTCATTAAATGTATGTATAGCGCTTACTGCCAGTGCACTCCGATCCTCAGCGCTCACCTGCGTAGCGTTCGCCGTCACCAGATAACTACTATTCCTCACTGGAGGCAGGGCCCTCAAATTAACTAACTAGGATGCAATAAAATCATTATTAAAAATCACCGACAATAAGAAGCGCAGTGGAAAAGCAGGAAAGTTGGATAGGTGATATAAATAAGAGCCTCTGGCAGTGTGGCAGTGGCTCTCACACAGGCAGCCAGGTTGTTGTCGACTTTCTAAATCTGCCCTCTGGCCATTATATTTATGACTGCCATGACCCACTGTGGTGCTGCGTCACAGAGCAGTACACAGACTCAGACTGCCGAGTCACGAGTGCCGACTTTGGTAGTACTTTCAGTCTTTCACTTAGTTTGGACGAGTCGAATCAGGTGAGGTCGTCTCAGCCGCGCCGTCGACGAATTATGCAAGCAGGCCCTCAACCAGTGACGTGACGCAGCAGTCTCGACTCTCACCTCTCCAGTACGGTCAAAGACATGGGCGCGCGCGGGCCACAAGCAGCAGGGTTTGCGACTGGCCTGGGCTCGACTTGAACATCTTGGCTACCCGATGCCATCATTTGAATTACTAAAGGTTTCTTACTTTACTTTCTTTGCCACAACTCCTTGCAAACAAACACAATGGTGTCCTTTGTATGTACAGTGCCTAATTTTAACATCCATAATTTCACACATGCAAAACACACAGCACTTCTTTTTGTTGTACAGTACACGCACCCCAATATATTTTACTATAACAGTAACAGAACAGCAAAGCCTTAAGCCTGTAGACTTTGTCAGCGCTATTTTTCATTGCAACTGTGCCCTCAGTTTCATTTCTTCTACCATGCTCAAAACGAAAAATTACACACTTCGACAGACAGAAAAGAAACGCTGCGTGAGTTCATGGGAAGTTCAGGTGATCAAAGCTGTGGCGTTTCGAAGCATTGCGCATCCCGCTGGTGCCAGCATCAAGCAGCAGCAGAACTCGCATCCATAAAGGAAAACGCGCAAAACACAATAAAAACGGAAACAAACAATTAATTAGAACAAGGCATCATAGTAGTAGCACGGCAACAGCACCCAGGCTCTGGCAATGCATGATCTGCTCTGCACAGGTCTCAGCGGCGCCGTCGACTAATTATGCAGGCCCAGGCCAGGGCCTCAAACAGTGACGTGACGCAGCAGCCAGTCTCGCGTCTCCCAACTAAACTAAAGTCAGCAGCCAGCAGCTGCTGACTGTGCTCTGCTCTGGCCACACAGTAGTACGTTGAGTTAGTACGGTCACGCCACGGGTCACGTCAAAGACATGGGCGCGGGCCACAACAAGTTTCAGTGACTGCTGCTGGTCAGTCACATGCAACACAACACAGTCAACAATATAATATACTATACATAGTACTAGTGAATGTTGTCAATGCACTAAACTAAAGTAAATATGCTGCGCACTTGCGCAGGCTCGGCGCAGCTATTAGTCACTCAGTAGTAGTACTAGTACTCACTGCGTGTCGAAACCTTTTTCCACGAGTTACGGAGTTAGACGCAGTGACACTGAGCTCATTCGATGGCACTGGCAGCTCAGCTCACAAGCAGCAGGGTTTGCACTGGCCTGGGCTGCTCTGCTGAAAGTACTACGACAGAGGCCTCCGAGTCCCAGGGCAACAAGGTCAGGCGGAGCTCGAGTGCTCCTGACTGGCCACTCCCTTCTTCTGTGGCAGCACGCACGGAGGGGAGGGGGAGCACCCCGGAGCAGAGAGAGCGGGGCTGAGCTTGAGGGCAGGGCAGCAAATGATGACCATGACCAATCACTGCACGGCTTTACAATAAAGCCATGCAGTGATTGGTCACAATGCCCCATGCTCCTGGACATGCCCCCTCTGCCTGCCTAGAGACTAAAGCAGCCAATCCAGGCGCTGCTAAAGCAGCTCTTGGATTGGCCTGGGGCAGGAGACCTCGCGGCTCCTTAGGAGGCCGTGGGGCTGCGGCTTCTACCCACGCCCCCCTCCTCAATTTGCACAGTGGCAAGACCCTCAATACTGTGCATGTCGGGCTGGCCAGGGAAAGGCACCTGGCCAACTCGACACGTGGCATGCCCGCAGCTGAGTCAGAGACAGCTGACTGCTGCCGTGCCATGGGCTGAAATTAATTTTATTAAGTGCTGCTGCTGGTGGACGGACCCCTGGGGCAAAATAATCAGTGGGACGACGCCCCAACGCCCATACAGAGGAACCGCCACTGTGCAACAGTCCAAGCACGGGAATTTGATTACCTATGACAAATAGCCCCAATTTACAAATATTGCCTCAAAATGCAGCACAATGTGGATTTTTATATTTACTGCACAGAAATTGGCATGTTCCATGGCATTGTTCCCCCGGGACATTTTTGCAGGTTGAACCTGCCGAAATTTACTTGGGGAAAATGAAGGGGGATGAGGTGCTTACTGCACAATTTGTAATTGCTTTTTGTGTGCAGTAATAGGAGTTACAGCACATACCGGAATTAATCAGGCCAACCGTTATCGGGCATTGAAGTACATGTAGCCATGTCAATTTATTCAGCCAGAACTGCTTCTTTTAAACAGGTAGATGCTCTTTTTGTTACCTTCTGACTAGCCAGCATCGGTCATCCATCTTCCCCCAACCACTCTAAACAGCTGGATTAGCTGGGCCATCTCATTGATATATCATAAATCGGGGATCTTGGGCGGATATTCATGTGCCCTTCCAAGAGCCCAGGCGCAGCTCCACATTTTGGGCTGCCTCCATGAAGGACATTTGTACTGCAGCCACCTGGGCTTCTCTCCACTCCTTTATGGTCCATTACAAGCTACCAATGTGTGATATTGTTTTAGCCTCTTTTGGTTCAAGTGTTCGGAGTTCTCTTCATATATAATTCTGACCACAGAGTTCAAGTAAGAACGCCATTAACACGTGGTGGACATTCTTTTGAACAGTGAGTTCATACATAGGGAAGCTCTTGATTTCCCATAGATAGCACACAAATTTATATGGTGGGTGGAACTCACGGAGTTACATGGAAACTCTGCGACCTTCAGCCGAGTTCCATGAACGGTTGGAATTCAGCATGTTGCACTGCTCGTGCTGATTTTTATCACTGGGAGCTTGTTCCGTGCTGCAAAATCAGCGCGAACGGCACAATGCGGTGCGCCAGAGGGCGCTGTTTCTACCGCTCAAGTAGATTTTCCCTGTAGCAGCAGCTTTCTTAACGCGAATGGTCACGACCTGCCGCAACCGCCCACGTTGAAAAATCTCACAGGGAGGCATTCAAGCACACGAAAATCACCCTGTGGGATGCAAATTCTCACTTGTGAACATATCGTTGGTGAGCCACGCATGAGAAAAAACTCTACCACGCGCGTTTTGATGGAACTCCGTGTTCTAAGCGGAACCTGGAGTGGGCAAAGCTCTGCGAACTCCAACAGCAAAGCAGAATTGTTCGCCACCTTTCTATGCAGACAGGTAAGCAATACGAACTAATAATTGAGTCAATTAACTACTAATATTACTTTAGTATTTTGAGTGCATATCTTCAATAGATGTAATGGAAACCATGGCACCTGCTTTATTTACAGAAATTTATAAAGATCATGGTGTCTTTGTATACAATTGATCTTAATCGGATAAAAAGGAAAAAGTAATGCAATATGCAGACACATCTAAAAGGTATGGATTAATTAGATCTATGCAAATTAAATTTAGATTCAGTTTATACATCAATAATGTCAGAAAAATATATAACTTTTACATATTTGCTTGTATCCTCAGCACAAGCTTAAGAATGCTTAGCATCCCATCCAACATCCCCATTACTTGCAGAGTTCCCCAAGACTCTTCACTGTCCTTAATGCTTTTTAAACCCTATGTGCAACCTTTGCTGCAGTTCATCTGCATGCCATGCTTTATCTTATAGATATGACACTCAGATTGACATTCAGCTCGACCATCAAGCACCTAGATCAGCGAAGAAATTTTCATGATTGATTGAGGGTGGTCCTGCAGTGGATGGGCCATAATTTCCTAAATGTTAATTCCGATAAAACAGGGCTCATCCTGCTAGGTAAAGAAAAACCTTGCTTGAACAACTGTCTGGCCACTTTCAATAGGACCTCCTCCACTACCTGTTCTTCAGGTTGAATCCATTAGGGTGACAAATGATGAGAACCTAGTCTTTGATCATCAGATCTCTGTGGTCTGCCTGTTGAGAAAAAACATACCCCTTCTGCCCAGAGAATCTCTTTAGTATATGTCTGCATACTTGTCCAATCAGTTGATTGTAATGTGTTTATGCTGGTGTACCAACAGTTCAAACTACCAAGCTACAATATATTCAAAATTTTGTGGTCAGGTTGGAATGCAATTTAAGGAAATACAGTTTGTAGTACTGTATGTTTAATAGTTAATGGAACATAACCATAACGTTCCACACAATATGGAAGCGACCAGGGAATGTTGGGATTCGAAGGGTAGCAGTTGAGAACCTGTTGAGGGTACTGCTTGGCTGCGTGTTGGCAGCCCCGTCGAGAATAAATACTTAAACACCACGACTGAATTGGAATCGTTATTTCAGTGTGGGAACCTATTACACAATTATATCTCAGTTGCTAGACAAAGACTGCATTTGCAACCTGTAAAGTAAAAATCAGATTCAAAGTTCTTTGCATGGACCACACACATAATCTACTTCAGGGAAGATTCTGGCAGCGTGAATCTGCAGCAAAACCACTGCCAATCTCAAAGACTCTGGGCAGATCCTTGGAATAAAGATCTACACTGGAGGCCACAGTTTCTGTTACCCTGCTTCCACACTATGGAATGAGCTTTCTTGTTTTTAATTCAAGTCTACAATTACATGGCCTTCAAAAAAACCTTAACTTTTGTAATCAGAACTGAGTACTTCCTGCTCTTAGAGTGTGTTTCAGCAGGTTAAGTTCCAAAAAGCCAGGGGGTGGAGTCGACTGCGCTTAATAAATAAAGAAATCAATAAAGAAGTATATTAATCACTACTCCAATCACTTTGCTAAATGGGTGAATGAAAACATCTATTAAATTGTGATCCTAGGATTTACATGAGATAAAAGATCAATTTGAGTATTTTTATAGTAGGGGTGTGATATAGGTTTAAACTTTTGTTAAATGAGTAATTGTGCCCACTCGCGTTATTACATCATTGAGGTCATTAGCAGTGCATAGTGAGGGCACAAGTTATAGTTGGTTCCCTAAACCCTAACTGGCATATTTCAGTGTTTTTTTTTTTGTGTTTTTTTTTTTTTAACATCAGCGTGTGTCTCATATTATTACATCAATTTAACCGTTGGCTTTCATCAGTGAATTTCTGAGGATTTTTTTAAACAGAAGTCGAGGTCTAAGAACAGAACTAAAATCTCACTTTAAACTTTGTTTTGTTTTTTTCTTCCAATGAGTATATGTATATACATATATATAAATATTCACACAAACATGTTTTAAAATTAGGGAACTGTTAAGGGAATGAGAAAGAGTAGGTTGAGCAAAATGGATGTGCATAGGAGATGCTGTACATATGCAGATGTTGCGGTCTTTATCTATTTTTAGCCCACTAAAAAATATATTATGCCTCAAATTACTAAAAAAACACACATCCCCTCATATTTTATCCCATTGGTTTTATACCGGCATTAACGTCTAAATGGACAAATTACTTACCTTCGGTAACGCCTTATCTGGTAGAGACATGATCTAGCCGCAGATTCCTTACCTTTAAACTTCCAGGCGTCAGGCTGGATCCGGAAGATTTCTTAGCAGTACCCCTGCGTGCCAGTAGATGGCCTCGGTCGACTCCACGTGACGTCGTCGGTGTCGTGTTCATCGTTGTCATTACGTCCGCGTCGTCAATATAACCACCACTCCGGCGCACCGACGTCAGTACTTTTCACAACTTTCCACGCCAGAAGCGCTGAGCCATGAAGTGACTGACCATGGTGTGTTAAAAAATAAACAGCTAGGGTCCTGAAGGGAAACATCCCTGACACTTAAAACCAATTCCGCAGTGCAGGGAGGATGGGTGGGTCAGTAAGGAATCTGCGGCTAGATCATGTCTCTACCAGATAAGGCGTTACCGAAGGTAAGTAACTTGTCCATCCTATAGAGACATCTAGCTATAAATTCCTTACCTTTGAACAGATACCCAAGCAAAGCCATCCCTGGAGGAGGGACTGCGGAACGGCTTAGACCAGAAAATCCTGTAAAACAGAGTGACCAAACAGGCTTTCTCTACGAACATGAGAATCCAGGCAGTAGTGTCTGGCGAATGTGTGCAGAGATGCCCACGTGGCAGCTTGGCCGATATCAGAGACGGGAACACCACGCTGGAGAGCCGGGTGGCTGCCTTTGCCCTGATGGAAGGGGCCCTAAGCCCTTCAGGGGATCCTTCTTCACTAAGGCATAACAGATTTTTATAGAGAGGATAACCCATCTGGACATAGTCCTCTTCTGAACAGCACAGCCTTTCTTGGCACCCACGTATCCTATAAAGAGTTGGTCATCCACCCGGAACTCTTTGGTGCAATTGAGGTAGAACGATAACGCTCTGTTCGAGGCATGTGAGCTGTAGATCACATGCTTTGCATACTCCTGCCATCTAATGTTGGGTCCGGATGTTTGCAATTTGTTTTTCTTCGAAGAAGTCTTTCCAGTCACGAGGTAGGTGACTCCTCCTTTCGGTGATAGTGCGCATGGGCATTGACTCCATTGTTAGATTGTTTTTTTCCACCATCGGGTTCGGACGTGTATTGCTGCGCTCCGCTTCAAAACCGTTTCTTTGGGTTCCCCTCGGTGCGCAATCCACTCTACCCGCGTCGGTATTGTTTCGAACGCATATCCCACTTCTACGCGTATTGTATCCGTCGAGAACAACCTCTATTTCGATCGAAGATCTTCGGGAAGGGAGTCCCGCCTAACCCCATCGGTCACTTCGCAGTCGATGGAACGGACTCCATTCAAATTCTGCCCTCGGTGCCATGCCAAGTATCCGCGCACCGACTCGCACGAAGTGTGCAATCTGAAAGAGACACGTGAGTGACGGATTCCTTACCTTAGAATATCCCCAGGCGTCAGGCTGGATCCGGAAAGTTTTTGCGTAGCAGTACCCTTGCGCGTCGGTAGGCGGCGTCGTGCGGCTCCGCGTCCGTCGTCGGCGTCGCCGGGATGACGTCGCGGGCAGTACTTAGACGCCGCCCCTGCGCGCTGACGTCAGTTCTTCTTTTTTCCGCGCCAGTAAGCGCAGATCCGGGAAGAGCAGTGCCCTAGTCAATTTTTGACTACATTTTGGGTGATTTTTTCCCTGTTTCTTTTCGAGTCTTCTCGACTCCTAGGTGTCGGTAGGGATGCCCGGCTTCAAGCCATGCAACGTCTGTGGTCGAATGATGTCGATCACAGACCCGCACTTAGAGTGTCTCTACTGTCTCGGCCGAGATCACGACACGAAGTCGTGCCCTGACTGCCGGAAACTCCACCCGAAGGCTTTGCGAGAGCGGTCTCGAAAGCTCCTCGAGGTCCGGCAGTCGGCTCCACGCCGCACCACGCCCCGGTCCCGTGAGAGGTCGAGGGGACGGTCGCGGAGCCCCGTCGGTCGTCGGAGTCCAAGTCTTCGCGCTCCTCGGGTAAGTCGAAGCACAAAAAGTCTAAGAAGCATCATCGCTTTAAGACTTCGCCTCGCCGGTCTCGCGACTCGGCTGAGGCCCCTGTCGGATTGTCCCCGCCTCGCGGCCCCGGACGTGCCTGTAGAGCCGCCCCCGCATTACCCGTCCTTTCTGGGTTCGGGGGCGACTCTGGCCGAAATACAGGAATTCCTGTCGGCCATGGCCCGCCTCTTCGGGCCTCAAGGTCCCTCCGGTGCGCCTTCGGGCCCTGATGGGGTTGCTCCGGCGTCGCCGACGACTCCGGTCCCGGCGTCGCCTGTCCCGCCAGCCTTGATCCCGGCCTCGGCTCCGGCCCCGGCCTCGATCCCGGCTCTGGTGGTACCGCAGCCCCCATCGACGCCAGTTGACCTAACCACGCCGGCGCCGATGTCCCCGGTGCCGTTCCTGACGCCGTCCGGGGCTCCGGGCGGCGTCGTTCCCCGGTTCTCTCCGGGTCCGGACATGGAGCCGGACCGACGTCGCTCGACGCCGGCGCCGATGAGACCTTGGGTCCCAGATGTCCCTCCTCCTCCATATTTTGAACCACAGGAGGACCAGGAGAGCTGGGAGGGGTCGGAAGACCCTCTCACACAGCAGTGTGAGTATGATCAGGACTGGGCAGAGGAACTTGGGGATGCCAGTGGTCTAGACACTTCCCCTGACACTGGCATGCTGTCTCCTCCCGTGGCTACGGAGGAGGGAGCAAATTTCGCAACGGTGTTGCGTAGAGCAGCTGGAGCCTTGCACCTCCAATTGCCTACTATGGCTGTCAGGACTAATCTCCTGACGGAAGAGCTTCAGCCTGCAGCTTCCTCATCTGAGACTGTGCTGCCGTTTAATGATGCACTATCTGACGTTCTTTTGGGCACCTGGTCCAAGCCCACCACAGGGGCTCCTGTGGATAGGAACGTGGCCCGACGCCATCGCCCTTCTCCGGGCGACCCCTTGTTTCTCTCTCAACATCCCACCCCCGAGAGCTTGGTTGTCCAAGTCTCTGCCTCCCAAACCGCCTTCCCTACCGCCCCTCCGGATAGGGAATCCAAACGCCTGGACCAATTTGGGAAGAAGGCTTTTTCTTCCTCCAGTGCTGGCTTGCGGTCCGTCAACACCGCTTGCCTTTTGGGCCGATATACCCACTACCTGTGGGATTCGGTGGCGGCTGTTTTGCCCCAGTGTTCTGAGGAGGTCCAGACACTGCTTACCCGCACCATTGCGGAAGGTAGGCATGTGGCAAAGTACACCATACGTTGTATCCTTGATACCGCCGACTCGCTGGGCAGATCGCTTGCAACGACAGTGGCGCTGCGTCGCCACGCCTGGCTGAGAACAACTGGTTTCTCGGGTGATGTCCAGAATACACTCATGGACATGCCCTTTGATGGAGTCGGTCTTTTTGGTTCCAAAGCAGACCATGCGCTGGAGCGTTTTAAGGACTCACGGGCTACTGCCAAGTCCCTGGGCCTTTCTGTTGTGCGCCCTCCGCTAACCTCTGCTTTTCGCCCCTTTCGTGGCCACGGAAGGGGCGCCCAGTCACGTCCGCTGCCCAGCCACCGGCCCGCGCAGCAAGCGTCTTCGCGTGGCCGAGGACGTGGCTACCGCCGTGGCGGTTCGGGCAACCAGCGTGTGGGTCAGGCCACCACCTCCGCCCCGTCCGCGGCCTCCAAGCCCTCCTAGTCCCTCCTTTCAGGTGCACAGCACGCCAGTAGGGGGCAGGGTCCGCCATCACCTTCACCACTGGCGTGCCATCACCTCGGACAGGTGGGTCTTGGACATTGTCCGAAGGGGCTACTCCCTACCCTTCGAGACCACCCCCCCAGCCATGCCACCTCAATTCCACCGCATGTCAGGGGATCACTTGGTGCTTCTGCAGAAGGAAGTCACGGCCCTCTTGGCCAAGAGGGCCATCGAGCATGTTCCGACCCCAGAAGTAGGACGTGGTTGCTACTCCCACTACTTTCTGGTGCCCAAAAGGACATGCGTCCTATCTTAGATCTCCGGAACGTCAATCGCTTCCTCCGGAAGGAGAAGTTCAAGATGCTCACCCTAGCTCAGGTCTTGACTGCCCTCGACCCTGGAGACTGGTTGGTAGCGTTGGACTTGCAGGACGCTTATTTCCACATTCCCGTCCTGCCGGCCCACCGGCGTTACCTTCGGTTCACGGTAGGCCTCGAGCATTTTCAGTTCACCGTGCTCCCCTTTGGCCTTACAAGTGCCCCTCGGGTGTTCACGAAAGTGATGGCGGTGGTCGCAGCTCATCTGCGCCGGGCAGGGGTTCCAGTCTTCCCCTACCTCGACGACTGGCTGCTGAAGGCGGGCTCGTCCCAGGCAGTCGTCTCCCACCTCCAGACTACGGCCGAACTCCTGCACTCGCTGGGGTTCTCCATCAATGTGCCGAAGTCGCATCTGATTCCTTCTACACAGCTCCTTTTCATCGGAGCAGTTCTGGACACGACGCAGTTTCGGGCCTATCCTCCCGAACGGCGAGTCCGGGATATTCAGGCTATGATTCCAATCTTTCAGCCTTTATCCTGGGTTTCGGTACGGATGACCCTAAGGCTGCTGGGCCTCATGGCCTCCTGCATCCTGCTGGTCGATCATGCCAGATGGCATATGCGGGCTCTGCAGTGGGACCTGAAGTTCCAGTGGGCGCAGCACCAGGGCAACCTGTCCGATCACGTCCAGATCTCGGAGGGGGCTGCAAAACAGTTGCAGTGGTGGCTCTCGAACCGGCAATGGGTCATGGGCAGATCCCTCTCCCTTCCCCAGCCAGAGCACACAGTTGTGACGGACGCGTCCCTTCTGGGATGGGGCGTCACATGGGAGAGGCGGAGATCAGAGGCCTCTGGTCTCCGGCGGAGTCCCGGCTCCATATCAACCTTCTGGAGCTCCGGGCGATCCGACTTGCACTCTCAAGGCATTCCTTCCCTCTGTCAAAGGGAAGGTAGTGCAGGTGTTCACAGACAACACCACCGCCATGTGGTACTGCAACAAACAAGGCGGGGTGGGGTCGTGGACCCTCTGTCAGGAGGCTCTGCGCCTCTGGACATGGCTGGAACATCAGGGCATGTTCCTGATGGTTCAACACCTGGCAGGTTCCCTGAACGCCAGGGCGGACGAACTCAGCCGCAGGTGCATGATGGATCACGAATGGCGTCTTCACTCGGAAGTGGCGCAAGGTCTCTTTCTGCAGTGGGGAGAGCCTTGGTTAGATCTATTCGCCACCGAAGAGAACGCGCAATGTCATCAGTTCTGCGCGTTGGAATTTCCAAGGCGGCACTCGCTCGGCGACGCTTTTCGTTGCGAGTGGAGTTGCGGTCTGTTGTACGCCTTTCCGCCTATACCACTTCTACCCAGAGTGTTGAAGAAGATTCGGCGCGACCGGGCCCAAGTCATCCTTGTGGCTCCTGACTGGGCTCGAAGAGTTTGGTATCCCGAGCTACTCAGTATGAGCGTCGATCCCCCGATCCGTCTGCCTCTTCGGGAGGATCTTCTGTCGCAGCAGCAGGGGACGGTCCTCCACCCGAACCTGTCCAGCGTCCACCTGCTTGCGTGTAGATTGAGCGGCGGCAGTTGATTCCTTTCGACTTGCCTCCCGAAGTTTGTGATGTGATTCTGGCAGCCAGGCGTCCCTCCACTAAGGTGGTATACGCCTGCAGGTGGAACAAGTTTGTGGCATGGTGCACAGCAAAGGCTGTGAATCCCCTCTCTGCCCCTCTTTCTGAGGTTCTTCTGTTCCTTCTTTCACTGGCCCAACAGGGTTCTGCCCTGCGTACCATCAAGGGCTATCTTTGTGCCATTTCGGCCTTCCTCAGGCTTCCTGATCAGCCCTCCCTTTTCAAGTTCCCTGTTGTTAACAGATTCCTTAAAGGCATTACACACCTCTTCCCTCCTGTTCCGTTTGTGATACCTCAGTGGGACTTGAACTTGGTTCTTACCTTTCTCATGTGCGCTCCCTTTGAGCCTCTACATAACTGTCCTCTTCGTCTTCTGACTCTGAAGGCAGCCTTTCTGGTGGCCATCACCTCCGCTCGGCGGGTGAGTGAGCTCCAGGCTCTATCATGCAAACCTCCCTTTCTGTCTGTCCATCCAGACAAGGTTGTTCTTCGGACGCGTCCGTCCTTCTTGCCAAAGGTGGTTACTGCCTTCCACATTGGGCAGACCATCACTTTGCCCACCTTCTTTCCGCCTCCGCATCCTTCCAGAGAGGAAGAGAGGCTCCACCGTCTGGACCCAAAACGTGCGCTTTCCTTTTATATTAACCGCACACAACACTTCCGGGTGGATGACCAGCTCTTTGTTGGCTACGTGGGCGCCAAAAAGGTCGGGCGGTGCACAAGAGGACCATCTCCCGCTGGGTAACCTTGTGTATCAAAGCCTGCTATTCTTTGGCTAAGAAGGAGCCTCCTGTTGGGCTGCGTGCCCATTCCACCAGGGCAACGGCTGCTACCACGGCTTTGGGCCGCGGTGTTCCGCTGCAGGATATCTGTCAGGCAGCTACGTGGGCCTCGCTGCACACGTTTACAAAGCATTACTGCCTTGACAGTCAGGTCCAGAGGGACGGCTTCTTTGGCCGTTCTGTCCTCCGGGACTTCCTTGTCTGATCTTTGTTCGCAGACCCACCACCGGGGTTGGTATTGCTGGGGTATCTATTCTAAGGTAAGGAATCTGTCACTAACGTGTCTCTTTCAGATGCACAAGTTACTAACTTGTGTAACGATATATCTGTAAGAGACAGTAGTTAGTGACAGATTCCTTACCGCCCCACCCATCCTCCCCGTTCTGCGAACTGATTTCTAGGGTTAAGGTCATCCCTTTCAGGGCCCTAGTATTTTTCAGACACCTATGTCAGCTTCTTGCATGGCTCTGCGTTCCTGGCGCGGAAAGTCGTGTACAGAACTGACGTCAGCGCGCAGGGGCGGCGTCTAAGTACTGCCCGCGATGTCATCCCGGCGACCACGACGCCGACGACGGACGCGGAGCCGCACGACGCCGCCTACCGACGCGCAAGGGTACTGCTACGCAAAAACTTTCCGGATCCAGCCTGACGCCTGGGGATATTCTAAGGTAAGGAATCTGTCACTAACTACTGTCTCTTACAGATATATCATTACACAAGTTAGTAACTTGTGCACTTGTGCTTGTCTCCGGAGCACAACAAACAGGATCGTGCAGATCGTTACGATCGAAGAAAATGTTTTGTGATCGTTGGGCTCGACGTCGCGAAATGCAGAGCCAAAACGTCGAATACACACCGGACCTCTTCGGCGAAGAATCCGATGCACAAGAGGCCGAGGAAGAACAAGAAGAACTTGCCTCCATTCCAAAATCGGACTCCGAGATGGAAGAAGACTTGCCACAAGATCAACGTCCCATGAGTATCGAACGCCCCTTCACCCAAACTCCAACTCAGCCGAAACAAAAGGCTTCGGTCCCACTCCCACCCTCGGGCCACGGTCGGCAACGACAAGAGGTTTCTGACGCCCCACCCTCCGGCTCGGCACCAAAACACATCACTAAGCCTTCCGGCTCGAGTCGGCCAAAGTCTGGCACCGAGCCAAAACTTTCAGGCTCGAAGCCAAAAATCGATTTGGAACCGAAATCATTGACACCGAAAACAATGCCTCCTTCCACACCAAAACCTTCCACACCGAAAAGTCATTCTACAACGGCACCCAAATCCTCGGTGCCGAAACCTAAAACTGTTCCTCCAAAGCTGCAGGATCCGATTTTCGATGCCCCAACACCCAAATCGGACTTGAAACAAAAGGAACTTTATGTAAACCCAGATACAGGACGTGTTCTTCCTAAATCACCTCAGAAACACAAACCTGAGTCAGAGGACACTCTTTATCATATTCCTTTGAAGAGAAAGAATGTAGGTACTAACCCCTTCCCTTCCCTCCCCTCCTCCTCCTCTACCACGTTCCCCCTACACCAACTTCTCCACCTTTGCATCATTTACTGATTACACCAACTAACTCTCAACCACCACCACCTGATGATGATGGAGATGGGGGGGACAATATTTTACCAATAGACCCCGGGAAGGTTTATAACACAGATTCACCAACAGATAACGATCCAGATCTTTACCCTGCAAAGCCTTCCCCTCCTGACGACAATGTAGGATACCTAGAATTACTTGCCAGAGCTGCAGAATATCATGGGGTACAGTTACACAAGGAATCTCTAGAGGAAGATTTCCTATTTGAAACGCTCAGTAGCACACAAAGGGCTAGCCACACTCTACCTATGCTTAAAGGTATGATGAGACATGCCTATGATATTTTTAAAGATCCAGTGCGTGCTCGCATTCTCACCCCCAGAATTGATAAAATATAAGCTGCTCCCTCAGATCCAATCTTCATTAAGGGACAGTTACCACTAGACTCCTTGGTGATCTCTAATGCCCGTAAACGGGCTAATTCACAAACTACAGGAGATGCTCCCCCTCCAGACAAAGAGTCAAAACTATAAGATGCCTCCGGTAAACGAGTAGCTGCCCAAGCATCAAATCATTGGCGCATTGCCAACACTCAGGCCCGGCTAACCAGATATGATAGGGCACACTGGGACAAAATGGAGCAATTGCTACAACACCTCCCAGATAAGCACAAAGCAAAAGCCCAGGATTTAGTCCAGGAAGGGAAACTTATATCCAACTCCTCAATTAGATGCACTTTAGATGCTGCAGACACCTCAGCTAGAGAGATCAACAATTAGTGCGTTACTAAAGAGACATGCATGGTTGAGAATTTCTGGGTTCAAACCCGAAGTACAACAGTCTATTTTAAATACTCCTTTTGATAAGGAACATTTCTTCGGGCCCGAAGTAGATAAGTCTTTATAAAAGATGAAAAAAGATGAAAAAAGACACAGAGGTAGCCAAGTCTATGGGAGCTCTGCAGTCTCCCTCTAATCAGGGCTCATTTCGCCGCTCCTTCTACTGTGGAGGGTCGAAAACCATGTCGTCAGACAATACTGACGCCTCCTACAAAGGCAACAATCAATCTTCCTATACAAAGGGCTTTTTTAGAGGAGGATACAGAGGCAACAACAACAAAGGTCGAGGCAGGGGTTCCACACCACGTTATTCCCCCTTCCCCAACAAGCAGTGACTTGCCTACACTTCCCCCCCCAATCATTTCACACCTGTCGGGGGACGTCTACTACAATTCCTCCCCATTTGGCAATCTATCACCACAGACAAATGGGTGTTAGGAATTATCCAACATGGTTATTGCCTGGAGCTTACCAACAATCCTCCAAACATTCCACCACGTTCTCACAAAATGTCACCAGAACATTTACATCTACTTCAGCGAGAGGTCCAGTCTTTCCTGTCCAAAGGAGCCATAGAACCTGTGCCATTACAACATTAAGGGACAGGTGTGTACTCCCTGTACTTTCTCATCCCTAAAAAGTACAGCTCCTTGAGACCTATTCTAGACCTCAGAGAACTAAACCTATACATATTGTTAGAGCATTTACACATGGTGACACTTCAACGAGTGCTCCCACTTCTAAAGCAGGACGATGGTTTAACTCCTCTAGACTTAAAAGACGCATATTTCTACATTCCAATTCACCCTGCTCATCGCGAATAGCTCATATTCATGATAGCGGGTCATCATTACCAATTCAAAGAACTACCGTTTGGAGTCACCACTGCTCCCAGGGTATTTACCAAATGTCTGGCAGTAGTTGCAGCACATCTGAGAAGACAACACATCTATGTCTTCCCATACCTGGACGACTGGCTCATTAAAACCAGCACTTACCAAATGTGTCTCCAACACACTCAAACCACTATTCACTTACTTCACCAACTAGGGTTTACAGTAAATGATTTAAAGTCTCATCTACAGCCTTCCAACACACAAACTTATCTGGGAGCCACAATAGATGCTCAGAAAGCTCTAGCCTCTCCCAATACATCCAGGATTCACAATATTCAGTCCATTCTCACTCAATTTTAGCCCAACCAA
The DNA here is from genome assembly GCA_963921515.1 of Calotriton arnoldi. Classification (NCBI taxonomy): domain Eukaryota; kingdom Metazoa; phylum Chordata; class Amphibia; order Caudata; family Salamandridae; genus Calotriton; species Calotriton arnoldi. Next base: position 377,591 of record CAWUFW010000086.1, read on the forward strand.
TCATTATCGGCAAAAGTATTCATGCAACTATTAGGAATGATGGCGTCTTGCATTATAATTGTTCCCCACGCAAGACTTCACATGCGTCCCCTTCAAGAATGCTTAGAAAGTCAGTGGAACCAGTCGCAGGGTCAGTTGACCGATCTAGTGTTGGTAGATGGCCGCACCCATTGCTCTCTGCAGTGGTGGAACCCACAAAATGTATCCAAAGGGCGGCCCTTTCTCGACCCTGTTCCACAGACAGTGCTAACAGCAGACGCATTGCTCACTGGTTGGGGCGCTCACCTGCAAAGCCACACAAACCAAGGATTATGGACTCTAAAGTACAAGAGCCTACACATAAATCACCTAGAGCTACTAGCAGTGTTTCTAGCGCTCAAAGCCTAATAGGCAAAACTGTCCTAGTCTGCACAGACAACATAACAGCTATGTATTATATACAAAAACAGGGGGGGACACACTCTCTCCAACTGTCACGCCTAGCACAAGCCATTTGGAAATGGGCCATACATCACAAAATGTATCTCCTAGCAGAACATCTTCCAGGAGTAAACAATCAAATTGCAAACCTTCTCAGCAGACAGAGACAGCAAATCCACGAGTGGGAACTTCATCCCCAGATTCTTCTTCCATACTTTCAGGAATGGGGATTTCCTCACATAGACCTGTTCGCCACAGTTCAAAACGCAAGATGCCCAAGCTTCGCCTCCAGGTTCCCACGACCGCTCTGCAAAGGCAATGCCCTATGGATGAACTGGTCAGGGATATTTGCCTACGCTTTTCCACCTCTCCCACTCATTCCGCTGGTAGTTCAGAAGCTCTGACAATCATACCTCAAACTTATAGCTCCCACATGGGCACGTCAACTTTGGTTCACCACCCTGCTAGAGCTCTCAATAGTTCCACGCCAAAAGCTGCATCTCAACTCCAGTCTACTCACTCAGAGCCATGGACGAATCAGGCATCCAAATCCCAAGGAACTCAACCTAGCGATCTGGCTCCTGAAGTCATAGAGTTTGGTTATTTACAATTACCACCAGACTATATGAATATCCTAAAAGAGGCTAGGAAACCTACTACTAGGGCATGTTATGCAGCAAAGTGGAAACGATTTGTTATATACTGTAACAAGAACAATATCAATCCCCTTGATGCTTCAGTGCAAAACATCATCTGTTAACTCTTACACTTACAGCAATCTGGATTAGTCTACACATCCATTCGATTGCATTTAGCAGCAGTAGCTGCATACTTACAAAACAGACAACGCTCATCTTTATTCAAGGTTCCAGTGATTAAAGGCTTTATGGAAGGACTAAAAAGAGGAATACCCCGAAGAGCTCCACCTGCACCAGTATGGAACTTGAACATAGTTCTCACGAGGCTAATGGGTCCACCTTTTGAACCAATGCAGAAGTGTCAACTACAATTTCTCTCATGGAAGGTTGCTTTTCTTATCCTTAAGGAGAGTTGGTGAACTCCAGGCACTAACTATACAAGAACCTTTCTTTCAACTTCACAAAGACAAAGTGGTTTTTCGAACCAATCCCAAATTTCTTCCTAAAGTAGTTTCTGCTTTACACATTAATCAATCAGTTGAGTTACCCGTGTTCTTTCCTCAACCTGATTCTGTAGCACAACGAGCACTACAATCACTGGATGTTAGATGAGCTCTTCTATATTATGTGGAAAGAACAAAAGATTTTCGTAAGACAAACAGCTCTTCGTTGCTTTTTTGCCACCACACAAAGGCAATCCCATTTCTAAATCAGGCATTACAAGATGGATCGTGACATGTATCCAAACATGTTATGTGAAAGTGAAAAGAACCTTGACAATATCCCCTAGAGTGCATTTCACCCACAAAATAGGGGCTACTATGGCCTTCTTAGGGAATATTCCCCTAGCTGACATCTGCAAGGCAGCAACATGGTCTACACCACACACATTCACCACACACTATTGTGTAGATGTGTTAGCAAGGCAACAAGCTAATGTAGGCCAGGCAGTACTTAAAACACTTTTTCAAACGAGTGCAACAGCTACAGGTTAGCCACCACTTTGGGAGTTTACTGCTGTATAGTCTATGCAAAGAATGTGATCTACAGCTCCCATGCCTCGAACCGATAATGTTACTTACCCAGTAAGCATCTGTTCTTGGCATGTAGAGCTGTAGATTCACATGCGCCCACCCGCCTCCCCAGGTGCCTATACCTGTTGCAGTTTTTGCCTACTTTACATACATACGCATGGACATATCTATTCTACCTTTACTAACTCCATTCTCACCCTCTGCGGGAAAACAATCTAACAATGGAGTCGATGCCCATGCGCACTATCACCGAAAGGAGGAGTCACCTACCTTGTGACTGGAAAGACTTCTTCGAAGAAAAACAAATTGCAAACATCCGGACGCAACACTAGATGGCAGGAGTATGCAAAGCATGTGAATCTACAGCTCTACGTGGCAAGAACAGATGCTTACTGGGTAAGTAACATTATCCTTTTGGGTCCAGACGATGGAGCCGCTCCTCTTCCTTGGAAGAATGCGGGGGTGCATAGAAGGTGGGCAGGGTAATAGACTGTCCCAGATGGAAGGATGTTACCACCTTAGGCAGAAAGGATGCCCTAGTCCGGAGTACTACTTTGTCCGGAAAGATCGTCAGGTAAGGAGGCTGTGAAGACAGTGCCTGCAATTCACTAACCCTCCTGGCAGAGGTTACTGACACCAAAAAAGCGGTCTTGATGGTGTGCACCCGCAGAGGACAGTTATGCAGCGGCTCAAACGGTGCACACAATAGAAAAGTGAGAACCAAATTAAGGTCCCACTGTAGCATGATGAAAGGTGAAGGAGGAAACAAATGGGTTAACCCCTTCAAAAATCTATGCACTAGATGGGATTTGAACAGAGAGGGCAGAAAAGAAGAGAGGGCCGAAAGTTAGCTCTTCAATGTGCCCAGAGCAGACCCCTGCTGGGCCAAAGAAAGTATGAACAGAAGGACTTCAGTCAAGGGAGCAGATAAGGGGTCGATAGACCAGTCTGTACAATATTTACAAAATTTGTTCCAATAGAAGGCGTATACAGACTTTGTGGAGGGACACCTGGCTCCCAAGATAACCTCACAGACTTCGGGAGGGAGGTCAAAAGCTGTCAACTGTCGCCGCTCAATCTCCACGCAAGGAGGCAGAGAGTGGACAGGTTCGGGTGGAGAATCCTCCCCTGCTGCTGCAACAGAATAGCCTCCTTCCTGAAGGGGCAGCTTGATCGGAGGATCGATGCTCATGTCTAGAAGCTCGGGATACCAAACTCTCTGTGCCCAGTCCGGAGCCACAAGAATTACTTGTGCCCGGTCGCTCCTGATCTTCTTGAGCACTGTGGGCATGAGTGGTATGGGCGGAAAGGCGTATAGGAGGCCTGAGCTCCACTCACAGCAAAAAGCGTCGCCGAGCGAGAGCCGCCTTGGAAACTCCAACATGCAAAACAGCTGACATTGCGCGTTCTCTTCAGAGGCGAACAGATCTAACCAAGGCTCTCCCCACCGCTGAAAGAGACCTTGTGCCACCTCCGGATGGAGACGCCATTCGTGGTCTGCAAGGCACCTTCGGCTGAGCTCGTCAGCCCTGGCGTTGAGAGAACCAGCTAGGTTTTGAACCACCAGGGAAATGCCCCGATGTTCCAGCCAAGTCCGGAGACGCGGGGCCTCTTGACAAAGAGTCCACAACCCCACTCCACCCTGTTTGTTGCAGTACCACATGGCGGTAGTGTTGTCCGTGAACACCTGTACGAGCCTTCCCTTTATTGACAGCAAAAAGGCTTTCAGTACCTGCCGGATCGCCCGCAGCTCCAACAGATTGATATGGAGCTTGGTGTCCGCCGGAGACCAGAGTCTCCGGATCTCCACCTCCCCCAAATGGCCGCCCCATCCCAGAAGGGACGCATCCATCACTACTGTGAAATATGGGTGGGGAAGGGAGAGGGGTCTGCCCTTGAACCAATCGCTGTCCGTTAGCCACCCCTGCAGGTCCTACGCAGTGCCCTCTGAAATCTGAACCAGGTCGGTGAGATTTCCTCCTTGCTGTGCCCATTGGAACTTCAGGGCCCACGACAACGAACACGACGCCAACAATGTCATGCGGAGTCGACCGACGCAATCTACCGGCGTTCAGGGGTACTGCTAAGAAAAATCTTCCGGATCCAGCCTGGAAGTTCAAAGGTAAGGAATCTGCGGCTAGATGTCAGATGCTCATTTACTTCAAACTGCTCCTCGGGAAAGCCTTTAAATTCAACAGCTCCTATTTTGATAAAGTTGTGTTTAGGAGTGCCTCACTTTTGTCTTGAATCCAAAATGTTAGCACTGTAGCTGTTCATTAAAACAGTGGTAATGCTGTAGTTGATTACTACAGAGTTAGCTGGCAGACTGCTGTGGGTGTTGGAAGTATGTTTCACTCTGCATGTCAGGATGTTTTACTGACATAAATGAGGCAGTTCCTCAATTTAGCTTTCTGGAACACTAACCATCATTTCTATGACAAAAAGAACTCCCTCATTGTTAATTTACTGCAATATCCTCTGTAGTGAATTCTTTTCAGTTTTACAGCTTTGATTCCATCAAGATGGGGTTCAGGTGTGCCATGCTTTTGTCATAAATACAGAATGTTAGTGTTCTGGTTGTTCATTAGAACTCTGTGACTAAGCTTCAGTGCATCACTAGGAAGTTGAACGACAGGCTGCTTCTGGTGTAGGAAGTACGTTTCTCTCTGCATTTCATAATGATTCACTGACAGGGAAGAGAAAGGTATTTGAGAACTCATTGAAATGTGTCCTCATTTTAGCTTTTTATAGCACTAGCCATATTTTCTATGACAAAATGAACCCAATCATTGTGTTCTTTTACTGATGTCTCCGCTGTAGGAAATGCATTCAGTTTTACAGCTTTGATTCTGTCAAGATGGCATTCAGGTGTGCGACACTTTTGTCATGAATACACAATGCTAGCACTCTAGTTGCTCATTAGAACTCTGTGCTAAAGCTGCAGTAGAACACTGGGGAATCAACTGACATGCTGCTGCTGGTGTTGGAAGTACATGTTTTTCTCAGCAAACCAGAATTTCTCCTGACAATGTTGAGGAAGATGTTTGAGAACTTGTAGAAAATGCATCCTCATTTCATCTTTCCATAGCACTAACCGTAATTTCACTGGGTAATTGACTGACGAGCTGCTGCTAGTGTTGGAAGTACGTTTCACTCAGAATATCAAACTTTATGTGCCTTTGATTACTGAAAGTTGATGGAGCTGAGGTGGGGTCAGTTGGATACGAGTCCACAATATGTGCAGATGGGTGGGCAGGGATTGCACAAGTTTACCTGCATTCCAGGCCAATGACCCTGGATTGCAGACAGAGCTTGGGTACAATCTGTTGCATTTTAGTTGGGGCCTCTGGAAGGCTGGACGGGCTTCGGTGGAGCCAGTTGCATGTCTGATCAATGTCTCTATTATTTATTTATATTTATTTTGAAGGTTTTATATAGCGCGAACAAGACCCTTGCGAGTATCAGAGCGCTTTACAAGTCATATGTAGAAAACACAATATAGCACACAAAGATAAGGGTGAAACAGCTATAAGCAGCTTATACACGTATCAATAAACTAGCGTGAAAACAAAAGGACAACTATGGAGCATAAACACAGAACTAATAATAATATGCAGTAAAAGGACAGAGAGATCACGTGAATTTAGCCATGAGGATCGCTTTCACTTCTTTTTTGAAGGAGGTAGTGGACGGGTTCATTCTTGTTTCAATGGGCAAAGCGTTCCAGATCCTAGGAGCCATACCAGAGAAGGATCGGTTATAGGTTTTTTTCTTGGCGAATCGTTGTGGTTTTAGAAGAAGAGTCTTGGCACTCCTGGAGGCTCTGATGCCCGCAGAGAGCACCAATTTCTGAGCTAGGTAGTGTGGGGAGTTGCCTGGAAGTTCAAGGATAGGGTAATTCGCATGTCAAGGGATATATATCTTTTTTTTCTATGAATATTTTAAAAGAATTGGGATGGCGTGTCAGCTAAAAGTGATTCAAGGCCACATTAAAAAAAATGTTTTTTAAACTGACTGCCAGACAGGGAAAAAGTCATATACGCTGACAAACACACAGAGAGGCTGACTGAGAGGAAAGGGGACTGAAAATGAATTGGAGGCAACCAAAGACTGACTGGCATACAAACACATCCACATAGTGAATAGGCAATCCGAAATAGAAAATGAATTGCATACAGCCATCACAACCATTTAGTGAGACAAAAGCCATACAGTTAATGCCAAAATAGAGATGCAACAGCATACGCAGAGCAGTGCACTACGACTTACATTGAAGCACACGGAAAACACAAGAATGAAGGAAAATATCAGTGTATTCAATTGCAATATCAATATAGTTTTTTTTTTTTAAAGGGAAATAGGCAAGCAAGGAAGCTAAGAGACAAGCACAGGGCGTTAGAGAGAGATATAGACAAACAATTAAAAGAAGCATTAAGAGAGACAGACAAGTACAGAAACTATAATAAAAGCAGAGCAGAACCAATATATTTACAAAGTGAGATGTAGCGATATAAGCACAAAATAACTGAAAGAAAGACAGTTATGCATCCTACACTTCATGGACCTGTAATCTGTATTCACACTAAAGCATACATTATCCCAATTGATATACACAAGGAGCCACCTCAAGGGTGGAATCTTTATTCACAGTGACAACAAAGGCATGTATTGATGTTTATCTTACATGTGTTCCCATGCTGCGAGTAGGTGGAAGAGGGGCGTGGTTCATCCTTGGAGACTGATTAGAGAGGGGTGCCCCAACCAGGTATGGAAGCATTGCAGTAGAGCTGGACATAGCCTGTCCATTTTGGATATTCACCTGGAAAAGAAAAGCCAACATCTGGTCACACTGACCTCGTACGATGCTCCATCATTAGCAAAAGAACCATCTACACATTCAATCCAAAACTACACAGACACTTTTACTTGAACCCTACTATCAAACCTCTCAAACAAAATGTTAAGTTTGTCTTTTTTAGATTCATATGCAGTTTGAATATTGCCTTATGTCAATGGAGGATTCTGGAAAACGTTGTATAATTTAGAGAAAAAAAATTCTAATCTTTTGGAGTGGTTGCAGTGACCATTAAGATAAACCCCATCAACAATAAGATTCTGAAACAGAAAACTTGCAAAATACTAATATAGTGCCCACTTGTCTGCTTTGAAATGACTTATTGGAAGGGGAACTTGGTTGCTTTTTTGAAGTCTACAAAATTCTGACAAGGTGAGAATTTCCCTGACTTAGTGATTTTAAAATATTGTTAACCGTGTTTGCCATTTAATAATGTGTATTTTCCCTCCATATTTTATCCATATTGCGGCTTTTACTTTTTCTTCAGAAAACTTTATTCCAAGTTGGGTCTTCTACATACAAGGTATTGTGCAGTATTTACTTCCACTTACCAAAGATTAGTCCTAATCTCTGTAAAGAAATATATGTTTTCCAATAAGATATCCAAAAACAAATTGTTATATTGCGCTCTATGGGGTTGTTGGAAGAGTAATGTCTTCCTGCCACTCGAGTATCATTATACCATTAAACACACAAATCAGCTTGGCCTTGACTCTCCCAGAAACATTTATTTTCTAAATCTTCAGCAGTGAAAGTCTTACACTAATCATTCAGTGCTGAAGACTCTTTTTCCAGTATCCACCAGGACCAAAGTATAAATACCCAAGTAGGCTTCTACCATTTTCATTCTATGAAGATCATCTTCACCTCATTTGATTGTAAAATGAGAATTTGGAAAGCTACCATGCTCAGTAATCAGATCAATGAGAGCATGTTTCCACACTGATCTCTGCCTAACTTGTCGCTTATCTCCCACATGAATGTTTACAACCTAGGGCTTTAAAGTGTATCTTGTTGTCTTACAGAGAAGATGAAATCAAGCTCTCAGAAAAAAGACCTATTCCACGAGGAATCTTTGTGCTGTTTTAGAATAACAGTATAATATATAAAAGAAGATGCTGTCCAAAACAGCTGAGGGAGCATAGTTCATGCCACAGCAGCAGCAGAGCAAATGGACTAAGGAGGAAGAAGCAGATGCAAGCAAACAGTTTTGTGTCGAGAAGAGGGTCATCTTCAAACTCCTCACCCACGCCTACAAATCCCTTAACACCATCGGACCCAAATACCTCAATGAGAGAGTATCCTTCCACGTACCCAAGAGGAACCTCCGCTCCGCCGACCTCGCCCTGGCAGAGGTCCCCCGCATCTGCAGAAACAGAACTGGCGGGAGAGCCTTCTCCTACATCGCAGCCAAGACCTGGAACACGCTCCCGGTGAACATCAGACGCTCCCCGACCCTGCGCACGTTCAGGAAGGACCTCAAGACCCGGCTCTTCGACTGATCCGGAACTGCCCCCCGCCCCTAGTGCCTTGAGACCCTCACGGGTGAGTAGCGCGCTTTATAAACCCCCTGATTGATTGATTGATTGCTGTGGTGCAGCAGCCTTCTGGTCCACTGAAATTAATTGTTGTCCTCCCAGCCTAAAGAATTACTTAAACAGGGTTGTCCCTGGAACTAAACAAAAACTATTTACCACTCTCCATTAACATTTCACCAGTTTTGAGTGCCGGGAGCAGTCCACACAGAATTTTAAGATCCACTCTCCTGAGGCAAGCTGAGGCTTTCATGAGCTCCTGGTAATTTCACCAATGGAGAATGCTTGTGCTTTCACGACTTAGTAACTAGGTTATAAAACATACTTTACTTGGGAGTTTCAACAAAAGGGAGGAGTAGTTAAAAACATCCATGTAATTAAAACATGACATAGTTGCTGCAAGTCACCTATGGGAGAAAGCTGATTATAGGTTGGAAATGAGCCAAAAATTAAACTAGGACAAAATAAGTGGAAAATGCAAGCACAAATTGGTCAACCCTATTCCCAGGAATAAGGTAAGATCTGAGGAAAGGATGGAAAATATGACACAGGAAAAAAAGGTATGCCAACAGTAACAGGACACCTATGGTCAGTTGCAAGGATAACACAAGATAATTATAGTGAGGACTGTTATGTCTAAATGGGAGACAATCCCAAACCTGAGCGTCACAGAAAACACAATTAGCAGATTCCATAAATTTGCTATTTTGAAAGACATAAGAAACATTACAATGCTCCCCAAAATTAATTCAATGAAAAACGTTATGCCTCCTCACTAAAGCAGAAAGCACAAAACCTCAAATAAGAATTGAGGAGTCTCCAAGAACAGGAGGAACGTTTTGTTCTAAAATGTGCGTTAAAGGTAGGAATGAATCAAAGTTTGTGACATAAATAGTGAATTTAATTGCTCAACCCCCTCCAACCCGCCCTGCCGGGCCAACTTCACCAAACAACAAAAGGGACGAAAGACCAGATTGAATCTGACTATGAACCTTCTCCCTAAACAAGACCCAGTCAGCAATCTCAGAAAAGAAGATTGACGAGACCAACAGCTTCAAAGGGATAGAGAGATAATTGGCATATACATTTATGTTCTCATCCTGCTAAGAAGAGCAGAAGGGCCAAATAAAGCCAATAAATAAAGGCAGCTACAAATAATAGTCTCAATATTGTAATCACAGTCGATATAAGGCAGTCATGTCTGAGCATATCCTGGATCTCTTTTTAAGGATAGTCCATTTGGAGTGAGGCCTCTGTACAGGCCAGATAAAGCTCACCATGACAGAGCTTGTAAATGGAAAGCCTCTTCCTTCTCTAATGTGCATAGAGGCAGCTAAATTGCTTTAACAGAATGTTGATGATTAATGAGTTATCTGGATACATCAGAAGGGCAATTACGACCTATTGGAAAATTTTGGAACAAGACAGGCTATTTTCTAAAATTTTCAAACAAAAAACCATGATTGTGTTCAGCTGCAAAAAGAAAAGTAGAGATTGAATTTTAATTGTATAGACTGTGTGACGTAAAGAAACGATACATCTGGTAAAATATAAGACTGTACCTAAATGTTTTTGGGAATGTGAAGACAATTGAAAGCAAATTATTTTTCAAATTTGAGAAGTGGGCGTAAGGCCAAAAAGAGGTGGAGATTTGGATAGGAAATAACACAACATGAATTTTGGGACTGACTATCTAAACATTGAAACTCCAGCTGATTTTAATGATTAGCAGAACTTATATTGTATTTATGAAATAGTTACTTTATATCTGAAGTGATTTTTTTATTTGGTTTACTAAGAACTTAATATGTCCAAAGTATGCTGTAATACAATTTTTGTTGGCAACAGATAAATTCCATTCCCTTAGAGCTGCTGTTGTTTTGTAAAGACACATTTAGATTCATGATAAATGCTTTATTTGCGAGTATGTACTATTTTGCTATTGTATACATTCTAAGATGGATCACCTTTTGAGTGCCCCTATACCTATGATATGTATTGGGACTGTCATGTGGTTTGTGGCCTCATGGTCTGCCTTGCTAAGTTGGCCTACGCCTGTCTGCCATGGTGCCTTTTTTGCGCACGTTACTTCGTGCCTTTGTTTTTCCAGCCTCTGCTTCTCCCCGGCTATTTTAGAACTGTCTGCATTTCTGACTTTCACCTTTTCTCCTGTTCCCTTTGGTTTACGTCTGCACAACATGTACAAGGTCGAAAAACAACGTCCCTTGTTCTTGCTGATCTGGCCAGTCCCTCGCACTTAGACATAACACTAGGTACAGCTGCACTGGAGAAATTTGTGGGCTTTTAATATTGTGATTTCACTGTTAGAGGCACTTGGAGAAAAACCTTTCCAGAGAGAAGAGCTGTGCTTGTCTGATGATGTAAACCTTGCATCTAGATATTGAGGTATGAGGGTCTGCCTGACAATGCCCAGAGGTCTTCTATTTTTATAATAAACTAGCTAATAGCACGGGGAGGGTGGTATAGTCATTTAGCCCTATATCCACTGTTTTATGAAATGCTTTCCCCGTTTGTATTCTATGGAATTGTAACTATGCTCATTGTTTTATTCTTATGCATTATGCTGATAGTACTGGCACGTGTACTGCATCTTAGAGCACGGTAGTTGAAATAAACATTTTAAACTATACAGTGTCTCTTATTACGCACGTTGTGGACAGGTATGAGTGAGTTATGAAAGGGTGTTCTTGCTCCTGCGAGTCCTGAGAGAGATACTGTGTTCTGGGTTGTCTAATCATTGGTAGCATTGTTGCCAATGAGACGCTAAAGCTAGTCGGATTAGGGTTTTAGGTACTAAGTTGTATGGTTGGTTCACCACTATACTCCGAGGTCCTATTATCCTGTGCATAGCTCTGTGTATGTGCAGAATCCCTACAACATGGCGCAACCAACGAGTGGGCTGCTTATCTGCGAGACGCTTGAGTAGTACTTGTGCTTGTCCACAACCCCCTTCGCAGACGCTTCCGGAAGCGTGTGTGAGGGTGATACCTCCTATACTGACGTTTTTATAGGTTCTTTCAAGCTTGAAGTTGTTAAAAGGTTTTTAAATACAACCCTATATTGTGCTGCCTTATACTAGGTTGTCGAAACTTGTTAGCCTTAAATGGCTGTCCAAATTGCAGCACATAGCCGCGCAGCGCTCCGGGATCACTTGACAGTATATGGAGTGCCTGACGCGGGTGTCGATCTGATATTTGTGGTACAAGCAGATCCAGCTTACCACTTTGAGGTGTTTTACTCTTGGGTCACCTTTCCGGCGGTGGATGGGACTGATAATTTGTTCCATGAATATACAGCCACCGCTCTTCCTAATGTCTATAGGCCTTATAGAAATCTTGAAGTACCGCTCACGGCATGGCAACACCGTGTTTGGTTTGATGGCGCCCTCCCCCAACCGGTTACCGTGGTTCGTTTAGGCCCCTTATCGATTGAAGGGGCCACTTGGCCTGTTTTGGCCGGGTATACCCCACATCCGCGTTATATGACGCTTACAGTCGCTGAACTGCGTAATTTGCATTCGTCTTTGATACGTGTGCATAGAGCTTTAGTACAGTTTGTTACAGGCAACCTCCAGGGTGCCCCGCCTGGAGTTGCCGCGCATCCAGCTGGACCGGGCGGTGTAACCATAAGTCCCGTCATGGTTAATTCGGTGATGGGCAAGCGCCCACAAAATAAGGACGATTTGCCTTATTGGCTTGCAGAAAAATTTGACCAGCTGGAGGCAGTTTTTCCAAATACTTCTCCTGTGGAAAAACACAGGATTTTGACGATTAGTTTGCCAAAAGACTTGATCTCTGAGTTGGCAGAATGTAACAACTGAGGTAAGGTATTCGCCGCAGTATATGCGAAGTGTTTCGGCACTCCTTCCATGACGGTTCTCCCCTCTGTAATTAAACGAGTGCAGGATGAGCATGGCCCTGAAGCGGCTGTGGAATTAGGGATGAGACTGGTGGGAGTGTTCGATGTAGTAGCTGATTTGATCCTTGCGAATGTCAAGGGCGATGCAGTTAACTTTCAAGTAGCTATTGCTTTGGCTCTGATCCCAGAACCGGACAAGCTGCGCGAATTACCGAAAATTATTGCACAGGCTTACAAAACAATTGGCCGCAATAGCCTGGGAGTCCAGCCTTTTGCTAAAACGCAAACACAATCGCAACCTCAACCGAAAACTCAATCTGAGAAGGATGAGAAGCCGGTCTTTACTAAAAAAGAGCTGGAGGTTGAAAAAACAGGGTAAGCAACAGAAGAAGCCGGGGTCGCGAGGCGCATCCCCGGTTTCCGTATCTTCTGAACGCACTTATGATTTGCGCGATAGGGCGAGAATTAAATCTCCAGAGAGATTTCAAGTCCCTGATTCGCGTTCTCCTCGTTCTTCACAGGCACCAACTACGTCCCAGGCTGGTGGAGGAGATCGCCAGGATAGAGGAAGGGGTCGAGAGGCTCCACAGGGACGAGACCAACCTCGACAACAGGTCCGAGGGAAACCAGAAGAATTTCAACGTTCTTGCCCACAGTTTCAGAAGAAAAAAGTTGCAGCTGTAACAGCGAGGTATGCCAAAGACAGTGAGAACGAGACTCCTGAATTGGACGTGGGCAGTGACACTCCTAGACAGCGCCGCGGAAGTTACCATAGTGCGGAAGGCACTACGTCCTCATGTGGAGGCGACAGCAACTGATACATTCATTACTGTCGAGACAGCAGACACCAGAGTAGCACCCCCTGACAGACTATATAATATTGTCCTTCAAATTGAAGGTGACATACAGCGTGTTATTAAAGGGATTTTTTGGGAGAATCTGACCTCTTACGACATTCTGTTGGCGGAGGCGGATTGGCCGCCCCCATTCGTACTTGCTGCGCGTAGAGGGGAGGAGGTAATCCTTCCGAGCTTTTCTCGTCATGTCCCCAAGGACAAAGCGGAGGCTCTCGCAGCCAAGTGGGCTGCGTCCCTGGCTCCGGCGTTATACCGCAACCACGTGGGTTGGGATGAAGACTCTTCCCCCCCATGATATTCCTTTGCGGTCGCTGCCACAGCCACAACCACAATATCCCATCAAGCGGGAAGCTAAAGGTCCCGTATCCGAAAATCTGACAGTTAGAATATCAAGGAGTAATTGAAACATGCGTGTCCCCCATGAATAATCCCCTGTTCGCGGTTTCTAAACCCGATGGATCGTACCGCCTAGTTTTGGATTACCGACATTTGAACTCTCATTGTTGGACCTTTGCGGTGCAAAACACACACAGTTCTGCGCTTGTAGACAGTCTTGTTCGTAAAAAATATAAAACTACACTTGACCTATCCAATGGATTCTACACGCACAACTTGGCCCCGGAGAGTAGCCAATGGAGCGCTTTTACCTCCGGTGGTAAACTATTCAAATTCCGGCGTTTACCTATGGGCTACAAAAACAGTCCAGGCGTATTCGCTGCCCGTGTTGTCTCTTTGTTAGACGGCATAGACCCAGATGTGTGTTCGTACGTCGATGATATCCATCTAACAGACGACGAATTGTACCCGCATCTTTCCCGAGTGGACCGCATTATTCTAGAGTTTGCGGTTTTAGGTTACAAGTTTAACTTTGCCAAATCTCACATTGCTGAATTTACCGTTTTGTTTTTGGGCTATGAGCTCAACAATGAAGGTAAGGGCTTAGCCCCCCATTTTTTGGAGAAATGCGCACTCTTGTGCCCTCGAACTACTCTGAAGAAACTTCAGTCTTTACTGGGTTTTCTGACCTCCTTTCCTCTGTGGAAAAAGTTTTGACTGCAGTGCAAATGGCGATTCTAAAAGAACGCGCACTGGCACAGGGAAAACGCATTTTGGTGGTAACACCCTATCCTGCCCTGGAGGCAGTGACGAAAGCAAGTGTACCGAACTCTAAAGCTTTGCAACCCCGTTGGATACAATGGGCAACATCTTTGACGCCTCCGGATGTCACTTTTATCTTTGATGCTTCACTTCAGAAGCAGGAGTTTTTACAGTATGAATTCGTTCATCCTCCTCCTCTGTCTTTGCTACCGCTTGAGGAGTACGAATGTATTATCTATACCGATGGTTCGGCACAACCGGCCACGGGTTCCAAGCATGCTTATTCAGCAGCATGTGCTATTGTTGCAGGTACTATGGTGAACGGAGAGTTCAAACAGACGGTAGTGCACACTCAGGCACTAGGAGACAGTACTGCACAATTGGCCGAGCTGCGCGCTTTGGTGCTCGCACTTGAGTTCGCTAATCCAGACGTGACCACTCTTATTGTGTGCGATTCTTACTACTGTGTTCAGTCTTACAATGACAATCTATTCTTTTGGTCGCAAAACGACTACAGGGATGCAAAAGGTAGCACAATTAAGCATAAAATGCTTTGGGTTTGAGTGGCAGATCTGCAACAACGTCTGCCTCTTACACAGGTGATTCACACACTTGGCCACCAGCGTGTGTGCCCACACGCTGTTGGTAACGGTTTGGCAGATGGAGCTGCCAAATCAGCAGTAGCCACGTATTCAGTCGCCGCAGTTACAAGATCCATGACTAAAATAGATACTGATATTTTGGCAGCTATTGCTGCGACAAAGGAAGGTGCTAATTACCCACGGGGTTTCCCTTCCAAATACTCTTATCAATTAGGTCCCGAACAGGCTCCTTACGTAAGAATTCCAAACGTTGGTGATCGGCTGATTCCCAACGCGGACCGCAGACTTTCCTTGATAATGGCCGCACACGAAGGCATGGCTTCGGCTCATGCTGGCGTGTCTGCGACGGTCTCCATCTTGCAGCAGCGTTACTGGTGGCGTGGTTTATATAAACAGACCCGTTCTCATGTGCTTTCTTGTGACGTTTGTCAGCAGATTAAGCCTTCCACGGTTACACGACCACCGCAAACCCTGCTCTGCATTTCTAACAGACCTTTTGGGTGTGTTTACCTGGATCACTGCGGCCATTTTCTTCAGACACTGCATACAAGTACATCTTGGTTGCAGTGGATTCGTGCACAAGTTTCATCTGGGTCTGGCCACAACGGGGTGCTGACGCTCGAAATGTCATAAGGGATTTGCGTGTCTTTGTGGGAATTTTCGCCTGTGGCACCTTCCATTCTGACCAAGGTCCAGCGTTCGCCTCTAAGGCGTACAAGGACGCAATGGGTTCACTGGGGGTGCGGGTGAAATTTTCATCTCCATATCGGCCTGAGGGCAATTCGATTGTTGAACGAATGAACCGTGACTTAAAGCAATCCTTGACAGCTAGAGTCTTAGGTACTGGCAGGAACTGGCTGGCCCACTTGTATACCGTACAACGTGCACTTAATAATCTCCCTAGAAGACCTTGGGTGGGCGGACCCCATACGAAATGCTCTTTGGCATACGAATGTTTGTGCCCGACCTTGATGGTCTAGACATGGCGGCGCAATCCGCAATCTTTGATGTAGATAACCATTCTACTATGTTACAGGACTTACAAGAAGCCCGAGACAAACTTGCAAACTAACATTTACCTTCAGCCACAGACGCTGCGCTGCAGATTCCGGTAGCCGGCTGGCTTCCGAAGATTGGAGATCTAGTTCGAGAGAAGGTGGAGAACAAGAAAAAAATTTGGCCCCTCTTATCGTGCACCGGTTCCAGTCCTGGGCTTGAAGGAAACTCGTACAGTCATCTTACCACCGCTTCCTGGTCGCAAAGAGAACAGATACATCTCAGTGGAAAATGTCAAGCTACAACATCTGGCCGATCCTGAATAGTGTAACACCAGCGGTCTCTTGTCCAGTCATTTCCCGGACAAATGTTTGTGGCCCTCCTGCCCGAACGGTCACTGATGTTGCTATCGAGATGGTAGATTTGCCTGATCGCTTACTCGACTACCCGGACTCCCCCTGCAACGAGGAGTCTGAGTATACCTACCCCACTAACGAGTCGGTGGCTCACCTACCAACAACGCCACGGAGCCCAACACGTTATTCCTTTGACTCGGATTCCACCTCATCAATTGTCCCGTCCAAATTCGGTATTTTTGTATCCTGGTTCAGAGACAATTTTTTGATTCCCCCCTGGACATACATCTGGTTGGTACTATTCCTGATTTTTCTGTTCATGTCCATTGGCTTTGTCACAGTGTTTTTTCTACTCATCAATGGTCACTATTTACCAGAATGCTCTGCAGTGAACTGTGTCGCTGGAACTTTGGCTCCACATTCTTCATCTCACATCATGAAGCGTGACCACACATTTGTGAACATTTCAGCTTTTCCAGTCGCCGATGGCATCGTGTGGGATGCGGTAAATTTCCAAATTCATGGACCGACCGAGATTATTAATGTACCAAATGTCCTCCGTGTTTCAATGGGTGATGTCGTTAAAAGTAATATTCATTCTGACGATTGGGATGTGCATGCAGTTGAATCGTTATTTGCTGATTTGAAATATTATGCTGCTTTTAATGCTGAAGATTTGTACATGAATTCTGCAAGTTATGCCGATTTATATTGTTACCAGCATTGGGGCAACCACTTTCTCCATAAACCCAGTACCCTCCGGGGTCCTGTTAATTACACTCAATGGGCGCATTGTCCAACCCCTTTGCCAGGTAGCTCCAAGACTCTTAAAAATAAGTTTACTTATTTTACAGACTTCGATAGATCAAACCCTGGGTCCTATTATTTTAAATTAAACACGTCTTCCACTCAGAAAATCATGTTGACCCACACCAAGTTGCTGTATTCGGGTTCCTTTTTGAACGCCTTAGCGGTGGGTGGGTGGGTATGAACACCTGCGTGACACCATTGACTTAAAATCTATTTGGGGCTCCAAGTCATGGCAGGTGCAAGGCACCGAAGCCTTGCACCGTGCTTGCCTCATCCCGACCCAAATTTTATTTTTGAATCATACTATCTATCAAACGACCTGTTGGGGTGTGGCTACTTCCAAACAATTAAATGCCCCATCCATTCCCTTATTGTCATCCACTCCCAACGAGAGCTTGCACTTTGATATGTCCCTTTCCAACTTGCAAGCTTTGTTTCAGAACACTTCGTTTAATATCTCTACGTTTGTTCAGTCACCCTGGTTGGCGTGGCCCATAGCATCTAATGCCTGCCAACGACGTTTTCATGACACAGATCCTGGTTACAAACAAGTTCGACCGGATCCAAGGTTTTCTGACTCTCGTACTGTTACAACATACTCTGTTGGTGAATTGTGTAAACAGTGGTTGCAGCACTCTTCCTTAGATTCTGTTAAACAACATTTATCCCTCCTATCAGGCAACATTGATCTGTCCGACTTTGTCCTGGGGCCTCGTGGCCCTCGACCTAAGAGATTAATTTATGAAACATACAATGAACTTTGGAAGCTTTCGCAAATTGAAGCTGCTTCCCGTCTTCGGGAAATCGATCAAGCAAATTTAGAGGGGGTGCTTGCTGTTGTTGACAGTAGTATTGATACCCTGTCTTCCCGCATTTACACACTAGAGAATATTGTTTCCTCTGTTGATATTGTACAAGATGATGTTTCTGTGTTGTATCATGGTCAAAATCAATTGCGTTCCGTAATGCAGTTTGCATGGACTTTGCAGACACTTAAACTAGGTAAAGTTCCTTGGCACTTTTTAAACACCTCTGCATTATTCTTTCCTTTTAACTTGACTGAAAAACAGCAATTCATGTCCATGAAAGATGCTACATACACTCTGTTACATATTGAAAAGATAGAGCCCTTACCATTCTCAGTGGCAGAATTGGATTCTGCAGTGTGGCTAGTACACGGGGTTATCGCCTTACCTTTTTCTTTATTTGAATTTAGTTTGTGCATGAAACATTATCCTGTGGGCCGTTTTCAGCCCTTGGGCAGCGCCTTCCTGCATGAACTTTGGTCCCTGCCTTTCATGTATGAATGCCTTAGAGACGGAAAGGAAGTTTTTCTCACGGGGGAGTCATGCGATTCTACTGTGGGTCATTCCCTTATTTGCAAAAACATTAAATTGCACGGAGCTTGTAAGGTTTCGGCTCCGAATCTTGCTTGTGTATTGAAGGGCATTCCTGCTCCTGCTATATCTCCTACTTTTTCTGTGCTTGCAAATGGTAGCTATCTCCTTCTGAATAAATAGGGACTGCTGTGGCATGCTTGCCGGCATACCCTATATTGTAACAGTTTCCCACCGGGTTGTCTGCTGCAAAAATGTGCTTTTTCCTCCCCCGCACAACATCGTAGATAGTTCCATTTGGCCTTCCATTCCTACTTTGAAGGCGGATTTCAATAAATTGAGCAGAATAAAGGCACTATTATTGAACCAGGAGGTTATGCTCACATACGCCCGGGAGACATTCATTCTCCAGGTGGCGAGTACCCACAGTGAAATACAGGCCCTTTTGAACACTAACCTCCCACAACATTTCGGTGAACTGATTCACCGTGTTTTTAATGCATCATGCACCGAAGGTCTGGTGCACTTTTTTAAAGTTGTGGGCTCTGGCCTGGTTACCTCCTTTTAAACTATCTTTGGTGTAATACCGGCTTTTATTCATTCCATTTTTTCCAGCGTCTTTGGCGGCTTTCCGTTGATCCTCGCCTTAGCGGCTGGTATATTGCTTTTGGTCTGTTTCCTGCGCAATGGCTGCATTTCCTTGGGCCCTTCTCGACCCAGGTAGACTCCAGCTGCTCCGTGAGCGCATCCTCACAGGCTTTGGCATCCTGCCGTTAGCGACACTCGGTGTGTCCTATAGACTTTCCTTTTGCTTTGCGTATTTCACTTGCGTGCAACCTGTGATGTTATGCATCCGATGTCCTTTCTCGTGGTCCTTGGATTATTGCCTCTCCAATGCGTCTCTGTCTCGACCGGATTTTGTCCAGCTGGTGGGTCCCTTAGAGGCCCATGAACGGGACTGTTCCGGTGCGGGCTACATGGCGCGTGCGGCTGCACTGGGGATTTTGGCACAATGGGATATCTGGGCGGCTGCTCAGGATCTCCTACAACAAAGTTATATTGAGTATCACGCAAGTTGTTCCGCAATGCTGTTCGCTGCTCCCTCTTGTGAGGAACATGAATGCAGTTTTGATTTGATGGACTGGATGGCGTCTCTTTTTTTCTGACGATTCCAACGATGTCCTCTTGGAAGGTGTGGCGTTTTTCTGCACTTACACTCTGTTGGATTGATAGGGCCTTCGCTTTCCGTGACCTGCCTCACTGGACTTTTTTTATTCTGCGATTTTTTTACCCTCTCCCCTTCATTGTCCTTCATGGGGACTGTTCCAAAACGGACGTCTCTGTTCTGCTCCATCTATTTGAACTCTGTCTTCGTCCTATGTCTTCGCCAATGGACTGACCAGGGGAGGGTGTCATGTGGTTTGTGGCCTCATGGTCTGCCTTGCTAAGTTGGCCTAGGCCTGTCTGCCATGGTGCCTTTTTTGCGCACGTTACTTCGTGCCTTTGTTTTTCCAGCCTCTGCTTCTGCCGGGCTATTTTAGAACTGTCTGCATTTCTGACTTTCACCTTTTCTCCTGTTCCCTTTGGGTTACGTCTGCACAACATGTACAAGGTCGAAAAACAACGTCCCTTGTTCTTGCTGATCTGGCCAGTTCCTCGCACTTAAACATAACACTAAGTACAGCTGCACTGGAGAAATTCGTGTGCTTTTAATATTGTGATTTCACTGTTAGAGGCACTTGGAGAAAAACCTTTCCAGAGAGAAGAGCTGTGCTTGTCTGATGATGTAAACCTTGCATCTAGATATTGAGGTATGAGGGTCCGCCTGACAATGCCCAGAGGTCTTCTATTTTTATAATAAACTAGCTAATAGCACGGGGAGGGTGGTATAGTCATTTAGCCCTATATCCACTGTTTTATGAAATGCTTTCCCCGTTTGTATTCTATGGAATTGTAACTATGCTCATTGTTTTATTCTTATGCATTATGCTGATAGCACTGGCACGTGTACTGCATCTTAGAGCACAGTAGTTGAAATAAACATTTTAAACTATACAGTGTCTCTTATTACGCACGTTGTGGACAGGTATGAGTGAGTTATGAAAGGGTGTTCTTGCTCCTGCGAGTCCTGAGAGAGAGAGATACCGTGTTCTGGGTTGTCTAATCATTGGTAGCATTGTTGCCAATGAGACGCTAAAGCTAGTCGGATTAGGGTTTTAGGTACTAAGGTGTATGGTTGGTTCACCACTATACTCCGAGGTCCTATTATCCTGTGCATAGCTCTGTGTATGTGCAGAATCCCTACATCTGAAAGAGGCACGTTAGTGACAGATTCCTTACCTTAGAATATCCCCAGGCGTCAGGCTGGATCCGGAAAGTTTTGCGTAGCAGTACCCTTGCGCGTCGGTAGGCGGCGTCGTGCGGCTCCGCGTATGTCGTCGGCGTCGTGATCGCCGGGATGACGTCGCGGGCAGTACTTAGACGCCGCCCCTGCGCGCTGACGTCAGTTCTTCTTTTTCCGCGCCAGCAAGCGCAGATCCGGGAAGAGCAGTGCCCTAGTCATTTTTTGACTAACTTTTTGGGTGAATTTTTTCACTGTTTTTCGTATCGACTCCAAGGTGTCGTTAGGGATGCCCGGCTTTAAGCGTTGCGACGCCTGTGCTCGGATGATGTCCATCACAGACCCGCATCTGGAGTGTCTCTTCTGTCTCGGGCGAGACCACGACACGAAGTCGTGTTCCGACTGCCAGTCCCTAAACCCGAAAGCTTTGCGAGAGCGGTCTCGAAAGCTCCTCGAGGCCCGGCAGTCGGCTCCGCGCCGCACCAAGCCCCGTTCGCGTGAGAGGTCGAGGGGTCGGTCGCGGAGTCCTCGCCAGTCGTCGGAATCCAAGTCTTCGTCATCCGGTAAGTCTAAACACAAGAAGTCCAAGAAGCATCATCGCTCTAGGACTTCGCCTCGCCGGTCTCGCGACTCGGCTGAGGCCCCTCCCGGCACCGTCCCCGCGGCCCCGGACATGCCTGTGGAGTCGCCCCCGCAATACCCGTCCTTCCCGGGTTCGGGGGCGGATCCGGCCCAAATACAGGAATTCCTGTCGGCCATGGCCCGCCTCTTCGGGCCTCAAGGTCCCTCCGGTGCGCCTTCGGGCCCCGCGGGCCCTGATGGGGTTGCCCCGGCGTCGCCGACGACTCCGGTCCCGGCGTCGCTTGTGCCTCCAGCCTCGATCCCGGCTCCGGCCCCGGCCTCGATCCCGGCTCCGGTGGTACCGCAACCCCCATCGACGCCGGTCGACCTGACCACGCCTCCGCCGGCGCCGATGTCTCCGGTGCCATTCCTGATGCCGCCCGGGGCTCCGGGCGGCGTCGTCCCCATGTACTCTCCGGCTCCGGACATGGAGCCGGACCGACGTCGCTCGGCGCCGGTTCCGGCGCCCGATGAGACCTTGGGTCCCAAATGTCCCTCCTCCTCCTTATTTTGAACCGGAGGAGGACCAGGAGGAACTGGGAGGGGTCTGAGGACCCCCTGGCACAACAGTGTCAGTATGATGAGGACTGGGCAGAGGAACTAGGGGATGCCAGTGGTCTAGACACTTCCCCTGACACTGGCATGCTGTCTCCTCCCGTGGCTACGGAGGAGGGAGCCAATTTTGCAACGGTGTTTCGTAGGGCAGCTGGAGCCTTACATCTCAGACTCCCTACTGTGGCGGTCAAGACTAATCTCTTGACAGAAGTGCTTCAGCCGGCAGCCTCCTCCTTGGCGACTGTGCTGCCGTTTAACGATGCACTCACTGACGTTCTTTTGGGCGCCTGGTCCAAGCCCAACACAGGGGCTCCTGTGGATAGGAACGTGTCCCGACGCCATCGCCCAGCTCCGGGCGACCCCTTGTTTCTCTCTGTCCACCCCACTCCTGAGAGCTTGGTTGCCCAAGCCTCGGCTTCCCAAACCGCCTTCCCTACCGCCCCTCCCGGATAGGGAATCCAAACGCCTGGATCAATTTGGGAAGAAGGGTTTTTCTTCCTCCAGTGCTGGCTTGCGGTCCATCAACACCGCTTGTCTTTTGGGCCGATATACCCACTCCCTGTGGGATTCGGTGGTGACTGTTTTGCCCCAGTGTTCTGAGAAGGTCCAGACACTGCTTACACGCGCCATTGCGGAAGGTAGGGATGCGGCCAAATACACCATACGTTGTGGCCTTGATACCGCCGACTCGCTGGGCAGATCTATTGCAACGAAGGTGGCGCTGCGTCGCCACGCCTGGCTGAGAACCACTGGTTTCTCGGGTGATGTCCAGAATACACTCATGGACATGCCCTTTGATGGAGTCGGTCTTTTTGGTTCCAAAGCAGACCATGCGTTGGAGCGTTTTAAGGACTCACGGGCTACTGCCAAGTCCCTAGGCCTTTCTACTGCACGCCCTCCGCTAACCTCTGCTTTTCGCCCCTATCGTGGAACCGGAAGGGGCGCCCAGTCACGTCAGCAGCCCAGCCACCGGCCCGCGCAGCAGGCGTCTTCGCGTGGCCGAGGACGTGGATACCGCCGTGGCGGTTCGGGCAACCAGCGTGCGGGTCAGGCCACACACCCCGCCCCGTCCGCGGCCTCCAAGCCCTCCTAGTCCCTCCTTTCAGGTGCACAGCACGCCAGTTGGGGGCAGGGTCCGCCATCACCTTCACCACTGGCGTGCCATCACCTCGGACAAGTGGCTCTTGGACATTGTCCGAAAGGGCTACTCCCTCCCCTTCGAGACCACCCCCAGCCATGCCACCTCAATTCCACCGCATGTCAGGGGATCACTTGGTGCTTCTGCAGAAGGAAGTCACGGCCCTCTTGGCCAAGAGGGCCATCGAGCATGTTCCGACCCCAGAAGTAGGGCGTGGTTGCTACTCCCACTACTTTCTGGTGCCCAAAAGGACAAGGAGGACATGCGTCCTATCTTGGACCTCCGGAACGTCAATCGCTTCCTCCGGAAGGAGAAGTTCAAGATGCTCACCCTAGCTCAGGTCTTGACTGCCCTCGACCCTGGAGACTGGTTGGTAGCTTTGGACTTGCAGGACGCTTATTTCCACATCCCCGTCCTGCCGGCCCACCGGCGTTACCTTCGGTTCACGGTAGGCCTCGAGCATTTTCAGTTCACCGTGCTCCCCTTTGGCCTTACCAGTGCCCCTCGGGTGTTCACGAAAGTGATGGCGGTGGTCGCAGCTCATCTGCGCCGGGCAGGGGTTTCAGTCTTCCCCTACCTCGACGACTGGCTGCTGAAGGCGGGCTCGTCACAGGCAGTCGTCTCCCACCTCCAGACTACGGCCGAACTCCTGCACTCTCTGGGGTTCTCCATCAATGTGCCGAAGTCGCATCTGATTCCTTCTCCACAGCTCCTTTTCATCGGAGCAGTTCTGGACACGACGCAGTTTCGGGCCTATCCTCCCGAACGGCGAGTCCGGGATATTCAGGCTATGATTCCGATCTTTCAGCCTTTATCCTGGGTTTCGGTACGGATGACCCTGAGGCTGCTGGGCCTCATGGCCTCCTGCATCCTGCTGGTCAATCATGCCAGATGGCATATGCGGGCTCTGCAGTGGGACCTGAAGTTCCAGTGGGCGCAGCACCAGGGCAATCTGTCCGATCACGTCCAGATCTCGGAGGGGACTGCAAAACAGTTGCAGTGGTGGCTCTCGAACCGGCAATGGGTCATGGGCAGATCCCTCTCCCTTCCCCAGCCAGAGCACACAGTTGTGACGGACGCGTCCCTTCTGGGATGGGGCGGTCACATGGGAGGCGGAGATCAGAGGCCTCTGGTCTCCGGCGGAGTCCCGGCTCCATATCAACCTTCTGGAGCTCCGGGCGATCCGACTTGCACTCAAGGCATTCCTTCCCTCTGTCAAAGGGAAGGTAGTGCAGGTGTTCACAGACAACACCACCGCCATCTTGTACTGCAACAAACAAGGCGGGGTGGGGTTGTGGACCCTTTGTCAGGAGGCTCTGCGCCTCTGGACATGGCTGGAACATCAGGGCATGTTCCTGATGGTTCAACACCTGGCAGGTTCCCTGAACGCCAGGGCGGACGAACTCAGCCGCAGGTGCATGATGGATCACGAATGGCGTCTTCACTCGGAAGTGGCGCAAGGACTCTTTCTACAGTGGGGAGAGCCTTGGTTAGATCTATTCGCCACCGAAGAGAACGCGCAATGTCATCAGTTCTGCGCGTTGGAATTTCCAAGGCGGCACTCGCTCGGCGACGCTTTTCGTCACGAGTGGAGTTGCGGTCTATTGTACGCCTTTCCGCCTATACCACTTCTACCCAAAGTGTTCAAGAAGATTCGGCGCGACCGGGCCCAAGTCATCCTTGTGGCTCCGGACTGGGCTCGAAGAG
The DNA here is from genome assembly GCA_963921515.1 of Calotriton arnoldi. Lineage (NCBI taxonomy): Eukaryota > Metazoa > Chordata > Amphibia > Caudata > Salamandridae > Calotriton > Calotriton arnoldi. The sequence continues at coordinate 402,370 of CAWUFW010000086.1, forward strand.
TTTGGTATCCCGAGCTACTCAGTATGAGCGTAGATCCCCGATCCGTCTGCCTCTTCGGGAGGATCTTCTGTCGCAGCAGCAGGGGACGGTCCTCCACCCGAACCTGTCCAGTCTACACCTGCTTGCGTGGAGATTGAGCGGCGGCAGTTGATTCCTTTCGACTTGCCTCCCGAAGTTTGTGATGTGATTCTGGCAGCCAGGCGTCCCTCCACTAAGGTGGTATACGCCTACAGGTGGAACAAATTTGTGGCATGGTGCACAGCAAAGGCTGTGAACCCCCTTTTCTGCCCCTCTTTCTGAGGTCCTTCTGTTCCTTCTTTCTCTGGCCCAACAGGGTTCTGCCCTGGGTACCATCAAGGGTTATCTCTGTGCTATCTCGCCATCCTCAGGCTCCCTGATCAGCCCTCCCTTTTCAAGTCCCCTGTTGTTAACAGGTTCTTAAAAGGCATTACACACCTCTTCCCTCCTGTTCCGTTTGTGATGCCTCAGTGGGACTTGAACTTGGTTCTTACCTTTTTAATGTGCGCTCCCTTTGAGCCTCTACATAACTGTCCTCTTCGTCTTCTGACTCTGAAGACAGCCTTTCTGGTGGCCATCACCTCCGCTCGGCGGGTGAGTGAGCTCCAGGCTCTATCATGCAAACCTCCCTTTCTGTCTGTCCATCCAGACAAGGTTGTTCTTCGGACGCGTCCGTCCTTCTTGCCAAAGGTGGTTACTGCCTTCCACATTGGGCAGACCATCACTTTGCCTACCTTCTTTCCGCCTCCGCATCCTTCCAGAGAGGAAGAGAGGCTCCACCGTCTGGACCCAAAACGTGCGCTGTCTTTCTATATCGACCGCACAAAACACTTCCGGGTGGATGACCAGCTCTTTGTTGGCTACGTGGGCGCCAAAAAGGTCGGGCGGTGCACAAACGAACCATCTCCCGCTGGGTTACCTTGTGCATCAAGGCCTGCTATTCTTTGGCTAAGAAGGAGCCTCCTGTTGGGCTGCGTGCCCATTCCACCAGGGCAACGGCTGCTACCACGGCTTTGGGCCGCGGTGTTCCGCTGCAGGTTATCTGTCAGGCAGCTACGTGGGCCTCGCTGCACACGTTTACAAAGCATTACTGCCTTGACAGTCAGGTCCGGAGGGACAGCTTCTTTGGCCGTTCTGTCCTCCAGGACTTCCTTGTCTGATCTTTGTTCGCAGACCCACCACCGGGGTTGGTATTGCTGGGGTATCTATTCTAAGGTAAGGAATCTGTCACTAACGTGTCTCTTTCAGATGCACAAGTTACTAACTTGTGTAACGATATATCTGTAAGAGACAGTAGTTAGTGACAGATTCCTTACCGCCCCACCCATCCTCCCCGTTCTGCGAACTGATTTCTAGGGTTAAGGACATCCCTTTCAGGGCCCCAGTATTTTTCAGACACCTATGTCAGCTTCTTGCATGGCTCTGCGTTCCTGGCGCGGAAAGTCGTGTACAGAACTGACGTCAGCGCGCAGGGGCGGCGCCTAAGTACTGCCCGCGACGTCATCCCGGCGATCACGACGCCGACGACGGACGCAGAGCCGCACGACGCCGCCTACCGACGCGCAAGGGTACTGCTACGCAAAAACTTTCCGGATCCAGCCTGACGCCTGGGGATATTCTAAGGTAAGGAATCTGTCACTAACTACTGTCTCTTACAGATATATCGTTACACAAGTTAGTAACTTGTGCAACAGGACCATCTTCTTTGGAAAATTGAGCCAAAGTACTCACCTTAAATGATACCCTAAGAAATGGTGAGATGCCACCTTACTTATTTAAGATTGATACAAATTACACAAATCTATTTGTCAAAAAACAGAGGGGCATTTATAAATGTGGCTGGGCTGTGGAACTAAAAGATTATAATTCAGAAAATGGCACCATGGGGAAATGACCAAAGCACTTGCAAAACAGAGGAATTTATCAGGGCCCCTAGACATGCTCAAACAGAGAAACAAGCCTGGAGATGGAAAGCCCATCTTACCGTCCATGAATCTTAATGTTATATATGCCTGTTGGTTGTGTCGTCCTGAAGAAGGATTCTAAGTTTGAGGAGACTTATGCGTTCTAACCTCTGTTTGGTCAGGCTTGATGTGTCTTTTTCATTTTATTTTCATAGTTCAGTCTAACCCTGTATAATCCTAAAAACTATACTTTTTAGACAGAGGACAAGAGAAATTAAGATGAACTAGTTTATTCTCTGTAAGTTTTTTTTTTAATGTAGAAGAGATATACATTACTTTATTATTCAGCGAGAGTGTAGGAAAAGGCATATTAAAGTCATATTAGAAGACAATGAAATACCTTTTATCGCACCCAAAATTATGTGTGGAATCAAATAGCGTTTAAATTGGCCTATTTAAATACCATTTAAAAGATGACACATTCAGGTGTGTCAAAATCCCTTTCATCTTGCAGATTTCACAGGAAGATATCCAGGGGTGCCTGACAACTTTTTTATTTTTATTTATTGACATTTTTAAACAGAGATAACAAACATAGCGAACAGGCAGCCAGTTGCCCACATTCTCATATTGGATTGATTACTCTTGTGCATTAATTATTACATACAATAATTCCAATATACATTTCCACCTATATAAATCAGACAAGTGTGTTAAACAGTAGATCACCTTTTACAGGAGGCTTTATAGCGTTGATTTAATCATTCTGTTACATTCCGACTCCCCCCCCGGGGTGCAGCCTGCCAGTCCCACACACAGCTATGTGAAGCCCTCGTGTGGTAATCTCTGTATGTTGGTCTCTTACTTACATATAGAGCAGTGGTTCCCAAACTTTTTTGACCCGTGGCTCCCTTGACCTAATTGGCAGTTGGCCGTGGCTCCCCACCATTTTTTTTACCGGCGCACCGGGGTGCCGCGGCGCACACTTTGGGAACCACTGGTCTACATGAAGAATCAAGCCTAGACGTGATGAAGGATTCAGAGAGTAGCCATCACCATCATAAAACTTTATTTGCAATCACAAAGATCTTATAAAGTACATCTCAATGCTAGAGAAAGGCTCAAGGAGCTCTGTGGCGTTACAAGAAGTTTACATGGGGTGGGCTCTGATGAACCCAAGATGGCTCACCAGATCCCATCTACCCAGTGTTTTAAGTGGGCTGGGTCCTGCCGGTGCAGTTCTAAAAGCAGGTGTCAAGATGGGTCCCTATCGGGCTCTCCATTTTTGCCTTCAGCCTCAGGATGAAAAAAAAATCTTAACTCTGTAGCAGTCACTTCACTGCCTTTGAGGTAACTTCAAAGAGACTTGTTATAGTTCTTTCACAGTCTCATCATTTCAGAACTGAATCATTTTCAATATTATATACAACAAAGCCATAGTTGTTGCTTATTTGTGATATGCCACTAAGAATCATTGGCACAGCCAATAGTCCTGGCTTGTTGTAGGTGTAATGTTGCTTGTTGTATTATATATCTGGATGCAATGACAGAAGCAGCAAATTACCAGTCAGGCAGCACACTATGCTGAGCACCGATCAAGCCACGCCCTTTATTGCATCGGCCACGCCCCTTTGAGACCCCCCTAGTTTTTTCATCCCACTTAAAGCCCTGCATTTACATAAATATAGGAGTACTTCACCCGTCATACTAGCTGCATGAGTGTTGGCTCATCTGCTTCAAAGTCGTATTTTTCCTCCCACCCCACACCCCCCTTTTCACCCTCAAATTCTTGGTGTAATGATTAGTCACTAACAATTTGGCAAAATAACTTCCAAGTGTAATTGTGCTGAAGAATGCGAAACCAGAGCTACAGGGTCCCTTTGAAACAGCAGCACGGCCTCAAACAGATCGATGCGGTGCAACGCGCACAACAGTCAGAATTAATTTAAAGCCCCTCCAGCTGTTCTCCAAACATTGCAGCCTTTTATTGCATTTCCAGCACGCTCGCTGTCCAAGTTAATGCTTCAGGACGCACCGCTCTTTCTCCCAGCCAAATTCACTGTGATGCGATAGATTACAAGATTGAGAGCAGGAAGTGGACAGAAAACACTCTGCGCCAATGTCTTAAAGCACGTACGACGCATGTTGCGCTGCGGCTGCAATGTCCACGACCCACATCCTGCGCGGCGCCCCTGGCTTCTCATCGCGGCGCACCGGGGTGCCGCGGCGCACACTTTGGGAACCACTGATTATAGAGGATTAAGATAATCCCTCAAGCAAAGCAGGAGTTAAATCTTCTCCCCAGGTGTGTAGTGGTCCTTTCAGAGATGATAATGGGTATATCATTGAGAATGCTATGCTAGTCTTTGCCCCAACGTAACCATGTTCTGGAGAATTTCAGAAATTCAGGGAGATTCACAGAACTTTCAGGAACAGCTGAGGAATTGCTCAAAGAATCCTGGGCTCCAAAGACTAAGAATGGGTACAGAGGTGCATGGAGAACATGGCTGCGTTGGTGCACAGCAAGGGATTTGACAATACAGATACATACCATGGCTCACTTTGATTGTTTTTAAAACGCATGGTTTGCAATGATCACTTGGAACGCTACGATCACAGAATGAATGTGTGAGTGTTCTTCCACAGGTCTCGTCATTATGAAAGAGGGTAGTAAGTATACAGATAAGGAGTACAATGGCTGTCTAAAGAGACTGTTCCCTCCATGTTAACACTGATAGTCATACTCCTAGTTTTTCTGACAAGAAATCATTGAAACATGGTTACTAAAACGCCATGGTAGAAACAGACACATGCAGTAAATAGTACAAAACACCACCACCTCCCTACACAACACAGTTACTCAACTTTTAAGAGCTACACAATCAAGAGGACAAATAAAACAAATCATGGAGAACTGGAACAATCACACTAAGAAGTCTCGGGTAAAGTTACAGATCATGCAGTGTGTTAAATAATGGGCAGTCCTACCTATGACGAACCGTTGATGGCAAACACTCAGTCACGGAGTGACGCAAACACCTAGAAAACCTACATACTATACCCTTCCATTCTGTGCCTTTGCCTATATAAATTGTTGTTCTTCATAAATTCACCTCTGTTTTACAAAACCCAACAGCTTGTCATGTATGATTGCTTTCTATACAGCAAAAACCCAATAAAAAGTATTTACAAAACAAATGCAGTGTGTTAAATGACATTGAGCAGGAGACTGGAAAAGATGCCTTGGGATATTCATGCAACATTTTAAATCATTTAATTTCAATTCAATTCTGCAAGAATTACATTTGGTTATCAATTTCAAAGACTTCTTCAACATTTCCCTGCTGTCTTAAAACACCGTTCTGCCTCCCTCCACTCAGTCTTCTTCATCACTCCTGACTATGGCCCTAATAGAGTGCAAAACATAAAGACCACCGTTCAACCTGCTCCATGATGCGTTCTCTACCAAGTCACCATATTCCCATTTTAATCCTACACCTGCCTCTTATCGTGAAAATGTGGGAACCATGAATAACAAACTTGTTCCTTCACCATCCAAACTGTCAAACCTCAGTCATTAAAACTTATGTTGAATGCAGGGTCAATCACACCTTTCACCTCATCCATGCAGACACCAGTCTACCACTTTTTCCCTACCTTGACTTTCATAGATTTATAGAAATAGTAACTGCATTCTTTTGTTAGCCCATCTCGGTCACCTTGATGCACCACACATTTAAAAGTAGCACTTTCACATCTACAATTCAATCCTTTATGGCTCCTAATCTCCTCCATTATCACCTTTCGAACTGACTTCAATTGTCCAGGGCACTGTTCATTCTCCATAATCCGACTCCCTCATGTACAGAATTCACGGACCATCAATAAGACTCTTCAAACTGTGGCATCATAGTCTGACCAGTCATGGCTGGGTCAAGAATAAAAAAAATCTCTATTGGAAATCAATAAACCCAATTCAATTTGTCATCTTTATCTCTTGCCATCTCTCCTTGTAACATGCCCCTGAAATAGCCACAAGCCCCTCACCCCCTAATTCTCAAAACAAGATATTTCATCTTCTAAAAGGCACCTGTAACAATCTCTACTGGAATTTCAGATGTAGAACGTTCCCAGCCTCGATAATCCACTTACTGTCTATTCAACGGTATAATCCTGCCACTAGAAATCGCATGTGGTTTTGGATGGCGGCAGAATCTCAGCTTACTAAAGCCTTCTGAAATTGTAGACCTCAAATGAGACAGTAGCCATGAACTTGTCGTATCCAACAATCATCTTACCTTTTTTTGGAGATGAATCGCCCGGTCCACAATCTTCTTCCTCACAATTAACGCTGGGTTCCTTGGAGGGATAAAAGGCATTCTCCCTCTGCCATTGAATTGCTGCTGGTGATTTATAGTAACCACTGCAGGGGAGCGGCTTACAGGAACGGGGGGCTGGCTGGCAGAACTGACAGGGCAATCACCTGTATATGGAAAAAGTCAAGTTGAACCACAACGGAAACAGCAGAGGGGAAGCATTCCTGGAGGAGAATAATTGAAGACCGTACAGAGTGCCCACTTAGAAAACAACTGATGGGAAGATTGGAGAAGGAAGACAACGGAAACTTGCATTAAGTCAAGTATACAGGCTGTCACAGATAGGAGGTTGGGATTCAAATGATCTTTCATCTGTAGGACTTTAAATCTGTGAAACAACATTTTATCTACAGTACCTGATATATGGGGTGAGACAACCTTTCTCTTATGTGAATGCTAAGGGATATGATAAAGGTTCACTTCAAGAACTGTCATACACAGTCAGGCAACCTTTCATCTCAGTAACTGCCATATAATGTGGTTAACCTTCAGGAATGTGAAGGGGATAGGTAAAAAGGAGATGGGGTACACACAGCCTTTTGCTTGGGGGTGAACCTTATTCTCAGGGATGGGTTTTGAGTCAAATGTGTTTACCTCCGGCATCGACGATGTGAATACAAAACAATAGACAAGAAAAGAGATGTAAAAGGTGTGCCCACCACATATCCATGTAAAATACGAAAATGGAGACGTAAACATTTAAGTCCAATTCTACCACTACATTTATGAATTACATATACATAAACATATTACATCTTAAGCTAACCCTGTTACTTGTTCCTTAATCCTATCCTAACTTTTTTCCTCTCAACCCATTTTGAAGGGTGTGAGGGGACAGGGAGATACCCAGGTAACACCTTATGTGCCACCATTTACTGCACTATCCTCTTACACAATTCTTTACAACTTCCATTACTCTAACCCGAACCAACCCCTAAACCTACAATAACCTTAACTCATAAATTACCTCAACTATATCCTGATCTCAACACTAACATTTACTACAACCTTAAAAATACTAACTTACCATACCTTACTTTAAAATTAACCCAGAAAGTAACGTTTATCTAATTTTTGTTGTTGTTTTTTTGCTGTATCTTTTTTATTAACAAAGGGTTATGCAACACGTGACACATGTTTGTAGTACCACAGGCATTAATTAGTGTACAGACGTTCATAACCGGTATCACAATTCTGTTTCAGTGCTGTATTTGACAGTTGATATAAGCAGGTTTGCAGGACAACAGTCTATTATGCATATTGTTAACGATGACCCAGTGAGCAAGGCAACACATTCATCATCCCCCTCTCTATCATACCCTTAGTGCCTGTGAAATCTTATCTGAAGCCCTTGATCTCAGAGCGGTACATGGGCTCCCTCTTTATGTATTCCATCTACCCCAGATCTTCTCCCATTTCTTAGGGCACCCCCTACTCTCGCACACAGATCTTTCCGTCACCATGCACCAATCCAAGTCTTTTTTCCAGTCGCTAAGGGATGGAGTTGTTGCCCCCCCCACATTTGTTCAATATTGCGTTTAGCTACCATCATGCCTAGCATGACCCACATTTGGTCTGCTCGAGTAAGATCTGTGGCTTCCCAGATATTAAGTAGGCATAGTTTGGCCGATGATGCTATGGTAGTACCAGTGACTTCATTGATGCATGTTAATACCGCACTCCCAGTATGTTTGGACGTTTGGGCATTCCCACAAAATATGAAAAAAGTCAGTACTTGACCACATTTCCCAAGGCACCACGTGTCTATCTGTCTGCCCATTTTTGCCCGTGTAGTGCAGGAGATGTAGACTCTGTGCAGAATTTTTAACTGTACTAATCAAAAGTGTAGTCTAACAGCGACCTCTCGTAGTGAGGCAAGGGCTTCAGCCTGTCCGCCTCCTGCAAGTCTTCTAACTCGGTTTTCCAGCATTGCCGGAGTTGGGCGAGAGTATCAGGGGAATTATTTATGAGTTTTCTGTACATGAGTGAGATTGCCTTGGTAGAGAGGCATTCCTCCAACAGTCTGTCCTCCAGAGGAGATGATTCCGGTAGGACTTCATCAGGGGGAAATACTGCCTGGATAGTGTGCCGGATTTGTAAGTATCGGAAGGCATCTGTGGGGGCTAATTCGTATGTTTTTTGTGAGTCAGCAAATGGAATTACCCCTCTGGCTGTGCATATGTCTCCCACCGTGGAGATCCCTATCAAATCCTACTTATCAAAACCCTGTTTATTTGCCATTGTGCCCAAAAGTTCTGCATCCCATAAAGGCGTGGAGCGTGTAATTCTCCTCTCCCACCCTAATTTGCGTAGGGTTGAGTGCCAGAGGGCGACTGTAAGGGCTGTCAGTCCCTCTAGGGATAGATGACGAGGAGTGGTATATAACGCACGGCAGTAGCCCCCTGTTTGGAGGACCAGATGATCCATGCGGTAGGCCGGTAGCCCCCTGATTGGAGGACCAGATGATCCATGCGGTAGGCAGATTCCTCTCTGGGTTGGTGGGCCCAATAGTTGACAGTTGTCAGTTGGGCTGCTGTATAGTACAATTGAAGATCAGGAAGGGCTATCCCTCCTTCATACCATCCCGAGTCAATTTTGTCAAGGCTATACGAGGGGATCCTCCGTCCCAAAGCAGGGTCTTAAGTTCGCTATTAAATGCTTTGAAATAAGTGTCTGGCACAGAGTTCTGCAGGACATAAAAGAAACGGGGCAGCGCCATCATCTTAAATAGCGCTGCCCTTCCCAATAAAGAAAGTGGGAGTGATCTCCAGTGTCGCACATCACTTTTGAGGCGTGTCAAGAGGCCCGTCAGATTTTTGGCTATAAATGTCTTGGGATCAGTGGTCGCATGGATGCCTAGGTAACAAAAACTCTCCACGGCCACTCGGATCTCGCATCCAGTTGGAAGGGGCGGCGCCGGACCGAGGAGGATGAACATCGCTGATTTGGACCAGTTAATTAAGTACCCGGAGTATTCCCCAAAGATCGATAGAATGTTCATTAGCCTGGGGATGGTGGACCTGAGAGAGGTGATGTAAAGGAGAATGTCATAAGCAACCAATGATATTCTATCCTCCCAATCATCTGTCCAGCGCAAACCCCGGATCAGGGGGTCTTCTCTGACCCATGCAGCCAGTGGCTCAAGGCGAAGATCAGGGGAGAGAGAGAGAGGGCAGCCCTGTCGTGTTCCTCTATAGAGAGGAAAAACCTCCCAACACCCTACCATTTACTACCACTCGCGCCAAAGGTTGCGAGTATAGTAGTCGCAACCAGGATAGGAAATGTGGGCCGAGGCCCATGTGATGGAGCACAGCAAAGAGATATGGACATTTCACTGTATCAAAGGCAATGCACGCATCAAGTGACGGAATTATCGCGTCCTCCTTGATTCTATGTGCTCGTCCCAAGATTTCGTGGAGTCGACGTAGGTTTAGCGTCGTGTTTCGGCCAGGAATTAACCCCGATTGAAGAGGATGAACCAGTCTCGTCATCAGTGGAGTCAAACGGAGTGCAAGTGTTTTGGCTAGTATTTTCAGCTATGCATTGAGCAAGGATATGGGGCTATAAGAGGCACATTGATCTGGAACCTACCTTCTTTATGAATTACAACCACTGAGGTAAGTCGCTGTTCCTCCGGAAGTGTGTCTACTTTCCTCAAACATTTTCAGGAGATAAGGCCCTATGGTGGGTGCCGTAAGTTTATACAATTCTATAGGCATTCCATTAGGTCTCACAGCATTGCCCGGTTGAAGTGATCGGATGGCTTGTTTAACTTCCTCTTCCGTGAGGTCACTTTCTAGAAGTGAAGCCTCATCCGATGAGAGGGTCGGAAGAGGTCTATCTGCTAGGAAAGTCAGGGAGCCTTGCTCCGAAGTCGACGCATCAGACAAGTATATTTGTAAAATGGAGATTAGAATGGGGGTTTTTGTGTTTAGTCAGGAAATGGCGCTCAGGCTATTGCGTGTGCTATCGATGGACCTTAGGTGGTGCGGTGCTGCCAGGTCAGGGGAATAACCCGATAACCCCTGCGGAATCTGTGAATCAAGGGATCCACAATTTATGAAGTGAGCGTAGTCCTGGGCACACGCTATGAGGGTATTGGTGATAAAATATCTACTATTGATGCGTTATTCGAATGCAAAGGTCAACATCAGTATTTGTCCAAATAGGTATTATTTTATTTCAACAATCACTGTGTTGAATATAGTGAACCAGCCGACACGTGCTTCGTCACTGGGAAAGTTCCCGTGACTCATCAGGGCAGAAGGTTGGATAAGAATACAGCACACCCGCAGAGGTAAACTCACGATAAGGAGTAGCGAACTGCGCAGGAGAGGTGCTGCGCTGGCAACAAGGATGCAGCGAGGAGAGCCGCAGGTGGTAGTGTCCTCTGTGGACAAACGTGATTGCGCTGGGGCGGGTGAGCCACGGCAATCGTGGAAGGCCGGAAATGATTGGCGGAGGGAGGCTGTCCAGTGTCCAGGTCAGTGGTTGAGGTACCAAGCCGAGCAGGCGAGGTACACAGGTTAGGCCCGGGTACGGGAAGTTGAGTACTATCCAGGGATGTATGAGGCTCCAGTGCGTCCTCGCAGCTCTCCCATCCGGACCCCAGACAGGTGTCTGCTTTACCCAGCCTCATACATCCCTGGATAGTACTCAACTTCCCGTACCCGGGCCTAACCTGTGTACCTCGCCTGCTCGGCTTGGTACCTCAACCACTGACCTGGACACTGGACAGCCTCCCTCCGCCAATCATTTCCGGCCTTCCACGATTGCCGTGGCTCACCCGCCCCAGCGCAATCACGTTTGTCCACAGAGGGACACTACCACCTGCGGTTTCCCTCCTCGCTGCATCCTTGTTGCCAGCGCAGCACCTCTCCTGCGCAGTTCGTTACTCCTTATCGTGAGTTTACCCCTACGGGTGTGCTGTATTCTTATCCAACCTTCTGCCCTGATGAGTCACGGGAACTTTCCCAGTGACGAAACACGTGTCGGCTGGTTCACTATATTCAACACAGTGATTGTTGAAATAAAATAATACCTATTTGGACAAATACTGATGTTGACCTTTGCATTCGAATAACGCATCAATAGTAGATATTTTATCACCAATACCCTCATAGCGTGTGCCCAGGACTACGCTCACAAGTATATTTGTAAGTAATAGGCTGCAAAAGTGTCTGCAATAGCTTGTGGGTCTTTCTGGCGCGCTCCGTCTGACGACTCCACTTCCGCCACCCATCTGTTAGCACAATTTCGCCTATCTAGCCAGGCGAGCAGTCTCCCCGACCGAACTCCCAGTTCATAAAGTGTTGTGTAGCTTTATATTTGGTCCTGGCCGCATCTGTCACTAAGTCTCTATATTCCTGTTGAATCAGTAGCAGGCGGTGTTGTGTATCTATTTGTGCATCTTGTACTAACTGTTTCTCAAGCTGTAAGATCTCTTGTACGAGCGTCTCCAAAGTCACATTTTTGTCTCTTTTGTGTCCCACCATCAGTGAGAGGGCTTGCCCTCTGATCACCGCCTTGTAGGCTTCCCAGAGGTTCAGGGAGGAGGTAACTGAATGTTAATTTTCCTGAAAATATTGGATTGTGTGTTTTAGGAGTCCCTCCCGTATTACTGGGAGTTTTAAAAACTACGGATTTATGGGAAGTGTGTCCCGTACCCTTGGAGTACCCCTACAGTATCTCGCCCACATGGGGGAGTGATCCGATATTCCTCTCACCAGGTGTTTCACATCACTAAATTTTGTGAAAGAGGCAGTTGAGATGAGGAGGTCGATGCGGGACATGCTACCATGGACCCCAGAGTGAAAAGTGAAGTGTTGTATAGATGGGTTGAGGGTCCCCAGACATCCACCATCTCCAGCGCCATTAGGAAGTTTGCTAGTTGAGTGTTAGAGGGGGAGTCCGTCTCGGGGGGTGTCGGTCCACATTATCGTCCAGTGTCATGTTGAAGTCTCCTCCTATTAAAAACTCGCCCTCTGGTGCTTGGAGTATGAGCGCTCCAAGGTCTGGAAGTGTGACAGAATGGAGGCCCGGAGGTACATATGCAGATATGATGTTAATCTGTTCCCCCTCCCAGATGCCTGTCAGTGCAGCATATCTGCCCTGCCTGTCTGTCCACATCTTTTGGCTTGAGATTGGGAAGGTCTTCTTAAGGAGGATACCAGTCCCATGGGAGCTGGAGGTATAACCTACATGTACTGTCATTATTTAGCCCCAGCATTTAAGTGCCCTGCATGCATTTCCCAGGAGATGCGTCTCCTGTAAAAGGACGATGTCTGGGGAGTGTCGTTTGATGTACTGTGACACTATCCCCCTTTTAATTTTGTCCCCCAATCCGTTTACATTCCAAGACAGAATATGCAACTCAGGTAGCTTTGTGTCCATTCCCGTTGTCATTAACCTACGTTTATCTAATCTTAACCATAACCCAATCCCTTATCCCCTTTTATAACTTTTACCCCATCCCTAACCCTATCCTTATCCTTACCTTAACGCGTATACTTTACCTTACATCATTCCTTCCACAATATTTTAGTCTAATCCTAACTCTAACCACTAAACTTAATCCCACCCTGAATTTCTCCCTAACCCCATTTCTCACCCCAATCCTAACCCATGTATTTCTTTTTTACTTTCTGTATATTCTAATGATTGTAGTCACATTTTTTGCTTTTTTGCAATCTTATCTTTTAGCTCAAGCAACAGCCAGACAATCTGTTGAGCCTAAGACAGACATTGGGGTTGCATACTTTCACTTCAGTGACTGCTACTGGAGTCTAACATTCTTTGCAGATCTGATTTGCTTGCATTACAAAAACTGATATCTTAGTTAGTTGATCTCCTTCTTTAACCCTAACATAGGATCTGACAATAGTTTATCTCAAGCACCAGAATAGCAGTCAGATAACAATACCCCTACAAGAATGGCATAGTAGAGAGACAACTCTTCATCTCAGGGATAAATGTTGGCCAACCTTTCATCTGAGTGCATACCGTAGTGTTTTGTCCATCTTTCACTTCAGGGTGGCTACTTGCACTAAATGTAGAAAATGTCAGTACTGAACGATGTTCAAAAGACGAAGTTAGAGTGAAATGAGGATGTCTAAAAGCAAAGGTCAAGAGAAACTGCACCCTAACAAGCTGAAATGTATAACATGCAATATTCGACTTCTGAATGGTCTAGAGTAGTGACACAGCACACATCAGAGAATACTACTTCAACTCAGAACCTTAGATCATCCTTACAGTACTAACTATACACTTCAACACAGGAGCAGGCACAGTGCAGTTTTTACCCACTGCATGAAAATGTACTGGCAGGACCCCCTGACACCTCTAAAAAGGAGAGCATTGGTGATGCAGAGCATTCTTGTCTACTCCACTAAAGTGATCCCTACTCTCATCTACTAATGCATCTCACTTGACATGCAGCACCACCAGCAAGTCTAGTACCAACACCAATCCTGAACTGTAGAAACACATAGCTTGACAGCAGAAAAGATCATTCAGATCTATATACGTTGCTTAGTTTTGTGCCAGTTTTCACCATGCAGAAACTACAGTAAACATGACCCTTTTCGTGAAAATACATTTCTAGTACGTGTTGCTATCATTACCTCCCTCATACCAGTCTCACAGTGTGACCTCTGCTGCTAGGAGTACACTTTCACAAAAAATAACCTTCTACAGTCGGTATCTTTCAGTGACCTATAGATACCCGCAAACAGCATTCCACATCTGTGCAACCCAAGGCTTTAACCTTTGTGAACCAAAGGGGTGAGTTTCATGGGAAGGGCAATCAAAATAACCTCTAGTGACAGCAAACAGTGGAAATGATAAACACCTACGGATGGTTCGTTAAACATAATTTACGCTCCTAAATTTGAGCCTTTCCTTGAAGAGATTTAATTAATTTTCCCACCACTGCTGCCAGGATGACAGCTCACTTCGGCTGTTCAGTTTGGTAGTGTGAAACCTATATGCCTTCCTTCAGTCTTTTGAAACCATTCCTTTGTCTATCAACTGATTTACCTAGGTTGTTAGTGGTGCTGCTGTCACGTCTTTAATTCCTAGGAAGTATGACATCTTACCCTGTTTCCTGAGCCATCACATATTGCAAGAATAAACAATCAGGGTTCTGCCTGGTTGCTGGAATTGCAAAAGCTCTCACTGCTCCCCAGAGGCCATGTATGTAGAATTATCAGTATGCAAAGGCCACTTCATATGCATTTAACATTGATCCTACAATGCTTCCCGCAAAAACTCAGTTCTACCTTTTAGATTTATTTATATACAGGACTGAAGTTCTCGGCTGTACATATGGTATCTCTCGTTCAGGTGGAACTGTACTTTTGACAACTGCATCTTCCCCACAATTTCACAACTTTCCCTCAAGAAAACTATACTGGTGGGCTCTTTCCTACCATCACTCAGTTATGCCAAAGTTAAAAGGCCTTGCCTGCAGCAGTCACAGAAATCCTTGTAAGAGGAAATAAAGTAAGTGCGCACAGCTCTAATACTGAACATTGATCGTGGTCGCGGCCACTGTTCTAATCCCTAAAATTCACTAGCCTAATCTTGAAAAGATTATATGTTGGCTGCAGATACTCATGCTATGCATACTCCTGTCATCTAGTGTTGGGCCCGGACTTTGCAAGTTGTTTTTCTTGAGGAAGCTTTATGTGTGGCGTCGATTCTCCGCCACCTCGAGGCATTGTGCATGTCGAAGACTTTGTTCCTCAGAAAGATTTTTTACGCCATCAGGCTCAAACGGATTACGTCAAAGCTGTTCAAGATTCAACGACACGGCCTACGGGAAAAAAAGTAATCACCGGAATCTATTTCTACACCGGAGAAGGACTTCCCGGATTCCGAATATACTCAACCGTCGAGAATGATCGTCTCCTGGTGATGGAGACGAAGAAAGAACTTTTCAGACAGTGCCCAGCTAAGTATGCACAAGCCCTATAATTTTTAGTGTACCTGCTTCATTCACGTCATACTTGTTCACCATCTCCACAATGAGAAAAAGAGGGAAAAATACAGGACACCGAAACCCAGGGTACGCAAGATACTGATGCCACACCTGACCCATGGGAAGTCTATGATGTGGTTCTACCAGATTATGATATGGAACCATCTGTGCCCACAAAGCATTCTCCCCCTGATGACCAGTAGCTGCCTGTCCCCTGCCAAAGTGGCGGGGTGGGCTGGAGGAGAGAGGGAGACAGGTACGGAGGGAAGGAGGTGGAGAGTTGAGGTTCGGGGATAAAAAATTAAAAAACACTTACCTGAAAACCACAGCATCGCGCTCTTCCTGCTTCTGGGCACAGGCTCCCAGACTGCACTGTGCCCAATCGGGACTCTGCATGAAAGCAGCATCGGGGGAGGGGGGGGGGCGCTAGGTGGCGCACGCGCACGACCAAAATGGCCGCACGCCTGTGAGGCTCCGGTAGCTTGGCTACATGATCCTGCATTTATCCTCCGACACCGCTGCACAATCTGTCTGATTACGGCGGGATTTGGTAACATAGACTGCCTGCTGCCTCCGGTGAAGTTTTGGGACACGTGCGGAGCTCGGCGGAGATACGGGAGCGCCGAGTTGATTGCAGCGGGAGACCCAGAGTAGACTGCCTGGAGGTCTGCGTGGCTGCGGCAGGCACTTGAGCGCCGGGGACTCCACGTGGCCGGCAGGCCCCGGCTGTGCCGGTGAATCTCGGCGCGGGACACGGACAGTGCGGAACCTGATCCTACCGCCGCGCAGTCCCGGAGCTTCTGAGGCGCTGCGGAGGGCGGTGAGTGCCGACTGCCGGGATTGTATAATTCTGTGTTAACGGCTCGGTCCGGCCGCAGCGAAAGACTTAGAGAGGGCGTTTTAAACTGCTGCCATTGCCCTTTCTCCGCCTGACGGACCTGAAAGGATTGGGACCTGGCGGGATTGGGACTCTCGGAGGCGGGTGTCGGTGAGGTGGCCCCCGCTTCCCCCCCCTCCCCCCCCCCCCGACTCACTTGGAGATCACCCTGCTCTTCGGCACCTGCAATGAGTGAGTCCTGCGTGGGACTTCTGGGACCCCGGCTCTGCTGACTGGTTGTGGTCTGCATATCGCCTGCCCTGGATAGTGTGCGGCGCGTCTGCTGCACAGCTGGGAAGACGCTGTAAACTCGTCGTGCGGTGAGACCCTGCCTACCTCTGGCCGTGTTATGCACGCTGGGCGTCCGGTGCCTCCACACGGCTCTCTGGATCCTCATCCCTCTACTGCTGATTGCACCTAAATTGCTGGGCGCACACATTGGATGTACCTAGCACTGGAACTCGCTGCTTGCTGTTGGGCCGCTTCTTGTCCTGCCGCGCCTCCCCCATGCTGCTCCCTCGCTGGTTCGGATTGCCTCTGATGCTTGCGGGTGTGTGTAGCTGCTGTGGAACCAGGGAGTTGGGGTCCTAATCGGCTACATCGGCGCGACTGTGGAACACTGCGTACCCCCTCCTGAACCGACAGTACGCTAGAACATTAGCCCCTACTGGTGCGACGCTGTCTTTTTTGCCGCCATGGGTAAACCTGATGGCCGACAACCCAAGCTGGTATTTGATGCTAAGAAGGTTGCCACCCGCTCGTGTTCGGAGGACACCAGTCAGGCAGCTGGAGAAATGATGCCCGCGCAGACTTCGACGCAAGGGGATGAAGTTAAGTCGCTACTGCTGGCCCTGCAACATAGCATGTCTGACCTGTCAGGGAAAATGGACACCATGAATACTCGGCTGGATTTTCTAGTCCAGAAAGTAGACAAGCATGATGGGCAGATTAAAGAAGCCGAAAGGCGCATCTCAGACACTGAGGACACTACTGCGCAGCTTCAGCAACAGGTATCATACATGGATAAGATACTTAAGGTGATTGCTGCTAAGAATGAAGACCTCGAAGCTCGCAGCCGCCGGAACAATATAAGAATCGTGGGCATTCCAGAAAGCACCAGTACGGGCCGCATGGAGGAGTATGTTGAGCGGCTTTTGAGAGGGGCCAGTGACGAAGATCCTTTCTCTACCCAGTTCATCGTGGAGCGGGCGCACCGCTCCCTGGGGCCGCGTCCTCCACCTGGAGCCCCCCCCAGACCAATTGTGGCCCGTCTCCTCAATTACCGCGACCGAGATGCCGCCCTCAAGCTCGCAAGGGACCGGAAAAACCTGCGATACGATGGAGTGGAGTTCACCATCTTCCCGGATTTCACCGTAGCGGTTCAGGAGGCGCGCCGAAAATTCATAGGAGTGAAGCAAAAGCTCCGCAAAGCCCAGATTGAGTACGCGCTTCTCTACCCCGCACGGTTGCGTATATCCTACCAGGGAAAAAACACTGTCTTCACCAATCCGCAGCAAGTGGAGGATTTCCTAAAAGCGTTGCATCGTCGCTCTCCTGGAGGTACATCTGAAGACCGCGCGTCTAGATCGCCTTCACCGCAAGTGGACTGAAGATATCCTCTGGAGGTGAACTGTTCAGCTTCACTCCTGAACCCCTGGGGGTATAACGGAGCTAGTCTCGCCTGGCCGTTCCAGAACCTGGTGACAATCCTCCTGGCAGGTGTGATGGGGACACCACCCCCTTGTTGGGTGCTGCTGAGGAGACGACTGACAGAAGGACTCGGCTAAGATATTGCTGGCATGGCAGGCTTGGTGATTTTCTTTTTACATTCCTGTGTTATAGCACATGTCCTGTATTACTACTAAATGCAGTGGTGGGTTGGGCATCATTACGAGCCAGGCACCCCTCCCCCCTTCGCCCATCGCCCGTTCTGTTCCTAATGGGACAATATGACTAGGGCTTGGCGGGACTATGGGAAGGGTGGTTCACGTGCAGCCCTGGCGACCCCCCGTATGGGCATTCCCCCTCCGTTTATGTTCATTTCCCTTATGTTTATATTTAGCTCCGTACTTTCTTGTTATGCAAATTCATGGCTTTCCTGGGGTTTTGGTGGGGGGTGCTATTCCGGCACGATTGGGGTGCTGCTGTGGGTGGGGGGGGGATGAGCTGTTGTTACTCCGCAGAGGTTCCAACTTCATGTATCAGTTACGGTATCTTTCCTTTCAGGGTAGTGCATACACATTTATATATTCATATGGCATTATTAGTTATTACCAAATACTGGTGGGTTGGCATTGAACACGGACCCTCTCCACATTAACCTGATCTCATGGAATGTCAGAGGCCTAGGTGACCCCCGCAAGTGCCGCCAGATTCTGGCATACCTAGACAGACACCATGTCAATATAGCAGTACTTCAAGAGACACATGTTGCCCCACGTCGACCGTCCTGTTTTGGAAATAGATGGGCGTCAGTTAGGGTCTTTTCATCTTACTCGTCATATTCACGAGGCACACTGATATTAGTTAAGAAAGGCACACCGTTTGTGCTGGGGGGCTCTCTGGGGGACCCGTCCGGTAGGCATTGCATACTCTGGGGTGTCCTGGGAACACAATCTGTTACCATGGCTTGCTGTTACGGGCCCAACACTGTGGACCCGGATTATTTCACCTCGCTTTGGGGACAAATTCTAAAAGTGGGTGTGAGAAGTTGGCCTGGTATATGCTGTTCACTAATTAAAGTGGACACCATTCACCAGAACAATTCGACTCTTATGGTAGATAGGTTTAAGACAACCTTTATAGAAAGCTATCCTAGTGGTAGCTGTGGAGAGCAGCCTTCAGGCTAAGTCTTGAAGGAATGTAAAGCAGCTTGTTTTACCACACAATCTCTTGAATCACCAAATGAAAAGACACCACACAGGTATATATATCAAATATATATGTATTTATTAATAAACACTCTCTACTAATCTCTTTATGAGATTAGAGGTCATGAACATATGTACAAGTCAAATATTATCAGGATAAGTTTAGCACAATTGAATGTTACAATCTTAGTTTGCTAGACCTAGGTCTAGGGCATCTAGAATCGAGGGACCCCCAAGAACCACCCCAGGTAGTTGTAGGAGACCCACAGGGGACGGACGCGGTGACCTGGCACCGATGCGAATCCTGTACGAGTCTATGCACTCAGACGCGATTGAGATATCAATGTTAAAGGTCCCTTGCGTGTTCGAGGCGAACACACCGATCGGTCCTTGTACGAGTCGAAGGACGCGGTTACAGATGGTATTGCAAGGGAGTTGGTCGCGGTGTGTCTAACACAGACGCGAACCAGGTACGAGTCAGTGCGATAGTCGCACTTGGAAAGTTAGAGTTTTAGGGCACTTCGAGGGAAGCTACAAGCAAGTCACGTACAGGGTAAGTAGTTCTAGGGCCCACACCCACAGGAGCACCGTAGTGCTGAAGTTACCTCACCCAGGGGAGCCGGGTGCATAGGTGTTCTTTGGTGTCGGGTCGCGGCGTCGTTTTCAATGGGAGCCAGTGAAGACTTGCTGCTTGCGGCGACACGAGAAGTGTCCGGAGGAATCCAAGCCTGGATTCAGAAGATGGAAGACCTGAAAGCAGAGGGGACAGTGTTCAAAGTCACTTGGCAGTGACTCGGGCAAGGAAGATGGATGCCCACCGTCGTCGCAAGATTCAGGTCGTCCGCGGTTGCCTTGACTCTTCAGCCACGAGGTCCAGGAGGCGTCGACGACGACCAGGAGCTGGATTCGGCGTGTCCCACGATGTCTGCAGCTTACTGCGGTGTCGGCAACTCGATCGGAGCCAACAAGCCTTGGTGACAGCAAGTCTCGGGGAAAGTGTGAAGAGACAATGGCGCAGACCAGCAAGGACTGTGGAACTCACCCAGCGAGGGTAAGTCAGGGCAGGCCTGGAACAACCAGGGGAGCCCTTTGGTTTCTTTAGAAAGTCTTCTGGGGACCCACAAGCCGGCTGGCAAGGGATCGCGAAGACGCCTTGGGAGGATTCTCACAGGGGCCCACGGTCACTCGGGACGTGGTAGGCCTCTGATCTTAGGAGGGATTCCTGCTGGAGGCTGGGACCACACGTGGTCCAAAGCACAAGTTCGTGGAACGTTGTGAGGGGTTGCACTCGACAATAGTGCACGGTACCCAGGGGTCGCGGTTCCTCGTTACTCTTGGGGTCCTCTGGCCTCAGCTTCGCTGGGGACTCACGATGGCCTTTGAGAAGTCAGGAAATCCACTTCTTGGGCTGCAGGGACTTCGGACTCTGGCGGGAGCGGCGTAGTTTGCGACCGTTGTTTGTAGTTTTTGGTGCCTGCCAAGCAGGGAGTCACTCCTTGACTCCAAGGGAGATTCTTCAGTCTTCCAAAGGTAGTGGAACGTCGAAGGTCCGGGATTCTTCTTGTAGAGCGTCGTCCAGGGAAATCTAGGGTGCAATGCACAGGTTCCCCCTCTTATACCAAAAGAAGGGGAGGGACTAGCTCTATGACCCTACCTATGGGAGGGTCAGGGGAGTGGGTGGCTACACCCACTTCCCTTTGTCCAGTTTCGCGCCAGAGCAGGGACAGGTAGCCCCTGAGCCGGTTTGAACTGGCATATGCACAGAGGAGCCTTCTGCTCCCCCAGTGCAGGACTTCAAAGCACTCTAAGAGTGCACCCACCCAGCCCCAATACACTAAACCCTGTCTGGGAGGTGGTCACACCCCCTTGGGACAGGATATCTATTGTTGGGCTTCCTCCACTGCGAGTGTTGGTCATCAGCAGGAGGGCAGCCCAGTGTCTGTGACTGGTGGCATCCATTTTGTGATGCCAGGGCTCTGCAGGATTCTACCGCGTTTCCACAGTAGGTACATGTCTATCCCTCTAGAAGGGTGGAATGCTACCCCCGCCGCCAGGACTGGCGGGGGGTAGTATTCCAAGGTGTTTGACACCAAACACGACATGTTTCGATGCAGCCATTCCAAAGTTAGCATTTTACCGCGAGGATATAATGCACTTAAAAGTATATGGTTTAACCGCATCCACAAACAGCACCAGAGAATGGACTCTGAGAGCTGCAGAGGGGCCCTGCTCAGGCAGAGGCACCCCCTCACATAGAAGCCAAGCACCCTGCCCTCAGGATTGATAGGGCCTGCCTTAGGGGTGACTGATAGGGTTATATGTGTGTGCAGGAGAGATATATAGGGAACCTATATCTCAGTGAGGGGTGCTAGCACTTCCTCACTCAGGCTGCAGTAGCAGGCCTGTGGTGTCAGATTTTAGTCTGCTTCCCAGGGGTGGCATAATACATGCTGCAGCCCCTGGTAGGCCTGTGAAGTACCTATGCCCTTGGTACCTAAGGTACCATATACTAGGGACTCATAAGGTGCCACAGTATCCAATCACTAGTGCACCTAGAGTGCACTCCAAATCGTTTAGAGAGAACAGAGAGGCTGGGGCCCTGATTAGCAGGGTCCCAGCCTGACTATAGCCAGAAACCAGTGTAAACATCAGAAAAAAGTGGGGGCAACATAAGAGGCAGATCCTACTCTCCTACACAACCCCCCCAAACGCAGGGACACTAAACTAACCTTGACCAGTTGAGTCTTCGTGTTCAAAGTGGAAATACCTTGAGAGTCCATCTGCATTGGCATGTTGGGTCCCAGGTCTATGTTCCACTGTATAGTCCATCCCCTGTAGGGAAATGGACCACCTCAAAAGTTTTGGGTTTTCTCCTTTCATTTGTTTAAGCCATAGGAGGGGCTTGTGGTCGGTCTGAACTATGAAGTGAGTACCAAACAAGTATGGCCTCAGCTTCTTCAGGGCCCATACCACAGCAAAGGCCTCCCTCTCTATAGCTGACCAACGTTTCTCTCTAGGGGTCAGCCTTCTGCTAATAAAAGCTACTGGCTGGTCTTGACCTTCATCATTCAGTTGAGACAGTACAGCTCCCACACCCAGCTCAGAAGCATCTGTTTGGACAATGAACTTTTTGGTGTAGTCTGGACTCTGTAAGATGGGGGCAGTGCACATGGCCTGCTTTAGGTCTTCAAATGCCTTTTGACAGCTAGCTGTCCACTGAACCTTTTTTGGCATTTTCTTTGAGGTCAGATCATTCAAGGGGGTCACTATAGATCCATATCCCTTGACAAACCTCCTATAGTACCCAGATAGGCCTAAGAAGGCTCTCACCTGTGTCTGGGTGGTTGGAGCAACCCATTCCATTATGGTTTGGATTTTGCTCTGTAAAGGCTGAACCTGGCCTCCACCTACAAGGTGGCCCAGGTACACAACCTGACTCTGCCCTATCTGGCACTTAGTGGCCTTGATAGTGAGGCCTGCCTTTTGCAGGGCCTCCAAAACATTCCTGAGGTGGACCAGGTGATCCTGCCAGGAGGAACTAAAGACAGCAATATCATCTAGATAAGCTGAGCAATAAGTTTCCATCCCTGTCAGAACTTTATTCACCAACCTCTGGAAAGTGGCAGGTGCATTTTTCAATCCAAAGGGCATCACCACAAAGTGGTAGTGCCCACCAGGGGTCGAAAATGCTGTCTTGGCTTTTGCATCATCAGCTAATCTGATCTGCCAGTAGCCAGCTGTTAGGTCAAACGTGCTTAGATACTTGGCTGAGGCCAAAGTATCAATCAGCTCATCTGCCCTTGGTATGGGATAGGCATCAGTCCTAGTGACTGCATTGAGGCCTCTGTAGTCTACACAAAACCTCATTTCTTTCTTACCACCCTGGGTATGAGGCTTGGGTACCAGGACTACTGGACTAGCCCAAGGGCTATCTGAAGGCTCAATTACACCTAGCTCCAACATTTTCTGGACTTCAGTCCTGATACAGTCCCTGACATGGTCAGGTTGCCTGTAGATTTTATTCTTGACAGGCAGACTGTCTCCAGTGTCCACCTCGTGGGTGCACCAGGAAGTCTGACTAGGGGTCAGGCTAAACATATGTCTAAACTGTTGCAGAACTTGTCTGCACTCAGTTTGCTGATGGTCAGTGAGGCTGCTTGCCAAAGCAACACCATCTACTGACCCATCATCAGGGTTCTGAGAGAGCAGGTCAGGGAGAGGGTCACTCTCCTCCTCCTGGTCCTCATCAGTTGCCATGAGCAAGCCCATGTCAGCCCTGTCAACATATGGCTTTAATCTGTTGACATGGAGCACCCTCAGGGGGCTCCTGGGAGTTCCAAGATTCACCAGGTAGGTGACTTCTCCCTTCTGTTCAACTATTGTATGGGGGCCACTCCACTTGTCCTGGAGGGCTGCTGGGGCCACAGGCTCCAACACCCACACTTTCTGTCCTGGCTGGTATACAGTCAGTACAGCCTTTTGGTCATGCCAAGCTTTTTGTAATTCTTGGCTGGCCTCTAGGTTTTTGGTTGCCTTTTTCATGTACTCTGCCATCGGGGAGCGGAGACCAAGTACATAGTCCATCACATCTTGTTTGGGGGGCTTGAGAGGTAACTCCCAGCCCTCTTTTACCAAACACAGTGGACCTCTCACAGGATGCCCAAACAGAAGCTCAAATGGGCTGTAGCCAATCCCCTTCTGTGGAACCTCTCTGTAGGCAAACAACAGGCAAGGAAGAAGAAGGTCCCATTTCCGCCTAAGCTTCTCTGGGAGTCCTTTAATCATTCCTTTCAAGGTTTTGTTGAAGCGTTCAACTAAACCATTGCATTGTGGGTGATAGGGGGTGGTGAACTTGTAAGTTACACCACACTCCTTCCACATTGCTTTTAGATATCCTGACATGAAGTTGGTACCTCTGTCAGAAATGACCTCCTTTGGAAAACCCACTCTGGAGAAGACTCCAATGAGGGCTCTTGCCACCACAGGGGCTGTGGTGGTCCTCAGGGAATTGCTTCTGGGTACCTGGTGGCATGATCCACTACCACCAGGATAAACCTGTGCCCAGATGCAGTTTGAGGGTCAAGGGGACCAACAATGTCAATCCCTACCCTTTCAAAGGGTACCCCCACCACCGGTAGTGGTATCAGGGGGCCTTTGTTGTGCCACCTGCCTTACCACTGGCTTGGCATGTGACACAGGAGCGACAAAACTCCTTTGTGTCCTCTGACATATGTGGCCAATGAAAATGTGGAACAAGCCTGTCCCAGGTCTTGTTTTGGCCCAAGTGTCCTGCTAAAGGGATGTCGTGTGCTAGGGTCAAGAGGAACTCCCTAAACTTCTGAGGTATTACCAACCTCCTGGTGGCTCCAGGGGCTGGGTCTCTACCTTCAGAATATAGGAGTCCCTCATCCCAATAAACTTTATGGGACCCACTAGCACTCCCAGCAGCCTCAGCAGCAGCCTGCTGTCTGAGGGGTTCAAGAGAGGGGCAGCACTGTTGCTCCTTCCTCAGATCTTCCCTAGAAGGGCCCCCTGCCCCCAAGAACTCAACCTGATCAGGCTCAAGTCCCTCTGGGGCAGTTCCTTCTTCAGGATCTGCTTCACCTCCCTCTGGGGGTGAATCTGTGATCTGAGACAGAGGGGAAGGCACTGCCTTTACCCTACTGCTCCTCCTCTTGGGAAGCATCTGGTCCATTGTTCCAGGATCCAGAGCTGGTTCAGTGTCATGCATTCTTGCTTGTGACCTGGTCACAGCAAATACCTCTGCAGGGATGCCCAACATCTCAGCATGAGTCCATAACTCTACTTCAGACCAGGCTGAAGTCTCTAGATCATTGCCCAATAGACATTCGACAGGGAGGTCTGCACTGACTACAACCTTCTTGAGGCCAGTTACCCCTCCCCAGGAGAAATTCACAACTGCCAGACTATGGTTGGTCTTGGCGTTGCTTGCATTGGTCACCTGGTACATTTCGCCCAGGATGATCTGTCCAGGGTCCACAAGATCCTCTGCCACCATGGTGACACTAGCACCTGTGTCCCTAAATGCCAAAGCCTGTTTGCCATTTATTACAGGCTGCTGTTTGTATTTGCCCAGATTACTGGGACTCACTAGGAAGGACATATTAAGGTCTCCCTCACAAATCAGCATTGCCTGAGTGGGCACTCTGACTAGGTCAGAGTCCACTTCAGAACCCAGGGTCAACCCTACTACACCCTTATTCTGTGTACCACCTCCACCAGTAGCTGAACTAGGGGGAACAGTTGCCTTAGGGGCAGGAGTGGTGGTGGTTTGGTCTTTGGACTTGTTACAGTCAGAAGTCCAGTGCCCTTTCTGTTTACAGAATTTGCACCAGGGCTTCTTTGGCCTTTTCCCTTGTTGGATTGTGACTCCCCACCAGATGCAGATTTTTGGGGCCCTTGTGAAGACTTCTGGTCTTTTGACTTATCCCCACCTTTCTCAGAGCCCTTAGGATCTTGCTTCTTGGTGTCACCCCCTTGGTTCTGGGGTTTCTGCCTCACCCTGGTTCTGACCCACTTGTCTGCCTTCTTTCCCAATTCTTGGGGAGAGGTCAGATCCGAGTCCACCAGGTACTGATGCAACAACTGGTTCTGGCAATTATTAAGGATCTGTTCTCTCATCATCAGATTATACAATCCCTTGAAATCAGTAACCCTACTGCCAACCAGCCAACCCTCCAGAGCCTTGGTTGCACAATCAACAAAGTCAGTCCAGTCCTGAGTCTGTGCCTTCTGGGTGTCTCTGAACTTTAACCTGTACTGTTCAGTGGTTAAGCCAAACCCATCTATCAGTGCACTCTTCAGGACTTCATAATCATCAGCATCCTCTTCTCTAACAGTGAGGAGCTTGTCTCTACCTTTATCTGAAAAGGAGAGCCACAAGATTGCTGCCCACTGCTTCTGGGGGACCTGCTGTACTCTACAGGCCCTCTCCATAGCAGTTATCCACTTGTGGATATCATCCCCACTCTGGTAGGGAGGAACAACCTTGCTCAGGTTCCTATGGTCTGGAATAGATTCTCTGCCTCTAGGGACACTGTTGCTGCCACCAAGGGGTTCTAACCCCTCTCGTCGAGAAGCTCTCTGGATCTCCAGGGCTTCTCTATCCAGTGCCAACTGCTTGGTTCTGAGGGCAACTCTTGCTTCCTCATACTGCAGCAGTTTGCACATTCTTTCAGAGGAGGTCTCTCTTATGGGAAAGTATGAGTTCCTCTGGTGGACAAATTCTCTGCCAGAGTGATAAGAGTGCTCAGATTCCCTGGAAGGGGACCTATGCCTCTCATCCACTCTGTCAGTTCTCTTAGGGAGAATTCCTCTGTCCTTTTCAGGCCCCTTGAGGCCTGGCCCTTCAATCACAGAGTCCTGGTCATTCGGATTTTCATCGTCTGACCCAGATACTGTAATTGACCCACCCACTGATTCAGACCCATTAGCTCCTAGAGCCAATCTAAGATCATCTGCTGTCAGCAGATCTATCAGGTGCAGGGTTGAGGGACTCTGTCCTAGTCTCAGGTGTCTTTCAACACACATGGCTCTCAAGTCAGAGAAAGCCATGTCCTTATACTGAGGCTGAGTGGATCCACTGGTTCCACCCTTTAAGGACATTCTAGTGTTGTGCAGTGTTGTACTACCTACACTAGTTTGTGGCCTACTGATACTAGCTTGAGCTGTAGAAAGGGTGTGCTATCCCTTGACACACAGCTCTAAGTTCAGTAGAACTTATCGATACTAAGCTTGACTTTATATGTACCTTAAGTACCTATAGTGGTTTTCAGTTAGTAATTCAAATAGAGATTTTCTGGTAAAACAATAGCAAGCTGGAATCCCACACGCTGCCCACCAATGTGAGAAGTTGGCCTGGTATATGCTGTTCACTAATTAAAGTGGACACCTTGCACCAGAACAATTCGACTCTTATGGTAGATAGGTTTAAGACAACCTTTATAGAAAGCTATCCTAGTGGTAGCTGTGGAGAGCAGCCTTCAGGCTAAGTCTTGAAGGAATGTAAAGCAGCTTGTTTTACCACACAATCTCTTGAATCACCAAATGAAAAGACACCACACAGGTATATATATCAAATATATATGTATTTATTAATAAACACTCTCTACTAATCTCTTTATGAGATTAGAGGTCAGGAACATATGTACAAGTCAAATATTATCAGGATAAGTTTAGCACAATTGAATGTTACAATCTTAGTTTGCTAGACCTAGGTCTAGGGCATCTAGAATCGAGGGACCCCCAAGAACCACCCCAGGTAGTTGTAGGAGACCCACAGGGGACGGACGCGGTGACCTGGCACCGATGCGAATCCTGTACGAGTCTATGCACTCAGACGCGATTGAAATATCAATGTTAAAGGTCCCTTGCGTGTTCGAGGCGAACACACCGATCGGTCCTTGTACGAGTCGAAGGACGCGGTTACAGATGGTATTGCAAGGGAGTTGGACGCGGTGTGTCTAACACAGACGCGAACCAGGTACGAGTCAGTGCGATAGTCGCACTTGGAAAGTTAGAGTTTTAGGGCACTTCGAGGGAAGCTACAAGCAAGTCACTTACAGGGTAAGTAGTTCTAGGGCCCACACCCACAGGAGCACCGTAGTGCTGAAGTTACCTCACCCAGGGGAGCCGGGTGCATAGGTGTTCTTTGGTGTCGGGTCGCGGCGTCGTTTTCAATGGGAGCCAGTGAAGACTTGCTGCTTGCGGCGACAGGAGAAGTGTCCGGAGGAATCCAAGCCTGGATTCAGAAGATGGAAGACCTGAAAGCAGAGGGGACAGTGTTCAAAGTCACTTGGCAGTGACTCGGGGCAAGGAAGATGGATGCCCACCGTCGTCGCAAGATTCAGGTCGTCCGCGGTTGCCTTGACTCTTCAGCCACGAGGTCCAGGAGGCGTCGACGACGACCAGGAGCTGGATTCAGCGTGTCCCACGATGTCTGCAGCTTACTGCGGTGTCGGCAACTCGATCGGAGCCAACAAGCCTTGGTAACAGCAAGTCTCGGGGAAAGTGTGAAGAGACAATGGCGCAGACCAGCAAGGTCTGTGGAACTCACCCAGCGAGGGTAAGTCAGGGCAGGCCTGGAGCAACCAGGGGAGCCCTTTGGTTTCTTTAGAAAGTCTTCTGGGGACCCACAAGCCGGCTGGCAAGGGATCGCGAAGACGCCTTGGGAGGATTCTCTCACAGGGGCCCACGGTCACTCGGGACGTGGTAGGCCTCTGATCTTAGAAGGGATTCCTGCTGGAGGCTGGGACCATACGTGGTCCAAAGCACAAGTTCATGGAACGTTGTGAGAGGTTGCACTCGACAATAGTGCACGTTACCCAGGGGTCGCGGTTCCTCGTTACTCTTGGGGTCCACTGGCCTCAGCTTCGCTGGGGACTCACGATGGCCTTTGAGAAGTCAGGAAATCCACTTCTTGGGCTGCAGGGACTTCGGACTCCGGCGGGAGCGGCGTAGTTTGCGACCGTTGTTTGTAGTTTTTGGTGCCTGCCAAGCAGGGGAGTCACTCCTTGACTCCAAGGGAGATTCTTCAGTCTTCCAAAGGTAGTGGAACGTCGAAGGTCTGGGATTCTTCTTGTAGAGCGTCGTCCAGGGAAATCTAGGGTGCAATGCACAGGTTCCCCCTCTTATACCAAAAGAAGGGGAGGGACTAGCTCTATGACCCTACCTATGGGAGGGTCAGGGGAGTGGGTGGCTACACCCACTTCCCTTTGTCCAGTTTCGCGCCAGAGCAGGGACAGGTAGCCCCTGAGCCGGTTTGAACTGGCATATGCACAGAGGAGCCTTCTGCTCCCCCAGTGCAGGACTTCAAAGCACTCTAAGAGTGCACCCACCCAGCCCCAATACACTAAACCCTGTCTGGGAGGTGGTCACACCCCCTTGGGACAGGATATCTATTGTTGGGCTTCCTCCACTGCGAGTGTTGGTCATCAGCAGGAGGGCAGCCCAGTGTCTGTGACTGGTGGCATCCATTTTGTGATGCCAGGGCTCTGCAGGATTCTACCGCGTTTCCACAGTAGGTACATGTCTATCCCTCTAGAAGGGTGGAATGCTACCCCCGCCGCCAGGACTGGCGGGGGGGTAGTATTCCAAGGTGTTTGACACCAAACACGACATGTTTCGATGCAGCCATTCCAAAGTTAGCATTTTACCGCGAGGATATAATGCACTTAAAAGTATATGGTTTAACCGCATCCACAAACAGCACCAGAGAATGGACTCTGAGAGCTGCAGAGGGGCCCTGCTCAGGCAGAGGCACCCCCTCACATAGAAGCCAAGCACCCTGCCCTCAGGATTGATAGGGCCTGCCTTAGGGGTGACTGATAGGGTTATATGTGTGTGCAGGAGAGATATATAGGGAACCTATATCTCAGTGAGGGGTGCTAGCACTTCCTCACTCAGGCTGCAGTAGCAGGCCTGTGGTGTCAGATTTTAGTCTGCTTCCCAGGGGTGGCATAATACATGCTGCAGCCCCTGGTAGGCCTGTGAAGTACCTATGCCCTTGGTACCTAAGGTACCATATACTAGGGACTCATAAGGTGCCACAGTATCCAATCACTAGTGCACCTAGAGTGCACTCCAAATCGTTTAGAGAGAACAGAGATGCTGGGGCCCTGATTAGCAGGGTCCCAGCCTGACTATAGCCTGAAACCAGTGTAAACATCAGAAAAAAAGTGGGGGCAACATAAGAGGCAGATCCTACTCTCCTACAGTGGGATCTACCCATATCCTGTGGGGTGGTGACTTTAATACTGCTTTATGCCCTACTCTCGACCGCTCTCAACCCCAACCCCATCACTATACAACCACTCAAGAAACTCTCACACAGCTACTTTCGGCACACGGACTCGTGGATGCATGGAGGCAGGAGCACCCTGGGCAGAGAGAAGGCACCTATTACACAACGGCTAGAGCCGCCTGGTCTCGCCTTGATTATTTGCTTGTTTCACGAGGTGTGGCGCCTTGGATTGTATCCACGACTCATATGGCCAGAACGCTCTCGGACCACTCACCCGTGCTCCTGCGAATAGCCCCCCCCCCCGAACTCCACTGCCGCCCCTTTTTGCTGGAAGCTGATGCCCGAGGCACTCCTTGACTCAGTCTTCCGGGCCAAATTAGGGGAAGAGATTTCCAATTTTTTTAGTCGCAATAAGGGCACTGTGGAACAGATGAGTACACTGTGGGAAGCTTTTAAAGTTACAATCCGCGGTTTTTGCATATCCAAGAGCTTTGGGGTCCTCCGCAACATCAGGCGTAGCTTGCATCGTCTTGATTGGGAACTCAAGCAATTGGAGGCCAACATGTGGCGTGAAAATTCTGGCACTCTAAGAGCCGAACGGCGGGACAAACTCACTGAGTATACTAACACTGCCGAACGGGAGCTTCGCTTTCGTGGGAAATATTTTACTGCGCGTCGATATGGGGAGGGGGAGAGACCCGGTAGGGCGCTCGCCATGGACATTCGACAACCCCGGTTTTCTAATTATATTCTTGGCATTTTAGATCCCTCTGGTGTGCAACATTGAGATAGTAAAGGCATCCTGGATACGTTCACCCACTTCTATGAAGCACTATACAGTACCCAGCGTACCTCCCCCCCGGATTTTGCTCCCTTCCTCCAAGATATCACCTTGGGATGGCTGGGAGACAATCAGCGGGAATTCTTAGCTACGCCTTTTGAGACGGATGAGTTCCGAGAGGCTATTATGGGAATGAAGTCCGGCAAGGCCCCGGGCTCTGATGGCCTACCTGCTGACTTCTATAAGGCCTATATTGAGCAACTGATTCCCATCTTGAAGGAGGTCTACGCGGAAGCGCTGGAAGCACAAATTCTCCCTGACACCATGAGAGAGGCGCTCATTATTTCCCTCCTGAAGCCCGGCAAGCCTGCGGATCACTGCGATTCGTACAGGCCTTTATCCTTAATTAATACCGACACCAAGATTCTAGCGAAACTCTTGGCGAACCGGCTTAAACTCCTAATGGAGAAATTGGTGCTGCCAGACCAGGCCGGCTTTGTCCCGGGGAGGGCAACATCCCACAACCTACGCACACTATTCTCGGTCATACATACTGTCGACCCTCAGCTAGCACTTGTGGCCGTCTTCTTAGATGCCACGAAAGCTTTTGACTCGGTAGAATGGGATTTCCTGTTCAACATACTTCAATGCATGGGTCTCCCTAAAGGGTTTCTTTCTTGGATACGCCTCCTCTACACCTCTCCCACGGCCCGGGTGAGAGTTAACGGACACACCTCCCCCCCAATCACGCTGACACGAGGTACCAGTCAGGGATGCCCTCTCTCCCCACTGCTCTTTGCTCTTGCAATGGAGCCCCTCGCAGCAAGACTTAGGCAGCATCATCAGGAAAAGGCCTTCCGCTGTTTTCTCCGTCCTATATTGATCTCTCTTTACACAGACGATGTTACCCTTTATGTAAAAGACCCGATTTACAATCTTAACCCGCTCCTGCGGGAATTTGTACGATTTGGTGGGCTCTCGGGAATAAACATTAATTGGACCAAGTCCCAGATTCTCCTCCTTACCCCGGCCGCAGCGCAATTCGCGGCTGATTATCCTATTGAATGGTGTGCGGACGGAGTGAAATATCTGGGGATACACATCACTAATGACTGTGAGGAACTACTGCGACGCAATTATGGCTGCGCTCTTGACCATGTGACCAACTGCATTAATAGATGGATTGCCCTCCCCCTCACCATAGCGGGCCGCATATCACTCATAAAAATGATCATCCTTCCCAAATTTTTATATTTATTTCTCAATATCCCGCGTTATCCTGGTAGGCCGTTTTTTAACATGCTCCGTTCGGAGCTTATACGACTGGTCTGGGGCGGCAAGCAGCCACGACTGCAGTGGGACATTCTCACCCGCCCGTATTCCCAGGGTGGGTTTGATGTACCTAACTTCGAGCTCTATTACCTATGCGCCCAGGCGCATTTTGCGCAATATTGGTTTCATCCCCCCAGATATACCCCTCAAGTTGCTACGGAACATTGGTTGACACACCCGATCCTGCTGGATGGGGTTATCATGTCACTCCCGGTGGGCCGGCCTGGGGGACCGTCCTCTGTCGACTGCACGATTAAAGCCTGGCACCGTATCTCTCATATGCTCAGGGCACCAATGCTTTATTCCCCATTGCTCCCGCTCACCTACCATCCCAAAATGCCATTACTGCAAAAGGGCATATTTGCGAAAATCAAAACTAAGTTTAACTTCAGTTGTTGGGGGGACCTCTACCTCAACGGGAAATTCAAGGACTTGACGCGGTTATTCCAGGCATCACAACCCTCCCCTATGGACCACTTCCTATATATGCGATTGAGGCAGAGACTAAGGGAACACACGCCATCGTACCCTGAGGAGCCCCCGACGGTTGGCCCGCTGCATCACGTGTTGCGCGCAGCAGACGCTTCCCACCTAGTTTCAATTTTGTACCACAGCGTATACACAAATGGAATATAATGCCTGCCCGGCGCGCGCCAGATGGTGCGCTGAACTGGGGCATGACATTACAGACCAACAATGGAGATACTGCTGTCAGCAAACTGAGCTTGTCTCCTCGAATAGCAGGCTACGCATTACACATTATAAATTTCTACATCGTTTATATTACACCCCTGCCAGGTTACACCGATATGGGTTGCGGGGTGATGCTTGCTGCGACAGATGCGGGGCCGACGGTGCTGACTTCTTCCATCTGGCGTGGGACTGTGGTGCGGTGCACGCATACTGGTAACAGGTGTTTGCGGCGCTGCAGCGCATGACCATACCGGACATACCTAGCTCCCCGCTGTTGGCACTACTGGGATACACGCAGGGGATACCTGCAGCACAGCGCAGATTCGTCACATTCAGTATATTACTAGCCAGACGGCGAGTGGCTTGCAGATGGGGCAGGGCTCCGAAATTTAAGGACTGGCTGAGTGATATGATCTTATGGCAGGAACAACTGACCACCTACTCTGAACTAATTCCCGTATCCTCCAGACCCTGTGATATATGGGCCCCCCTCACCACTTACCTACTTGAACGCCCGGCCTCACCCACCGCGGGCCCTACGTTGTAATTTCCATAAGAGAACCAAGCCGGGCACACGTTAGTGGGTGAACACATTGTGATCGACATTACACTGTATGGCAGGGAGCCTGAAATGCTAGATTTGTTTAAATGCTCTCTTACCGGGGGGAAAGTTTCGTGGGTAAGATGTGATAACCTGTAAATGTTCACTGTCATGCATACGTGCCTCTACTGTTTCTTTTATTGATGCATTCTTTCCTATAACGTGTTAAATTGTGTCTCAGGAAATCTTGCTGAATTGGAACCAACTGCTGGAACTGTTTGTTTGTAGAATAAACCAATAAAAATTTTTTTTTAAAAAGCAGCATCGGGATTGGCCTGAGCGCTGGCAACTTGCGCTCCCAGGCAGACTGGGAGCCTGTGCCTGCTATCTCCAGCCTCAGCAAGGCAGCTGGGGCTGGAGAGAGCTTCATTGCGCATGAGGGTTTGGCCGGTGCAGTGAAGGGAGTGCACTACCACTCCTCCACCAGCAGTGCCATCCCTGGACCTGCCCCCAAATCTCATCAGAGTCCTGGGGGCGGGTCCAGGGGATTAAAATAAAACAGGTTTAAAACCTGTTTTATTTATTATCGTTTTATTTGAGCGTGGTGGCAGGGGGGAGGTGGCGCTCCTACGTTCTAATAGAGGGGCCACCGCTGCTGATGACACTTCCTCCTATCACAGCGTCATACAAAGAGCTGCTGAATATCATCAGCTCCCCATGCATTCAACAGAGGAGGAAAGTGATTTTCTGGTTGAAACACTATCACGCACAGAAAGAACTGTCCAATATTTGCCTATGATTGGATCCATTCTGAATGTTGCTAACAAAGAATTAAAGGGCCCAGTAAAATCAAGAGTCCTAACACCAAGTATTGAAAATAAATATAAAGCCTCACCAAACGACCCAATATATATTCAAGGTCCTCCACCTGCAGATTCACTTGTAGTCACCACTGCTAGGAAGAGAGCTGCTGCACACGGCACTGGAGAAGCACTGCCTCCAGATAAAGAAAGCAAAAGAATTGATGCAGCAGCTAAAACAGTTGCTACAGGCCATGCAAACTCAGTAGGCCTGCTCTCACGTGACAACCGAGCAACCTGGGACGAGATACAAGAGCTCATGCAACATCTTCCTGAGGAATATAGAAAAAAGGGAGAAGATCTAGTTAATGAAGGGAAAATCATTTCAAATGCTACCATCAAGTGTGCATTAGATGGAGCTGACACTGTGGTTAGGGGCATAAACACCTCTATTATGCTCAGAAGACATGCGTGGCTATGCCTTTCTGGCGTCAACGCTGAGGTACAACAACATATTTTAAATGTACCTTTTGATGGAGAACATCTTTTTGGACCTGTAGCAGATACTCAACTCGAAAAGATTAAAAAAAACACTGACACTGCCAAGTCAAGGGTGCTTTACAAACCACAACACAAAAGCAGCCCTTTCGGAAGTACCAAGGTAGAGGAGCTGCAAAGACCTCTACCACAGCAAATAGTTCCTATCAACGTCAACAATACCATCAATAAGGGCATGGTTACTATCATGGAGGATACAAAAACAACAGAGGAAGAGGCACACCCAACAAGGGCACCTCCACCCCAGCAATAAAATGACTTGCTTATATTACCCCCCCAGACGACAAAACACGTCTCGGGTAAGGCTAAAATAATTCCATCTGCTGTGGCAAAACATTACATCAGACCAATGGGTCTTAGACATTATCAAACAAGGATATTGCCTAGAATTACTTCAACACCCACCAAAAAAAGGCAGGTGTAAAGGCATTACTGCAAAAAGGGGCCATCGAGAGAGTCCCATACAAATATCAAAACAAAGGAGTTTACTCAGTTTACTTTCTAAAACCAAAGAAAGACGGAACCCTAAGACCCATTCTGGATCTACGGCCATTAAATCACTACATACTGTCAGAACATTTTCACATGGTCATACTACAAGATATATATAATACCACTACTTCAAAAAGGTGACTTCATGACAGCATTAGACCCGAAGGACGCTTATTTCCACATTCCAATTCTTCCAGCACACAGAAGGTTTCTAAGATTTGTGGTAATATGACATCATTATCAATTCACAGTACTACCCTTTGGAGTAACAACTGCCCCAAGGGTATTCACAAAATGTCTAGCAGCAAAACTAAGAAGACAAAACATTCATGTGTTTCCCTATCTCAACGATTGGCTGATCAAGAATCCAGACAAATCTAAATGTCTAGCAGACACCCATAAGACAATACATTTACTGCATCAATTGGGTTTCTCAATCAATGTGACAAAATCACATCTCCAACCATCCAAAATTCAACCTTATCTGGGGTTAATTCTCAATACCATTTTGGGAACACCTTACCCCAATCCCCAAAGGGTTCTCAATTTCCAGAACCAATTGATCTTTTTCAGCCACATCGTCACCTACCAGTGAAAACAATCATGGGACTTTTAGGAATGATGGCATCTTGCATAGCAATAGTGCCTTACTCTCGCCTATACATGAGACCCCTCCAGGAGTGTTTAGCATCTCAATGGTCACAAGCGGGAAGGAATATGGATGATCTAGTGTTGGTTTCACCAAAGGTTCATCAGGCTCTATTATGGTGGAACACTCACAACATTTTAGCAAGGAGAGCCTTCAAGGATCCAGTCCCGCAAATAATAATCACAACAGATGTATCATTTCTGGGATGGGGAGCTCATATGATGGACATTGTGGTTCGGGGACACTGGACACCACAACAACAGTTACTACACATCAACATGTTGGAGTTACTAGCCATTTCATAGCTCTCAAAGCATTTCCCACAAACATAGCAGGAAAAACAGTCTTTCTATGCACAGACTATATGACTGGCATGTATTACAGAGAAATTGGGGGGGGACATTCCATGCAATTGTCCCAACAATCACAAGATCCATCTCCTAGAACAATACATACCAGGAGAGAACACTATGGCAGATCTCCTCAGCAGAACACACCAGCAGGTGCACGAATGAGAGATACACAGTACATTACTACAAACATAATTCCAAAGGTGGGGAACACCCACAATAGACCGGTTTGCAACAAAGGAAAACACCAAAGCTGGTCAGGGATATTTGCATACACTTTTCCTCCTCTCCCACTAATACCTTATATGGTCAGGAAACTCAGACAGACTTTAATGACTCTCATTCTGATCTCACCCACATGGGCTTGCCAACCATGGTATACAACACTACTGGAGCTCTCCCTACAGCTTCACAAGAAGCTACCAAATTATACAAATCTTTTAACACACAGCAATGGCAAGGTGAGACATCCCAACCCTCAAAAGCTCAATCTTGCACCTGAGGTTGTAGAATTTGGATACCTCAATCTACCTGAGGAATGTATGACTATCTTGAAAGAAGCAAGAAGACTTACAACAAGAGCATGCTATGCAGCTAAATGGAAACGTTTTGTACATTACTGTGATTCACAACACATTTACACTTCTTTTCCAACAGAACAGCAACTAATATGCTATCGGTGACATTTACAAAAGTCATACTTAGCATACACCTCAATATGACTAGATTTAGCAGCTATTGCAGCATATTTACAAAACAGAAAACAGCAATCACTTTTCTGTATTCCTGTAATCAAAGCCTTCATGGAGGGATTAAAAAGGATCATTCCACCACCAGTACCAGCGTGGAATTTTAACGCTGTCCTAACACGGCTTATAGGACCACCATTTGAGCCACTAGACAATTGTCAAAAAACATGGAAAGTAGATTTCCTAGTAGCAATAACATCCTTAAGAAAGGTCAGTGACATATATGCTCTCACAATTGAAGAGCCTTACCTCCAAGTCTTCACAGACAAAGTGCGTTTACGTACTAACCCAAAAATGTCACCCAAGGTTATTTCACCATTTTATTTGAACCAGACCTTGGAATTGCCAGTTTTCTTTCCAAAACCACAAACTGTTGCAGAACGTACCTTACATACGTTAGATCTTAAAAAGGCACTTATGTACTATGTGAAACGTACTAAACCTTCAGAAAAACAGACCAACTGTTTGTCTCCTTTGTTAATCCAACAAAAGGAAATGCTATATTCAAAGCTGATATACCAAGATGTATTGTTAAATGCATTCAAATATGTTATGCAAAAGCAAAAAGAACATTACCAAATGTGCCAAGAGCTCATTCAACAAGGAAAAAAGGAGCAACCTTGGCTTTTTTTTTTTTTATAGAAAATATCCTTCTCAATGATATTTGCAAAGCAGCAACATGGATAAACCCACACACTTTTCCTAAATATTTTTGTGTGGATGTTCAATCAAGACAACAAGCTTTAGTTGGACAGAGAGTCCTTCAAACATTATTTCAAACAGCTACACCATCTCATGCCTAAAGCCACTGCGTGGAGCGGTACTGCTTTACAGTCTATGCATAGCATGTGTATCTGCAGCCAACACATGCTACGAATGGATTATGTTACTTTCCCTGTAAGCATCTATTCGTAGCGTGTAGTACTGCAGATTCACATGGACCTTCCCGCCTCCACAGCAGGCATTAGATGGTGACAAAATATCTACAAAGCAGCATGTCTAACACAGAGCACTTACTAAGCAGACTATATCCTCTCTCCTTTCATGGCAAAAACAAAACTTTCTGAGGAACAAAGTCTTCGACATGCGCAATGCCTCGAGGGGGAGGAGACTGGACACACGACGCTGATCATAAAGCTTCGACGAGAAAAACAACTTTCAAGGTCCAGGCCCAACACTAGATGGCAGGAGCATGCATAGCAAGTGAATCTACAGCATTACACGCCACGAATAGATGCTTTCAGGATAAGTAACATAATCCTTATTCAACACAGAGTGGTTTGTGTAGGATGGATGTAATGTGGACATTATCTCAATCATCCTGAAAGTCCTAAACAGAGAAAATACTCCTAATAACGTATTTACTGGTAAAAGAAGAAACCAGGAAGCTTGGGTCTTACTTTTCTTTGGGTGAGGCTGCAGCTGGATCCCTGGACCAGGTGCCATAGGAGCTGAGGCTTTTCCAAACTGCTGGCCATTCTCGCAAAGGGAAGTCACGCTGACAATTTTGATGTCATTCTTACTGTCTGACATTTCGTGGTTCACTGCTCCTCCAGATGGCAGAGTGGTGGGCCGGGAGCCCTGTTGTCCTTCAGGGCCTTGTTGACGTAAAAGACCCTGCTGTGCATCATTACATTGTTGCCTACTGATGCTCTGGTGACCATCTGAACCATGCTGACGTGCAACACTGTGTTGCCCATCACTCCCTTGCTGCCGTCCAGTACCCTGTTGCCCATCAAAGCTTTGCTGTCGTCCGATGCCCTGATACGCATTAGGTCCTTGCTGTCTTCCTATACTTTGTTGTGCATCAATGCTTTGCTTTTTTCCAACTGTTTGCTGTCCTTCGTGACTTTGCGGCCACCCAACACACTGCTGTGCTTCAGGAACCTGTCGTCCAAGCCCCTGCTGCACTTCAGAGACATGTTGTCTTCCAAGACCCTGCTGTCCTTCACAGACAAGCTGTCGTCCGGGACCCTGCTGCCCTTCAGAGACATGCTGTCTTCCAAGGCCCTGCTGATTGTCTGTACCTTGCTGACGTATGAGGACCTGCTGACCTTCAGGTCCATGTTGCCGTACCAGACCCTGTCCCTGCTGAATGTCTGGGCTCTGCTGCCGTCCAAGGCCTTGTTGCCCTGCAGCTGTGGAGGCCGCAAGTTCCTTCCGCTTGCTCTGCTCTGACCCACCGTCATTCAGCAGGTTCCAGAGCTGCTCGTCCTCCCACGGGTTCCTACTGCCTCTCACCTGCTGGGGGTCAGTAGTACTCCCAGGCTGTTCTGGTTCCACATTCTTACGTTTTAAGAATAAATAGACAGCCTGTGGGGTCACGCGGATGTTGTCAAGTTCTAAGACTTTTTTGATCTTGCGAAAGCTCAGGCCAGCCTTGCGCAGCTCCACAATACGTTTTTTGGCATGCTCATCAAGACGACCCATTGCAACTTCAGCACACTTTTAATGTTTGTCAGAAAAGACAAAGGGGTTCTGTTGCCGTCTTCCTCATACACCTCTACTTTTCCTGGGCCTCTCAAATCCAAGCTTAAAGTAGGTTCTGCCTCAGCAGCAATGAGCAGTGTCTCCTACACCGATGTGTCATTGTGATCTGCAGGAAGGTG
The DNA here is from genome assembly GCA_963921515.1 of Calotriton arnoldi. Lineage (NCBI taxonomy): Eukaryota > Metazoa > Chordata > Amphibia > Caudata > Salamandridae > Calotriton > Calotriton arnoldi. The sequence continues at coordinate 441,714 of CAWUFW010000086.1, forward strand.
TGATTCTTCTCTCCGAGGAACCCTGGTGAAGAGAAAAGTAAATACCATCAGCCTTGAAATACACAAAACATTGAGTTACCCTCTTGGCATACACCCCCTCCTTCTTAGAGTCATAAGCACTGACTTTGTTCACAATTTAAGGTACTATAGCAAGCAACCATTTTACAATGGGGTACATGTTTCTCCCATTTTTCCCCCATTCCCTTGCAAACACATATATAATATCTCCATTTGTACGAACAGGACATAAGGCGTAGCAAGATGTGTATGGTCCTATGAATAAACAAAAGAAGAGTGAGGCCAAAAGATGAAGAGCTAGCAAGAGGAGTCACTCTTATTTTCTAGAAAAAAACACTCTTGATTTCTAGAAGAACCCTCACTCACCAACCTGGTTGGTGACATGCTTCATCATTGGGTTCCCACCAGAGAGGCTCCATTGTCTTTCCCTCTCTCTCTTGTTGTTTGAGAATATGGTCCTATGCAGTCACTATAGTTATGTCCAGATTTGAGATCACCAAACCTTTTAGGGATCCATATGCGTCACTGCCATTTTGGTCACTGGCAGAACTTTCCAGCTAGAAATCCATCTTTAACACTGCATAATCGTCATGACTTATGGTACACAATCTCTTTTGCGAGAGCATTCGCCTCATGACTTATCATGTGGGCTTAGTTACAGGAAGGTATGGGCCTGTGAGAGAGTTTGCTAAGTAGTATAATGTCTGACGAGAGGATGTCTAGTATGAATTAAAAGGAGGAGTTCTGCATTTTGCAGAGCGCCGTTCCACTGATTTATAAGACCGTACAGTGTCATTAAAAGACCCAGTCTCTTAGCTACATATGCTCTTGGGGATATCTGCTATTGCCAGTAGGCAACGTACGTAGTGAGCTCAGAAGTGGGTAAAAACAGCTGTGGGCTATTCTCAGGGCCACTTGAATTCTGCAACTCTGCCGCCGCAGGGTTTTCCACGTAATTATGGATTTTCTGCATTTCCCACATATGCCATCATCTGCTGCATAATCTGTAGATTTTAGCATACAAAAGATCATACAAACAGATCAAGTTACTATAATCGCAGCGACCTGTGATGCCACGCAGTGGAAGACCCCCAAGCAAAGGCTGACTAGTCATATTTCAGTTGTTTATAACTGTATTTGGATGTTAAACTGGTACTAATGAGATGAAACCTTTGCCCAGACAGTTTTAACGTGAAAAAATGACAAAATTATGAAATAGTACTTCTCACAAAATGTGCGGCATTAGATCACATAATTTGCCTTTTCTTGCCACATAAGTTAGTTAGAGTCAACAAGGGAGGGACAAGAGGCAAATGAAGGTCCAGCATACACACACCCAGGCAGGCTATGTAAATCGAAGGGTATGCAGTTCCTAACAGGAGAAGAAGCGGTCAGAGGAACCTGAGGCGTCAGTTTCCTCAGGAGCAAGAGTGCTCACACACCCAAACAGGTGTCATGCTTCATCATCAGGCAGCTCCTCGTTGGGCCGGCGCTGCAATGCCCAATGGGCCCGCAGGGGGCTCTTTGTCGGAGTTCTTTTGTTTTTGCCAATGTGAAGAGTGAGGTGCTGTGTTGAGTGTGATAAGGTGAGAAGATTGTGTAATGAGAGGTTAAAACTAAATAAGGGATACCCAAAAGGTAGTTTAATATGTGAGTTCTCTTGTTATTGTTAAAAGCAATGAATGGCTAGAAATGGATACAGTGGTCCACATTAGCTCTATAAGTGGTGATGAAAAGAACGTCTACATGTTTCTTGCCTATTTAATGTCAAACTGATCACAGCAATTTATCAGGACCAAGGTCCTAATCTACTCAAGGTTGAGTCAGTAGAGGTTGCAAAATGTTTAAACCGTACACAACAGCAATCTGAAGTGTATGTAGTATACCTTCAGGGTTAAAAACCGACCTGAAAAGAGAAAGTAAACAATAGATCAACACATTAACATTCAATGGCATGCTGTGCAATTGGAACGGTGCATGCCGAGGTCATCTCTACCCTGGTAGTGCAGGTGTGGACTGACCACACAATGAATTTTAACAAAAAGGAAAACTAAAATAACCAGACAGACAAGGACACGTGACACACAACAAACATAAGCCCCAATGAGCAGTTCAGGGGAAATGACGAAGGCAAATGCACTTTACCTCTGCTACCCAATGATAAAGTGCCTGTGCTCCCCCTTTCAGGTATATATAAACGGGGTATACCCAAATGACCCTCCTCTTACCTGGGTATCAAACAATATCTATATAAACAAGGATTGGTAGGGAGGGATTAATATCATATTTTTATTTTTGAGTAGAGCACCTTTAATTACCCTCTCACAGTCTTTTTAACACATCTGATTTCATAAATACATACACACACATATATATACAATGGCACCTAATCAAATAATAATGAATTCAAAATACAAAAACCTGTGAAACAAAAAAATATATTATACACTACACATAATGAACGTTGCCAATACCCATAACAATTATTCTTTGTGTCCACCGTTTACTCTAGGTGATCCACTCAGAGGTAGTCTAAGTTGACATGCAAGGCAAAAAAAGGGAAAGTTATTTTCCTATCGCTCTTATTGTGTCAACAAACATTATTTAAAACACTCTTAGTATACTCCAGACTCCTCCTAGATAGATGTCGACGCGGACGCGTTTCAGCCTTAGATATTCTTCAGGCCTCTTCAGGACAAGGGCAATGGTGTAAACACTACATAAATAAAAATATATATAAATAAATCTACATGTATTGGTCATACACTTTTTCTGACCTATTGTGTGTGAATAGCATGCTGGCTCTATCAAACAAGGACCTGTGCATTAAAAACCATCACAGTGCCACCAAAAAGTGCAAGAATTGCCAACGATAATCCATTGATTTGGCGATAATCCAGGCAGGTAGGGTAAAACTACAAGCACTTATTCATAGCACCCTGTGACTTACATTGAACAAGAGTGAAGGGTTAAACTCTCCGAGGGTGTGTTCAAACAATGTACATTTATAAACAACGTGTCCCAAGGAGTGTCGTAATCAAAACCTCCAAAGAGGCATCACAATAATCCTCTCTATAACTTACATCAATGTAAACACCGTTCAAACGAACTCACAGGTCACGTCAATATCGCCTATATGTATATCCCCTCCACGGGGTCTGTCCTCCTGAAGAAATCAACAATTTGAACACGTTTATTAAAAATAACTAATACAGGGGGGAAAAAGACACGCCACCCAACTGGACTATTTCACCATCACTCACCTCTCCTGAACGGAGGCGGACCTTCCTTCGTACACCCAATTCTCTGGATTAAACCCCGGTCTCACTCGCTGTTTCCTACAGCCAAAAAGCAACAGTTCAGCGGCTGAAAACTAACGTACAATCTCTCCCGCTCTTGCCTGCTCATAAATCCTCTACATCCACTTACTTCAAGACGTACAATTCCGCTATATTGTAGCACTTTCTCCGAGGCCGCCGTACCATCAGCGTGCGACAAGCAATTCTCCGATAGTCTTCCCGGTTTAAATCATACACATTTTTCGTCATAACAGGAAGTCCGAAAGTAAAAGCGGACTATCTAGGTCTTCTGCGACTAGAACGCGTACCCTGGAACTAGTCCTACCATACCTAATAAACATGGGTAAAGGTATACCTTGCTCTTCAGATCCCAAAAATCAAGCAATGTAAAGTATATATAAGAAGGTACATATATACTTATAATTCACTATATAACGATAAAAATCGCAGGAATTTCAAATAGGGCTACAATAAATGTCTTGCAAATTTCTAAGGTATGGATTAAACATTCCCCCGCTTAGGGCCAATTTAAATGCATACACCATTAAGAAAGTACCAGAGGGTATTACGCCTACTAGCTGTAATTCGATATTCTCAAAGGCGTTCCAAAATGGCCGTAGTCAAAATCGGAATAAACTCCAAGAGGTCCACCGGCACAAGCGACCTCATAGGTGCTTATTAAAGCTTGAACCATCTGCCTCACGTGGTGTCCTGAACACTTACTATACGATGAGTACGATAAACTCATCGTACGAACTAGTACATTATGTCAAATCCCAAAAGCCACCCATATAGCAAAAATAAAGGACACACAGAGAAAGGACGATAAAAAATGGAAGGGGAAGGGAATGCGAGCTGGAGGGAGAAAGTGGGCTGAGGCACTCAATGCAGGTGAACTCAATTTGTCATCCAATAGTACAATAGCATCCACTCAGGGCCAAGGTCTTATCAATGAAAAACATATAATAATAATTGATATATATAGAGAGCAAAGGATCAAGGTCACTGTCACTAAAACCAGCCCTAGACGCCAGCATGCCTATCTCACACATGGTTCACAATCTTCATCACAAATCTATGTACATATATACAAAAAACAATAATAACAAATTATGTGCAAAGTGGTCAGAAACAATCCAAAGCCAAAATTTAAAAACATCACATCTTTTATGATCTCTCAGTCTGGTCAGCATAATCCTAGCGCAATCTAATCGTTTGCAGAGAAACACCTATATAGACGCATCACATTTATTTATTAAGATGTATAATTTATGTCGGCTGTATCCTCGTGTATTGTCGAGGTGCCATAACAACTCACTTGTCCACTCAAACAAGCGCCCACATCTCATCCCGATCATTCAATCCTTCACTCGATGTATGATACTTCTCTATCATGCGGGCCTCCAACCGATTAAGGTTCATTTGTAGAGTGGTTTTATTATGTGCTTTCACCACTATTAACACAGTCCACCTTAAGTCATTTTCATCATGGCCTTGCTGTTCAAAGTGTTGGACCAATGGAGCCCCTGGTGTTTTACAGCGTATACGGGACTTATGCTGTATTACTCTCATCTTAACAGCTTGGGTGGTTTGCCCAATATATGCTTTACCACAAGGGCATGTTACACAATAAACTACATTTTTGTATTGCAGTTCGAAAATTCAATTGCGTATGTAGTTTATTATTAATCTCAACAGTTTTAGAATCACTTGTATATGGACACGCTGAACAATTATTACATCTGTAATGCCCTGTCACTACTGGTAAGCCTAATAGGCCCCTCAGATCTTTCCTCGGTGCTTGTGCACGCGCCGCTCTCACTAGATATTGCCCTAAGTTTTTTCCTCGTCGGAATGCAAATAAGGGCCTTGGGATATTTAAATGTTCTATCAACCGCAAGTTCCGCAAAATGATTTGTTTGACCTTGTTTGCCTTGGGGTTAAATGTGAGTACACATGTCAACTGTTCTGAGTCTTGTTTAGTTTTGGGCACGAGGAGACATTCGCGAGGTGTGAACCAGGCCCTTTTCAACGCACACCGGACAAGTTTCTTAGGGTAACCCCTTGCTATTAGTTTTTTTTGTAAATTTTCAGCATTCCTAAAGTAGTCATTTTTATTGGAGCAGTTTCGTCGAACTCGCAAAAACTGCCCGTATGGTAGATTATCTTTAAGATTTCTTGGGTGACCAGAGGTATATTCTAAAAGTGTATTACGATCAGTAGGCTTAGTATATAAGTCCACCTCTAGTTTCCCATCTTTCTCCATCACCCAAACATCTAAGAAATTAATTTGAGTATTACTCGAGGTTTTGGTGAACCGGAGATCCTCTGTGCGGGAATTCAGCCACATATGGAACTGTTCCAGTATTTCCTGGGTCCCGTTCCATATCAAAAAAATATCGTCTATGAAGCGAACCCACTCAATGATGTGAGCCTTGAATGGGGTCGCCTCGTCAAAAATGTACTGTCTCTCAAAATAATCCATAACTAGATTCGCTATTTCAGGGGCAAAACAACACCCCATAGCCACACCCTTAATCTGTAAAAACAAATCATTTTTAAATGCAAAAAAATTATTTTTTAAACAAATACGGGCTAATGCTGTCAAAAATTCAGTTGGTACCTGGTGGGGTCTAGGTCTAGTATCCAGCACCATGGTCATAACCATCAGTGCTTCATCCTGTGGAATGTTGGTATACAAGCTTTCGATGTCAAATAAGACCAACAAATGTCGGTCTCTGCATTTCCCACATATGCCATCATCTGCTGCATAATCTGTAGATTTTAGCATACAAAAGATCATACAAACAGATCAAGTTACTATAATCGCAGCGACCTGTGATACCACGCAGTGGAAGACCCCCAAGCAAAGGCTGACTAGTCATATTTCAGTTGTTTATAACTGTATTTGGATGTTAAACTGGTACTAATGAGATGAAACCTTTGCCCAGACAGTTTTAACGTGAAAAAATGACAAAATTATGAAATAGTACTTCTCACAAAATGTGCGGCATTAGATCACATAATTTGCCTTTTCTTGCCACATAAGTTAGTTAGAGTCAACAAGGGAGGGACAAGGGGCAAATGAAGGTCCAGCATACACACACCCAGGCAGGCTATGTAAATCGAAGGGTATGCAGTTCCTAACAGGAGAAGAAGCGGTCAGAGGAACCTGAGGCGTCAGTTTCCTCAGGAGCAAGAGTGCTCACACACCCAAACAGGTGTCATGCTTCATCATCAGGCAGCTCCTCGTTGGGCCGGCGCTGCAATGCCCAATGGGCCCCGCAGGGGGGCTCTTTGTCGGAGTTCTTTTGTTTTTGCCAATGTGAAGAGTGAGGTGCTGTGTTGAGTGTGATAAGGTGAGAAGATTGTGTAATGAGAGGTTAAAACTAAATAAGGGATACCCAAAAGGTAGTTTAATATGTGAGTTCTCTTGTTATTGTTAAAAGCAATGAATGGCTAGAAATGGATACAGTGGTCCACATTAGCTCTATAAGTGGTAATGAAAAGAACGTCTACATGTTTCTTGCCTATTTAATGTCAAACTGATCACAGCAATTTATCAGGACCAAGGTCCTAATCTACTCAAGGTTGAGTCAGTAGAGGTTGCAAAATGTTTAAACCGTACACAACAGCAATCTGAAGTGTATGTAGTATACCTTCAGGGTTAAAAACCGACCTGAAAAGAGAAAGTAAACAATAGATCAACACATTAACATTCAATGGCATGCTGTGCAATTGGAACGGTGCATGCCGAGGTCATCTCTACCCTGGTAGTGCAGGTGTGGACTGACCACACAATGAATTTTAACAAAAAGGAAAACTAAAATAACCAGACAGACAAGGACACGTGACACACAACAAACATAAGCCCCAATGAGCAGTTCAGGGGAAATGACGAAGGCAAATGCACTTTACCTCTGCTACCCAATGATAAAGTGCCTGTGCTCCCCCTTTCAACATGGTGAAATTGCTATACCCCTAATTGCATATTTAACTTACCTATAAGTCCCTGGTATATGGTACAATGTGTACCTAGGGCCTGTACGTTAAATGCCACAAGTGGATGCAGCACCCATTGTGCCACCCACTACAGTGACAGCGCAAACATGACTGCAAGTCTAACATTTGTAGCCTGACCGTTGCAGTAACTGCAAATAGGACCAGTCAAAATAACCCCTCCTGACAGGATACAACCTTCCTTTTAAGTATTTGTAAGTCACCCCTACGTAAGCCATGTTGCTCATAAGGCAAGGCGTATGGTGTTTTCAAGTAGAACATGTTAAACATTTCATTACAGTGAAAACCCCTAAAACATTTTCACTTTGGCAAGGCTGGTTGTTCCATAGGAAATCACTGGGTTACGTTATTATATTTAATAATGCTAATTTTGATTAGAAAACAGCTAAAAATAAACAAATATTTTAATAGTTTAAAATTTCAATTTAATGGTGAAGTCGGATTTTAGATAAATATTAAGGAAAATGTACTTTTAGAAAGTTCCATTTTCCCTGACTAATGCCTCTGGAGGACCATTTGCATTTGCTCTCCCACTGCTGCCAGCTAGTAATTAGCATTTGAATAGGTGTGAATGGGTGTAAAATGCCTCCCAGGAGCAAACAATAGGTTGACCTGAATGCGCAGAGATGACCCTTCTGAACCGGACATAATATGCAGGGGTGGGACTGTGAACATTTCTTTTGACCTTACAGTTTAAAATCCTGCTTGAATGTCATATCCTGCATGACTGGTCTGATGGAGTTAAATATATAACATTGGGGGTGCACTTCAAATAAGCCTCCAGTGTCACAGGCCAATGTTATCTATCTACTGTCTGTTGCTGGAAATCCTTGTTTTGTTTCTTTCTCTGGGTTTACTGGGAGTACAGTGACTACCCAAAACTGAATTTTAGTATTAGATGTCAGAGGACACTAGGATTACCATAGTACACTTCCCACACACACCCCTAGCCCTCAGAGCCCATGTTTAGTGTGGCTGAAGACTTCGCCATCTTAAAATTCCAGAGTGCGTTTGGATGGCTCTGGGAACTTTTACCCCATTGGTTAGAGCAGCGGTTCTTAAGCTTCCGACTTCTGTGGACCCCCACTTAATCATTACTGGAACCTGGGGACCCCCACTGAATAATTATTGGAATCTCAGGATCCCTACTGAGTACTGGAAGATGGGGAACCCGGCATAAGTGTTTTCAATGATTTGAAATGCAAAACAATATACAAAAGTTACAGAAACAAGCATTCATCAAACAAATACATAAATGATCAAATATAATTTATCATTTTAAAAAAAATCTGAATTCTAACGGGAAGCTTAGAGCTTTTCGAAATTAAATTTTGGCCACTCATCATCTATACTACATTCTGGTTGATACACCTGCACTGCTTCCACGAATTAATCTGAAGATACTAACTTAATTTTTAGCCTCCAATTTAAAATTCCTTCACATTTAGAGAACGTTTTAAAATCTTTACCTATAAATGTTGCTTCTTCATGTATATACACTTTATTAATCTATTAATATCATTTAATTTTCTAAGGAGGAGAACCCCCTCAGTAGGCTTCGCGGACCCCCAGGGGTCCCTGGACCTTAGGTTAGGAACCGCTTGGTTAGGGCATGCCCAGGGGTCATTTCCATCCACTAACTCTTGGAGGCATAAATGTGGCATCTCCAGGCACCCACTTTAGAACACTCCTGGACGTGACGAAGATCAGAAGAGACTGAACCTGCTGTCTTCAAGGTGAGAAGAGCCCTAAAAGGACAGGACCAGCTCTCTCTTGTACCCAGGACAAAGAAGTGGACTCAAAGGGTCAGTTGGATGACCTCCTGTCTGGCTACAGGGAGACCATATGGTACAAAAGGCCATTCCTGCAACTGACCAATGGCAACTTGACACTGCTGTTGGACTCTGCCAAACACCCTGTGAGTCTCCAAGTGCCTTTCCTGAGGTTCTGTAGGGATTTAGAAGTGTACCTCTGTGGTGGATTGGGATTTAAAGGACTAAGTCAGAAGGTAAAATGTTTGACCAGGACTAACCTTGTTGGTGTATCCGACCTACGCTCCATCAGGGCCAGCCTCAAATTGTGCCTAGGTCCCGGTCTATTGCAATCATTGACAATCATTGGCTCTTGCGGCGATTCCCTTTTAAAACTTTAAAAATTCATAATTCCAGTTCTCCTTATTCGATTTTTGTCATTTTGTTGATTACATTTCACTCTACTTTTGTAATTCGGTTTGGGATTTGTATTATTTTGCATTTCGACTTTATTACTGTTTTGATACTGCATAAATACTTCACACATTGCCCTAAATTAAGCCTGTCTGCTATGTGCCAAAGCTACCAGAGAGCTGAGCTCGGGTTAATTTAATGACATTGAGGGTTCATCCTGACACAGGTTGTGATTATTCTTTGAGGTGGGTAGCCACCCATGCCAAATAATAATCCAATGTCTTATACTTTCAAGTTCCAACATTTTTCCACTAATTGCAATGTATGAAGAACAACCTCAAGCCAACCATAAATACCTTCAAATTTGATTTTGTTTCCTAAAGAACTATGATAACCTGTGGCTCTCAATAACATTTGTAGATCTGTGTACCATACCCTTTTCCTCTCTGAGGCCCATGAGGAGGCCATTATCTCAGCTTCATTATGAGCCTGTAACAACTGCACACATAACCATTCCCTTTTCTCTGTTCTTTTGTGAGCCAACAGAACTGTTCCTCAACCTGCTTTGCAGCTCTGTCACAGACTTAAAGCAGCTGATCCTGCTGGAGCTGTTCTGGTTCACTACCCCTTGGATTATGCCCTTTAAAAACAAGTATCTGCAATGCAATAGGTCTCGCATTTCCAAAAGTTTGAGCTATTGGCATTGTAAATGACAATGCCTTTTATTTATGTTTTGGTTTTTAAAACAAAAATAAAAGGCATTGTCATTTACAATGCCAATAGGGTAAACTCTCGCAAATGCGAGATCTATTGCATTGCAGATGCTTGTTTAAAAGTGTGTGTGTGTGAGGGGGTTGCAGACAGAAGGTAGCAGAAGGACGGGGAGGGTGTGGGGGAAGCAAAACTGAGGGTGCAGGTGTGGGGAAGCAAAGATTATTATGGCACGGTGGGGGAAGGGGCACGGAGGGCATAGATAGACAGAGCAATGTGGCGGGCAGGGGGTGAAAATTCTGAAGTCTTTTCTTCTGAAGCAGCAGCTGCGTTTTCTGAGGCAACAAGACAATTTTTTTTTTAAAGTTAGCCAGCCTCCATATTTTATTTAATCCCCCCCCCTTCCAGGAGCTAAGTGCAGGGGAGGGGAGCGAAGAGAGCTGAGATGAAACAACGCCTTGCCTTCTGAAGGAGGAGGGCGGAGAGCGAACAGGAGTAGCCTGCTGGGAACTTGCCGCGCACTTTTACCAGCGTTTCTTGTAAGTGGACAGCTGTTTTAAAGAATGCTGGTTAGAGAAAAAGCACAGCTTTAACTCGACCCTGAGAAATACAGAAGAAGCAGCAGTTAAAATAAGGCATGAGTAGGAATCACTTCCAGGCAGTGACTCAGAGTTAATTACATTTTATTAACTATGCTTGAAGCGCACCCTCCGTGAAGCGTGTGCTGCAGAGATGTAAAAGTGAAAGCGCAGTTCCCATGGATGCCGTGCTGAGCCACAAAAACACTGCACTGTGAAACAAGGTGGGGGTGGTGGGGGTTGAAAAATTACCTTTGGCCGTGTTGTCAGCTAAGCTGACTGTTTGGAAGTTGTGATGTGCCCAGTGCCACTCGCCTTGCATGCCGCCTGCTCAAACGCCCCAGGGCTGAACTGTTATGCTTTAAATTGCTGCCCCCGCTCTGGGCTCCGCGGCATTTCCGTCGCGATGCACCGAAAAGTACATAGCTGAGGGGACGGCAGAGACGCGGCATGTATTTACAGTTCACTGCCGCCCTCACTACAGGCGTATGTGCAGCTTGGTCTGCCATCCACAGTGCTCACAACAAGCGCGACTGATGTGGGAGAGGGAATGATCGACAAGCGGGGACACCGAGTTAATTAAATATTACTAGCTGCGCTTGAAGCGCAGCGTCCCGCGTCCATGAAGCGTGTGCTGCAGAGATGTAGCACTGGCAAATTAATTGTCCCGGAACCCTTCAGCCTGCGGCAAGTAAAGAAAGCACCCATGAGCAGAGGGGGTCACAACTGCGCATGAGAGACCCTCCTGCCCTCCTGGTAAGAGAAACTCATTAAAGAAAATAGTGCTTACAGACTAAAGAAGACGTACCGTGTAACAACCGAAGTAAATGGGCCAGTCCTCGTGGGAGGTTACAAATGAAGACAAGGCGGTACTAAGGAGGGACTAACAAGCTTATTAACGGATCAGAAGCCAGTATTTACGAAGGACAATGACACAAGCCAATGACAAATATGGGCAGAGAGTGGGCGGGGTTTCAAGTACATACTCCAATACAACATGGCTCGCAGAGCAGCGCATGCGCTGCCCAGGCTCGACCTAAAAACACTCATCTGAAGCAGTAGCTACTCGTCTCTAATTCTTGGGATCTGAAACTCATCTCATTCACTGAGCTAATGTAACATCTTCCTAAGTCTGAACCTTGGGATATTACTATTGCAGGGCTAATAAATTTGTTACAATGTGCATTACCAGGATACAGCTCCAATGCTGTATTAAGGAGCAGCTTTTGAGTGTGTATATATAAGGACCCCCTGCTACTAATCTGTTCCCAGGGCAGGGCAAATAAAATTGTTCAAAACAGTTCACTAGGCAACTTTTATTCTATAAAGCATTAGAAACCGTAATTGCTACATGCTAGTAGAGAAAGCTTAGTGTACAGAACATAATACATTATAAAAACTTTTTATTCATACAAAATGAGAAAAAAACTGAGTTTTTTTCTTTTTCTCCTTGGATAAACACTACCTGTGAAATTACATAGCAATAAAAACAACAAATTTCACAGTCTCATTGCTCTCTCAATATGTATAGCCAAAAAGGCTATTGTCCCTAAATGCAATCTGATTCGAGTGCTCGCAATAAATTCAACATTAATATACAACCTATGTAAGATAACACAGTGTTGCTAATGAATGTAAACTTAACTGTCAAAAAATACTCAAATAAAATATCAAATCTAAAGAAGAAAAGGGTATATTTAAATTTAGAGATACAATGTGGTGGCTTTGATAATTGATGGATCTTCATGGAATCGTGTCTACATGCGTTTCGGCGACCCAACCGCCTTCATCAGGAAAGCCACCTTTGCAATATATAAAATCCACAATTATGACGAGTAAAGAAATGATGCATGGAAGAGGAAGTTCAATTGATGTCAGCAAAATTCGCAAAACAATCCGGATGTGGTCGATGCTGGAACCTGAAGTAAGGAAATGCAAAAAGTATGGATACAGGGACTTATATATTCAAAGCCTCTAGGCCCAATAAATGGAGGTTGCAGGTTAGAATGACGTCCTATTTTGTGATATTCATCAGACCCATTGACAAATGGATGAAGAACTCATGGTAAAGAAGAGCCGCTTTGGTAAAATATATATTCAGTGATAGACTATTCTGTATTAGTAATCTTCCATATGCAACTTACAAGACTTCTATATAGACAATATATATAAGAAATCTATTTCTTTTTGGCTATACGTATTGAGAGAACAATGAGACTGTGAAATTTGTTGTTTTTTATTGCTATGTAATTTCACAGGCAGTGTTTATCCAAGGAGAAAAAGAAAAAAACTCTTTTATGTCATTTTGTATGAATAAAAAGTTTTTATAATGTATTACGTTGCGTGCACTGAGCTTTCTCTACTAGAATGTAGCAATTACAGTTTCTAATGCTTTATAGAATAAAAGTTGCTTAGGGAACTGTTTTGAACAATTAAGGAGCAGCTTTTCTCACCACTGGGATATCCATCACAATGTAATCACTGACTAAAGGAATGTCTGCTATCCACATTGCTCAATGAGCCATTAATGTTACTATATCATCTGTATACCAACTGACCTAAACAAAATGCTCAACGTCTGAACGCTTCAGATCTTCATCTTAATGCTATTGTTGAGTGGTTCCATATTATTACCCCCTATAAACATCAACTTTACCAGAGGTGACAAATCTCCTCCTGTATCTACCCAAATACATTTATGGTGTGACATCTTATGTTACTAGAGATGTACCAAGCATGTGGCGTTGCGTAAAAAGATAGAAATTACATGAATTATCTAGGTCTGGATGAGAAGAGTTATTCTTTTACTATGGGCCGTCCATCCTGGAAACTGATATCACAGTGAAATTCTAAAAAGGGTGTCCAATATACAATGTGGGAGGTGCGACCCTCATAACCAGTGTCAATTTAAGTATCCAGCAAATTCCAAGAATACACAATAAGGTTTGATTTTGCTGTAGGGGAATTCTTAATATTCCAGCATGGGTTATTTGATTAGCAGATGTCAGCATTACATAAGATTACAACTTCAGACGCAGCTACAGTATGTAGAACAACATGGCAACTTAAAACCTACGGTACTGAGATGACATCAGGAACAAAATAAACAAAAACTAGAGCAGAAGCAAGTACTGAAACTGTTCTCGTAGAACAGACTCCTGCGGTCCTAGGGTGAAGAGTGATAAGAAGCACAGCCGGTTCTAGACTTGGTATCAAGGTATTGTGAGGTCTGTGGTACAGGTTTCCACCTAGACTAGGGATGAACAGGGTGGTAAACATTGAGTCCAACATCAACAACATAATTTCAATCTCTTGATTTTCTGACTGTGCGAAGAAGTAGTAAAACAGTTGCTAAGCAACTTTCAAAAGGGAGATCTGAACAAAAATGAAAAGATTTAGCATTTGAAAGACGTAGACATTACTTTAATTGGTAGGACTCCACTCGCTGTTGAGCCCCCACAAAGGTACATCACCCTTTAGAGTGCATATAGGTGAACCTCTGGTCACGAACGTGAGACCCTTCTTCCCTCCCAAATCTCCACTCAAGGGGTCTGTGGATTGGTGCCCCCAAAGTATCTTCTCGGGCGGGCTCGAGCCCCCATGCCACGATATCGAGCCCTCTCTGAGCCTGTCATTGGACTAGGTTCCTACTGGGACTATTCAGAGGAACATACGCGGACCAAGTCGTTTGAGAAGAAGCATGTTACCCTTGAAGAATGTGTGACTACAGGGGTATGCCCCACACTACTCTCATGTAGCGAGTAGGCTACATAGCAAAGGTAACCAAAGTGGAGAACCCTAAACTAAACAAAAGCAAAAACTGTCCTTTAAGTATATTTTGTATGAACTGCATGTTGTTTGTCTTGTTCGTGACATAATCGTCTGTAATTGGGACTAGAATTCACTGTTCCCAGGGCATAGCAACATTTCTTTATAGTCCTGATGAAAGCCCTGGACCTGTTGGCCTAGTAGAACAGGGGTTGAAACATGTCGACTACATAGAGAGTGTTCAAAGAATCAGAGACAACCCAGTAACCCTGGGACCTGGGCAATACAAAAATAAAAGGAAACAGTGGTCCCTGAAGGGGGGAAGTGTAAACCTCACTTCCTCGGTAAATAGTAAATAAACAAAGGATTGGTCCTACTACCTCAAGTACAGTTTTATCAAATTGTTTAAAATTTAAAAACACAAATGGAATAACTCATTTGGGCTCTGTTATTTAGGACATTTGTAATTGAAATGGTGCTCCCAAAAGACGCAACAGTGCAGTGAAAGTGAAGTAAGTGGGTATACGGTGCGCTAGTGCTATACAGTATACGTACATAAATAGTGACTGTTGAAGATGCAGGGGTGTTGATACATACTTTGACTCAAGAGTTTACAGGCTCCAAAATCACATAAAAACAGTGCATTATTATAGTGTCAACGTTTCGTCCCTCCGACATTATTCACGTAGGGTCATCAGGGCGAAGAATGGGAACACCTATGGAGAATAAACCACATATCAGTTTGCTTGTGATGACTTACATGCATTGAGTATTGTGTTCGGAGGTTAAGCAACCAACCCATTGGAATGTTGTTCATGTGATGAGTGTCAATTAATACATTCCAGAATGGATTCGCCACGTTGGTCGGATTCAAGTTGGTGAATTGCTTCATGAATCTGGAATAAGAAATGTGAGGTACAAGCTGGAATTAGCAATAAAATCTAGCTAAATTGTTAACCGGGGACAATAATCTGATAAACAGTTTAGCTGCAAAGGACTCATCAAGTGTGTGTGGCCCCATTCAGCTATTACAGAATTTTTTTGCAGAGGTCTACTGTTAACAGTCCGTATTGTGAACTTTCTCAAATGAGACCCGATTTATAAAATGGAAGAGATTGTGGGTATTTCTCCCCATATACTTGGGGTCCTCTTCTCTTTTAAGATTAAAACTAGGATCCTAGGTATTAATATTTACAACGCCATCCTTGGGAAGGAGTCAGAGGATGAGCTGATCTCACCTAGCACTTTTAAAAATTCCTCTTGTTTCACCCACTCTAGTAATTATACAGCTTTGTTGATCCTTGGTGACTTTAATCTTCACCCCTGTAGAGGCTGTTATCTGTTTGAGGGAGGTGGCCAGGAGGAGGGTGGTTTCCAGGATCAAGTCCATCTCAAGCACAATTCACAGGGTGATCTGATGAATGAGTTGTCTGTCGGATTTGAACATTTCTAGTGACCATTACCCTCTTTTCGCTAATTTCCATTAGTAAAAACAGCAGGCAGAATCTTTTCACCACTTTAAAGCCCAAGTTAAAACAATTGAGCAAGGACTTAGATTGAAGTGGGATAAAATTATCCAAGACTTTTATTACTAAGCAAGTCACGTCCTGCTTTTTGGAGTTTCGACTTGTCTGAATGCAGAGGCCCCCCATTATAGTATTTTACAGGCGTATGATAATATATATATACTTACATTAATACTGCCCTTCTAAGGCCTGTGAAGACTGGCTCCTTGGTCCCGTGACATTGGTTCAATAATAACTGTACCAAGGCCCGTAAGGTACTTCTAGCCCCGCTAAAATAAGATCCTTGAGATGGGGGAGGTAAGAGAGTGTAGGGCTATTTACAGAGCCGCAGTAAAACATAGGAAGCTGGAATTAAAGAAAAAGTTGTGGGAGGACCTTCTCTCTGCGAGCACCCTGAAAGATAGCACCTTGTTTTGGAAGGTGGTTAACCATCCATTCTTTAAGAAGGATTCAGTGGCGGACCAAGCTGCTTTAGTCTCTGCTCAGGCTTGGGAGGATCATTTCTCAGCTTTATCAGGGGTGAAGACTCCGCTTCTCCATTTTCATCCCCGGTATGGGGTGCTAATCTGACGCTTCATTGGGAGGAGATTAGAGATGCTAATGTGTCCTTGCCAGTGGGAAAGTTTCACAGGGCAAATGGGGTCCCGGAGACCTGTTTAAATCCTTTGTGGATCTCTGGGCCCCTCTTCTTACTCTCTATATTAATGCCACTATTAGTCACTCCCTTTCTGAGGCATGGCGTCACTCTGTCATAGTACCCGTGTTCAAGAAGGGGGATAGGAATGACCGTTCTTGTTACAGACCCATCTATTTAATTGATGTTGAGGCTAAAATCATAGGAAGGGTCATATTGAAAAGACTAACTCACTTGGCAGAGGAACACAACATATTGTCTGACATCCAATATGGGTTCCGTTCGGGGAAGGGCATGGTGGTGCAGAATCTCAACCTCCATCTTGTAATCAACAAATATATCAGGGCTAAAAGGGGTTCCCTTCATCTTGCCTTCATGGACCTCATCTCTGCCTTTGATGAGGTTAACAGAGATAAGCTCTGGGCGGAACTGAGGTCCATGGGAGCGGAACAGAGTTTGGTTGATTTTCTCAGAGTCCTTCACGGTGGGTTAACGGACTCAGTCCGATATGGCAGTAACGGGGAATGCACTAAGCACTTCTCTCTCAGAAGGGGGGTCCGGCAGGGCTGTATTTTGGCCCCCTTTCTTTTTATTATGTATTGTATTGTAATTGCATTCATATAGCGCTTACTACCCCCGACGAGGCGTTGAAGCCCTTTTTTGTCGAGTAGCACGCTACTCTGGAAGCCATAAAGGATTAGATGTGAATTACTATTTGGACTGAGAAGGCTAGTGGAGGGATAGAAGATGGAAAAGGGTTCGCATTTATATAGCGCTTGCCACCCCTGATGAGGTGTTGAAGCTCTTTTTCAGCGAGTAGCACGCTACTCCAGGACCCATAAAGGATTAGTTGAGAATTAGTATAGTGAAATATGAAAGAGTTTGAGTGGTGGATATGTTAGTCATTTATTTGGATTGAGAAGGATAGTGGAGGGTTATAAGAGGGAAGAAGGTTTGCATTTATATAGCGCTTGCTACCCCTGATGAGGTGTTGAAGCGTTTTTTCGGTGAGTAGCACACTACTCTGGAACCCATAAAGGATTAGTGGTGAATGAGAATAGTGAAATATGAAAGTAACTTGAGTGGTGGATATGTTATTCAGTTATTTGGATTGAGAAAGCAGAGGGAAGGGTCTGGATTTATTTTTTGGGAGTATATAGCCGCAGGAGGAGGTTTGGGGTGAGTAAAGGGGAGGTGGAGGGGAGTTATTATAGGGAAATATTAAATTAATTTGAGTGGTGGACATGTTATTCTGTTTTTTGGATTGAAGAGGAATAGTGGAGGGATAGAAGAGGGAAGGAGGGATATAAGGGGCAAGGGCCTTGAATCTTTTTTTTGTTGAGTTCATAGCAGTAGGAGGGGGGTTAGGATGAGTAAAAGGGAGGTGGAAGGGGAAGAGTCAGAGGTAAGGGTTTAGAAAGGTTTGTTTGGAAGATCCGAATAGTAAAAGAGGTACGAGATGATGCAAGGAGGTGTAGAGGAGGGAAGAGTCTAGAAAGGGTTATTTTGGGGATCATAGTAGTGGTAAGGGATGAATGAGAGAGTGGAGGTAGAGGATATATTGATAGAGGTATAGGGGAGAAATAGGGTAGTGCATTGGAAAGAGAATGAGGTTTGAGATGAGTCAGAGAGTTGAGGTAGAGGATATACTGAGAGCGGTATAGGGTGAGAAATAAGGTAGTGAATTGGATATGCTGAATTAGTAGAAAAGTAATAAATATATAGATACATAAGTACATGGAAATGACGCATATTCGAGCAGTAGGCAGAGGCCTCAGGTTCAAATCACTTCATCTGGGGGTGAGCCAGACTAGTGGGAGGGGGGTGGGTAGTTAAGAAATGTTCTATTTTTGGTTGATTTTATTGGACAGAATATAACTGGAAGAGCTGGTGCAATTGTTCGATCCTGGAAATATCGATAGCCAAAACAGGCTATTAATTGTACTTGAATGTAAAATGTTAAACTGTCTACACCGCAACGCATTGCATAAGAATTACGAGAACTATGTACCAATTGCTGCGGCGCTTAACCAAGGCGCCACATTGTATAAAATCAATAAAATATGTTTTAAAAAAATAAATACATAAGTACATGGAAGGTAGATATCTGAGGTCACTGTACTTTAAAACTATAACCCCATAATGTTTGGAATCAACATGTTGGAATAAGACCCCAACACCGATTCCAGTGTTGGAAGCATGATCTCATGTACTGGGGGGCTCCCTTGGGGTACCCCCGTCCTACTGATAACCTTTCAGGGTCTGCCAGCAAGGTAGTGCTGCTGCCCACCACAGACACAATTCTGCCCTCCTGCTGCTGACCCAAGCTCAAGCAGGGGAAGGTAGAACAGTAGGTTTCCTGTCGCAGGGAGGTGTGACCACCTCCCAGAAGGACTTAGTGTATTGGACTGGGGTGGGGGTGCTTGCCAGCGCCACCAGACTGCTTTGGAGAGCACATCTGGTGCCCTCCTTGCATACTACAGTTGGAACTAGTATTGGGAGCCCTTGGCTTCCACTCTGGCGTGAAACTGGAAAACAGACCTGGGAGTATCCTCCCCTCTGTCCAGCCCCTCCTCTAGGAGGGACCGTTGAGTCGTTCCAATGCTTTCCCTAGGGTACTTAAGGGCTTACCTGTGGGTAGTTCCTTAGATTCGTCGTGGGACAAGACAAGCCTGAAACCACGTCAATCTTCGACTGTTTGGACACGTGGACTTCGCTGGACTTCACTTGGAACAGAGACTGCATCAAAGAAGACTCCTGCTGCTCCTGGTCTTTCTGTTCTGCAAGTCTTCTTTGTCGTCTGTGTTTCTTCCAGGATCTTCAACAGACTTGTGGGCATCAAAGACACCCAAAGTCCAGGGGATGCCCAAAAAAGTTTCAGAAAATATGGAGTCCGTGGATACAATATTATGGCCTCGAGATGGAAGTTTCGCAAATGGTCACCCAAACCATAGAATAGAGGGATGCCGGGGGTGGGAGGGTGGGAACTGAGACGAGGGGGATTTGAGAAGTATAAAATACTGACCCATGTATCACTGCTGCAATTATCAATGCCTCTGTATGAAAATGTTATCAAGAACTTGCTTCCATTGCTTGCAAATGTCAATTGTATTAATGTTGAATTAAAGAAAATGCCAATAAAACAATTAAATTTTTTTTTTTTTTTTTTTTAAAGGATACCCGAAGTAATCTCCCTTGGAGTGAACGAGTCACTCCCCTGCATCTGCAGACACCACAACGAAGCTGAACGGTCTGCTGATCCTGACGTCCCATGGAATTCGAAAGGCTCAGCAACACAGGTGGTGGTTCAGCAACTCCCTCGAGGCCTGACATGTCCTCTCTCTAATTTTGAGGCCAGTATCCTTCGTCGGAACAGCTGGGACCGAACCCCTGTGCACCGTGTCGACTTGCCGTTACCAAGGCGTGTTGGCGCTACACTCCAGAGATCTTCGGGTTACAAGAAGCTCCAGCCTCCACCATCTCTTCCTGCCAAGTACAGCGTCCTCACGCCTCCTCTACACCGCTCAAGCTCCTCTTGCGACTTCTGTGCCTCCGGCCTGTGGGATCTCTTGAGGGTCTTCTCCTGCTCCAGTGGGCTCCCTGCTTGCTCGGGGCCTGTTCTGACTCTCCTGCTTGTGGGGAGTCCCTTGGACCTTGCTGGTCCCAACGCTGCTCCTACTTTGCTCTCCATGCCAGTTGCAGCTACCAAGGTTTTTTTGAGCTCCCGTCGGACACCGACACCCTGGTCCTAGACTTCCGACGTGGGACAGCTCGTGCGCGGCTCCTGGTCTTCCTCAGTGTCACCTGATCCCCACAGCTGCAGCAACAACGTCACCATCAACACTTCCGAACATTGGTAGGCATTGCTATTCTTTGTCTCCTGGTCACCTCCGAGTGGCATAGACTGTCCCCTCTGTTTATAGGTTCTCCTCTTCAAGAAGCCACGCTTGCATTCCATTGGACTCTTGCAGTCTTCTCCAGCAGCATCTTCTTCGAAGTCCTCCAATGTGGTCTACGGTGGTTCCCGACGTCACTTCACACCTATGTACCCGGCTTCCCTCGTGTATGCATCCTGGTTCCTGGGGTATCCACAGGTGGAGTGACTCACCATCCTTCGGTCTTTCACAGGGTTTCTTCAGGGTCCACTGGGAAGGGTCCTTCTTCATAACTGTAGCCACGACTTTCCATTGACTTCTATTTGACACATGGCTGTGTTCCCACTCTGTACATGGCCTCCGTGGGGTTCCTGCATACTTACCTTGGGTGGTTCCATGTGTCCCCAGCTCCTCTGAGTCTACTGGTCCAAGTCCCGACTTCGGTCGCAGTTCACATTTCACTTTTTTAGTATATGGTTTAGTCTCCCCCTGGAGACCACTGTATTTTGTGCTTACTTAACTGATTTCAATTGAAGTATTGTTGTGTATTTGTGTTGATATCTCATCTCAGCTCAGGGTAGGAGATATACCAATGTGTTAGTGAGTCTTGTGTAATAATTAGACATATTTTTATATATACACTGAGTGGTCTTTTTCGTTTAACCTACACTACATGATTAAACTGGTAAAACAAGCTGCGTTACACTCCTTTAGATAAGCCTGAAGGCTGCTCTCCACAGCAACCACTTTGAGAGCTTTCTATAATTATCAAAGCCCACTAAAATCACCATAAGGGTTGCCTGGATTAGTGCAAGGTGCATCACTTAAGTGTGCACCATTGTAGGAAGCTGGCTCTGTATACATTACACCAAAGCAAGGTGCAGTGTGCACAGAGTCCAGAGAGTCCCCAGAGGCACAGCAGAGGCCAAACCAGATAATCACCAACAGTCCACCCCGTTGCAGCGTGGACGAGCAGCCAGACCCTTCCAGAGGGCGCGCCAGGCATCCATTGCACCCACTCAATCAAGGACCAACTACACATACCCAGAGACAGACTCCAGACCAACTAGGCAAGCACAAAAAATGTATACCCATGCTTCACCTCCAGAACCAAGGAGGACCCGGCACAGCCAGGTAAAACGCATTCTCAACTGCAAAACTCCACACAGCAATACAATTAGGAACAGATTTGCAATCGTTACAGGTCTGCACTGGTTCAAAACGCAGTCCAAATCACACGGCAATCACTCCCGGAACACCCCCAGACCACTTTCATACTACATCGACCACTCGGGTCAGCACGCCCAGACACCACACCGAGGGATCGATCCCACAATACAAGGACAGCAAGACTCTCTAGGGCCTAAGGTACAGTTACTTTTCTTCCATACAACACAGCAGTTGAACACTTAGAACAATTCTGGAACAAAAACTCACAACACTGGTTCCCATGAGAGAAAAATGGCCATCGGCTCTACAGGAAAGCACTCGACTCATGAGTGGGAGTCTTGGGGCCAGGACCAAGGCTCCCCAACGTCCAGGTAGGCACCCAAATTTGCACCACCAGCAGCACTGGGGCGGCCGGATGCAGAGTGCAGGGGCCCAATGCCAGCCAAATGGGGCTAAGGGGGCCCTCGGCTAGGGACTGCCCGTGAGCAGGCTATCCGGCTGTGGGAGCAAAGCTCTTGGGGCCAAGGTCAGCACCGGAGGGACCAACAACCAGCACAGGGGTCGAACCACCAGCAGCACAGGGGTGTCCGGGAGCAGGGTGCCAAGAAGACGTCGGGGACCCTGCGGCCTCGAATGGAGACCCTCGGTCTGGCAAATTCGATGCAGGCTCTGGCAGGGAGACCCCCCGAAGGTAACCACCGGATGGAGAAGCAAGCTGGTCCCCAGGGGACGCCTGGACACCGTCCGCCGGGCTACTCAAGGCAGTTGAGCGCCAGGTGCAGGGGTATCCTCCGACATAGGGACTCTCCACCAGCTGCGGTCGAGGGGACCCCCCCAGGCCGAGGCCGCAGGCGTCGTCCCGAAGCCAGAGGGAGGCTGGAGACCACAGATCCCAGGCCAGGACTGCCGGGAAGACCTCCCTGTGGTGCCGGCCCACCCGAACTCGGGCCGTGGGCGTCAGCCGCAGAATCGCAGAGTCGTCTGGGTACTTTCTGAACAGGGTTTAGATGTCCCAAGAGCTGGGGGAAGATTGCTCCCAGCTCTTTAATATTCAGATAATGCTGTTTTGATTGTCCATACTGCAAGAAGCCTGCAGCGGCCTTTAAATCTTTTTGTTGACTTTAGGGGCAGCCTGGAGCTACTCACTAATTTTAAAAAGTCGCATGTGATGGTCCTGGGGCCGAAAAAGATGTAAAGTGCCACTTTTTCGGTGCAGGGCCAGATTTTAAGCAAGGTTGACAATTTTACCTAATTAGGAATTTTAATAAACTCAGAACTTAGCTGGCAAACATTAATAAAAAAAGAATACTGGAAGCCTCAAGCGGGCGTGTGCTGGAGTAAATGATTTCTCTTCCTGCTTGGGTCAGAAGCCATTCAAAACTATGGGGCCGATTCCGATTCGGGCCGGAAATCTCTCCGACCGAGCCGGACCCGGAGAGATTTCCGACCGAATCGGACCCGTGCAGCCCGACCGAACGAGTACGATGCGTCCGTATGCTATCGGACTCGATTCGGTCGGACTCCCATTGAAGTCAATGGGAGCCGGTCGTACAACGCATACGCGGGCTCCCATTGACTCAATGGGTGCGAGGCGGACAGGGGCGCCCCCTACAGCGGGTACGCGGCGAAGCGACTCGCGCCGTACATGCACAGGTAGGGGGGACCCATGGGTCCCCCCTGTGTGCGACTCGCGCAGCTACGCGTACAGGGGGTCCGACACGGACCCCGAAGTACGGCTCCGACTGCTCTTTCGAGCCGGACGGGCGCGTGTCGGTCGGACTGCTCGCGGCACGCATCGTACTTACCCGGCCGGGGAACGTCTCCATTGCGCGGTGCGAGTCGTGTCCGAGCGAGTCGGTCGGTGCAGTCCGACCGGGAACGAGTCGGTCGGAGCGGTTGGGATGCCCGAACGAGTCGGTCGGCGATTTTGCATCGTACTCGCTCGGCCGGACGCGCGTACGAATCGGTCGGGAAATAGGGCTCCGAATCGGATCCGGTTAAGCCGAATCCGATTCGGAGCCCTACCGGCCGAGATCGGAATCGGCCCCTATGTTGGAGATCTATACAGTGTATTCCAATTTCCACTATTTTTTTTTTTAAACTTCTTTTTATTGCACAGAATGTCTTTACACATTGCATTAGGCCACATCTACATTACATCAATAATTATCAGTTTTCTTCTCGCAACAAGCAATATATTTCAAGTATTTCCCACTTGTACTGTATCTGTATCTTACACTCCATTGAGCAAGCATTTTAATCTTCATCTTCATCAGAAATTGAAAATCTACTCTGGGCATAGGAGTCCCCTATATTCATTCCATACCCTTTCCCACTTCTGGGGGCAGCCTCTGTTTACCTAGATTGTCTTTGTGGCCACCATACACCAATCAACATATCTTTCCCAGTTTTTTTGGGGCTGGTGTCGCCTCCACCCCCCAATATCGTGCTATATTTATTTTAGCAATCATAAATCCCAATGTTACTGCAATCTGTTCTCCCCTCCCCAGATCAGTTACATCCCATATATTGAGCAGGCACCATTTGGCTGATAGTAGCAGTCTTTTTTCATACACCGCTTTCAATTTTTGTAGTATTCCCTCCCAATAGTATTGAATTTTCGGACAGTTCCATATTATGTGACCGCAACTTCTGCGACACAATGAAATGAAATGAAAATGGGTATTTATAAAGCGCGCGGCTACTCACATAGAGTGTCCCGGCGCTAAACCACCAAAGCCGTAACAGAAAAAGCTCCACCCCACCAACCAGAGTGCTATTGCTGAAACAACCATGTTTTTAGTTGTCTCCTAAAAAACAGCAAGTCCTGAGCCTGTCTAAGATGCAAAGGCAGGTCATTCCACAGGCGTGCCGCTAAAACCTGAAAGGAACGTCCCATTATCCGAGAGCGGGCAAACTTGGGAATAAGCATGAGGGACTGTCCAGAGGACCTTAAGACCCGTTGAGGCTGATAGCGTTGAATCCTCCTTCTCAGGTTAACGGCACCCGTACCATGGAAAGCTCGGTAGGCCAGCACTAAAGCCTTAAACTGGATCCTCTTTCTAACCGGGAGCCAGTGCAACGCCTTCAGGAGGGGGACATATGCATTCTGGGATTTACCATAAGAATAGCTCTGGCTGCGGCGTTCTGAACAACCTGCAGACGATTGAGCAGATATTCTGGTAACCCCAGATACAAGATATTTACATAATCCAACCTGGATGTAATTAGGGCTTGCACTACGATCTTACGATATTCAACCGGTAGAAGAGGAAGGAACTTTTTTACCATTTTTATCAATCCAAAACATGTGCCAGCAACGGTTTGGATTTGGGTCTTCATCGCTAAACTAGCGTCCAACTTAACTCCCAAGTTCTTTACCGTGCTGACTGGGGCAGAAGGAGGGGACATGTCTCGAGGCCACCATAGACTCCAGTCCTCACATGGGGGGCAGCCAAAAATAATAATTTCTTATTTTTCTGGGTTACACTTAAGTTGGTTAAGTTGCATCCAAGAAAAGACCTCCGTTAGACATCTGTTAATCTCCATTCGCCCCTTTGTCACACGTGAACAGCAGTTGTGTATCATCGGCGTAAGAAATAATCTTCGCTCCGTGTGACTCTGCTAGGCGTGCAAGTGGGGCCATATAAATATTAAAGAGCGTTGGACTCAGAATGGCACCCTGCGGGACGCCCACCTGCATTGGAGGAATTGCGGCTGATAAGGCAGGGGACCAAATTTCCTGCTGCCGCTCACTCAGAAAGGAGGCAAACCATTTGTACACCGTGCCCCCAATGCCACACTCTGCCAACCTACGCAGGAGCCGGTCATGGGGCACGGTGTCGAAGGCTGCGGACAGATCCAACAATATCACCACAGCACTGCCTGTCACTGGGTCTGATCGTTTCCCCATCTTAACCAGCGTGGCACATGGTATATTATATCCTGTGCAATATTTTAAGCTGAATTAGGCGGAAGCGGGACCTAATAGCTACCTCTCTAGGGGAGGCCAGGGCCTCTGACCATTCTTCTTTTTGTATATCGGGGATATCTCTTTCCCAGTTTTCTCGTAATCGTGTTAATATATCTGGTGTGTTATTCACTAGCTTCTTGTATGTTAGTGATATCGCTTTCTGGGGCATATGTTCCTCAAGCTGTCTATTTTCTAGTGGTGATGATTCTGGTAAGTTCTCCCCCTTGGGAATCTTTGCCTTCAGAGCATGCCGGAGCTGTATGTAACGGAATGCCTCAGTGGGGGCTAAACTGAATGTTTTCTGTAGATCCACAAATGGAATTATCCCCTTTCCTGAGTATATGTCACCCACCCGTGAAATACCCAGCAGGTCCCATTTATCAAATCCCTGTCTCTTGCCCATGTCTCCCAACTGATCTGATTCCCATAAGGGTGTCGCTAGGGTTATCTTGTTTTTCCAGCCCAGCATATTGAGCGTGGAGTGCCATGTTTGAATCATTAGGGCCGTAGGTCCCTCCAAGTGATCAGTTTTGGGTTTAGTGTACAGTGTTTGTAGGTGTCCCCATGGTTGTAAGACTAAACGATCCATGCGGAAGGCTGGTTCCGTCATAGGTTGGTGCCCCCATTGGTTAATGACAGTCAATTGTGCCGCCCGAAAATATGTTTGGATATCTGGAAGCACAATCCCACCATCGTTCCATCCCAGGATTAATTTGTTTAGGGCAATTTGAGGTGCCCCCCCATCCCACAGTAGTGTTCTGACCTCACCCTGTATGGCTCTAAAATAATTATCAGGGACTGAAAATGGCGTGTTCTGTAAAATATATAGGAAAAGTGGCAAAGCCATCATTTTAAAGAGTGCCGCTCTACCCAGTAGGGAGAAGGAGAGTGAGCGCCAATGCTGCATGTAAATTTTTGATGTTGATTAGGTCTTAATGAGGTGCGAAAAAGACACCCAAATATCGGAATCCTTCCGTCACAACCTGTGCCTCACAGTCTTGGGGCAGACGTGGCGTTGGTCCATATAGCACCAAGATTACTGATTTGGACCAATTGATCGCGAATCCGGAATATCTCCTGAACGTGGCAAAGATATTTAGAATTCTGGAGATCGAGGACCGGGGTGAAGCCACGTAAAGAAGAATGACATCGGCGTACAGTGATATTTTATCCTCCCAGTCCGCCGTCCAGCGGAGGCCTCGGATCAGCGGGTCCCCTCGTATCCAGGCCGCCAATGGCTCCAGGACCAGTGCGAACTGTAGGGGGGAGAGAGGACAGCCCTGCCTAATTCCCCGATGAAGTGGAAATATCTGTGATATTCTCCCATTCACCACCACCTGCGTCAAAGGCGCTGTAAACAGGAGTCTGACCCAGGCTAGGAATGGGGGACCCAGACCTCGGTGTTCAAGTACTGCCATTAGGTATGGCCACTCAATGGTGTCAAAAGCCATACGGGCATCAAGTGAGAGAACCACTGCATCTTCTTGGATCCTATTTATACGCCCTAACACCCTATGCAGCCGACGCAGATTGAGGGCTGTATTTCTTCCTGGCATGAACCTGGATTGATCAGGGTGCACTAGTTGGGCAATGATCAGAATAAGTCGGAAAGCCAATAGCTTGGCCAGAATTTTTGCCTCTGCGTTAAGTAAGGATATGGGTCGGTATGACCCACATTGATCCGGTGGCTTCCCTTCCTTATGTATTACTGCGATTGAGGCAATTCTTTGGTCTCTAGGTAAAACACCCTTCTCCTCACTCTCTTTGTGCATTTCAAGCAGGTGGGGTACTGTATATTTGGTCGTATGTTTATATAGTTCAATTGATAGTCCATTAGGACCCAATGCTTTCCCCGACGCAAGCGCCGCAATGGCCTGCGTTACTTCCTCAGAAGTCAAATCCTCATCAGGACGTTTTTTATCTGCAATTGTGAGCCAAGCGGGAAGTCTACCCGCCTTATCCCCCTGTTCATAAATCCGGTGTTGCACTAGTTTAATTGCGGACACGGCCTCTCCTGTAGTCAGGTCTTTATATTCCTGTTGTTTAAGGCCCAGTAAGTGTTTTGTGTCATCAGCATATACTCTAGTTAATTGTATTTCTAATTTTAGGAGGTCACGTTCTAACTCCTCTACCTCTTTTCTTGTGTCCCACCATCAGGGAGAGAGCTTTGCCTCTTATTACAGTTTTGTACGCCTCCCATAGTGTCACTGCTGAGGCGACCGAGTTTAGATTATCACTAAAGTATTGTTTCGTCGCTTTTGTAAGCTCTTTCTTAAAACTTGGCCTATTAAAGTGAACGGGGTTAATGGTGATAGTGTTGCTGGTTCTCTCCCTTCTCGTACTATAGCTCATCCAGATTGGGGAGTGGTCAGAAATCCCTTGAGGTAAGTGTCGTACGTTGCTAAAGCCCGGTAGCTGGGGTGCTAATGAGACTAGCCGGTCAATAGTGAGAGGCTGCCAAGAACACTTGAGTAAAAAGTCAATTCTCGACGAGTTGGGTTGAGCGTTCTCCAAATATCTACCACTCCCAGGGCATTGAAAAACTCGGCCAACCGTGTTTGTGTTGTGTGTTTTCCTTGCTGGAAGTCGGTCCAGTGTATCGTTTAATGTCATATTGAAATCTCTGCCCATGATCAAGTGCTCTGTGGGTAAGTCCAATATGAATTTCCCGAGATTCGGGAGTGTCGTGGCGTGTAATGATGGAGGGGTGTACACTGAAAGGATATTATTCATTTCGCCCTCACATTTTCCAGATATTGCTGCGTATCTGCCCGCCTTGTCTGCCCACGTGTTCTCTATGATAAATGGGAAACGTTTCTTTAGCAGAATACCCACTCCTCTGGACCCAGATGTGAATCCCGTGTGTACCACCATTTTATATCCCCAACGGTCTAGTGCTTTGCACGCATTGCAGAGCAGGTGCGTTTCTTGCAGGAGAGTGACATCCGGGGAGTGTCTTTTCAGAAACTGGAGTAGTACCCCACATTTAACTTTGTCTCCTAAGCCATTTACGTTCCATGACATTATCTTAATTTCAGGGATTACACTAGTAGCCATGTTTGAGAAATAATATGATGTCAACACATCGGATCATAGGTAAGTCTACTTTACATTTTGGCCAGTGTGTTGCTTTTGGTGCTGGCTTTAGGCATGTCTGTGCTGTGCTAGGACTTGTAGGACTGTGTTGGTGTCTTGTTGCGTATCAAAAGATGCAATGAGCAAACAACTATTTAACTAAACCCACCCAAATATTTTACCCCACAAATTAACCCCCTCCCTGCATCCCTGCTTGACGAGATCATTGTAGCCCGCAACCCCCAACTTAGCAGAGCGCCTGTCGACCCCCCCAACTTGATAACCTTTTGTAGAGGAACGTTGACCACCGCTATCCCAACCCTCCCCCTATTGAGGCAAATCATCTCTTCTCCCCAGCCCCAGACTCAAGAGATGGGACAATAACTATGGCACCCCTTGTTACTCTCACCCCGGCCTCGGTTGTGTCTATTCTCAGTCTTCATCCTGGAAACCTCTTAGAAGCTGCCAGTTCACTCCTGGGCCCCGTTTCTTTGTATACATACATTGATTTGCATATTACAGATTGCAGAAGTCCAAGTCTGTTTTACCATTCAGTCCTCCTGGCGAGTTGGGGATAATTCCTCCCCTCGGTTCCAGTCCATGGCAGCATGTGTTGCTGAGGTTATTGATTCTCCACGATATCTTTCACACTGCTACCTAGCCGAGGGGCCCCCATCAGTGCGCCACCCCTCAAGCCATGACCACGCCGACTCCGGTGGGTCAAAGTACCATGTTTTTCCCTCATCCTCAATACGTAACTTCGCTGGAAAGAGCATAGAGTATTTTACACTTTTGTCCCTTAACTTTTGTTTTACGGATTGGAAACTGCGTCTCTGTACCTTCAGGGTTAAGTCCGGAAAGAAGGTTATTCGTGCGTTTTCGTAGAGCACCGGTGGGGCCGTCCGAGCCGTCTGCAATATTGCATCTCGATCTCTGAAGTTGAAGAGTCTAGCCAGGATAGGTCTAGTTGGTGTGCCCGGTCGGCTTTTATCTCCTGGCACTCTGTGGGCTCGCTCAACTGAAAAGAACTTCGATAAACCGTGCGGCTGCAGGTATTTGAGGAAAAGTTCCTCCACAAATAGGTCTGCGGTTGGCCCTTCTGCTCGTTCCAGGACCCCCAATATGCGCACGTTATTACGTCGAAACCTGCTCTCATAATCCTCTAGTCTCGCTTCCAGATTCGCTGTGGCCGCTTGTAGGTCCCCAACATGGTCTTTGAGCATTTTAGAGTCTTGCCGCAGGGCCACTGTAGCGTCTTCGACTTCCTTAACTCTGGCTCTCATGTTCCAGATGTCTGCCTGAATGAGAGATATTTCCGTCGTTATGGTGTCCATACGTCCCTCCAGGGTTGTCTGCACTCCTTGAATCGCCGCCATTATATCACTAAGCGACATTGCATTTCCCGTTGCCGTATGAGATGGTACACCGGACGTCCGAACCCCGGGGGTTCTGCAACGTCTGTTCCTTTGAGGAGAGCAAATGTGTCCAGTTTTGTTTGATGAGTTCCTTTCATGTTTTTGCCGCTGTACATTTCTACTAGGTCTGCTTTTCAATTAATGCAGAGGATAAAGGGCACCAGGGTTCTACCCGCCGCCTGCCACCAGGCTTAGATGCACCTGGGCGGCCTGTCAGATTTCTCCCGGAGTATTGAGGCCTCTTCAATATTGTAGATACCCCTGATGTCGTGCTGCTTATTTTCCAGCCACCCACTGTTGTTGTACCAAGGCCCCAAAGTTGTGATGTTGCTTATGGGGCAGTCGCGGTTGGCACTTCACTGGCCACTCTAAATTCTGTTCCCTTCATCTGCTCCATTTCACCTTCTTCCCCCCGGGCAGCACCTCGGAGTGAAAACAAGGGGGAGGGAGAGGAATATGCCAAGTCCCCACCACCAGGCAGCGGCACGGCAGCGCCGGCCGTTAGTCCTCACCCTGGTCGGGGTCCTCACACGAGGCAGCGCTCGCCTGTTACCCCGCTCGGGCAGCCACGCGGGTTCAGGATTTTCACTCGCCTGTAGAGAAGTTTTGGGTGTCTCCGCAGTGCGGCCGTGCCTTCTTCTCTCACAACCTCGATGTCTCGCCGGCTGGTGCGTCACGGTCTCGCGGTCCTAATTTAGGCAGTTTCGCATCGCGTTTCTATCTGATGGCCGATGCTGTCGGTCTCTGTAATGAGGTGCCCGCTTTACTCACCAGCCTCCGATCACAAAGGCCGGGCCTGCGGATTCGGATTATATTGCGAATATTAGCAGGGGAAGGCGCCGGGTCGCGGAGCCGCTTTAGAAGCCTGCCATCTTCTCTGGCGGTTGGCCACGCCCCCTCCAATTTCCACTATTGGTTGTGAGATCTGGAGTTACGCTAATCTAGTCTTGATTGTGGTGGCAAAGAATAAATTCTTTAGGGACCTCTTAGGGGTTGGGCTACTGAGATTTTACACAAAGAGTTTGGTATGAGCTACATTTTTTACTTTATTCGGTTGTGACCTCTTTTGTTGTGGTTTGCTGTCTGGCTAAAGGATTAAGTCTCAACAGGTAGTTATTTCAGATTGTATGAAGCTGGATAGCACGTATAATATTCCCGGGCTGGCTTATATTAAAGAAAACTTCAGAGCTCTTGAGAGACCAAAGTTATTTTTTAACCCGCAGAGTATCATTAAAATGGTGTTGTTTGGTTAAAGCAGACCTTTTAACTCAGGGTGGCAGCCGAGAGGGAAGCCTCAGCCTTGGCCAAACCATCATTCCGGTAATTTGTCATGGTAAAAACAGTACCCCAAATTGAGCTATACTTCCTCCTTGATATGTCAAATCATCAGCGTTGTTGACATATTTCAGAATGGGTTTGTTTCACCAGCTGTTTTATTTTAAGGGAACTTGGTACAAGTACTCTGAACTACCCACATGTTCTTGTGAACAGTTTTCAAAATGTGTTAGTTTGCACATTGTACTCATATGCCTCTTACATAAAACTCTCCGACATAAGTTTTTAACACCTCTTTTTTAAACTATGAATTTTTATCAGGCTAAGCCTGCCCTTTTACACCTGCAACTTTTAGCAACCCATAAAATTTGTTTCAATGTGTCAAGGTTTCTTACGGGGTCTATAGCTCAGGACGCATGGGGAGGTTATTAGGGTGTTTGTTCTTGATGTTTTTTATTCCTGTCTAATTATGATACCCTTTTGAAAAAGTACATTTATATTTTTATGTCACATGTATAATAAGTGTATTCATGTACAACTCTGATGATTTGATTTTCTCTTTTATGTTCATTTGTATGATTTTATCCTTTAAAATCGAATACAGTTGATTGATTGAACAGTCCATATTGCTTGAAGCAGGTAAGGCTTAAGGCACTGTCTCCCTGGTAATACTGGGAACAGAAGAAGAGGGCATAGATGAATGGAAACACCCTTCCTTCACAGCAGGAGCAGATGTGGATGTGATGGAGGTGTACTCACCTCTCAATATGTAAAACAGTAGAAATAATGTATGCCTGGAAGCACTAGGTTTCAGTGCCACAGAGAATGGTAACCCTTAATAAAAAAAAAAGGTAGACAGTGAGACTACATCATATGTATTGCATGACCAACAATGTGATCTACTTTTTTTTTTTAATGAGTTTTATATAGCGCAAACTCGACCTGATCAGAGTGCTTTACATGAGCACCAGTTGCATTACAGATGGACACATTCATTTTGTTAGGCACGGGGAGATTAAGTTATTTGCCCAGAATCATACAGTTGTCGTGCGCCACCGTGGGAAATCCGTGCGCTGTAAATCCTGGTCAAACAATACCAGGATTGTCTGACCTGGATTTACAGCACACCAATACACGTAGATCACATTATTTATCAGACTATTGTCCCCGGCTAACAAGTTAGCTTGATTTAATTGCTAAATCTAGCTTGTAACTCACACGTTTCTTATCCCCGATTCGTGAAGCAATTCACCAACTTGCATCCGACCGACATGACGGATCCATTCTGGAATGAACTAATTGACAGCCATCACATGAATACCATCCAGCGGGTAGGTTGCTTACCCTCTCATCACAATACTCAATGCATGCAAGTCATCACATGCCAACTGATATGTGGTTTCTTCTCCATAGGTGTTCCCTTTCTTCGTCATGATGATGACCCTATGTAAATAACCTGAGAGGGTCGAAACGTTGACACTATAATAGTGTACTATTTTTAAGTGATTCTGGAGCCTGTAAACTCCGAATCATCACTGACACCGAGCCAGAGGCGTATTCCTTCATTCAGGCTCTTTATACCATGGAGCTAGATCGCAGGCACATCACCTGGTTTTACAGGCCCTACTTTCTCACACCTCTCTTCCTCTGTCGCCATTACAAGACAAATAGGAGGAGGAGGCTGGCAGGGTATTTCATGAAAAGGAATTGTTAAAGGCCCTCACTTATCCGCACGCTGTATCCCAAAATTCTAACTTGTACAGTACTTTTTCCTGAAGAGGGCTTACCTCTCTCCAGCTGCTATCAATAAATAAATACTTCCCACAAGCGAATGCTGCTTGTCCCTGCTGCTCTGCAGAATTAGCATATTTTTCACACATACTCTGGGCATGTCCCTCTTTAGGGTTTTATTGGACCCAAATAATAGACCTAATATCTACCATCACAGTGAAATCCATTCCTCATGATTGGGTATCAGTTGCCAGTCAGTCAAAAAAGCTTTATTTCGACCGTATGGCCATAAAAGCACATAAAAAAAGACAATACAATACATTTTACATAGCAAGAAAAATATTAAAATATGTCATCATACAGTTTATATACATTAGTGCTGTATTAAAAGATGGTGCAAATCTAATTTGTGGAGAATTTTCTAAATCATTCTTAAATGCGATCCCTCACAACAGTACTCAGTGCTAAACTTAGGTACAAGACAATAAGCAACAAGGGATAAATGTTCTACCTTGAGTGCAGGAGGGGTTAAAATATCGCATATTAAAACAAATAGCCAATTCATTGGTATGTATAAAACTCCTAACAAATGTTAAAAAAAGCTTTTGACTTTATCTGGTAAATTGATGTAACTATGTTAAAAAACCGCATTAAAAGTAGTAATATAAAATATTTTAAAAAGGAGAAAAGAACCCAGAAGAAGAAAATTTGCAATAACAATAATCATACAAAGGATATGTGCAAACATAGCATAGCAGCGTGTATAGAGGGTACTAGAAACTAGGGATTTCCTACAGTAGTTTTCTTTAAAATTGCTCTGCGAATGCACCACATCGAATAAAGGAACCTAGAAATGGCGAACACAATAAGTGTGTCAGTTTCATACTTGAGAAGCCTGTAGGCCTCTGTGCAGTGTCTAATCCCCATGTTTCTACAGAGTTGTAACACCCACTTAGACCTTGGCCTTTCATAGGCGGGACAAAAGAAAAGGACATGTAGTTCAGTTTCTTCGACTTGGTCACACCCTGGGCAATCAAGTTTGTGGGCTCCCTGCCAGTTGTTAGTAAATGCTCGAAGCGGGAGCACCCCGTGTCTAAATTGAAGAAAGAGTTTCTTTGCCAATAATGGTTGGATATGATCAAGTGCCGGTTCTGCCCTATATTGCTGCTTGATGTCCAGAAACCTGGAAGTCAAGCTACTTGGTTTAGTCCCCTGACATAGTAGTAGGGCCAGTTTATATTCTCTGTGGGAGTCGAGTAGTGCCTTTCTGGAAATTGTGGGACAGGTCTCTTCTGGTGTGGTCCACATATTTGCCCTCCCTAGTGCCTGACAAGAATTCCTGATATAAGCTAGCCAGGGAGTTTCCCTGCACCAAAAAGGGTCATGACATCCTTCAACTCCTCTTTATAGTCAGCTAGTTCAGGTGTACTCCACAGGCGACGCCAGTATAGGAGGGGTCTAGAGGAAACTACATCTGCTATAGGGCCAATCCCTAAGTCCATCCTGAGCGGTGTTAATGGGGTACTCATAGGGAGGGCCAGCGGTTGCCTAAGAAATAGGTTCTCGGGCATGGATAGGGAGGTTGATGGACAATGGCCCCATAATTCTGCCCCATACAATGAAGCTCCCCTAGCCTACGTTTTGTAGATTTCTGCTGGTGGACCTATCACTTTGTGGGTGCAATTTTTGCATATTTTTAAAATGCCCCCCGTGGACTGAGTCAATTTTAGACTGGCTTTCTTTATTTGTGTCCCCCAGTCCATTTTTTCAGTGAGTGTAATCCCTAGGTAATAAAAAATAGACACCCTCTCTAGAGCCCTTCCATCTAGTTGGGGATGTGGGCAGTTTGTGGTGTTAGCATTGAAAACCATATACTTGGTCTTTTGGAGGTTGATCTACAGTCCCCTCTTCCTACAAAAAAAAACGAAATACCTCAAGTACCCTCTGCATACCCATGGGCGATTTAGAGAGTAGCAGCGTATCGTCCGCAAACATGAGTGCTGGAATTTTGCGATTCGCCAGCCTCGGAGCGTCAATGTCTTTACCAGCTAACAAAGTTTCAATTAGGCCGTTTAAGAAAAGAGAGAAGAGTGTCGGGCCAAGACACATCCCTGTCGCACCCCTTTCTCTATCAGTTGCACTTGCCATTTACAAACGGTCTAGAGGGACAGGGTGGTGGCATCACGATTTTTTAACCTGCTCTTACCATTGCAAAACACATATCTACCACGTATTGGAAGACCAAGTTCCCTCCCTCCTTAGCAGTGTGACGCCATGCCCTTCTTGGGTGGACTGTGGACAAAAGCAGAGCATTGTACAGAGAGGAGGCTAGAGGCCTCACAAACATCCCATAGCCGAGACTTGGGACATGTTCCTGAAGACACTGAAGGAATCTTTGACTGGAAGCACTCCATCCCAATAGCCACCTGCCCCACTATCCTGCATGCGATACTTCTGCTTAGTAAACCCCTCCCCCCTCCGCAACAGTATGGCAAACCAGTACCACACAAACAAAATCTGTAATTCCCCCACAGTTGATCTCCCCTCCCAAGGACATTTTGCCTACCAATCCTCATCACTTCCACCCCATCAGGTGGTACAGAAACAAAGGACCCTCCCTTTGTCTTTACCCTATACTCCCAGGTTCCACACTCTGAACTGACTATTGGTTTCAGACTCACGCAATTAGGCAATATTCATAATAGTATACACCCAATGGCAACTAGCAGGAGACCAAAAATCTTGCATTAATTTCTGTAGTGGCACCATGTCTACACAGACCTCATTGAGAATCTTCATGTATCAATAATTGCCTCATTAATGATCCACAGATCTGTAAACTGTTTTTAGCAATGTACCCTGAAAAACAAGTAATTATGTCACTCTCAAAAACAAAATATTGAGAGGGTCTGATATGTGAATATGGCCCCGCCTTTTGTGAACTGACTAAGCCATAACCATATGCGAAGATGGAAGAGGCCATCTACATATCCAGCAGTTGTTTGCACAAATATTAAAAGATATGGGAAAGATGGTGAAAATATTTTGCTAAACAAGTAGGATGATGTACTGTGTCTGCTTGGTGGGGTTTTATGTGGTGTACAAATTAGGCTCTGAACTGCATGGTTTGTTTCCTAAAAGCAATAAAATTTGATTATAACAAGTATGTCACTATCAAACAACAGAGCATTACATCTGGCTTTCACATGTTGACATGGTGCACAGGTCCAAGTTGCTGAGGACACAGAGTGGAGGGAGATGTGGTTCTTATTTAAGAAATCAAAAAAGGGAGGTACCCTTCAATTTAAATAAGGGACAGGGTAGATACAGTCAAGAAAAAAGAGTCCCTACACATTTGATTATAAACACTAAAAGATCACCACAGTACTGGAAGTCAGAATAACAATCAAAATTTATACATTTTACTATGCCAAAAGTATGCTAAAAAGACCCGGAAGCCGTTTATGTTGATCGCAAGGAGGCCGTTCTAATTTTATACGATACTGTGCACAATACCGGCGAAGAACCTGTTTTGTGGAATTGATACCTCTGATCACGGCGTATCCCTTCCTATTGATGTTCCAGTTTTTATCTGTTTTACTGGATTCTGGCACAATTGGTGCATTATAATAGAACGGTGGCATCAACGAACACCCTATACGTATAAGTCTTACCAATAGCAAGGTTTCTGACGAGGTGAACATTTTAAGTTCCTCACCCCTACAAATCTGATTCATTGAAATGTGTTGTAGCACTGAACGTTAGAATTGGTCTACAGTGTTTTTAGAAAACTGTCCTGAAGGTGTACATTTGTCTAGTCACCGAAACGCAGCGTCGACAACTCTGTTTTCTTATATTTGTGATTGTAATCATGACTGACATGAATTTGTAAATCTTAATGATGTATTGTTTTTAATATTGACTGTGTATATTTTTGCAAATAAATATTAATATTTTTAAATCTTTTCTGTCATTTATTGCTTTTGACCCACTGCTTTTTTAGTATATTAGTAAAACTCTTTTTAGCATACTTTTGGCATAGTAAAATGTATAAATTTTGATTGTTATTCTGACTTCCAGTACTGTGGTGATCTTTTAGTGTTTATAATCAAATGTGTAGGGACTCTTTTTTCGTGGTTCTTATTTACACATCATTATGTGCCTTTCTTATGCATAGTTGTAAATATAAATACACTGATCACTTTAGCTCAGTTAAAGTTGTTATGAATGGGTGTGTATTAGCCCCCCCCTTTTTTCAATATATAATAAATCGGCTGAAGGATATTCTGAGATCTGTGCACTGTGACAACCCCACCTCACATGATTTTTGCCAGAAATGTGCCACTCTGATTGTAAACAGATTTCAATGTCCTTATATCACAAATTAGTATGGGACAAGAAAATCAGCTGCCAAGGTGTGTTATTTTTATATTCAGGTTTGGATTTGATAAAGTCTATTACTTAACATGAGTTCACTTAGTAGTAGGATGCGCAATGATAAATGTAAACATGTATGTTAAAATGACACGCATTTAAAATGTGCTGACTTGCAATAGGAAGTCATAGTTATACGTATAGTCCATAGAAAAGCTAATAAGCAAGTTTTCTTGAACCAGAAGCAAACCTAATATTGCTGAAATGTGCACAACTGAATTAGAAGCTTGACCTTAAAGTGCCACATTTAGAAATATTCGTCATAACTGCAGAATGTTCTGGTTTAACAAATGTATTACTTTAGAAGCAACATTATATTCAAAAACGTCAAGAACTTCGCTCATGTTTCATGTAATGTTTGAATAGAATAACTTGTGCATTCTAGACAATAATGCTTGTTCGTATTAAATGGAATGCATGACCTAACAGTGATTTTGCCTTATAGTGAGTAGTTCATTGTTCTCGATGTTGAAACAAATTGAGATGTAGAAGGTCGACCTATGGTAAAATGCCTATGGGAACTAAGTCTTATGTTTCCAGAATCTAACTACGCAGGACTGTCTGTAGCTAACCTTGTGATAATTTTGCAAGCCGCATGTATTTTTTGGGGAACGGAAGAACTGAACTTGCTTACCAAAGAATGCTGCCATCCTATTGGTCCAAGGACGGACGAAGCCTGATACAATGTTTTCAACATGTATTCTTGACTTTTATATTAGTGTGTGTTCCTAGGTAGACGCAAAGCTTTTCCCTTTTCCCTTGCTGCACCCTTGACGGTTGTGGTTACTGCTGCTACTGTTCCCTTTTTTTGCCTCACTTTTACCATTTGTTCTCCTACAGATTGCTACTGCAACTGTATGTTGATTTATTTGGATTTATTGAGACTCGGCCAAGTCTTATGAACTACTCTTTATGGAAAGTTCTGCTGTTCTAATTTGGCTTTGAAGCTTTATGCTCCTCTGATCTTACCCTTTTCCGTTTGAATCTGAACTCTTCATGGGTTCTACATATCTAAAACTTTGATCCTGATCTCTAGAATAGGGACTTATTCCTTTATGGAACGTGCTTAATGAAACATTTGATGCTTTATTCTAACCATTCCTTTGATGAGATTTCTGTAAATTTATTTGATTGATGGACTAACTGAAATAAAGATGAAACAAACAGAAGAACTTTTACTAATCTCTTAATGAGAATAAAGGTTTTGAAAACTTACCCCCAACTCTCATCATTGACTGAACTTAAACTGCTGATGTGATTTAGATTTGCGATGTTGAATCTTGCTCCTTGATTTCTAATACAATATTCAAAGATCCATCACAGGAAGAAAGTAAAATCTAGTGCGGATACGGAGCTTAACCCTGAATGTGATGGTAGATTGGTAATTGACGAAATCGTACTCATTCTTATTGTAAGATTAATTTTAGGGCCCAGTCTGCGCTATCAGATTCAAGACGAATTTGTCTAAATCAAAAGAAAGGCGATACCCATTGATAAAGTATATTTGGAAAGGATCATTTCATTCACCTTTCTGGAAGTGATTTCTGACACATAACTAAAGTAGGATCCACTACTTATTGCAATGAGGGTCAAAGTAGCAAAAGTCAAAGTTGGCTTCCATTGTCGCGACAGAAGTCATGGGGAGTCCACCAATGTTCCTTGTTGAAAGAAGACACAGCTAAGCGTATTTAGTCTGTGAACTCTGGGGTGGATATATGTGGCTACGTTAGGGCGTATACTCTGCAGAGGAAAGAAAAAAGCTTAATTTGGAGAACTAGTGGCCTTCCTTAGTCACTCTCGACGAATGTGGTCCACCAAGACATTTCCCTTCTATACCTTCAGGACAGGATTAAGTGTGTCCTATTGTCATTTTCATGGTGCAATCCCCATACAACTTTTATCCAATTTATTTTTAATCACCATGGATAATGCTTGTGCAAATCCCTTGAATGAATGTCATCTACTGGGAGGCTAGGCTGCAAAGAGGTCAATAAACTTCCAAGCAATTTGTGTCCCAAGGACAATTTTAAGTATTCTACACATGATGAAAGCTCCTAGACCTCTAATCGATGGAACTGTCAGTCTTGAAGAAACTGCCACAAATCAGTTAGGCAATGAAACATGTCTACCTGTCTATGTTAAAGGGTCTAAGCATGTCCTGATGATTTTAAGATGTACAGAGAGTGAATTACATTTTTAAACCCTTTGTAATGACTAACTCAAAATCTGAGGACACACACCTTAAATGAGCAACTAAGTAACTGGTATTCTGACATTAAGAGCAAATTCAGGGCGCGATCTATGCAGGTGTCATGTTTCTCTACAGTTTGGGACACTGTGGGTGCTACAAAGTGTTGTTTAGCCTTTCATCTTGTTAGACTGGCCAAATCCCGGGAGCAGGCACACATATTGAGAAGCCCAGGACATAGCAGACTTAGTATCTGTGTTCCCAATATGTAGCTCCCCTGAGGTGTTGCCTCCATTTTGGGTACGTCCCCTGCTCCTGTCTTTCATTGGGATACTATGGGGCCGATTCCGATCTCGGTCGGAGGTGCACCCAACACCATTCGGTCGGGAAAAAAGCCATGCGAAAGCCTGTTTCCCGACCGATCCGTACAGCACACCGAACGAGTAAGTACGATGCGCACAACATCAAAGATTCCGGCCGAGCCGTACTCACCCAAACCAGGTCCTGTTCCCCGACCGAGGCGAATCCGGAAACGCTGAATCGAGTCGCACGGAAGGGAAAATGCAGCTCCGTCCGGCCGAATGAGTACGATGCGCTTTCCGTAGGCGCCGAACCCGTCGCTACGCACGGCACGTCAAAGCATCCGGGAGAGGCGCACATAAGCTCCGATTCGCGCCACAACACGATCCACGGCTCCGAGATGAACACGGCAGCGACGAGGACGACGCGAAGCGACGAGGACGAGGCGAAGCGACGAGGACGACGCGAAGCAACGAGAAGGACGAACGACACGAACCAACCATGAATCCCTTCGTCCCGATCATACCAATATTCTACATTTACTACCGGAACAGGCACGGACGCGTACGGCGCAGAAGGTAAGCCAGACACCAACCACAAAACACATACAACACGTACACGACACATCACACACACACACACACACACACACACAGAGGGATGCAGAATATACTTACACCAGCAACAGCAGCACCATAGGGGCGGGATGCCCATCACCAATGCCACATATGCACACAGGGGCCTGAATGCGCACCACCACCCCTACCCAGGGGGGCAGGATGCCTACCACTACTACCACCCTTAGCCAGGGGGGCTGGATGCCTACCACTACTACCACCCTCACCCAGGGGGGCTGGATGCCTACCACTACTACCACCCTTAGCCAGGGGGCAGGATGCCTACCACTACTACCACCCTCACCCAGGGGGGCTGGATGCCTACCACTACTACCACCCTTAGCCAGGGGGCAGGATGCCTACCACTACTACCACCCTTACCCAGGGGGCAGGATGCCTACCACTACTACCACCATCACCCAGGGGGCTGGATGCCTACCACCACCCTTAGCCAGGGGGCAGGATGCCTACCACTACTACCACCCTTACCCAGGGGGGCAGGATGCCTACCACTACTACCACCCTTAGCCAGGGGGGCAGGATGCCTACCACTACTACCACCCTTAGCCAGGGGGGCTGGATGCCTACCACTACTACCACCCTTAGCCAGGGGGCTGGATGCCTACCACTACTACCACCCTTAGCCAGGGGGGCTGGATGCCTACCACTACTACCACCCTTACCCAGGGGGGCTGGATGCCTACCACTACTACCACCCTTACCCAGGGGGCAGGATGCCTACCACTACTACCACCCTCACCCAGGGGGGCTGGATGCCTACCACCACCCTTAGCCAGGGGGGCAGGATGCCTACCACTACTACCACCCTCACCCAGGGGGCTGGATGCCTACCACTACTACCACCCTTAGCCAGGGGGCTGGATGCCTACCACCACTACCACCCTCACCCAGGGGGCTGGATGCCTACCACTACTACCACCCTTAGCCAGGGGGCAGGATGCCTACCACTACTACCACCCTTACCCAGGGGGCAGGATGCCTACCACTACTACCACCCTCACCCAGGGGGGCTGGATGCCTACCACCACCCTTAGCCAGGGGGCAGGATGCCTACCACTACTACCACCCTTACCCAGGGGGGCAGGATGCCTACCACTACTGCCACCCTTACCCAGGGGGCAGGATGCCTACCACTACTACCACCCTCACCCAGGGGGGGCTGGATGCCTACCACCACACTTAGCCAGGGGGGGCAGGATGCCTACCACTACTACCACCCTTACATAGGGGGGGCAGGATGCCTACCACTACTACCACCCTTAGCCAGGGGGGCCAGGATGCCTACCACTACTACCACCCTTACCCAGGGGGGTAAGGATGCCTACCACTACTACCACCCTCACCCAGGGGGGGCTGGATGCCTACCACCACCCTTAGCCAGGGGGGGCAGGATGCCTACCACTACTATCACCCTTACCCAGGGGGGGCAGGATGCCTACCACTACTACCACCCTTAGCCAGGGGGGGCAGGATGCCTACCACTACTACCACCCTCACCCAGGGGGGGCTGGATGCCTACCAAAAAACCACCCGTAGCCAGGGGGGCAGGATGCCTACCACTACTACCACCCTTACCCAGGGGGGCAGGATGCCTACCACTACTACCACCCTTAGCCAGGGGGGCAGGATGCCTACCACTACTACCACCCTCACCCAGGGGGGCTGGATGCCTACCACCACCCTTAGCCAGGGGGCTGGATGCCTACCACTACCACCCTCACCCAGGGGGCTGGATGCCTACCACTACTACCACCCCCACTCATAGGATGGACAATGCATGACACAACCAGCACACCACAACCTAGGGAATGCAAGAAGAAGACATCCCCCAACACCATGACAAGCGTGTGTAGACTGTGTCAAATGCCTACAACACCGAACATGACTTTGAACATACAATGTGACCCCCTAGCACATGTGCCACACATATATGTGTGTGGCACCCACAATACTAAGCAGGCCATGACCATTGTGGCAATGGGGTCCAAACCCCCATCATCACAGTGACCAAAATGTAAGTGTGGGGTCCATAGCTGAAGCACATTTTGAACATTGTGGCAATGGGGTCCAAACCCCCATCATCACAGTGACCAAAAGGTAAGTGTTGACAAAGAAAGAGGTGCAACTGCCAAACTGCATGGATGATTCCTGGTCACAGAACAACAAACACATCAGTGGCAAAGTAGTGTATGTGTCCCATTGCAACATAAATTGGGGAGCCAAATCCTGCAGTGCAAATAAGACATACCTTTGGCCATGTGCAGACAAACAACACCCATGGGGGCTGACACCGTCAACAATCATCAATGACACAATGACATAAGTGACCATCAGAATGCAGACCCACATATTTGCACCAATGGGCACACAAATGCAGATACCCTGTGGAGACTGCAGATGTGAGGTGAACAGATACCATACCATGGCAGCAATGGGACACACAAACCATGATCATTGTGCTGACCGATGACCTAGGAGTCCCAGGGACAGCAGGGGAAACCC
The DNA here is from genome assembly GCA_963921515.1 of Calotriton arnoldi. Taxonomy (NCBI): domain Eukaryota; kingdom Metazoa; phylum Chordata; class Amphibia; order Caudata; family Salamandridae; genus Calotriton; species Calotriton arnoldi. The sequence goes on from CAWUFW010000086.1 coordinate 485,009, forward strand.
ACCAAACTACATACAGCCAATGGCACACCCAAGATATGCCAATGCAGTGGTGCAGATGCACAAACACAAACAGGCAGACCCACACTGCACATCATACACAACAGGTGAGGGGGGAGGGGGTGCCAGTGTCCCCAGGCAACCACACAACACATGAGGAGACCTGAATACCAATCATACAGATGTGCATACAGTGCCACACGAAGGTAACTCATGGATCCAGATCCCCTATGTGGGCAAGCAGGCATTGTCAGATGAGAGGGAGCACAAATCACACATGTCACACAGGCACGTAGGGACAGCAACTGACACAGCAAGACACAGACACACCACAGCACCACCCCCAGGGCCCCCACAATGTGGTGACCCTGGGCTGCATTACAATCCCACTGTGATGACAAAGCTAAATGTGGTTCACACTGTGAACCACAGTCATGTGTACTGAGCAACTAACTACCATCACACCTACACAAGCACAAATCAAACAGCATGGCCAGTAAGCCAAGGCCAACATGGAGGCAGGGGCCTAGCCGGGCAACAACTCTCATCTGCACACACTCAACACCACACCCCTCGACCTCCAACAATGTGCAGCAGTGAAGCACACATGCACTGGTGACATTGCACATGCACCCATGACTATTCCAGGGTGGTGGGTGGGAACCAAGGTGCAGAAACACATCACACATGGACACTCAACAAGACTCCTGAATGTCTGACACACTGCACACTACGCTGTACATGGACATGACAGCAATACCACACCAACCAATGGGATCCCAGCCACAGTCACACACCAATGAAGAAGCCAAGGTCACCCACAAAGAACACACATAGACAACAACCAACATTGCAGCCCGGACCCTGAGGAGTGCCAGCAGTCACACACACAACGTGTCACAATCACTGAAAGATAACACAAACTGGAAATCACATGACGGGGGCAAACAACAAGTGCCAAGGGGAAACCTGACTGTGACCCATCTGCGTCTGCACACAAACTCAGCCCTGACAGCAAGCACACCTATGGGTGACACCCTGATGACCAGTAATGTGCCATGCACCCACATCACAGAGAACCCAGGGAGAAGACTTTGGGGGAACATAGCTCAACTCAGCTAGCATCACAAACAGGTACAACACTAGGGATCACAGCATGCACAGCTAAACGGAAGTGAACACACAGACATGCACATACAACACACACCTTGGGCGCAGGCAATGTCACAGGAGTACACACTGCCATGAGGGGACTCCACTCCTGTGTGAGGAAAGCTGTGCCATATGTTGCCTCAGTAGGGCCCCATCATGTCAGCTGAGCACTTGGTCACACAATCAACAATTAGCACCAAATGAGGGCTCCCGTCACATCAGCCTGGTCATGGAAGTGCCAACGGAATCATCAGCACAGATCCAACACACTTGTATAGCAATGTTGCACTGACAACACAGATGAGTCCTTCCCCATTGATGCCCAAACCTGCATGTCCACTGGAGATGGCCACACGGTCAGGGAAGTAGACGAATTCAACAATGGCAGGCACAACAGATGTGCAGGGGTGGAAGCCACAGATGTGAAATAGGCAATCTAAGTAGGAAATCCCATTGCCAAATACTGAACACATGACACCCTCAGATGCTGCTATGGATGACATGGATACACCACAGGATAGGACACATTCCCCCTGGACCACATGGGTTCCTGCACAGTAACACTTCATTATCATGAGACCAAATATCACCATCACTGCAGCAAGGGCATGGTTAGCATCATCAACATCATGTACATCAGAAGCAAAAGCACTAGAGAACAGAAAGTTGCTTTATTCAGCATATGTGGCATTAAAAGTAGAAGTCCGGTAGAACATAAACAAAGGCCAATGGCCAGTCCATCAACAAAGTCACAAGTGGGTGACAGTGGCAGATGCCACCCTACACATGCCTGCACAAAACCAGGGACAATCCACTAGGAGGGGCAACCGGGGGGTAGGCCAGGCACCGCAGGGACAGGATCAGGGCTCACCAGGAGGAAGCAGGGAAGGGGTGGTGGGTGCTGGAGAGCCACTGACAACTGCAGTGGAGGTGTCTGACATGGTGTGTGCCGGCACAACTGGGGGCATGGCTCAGATGTTGTGGGTGCCGGCACGACTGCAGTGGACCCTGCAGATGGAGTGGACAGGTCCGCCACTGCAGTGCCCAAGTCAGACAGGGTGGTAGTGGACTCCACTGCAGTGCCTACCACCAGGGGAGGAAAATGGGGAACAGGCAAGGTGGGCTGGACAGAGGGGGAGGACACCCTCACCACATCAGTGGCACAGACAAGCGCAGCGGGGGTGTGGTGCCGGGAGAGCAAGTGGCAGGGGGAGAAGGCCGGAGCCTCTTGGGGATGGTATATCTGTGGGTGGGGGAACCTGGGGCAGGGTGTGGTGGGGGCACCTGTGGAGTGGGGGCCTGAGGGATGGAGGAAGGAGACCTGGTGCTTGAGCTGCAGGGCGGCGGCGGGGTCTTGCTCTTAGCACTCCAGGGGGACTTGCGGGTGGGGGCCTCAGTCTGTCTGCGCCTGGGGGAGGGTGTCCGGGGGCGAGGGGCACTCTGCTCCGTGTGGGGGGGCTTCCTCTTCACCCTGGATGCTGGAGCAGCTGGATCGGAGGGGAAGAGGCCGAGGTCACTGAGGAAGAGGCGCTGGGTCTTTGGGGTTGCAGGTGAGGCAAGGGAGGGTGCTTTGGAGGGAGAGGCAACTGAGGACTGTGCAGTGCCCGTGGATGCGTGTGTGTGTACCAGGGCCCCATCCCCTGTGAGTCTGGTTTCAGTCCCCTGACTGTGCGTGCGCGTTTTGTTTGTGGCGTGTGTGTCTGTGTGCTGGACGTGTGTGTGCTGGTGTGTGCCTGTGCCGGTGTGTGTGTGCTTGGGACGGGTAAGGTGCTGGGGAGTGTGGATGGAGCAGAGGCAGGAGGGGTGAGGGACTGTCTGAGGAGGGACACTGCTGCCGTCAGGGAGGAGTCCATGGACCTATTGCCCCTCTGTAGGTCAGACATGCCGGATGAGATGCCCTCCATGAACGACACCAGCTGAGTCAACAGCGCGGTGTGCGCATGGAGGACACTCAGCATGGCTGTCTGCCCTACATGGAGCTGGCGAAGGAGGTACACAGACTCCTCACTCAGGGCAGCAGGGGACACAGGGGCAGGGGGTGCAGTGCCTGGCCCAAAGGAGATACGCTCCCGAACATGGGAGCCTCCACGGACCTGGGGAATGGGAGCCGATGGGAGGGCGGTGGTGGTGCTGGTGGTGGCGGGGACAGCAACACTAGCTGGGGTGTGGTGGCTGCTGACACCCGCCTCCACAAGGGAGTCATCCTCCGAGTTGCTCTGGTCCTCAGCTGAGGTGGATGGTGCTGAGGACTCCTCGGTGTGGCTCCCTCGCCCTCCGTGCCACTGGGTCCCTCCGACCACTCCTCGGCTGCTGACCCAGTCTGGCTCTCTGGCTCCTCCTGGTCCGTGGAGCTGTCCCCTTCCGTGGTCGTGGATGTATCTGCTGTGAGAAGTTGGCCTGGTATATGCTGTTCACTAATTAAAGTGGACACCTTGCACCAGGGCAAATCGACTCTTATGGTAGATAGGTTAAAGACAACCTTATTGAAAGCTATCCTAGTGGTAGCTATGGAGAGCAGCCTTCAGGCTAAGTCTTGAAGGAATGTAAAGCAGCTTGTTTTACCAGTCTATAATCTCTTGAGTGACCAAATGAAAGAGCACCACACCAGGTATATATTCAAAATATATGTATTTATTGCTAAACACACCCCTCTAGTCTCTTTATGAGGCTAGAGTTCGAAGTACATAAGTTATAAGATCTTAAATCACAGTAATAGCACAAATACACGTTTGGGCCCTAGGGGCGTACCAAACCATATACCAATAAAGTGGTATGCGAACCACGACTGAACTAGACACTAGGCCTAGAGCCTCTAGAAGTGCTTGGACCACAAGGAACCACCCAAGGTAGTGACACAGGGGACCCACGGGAGACGCGTGCAGTGTAAATACACAACCGCGATACGCCGTTAACTTCTATGGAGAAAGTCGGGATCTGGAAAATAGAGGAAAGGGACACTTAAAAGAGGACTAGGACAAAACCCTTTGAGATCTAGGACTTTGAAGAGTCTCTACCCACGGGAGCACCGGAGTACTCGTGTTACCTCACCCAGGGAAGCCGGGTGCATAGGTGCCTTTCGGGGTCGGGTTTCGTCGTCGATTCGAATGGCGATCTGCTGCAAAGTGCTGCTGGCGGCCAAGAGAAAAGTGTCCGGGTGGATCCAAGAGTGGATCGGAGTTCTGGTGAACCTGAAAGCAGAGGGGACAGAGTCTGGGTCACTAGCCAGTGACCAGGAAGGCGATGGACAGATGCCCACCGATGTCGAGTGCTTCAGGTGCGTTGACGGTCGTCTTGACTCTTCAGCCACGAGGTCCGGGAGGCGTTGTCGGCGACCAGGAGCAGGATTCGGGCTGGTGCTCGATGTCTGTCGAGTGCTGAGGTGTCGGCGACCGGATTGGACCCAACAAGCCTTGGCAACGGCAAGTCTCGAGTAAGATGTAGATCGTCGATGGTGCAGACCAGCAAGGTCTGTGGAACTTACCCAGCGAGGGTAAGTGAGGGCAGGCCTGGAGCAACCAGGATGCCAAGTAAGGAAAAGATTGGCCTTCGTTAAGGGCTACTAGCCAACGGGCTAGCGACCGCGAAGGAGCCTCGTGACGCCGCACGTGGAGCTGGCTTACAGGACACTCGTGGAGTGGGGGCCAGTGATCTTCGGTGCAGGTGGTGCTGGAGGCTAGGGCTACTCGGAGCCCAAAGCACGACTTCTTGGGAGACCCAGAAGATGATGCACTTGCAAATGTGCTCGGTGTCCAGGGGTCACGGTCTCAAGTCACCCACGATAGCCACGGGCCTCAGCTTTGCTGGGGACTCAGGGTAGCCTCGGGGAAGTCTGAGAATCCACCTCTGGTGATGCGATGACTTCGGCGTCCGACGGGAGCTTCAGAAATGCGAACCGGACAGATGCTACTTTGGTGCCTGCCAAGCAGGGGAGTCACTCCTTGACCCCAAGGGAGATTCTTCAGTCCTCTAATCGTGAGTAGAGCGTCGAAGGTCCAGGATTCAGTTTCAGAGTTTCGTCCAGGTATAATCTAAAGTCCTAAGGACTGGGTTCCTACCTTTATTCTAAAAATAGGGGTTGGACTACTCTGTGGCTCCACCTATGGGTGGGTCAGGGCAGAGGGGTGGCTACACCCCTTTCCCTTTGTCCAGTTCGCGCCAAAGCAGGGGCTGCAAGCCCCTGATCCGGTTTGAACTGGGGTATGCACAGGGACACCAAATGTGCCCCCAGTGCAGGACTTCAAAGCACCCGAAAGTGCTCCCGCCCAGCCCCAATACACATTGTCCTGTCTGGGGAGGTGGTCACACCTCCCTGGGACAGGAAACCTATTGTCCAGGCCTCCCCTGCCGGAGTTTCGTCCAGCAGCAGGAGGCCAGACTCGTGTCTGTGGCAGCAGCATCCATTTTGTGATGCCAGGGCTCTGGAAAGAAGTTACCGGACTAGTCAGAGTTAACATGTCTTTCCCTCTAGAAGGGTGGAATGCTACCCCCGCCGCCAGGATTGGCGGGGGTAGTATTCCAAGATGTTTGACACCAAACACGACATGTTTAGGTGCAGCCATTCCAAAGTTAGCATTTTACCGCGAGGATATAATGCGCTTAAGAGTATATGGTCAGGCTGCACTACAAACAGCATCAGAGAGGGTCTCCGAACGCTGCAGAGGGGCCCTGCTCATGCAGGGGCACCCTCTCACATAGGAACCATGCACTCTGCCTTTAGGATTGATAAGGCCTGCCTTAGGAGTGACTTATAGGTTTATATGTGTGTATGTAGTTCGTGATATAGGTAACCTATATCACAGTAAGGGTGCATGCACCACCTTACCCAGGCTGCAGTAGCAGACCTGTGGTGTCAGTTTGGATGGCCTTCCAGGGGTGGCATAATACATGCTGCAGCCCCTGGCAGGCCTCTGAGGTACCTATGCCCTTGGTACATAGTATACCATATACTAGGGACTTATAAGGGCACTCCAGATCCCAATCAGAGATGTGCCTAAGGCACATGGAAACCATTTTAGAGAGGAAGCAGCTAGGCTGGGGTTCTGATTAGCAGGGCCCCAGCCAGACTAATGTCGAAAAACAGTGAAGCATCAGCAAAAAGTGGGGGTACCCATGTGAAGCAGATCCTACTCTCCTACATCTGCAAACAATGGGGAAACAGACAGACATCAGTCACCTGCACCAAACGCACACACCACTGTGAGCACAGCACATTCCAGAGCAAGCCCTGGCATCATTAGTTGTGCATTGCTAAAAGTGCCCTAACTGAACAGGAGAAGCCAATTGTCAGTCTGATGCCAAGCATGGCACTCACATCCCACATGGCCTTGCACCCATCTGTCTGGTGTCTGTTGGATTGCAACACCCCAGTGTGGACACATGCACCAAGTACACAGTAGTTGGACAGTGCAGAGGACACGGTGTGGCATGTGGACATGCACACATCACAGCTCTTGCCACTGAGTCAGTACAGGTTTCCGGATGAAAGGGATGCCCAGAGTCAAATAGGAAATGCATGTGATGCATATCACTGTCTCAGTGATGTATGACTTGGCAGCCAGACAACAACACTATGCACTGTGTCACAATAGTAGGTCATGGGGAATGCAAGTCCTGGAGCTGCACAAGTGCACATGTACATCCCCACACAACACATCATCTTAACCCTCATCTGTCCAGGTCATACCTATTGGACATATGGGAGACCTGTGACACTACCCTCTGAACCTGAGCCCCTCACAATTTGCTGTGAATGGGGAACAGCTGCCTGAACTTCACATTCGCATACCCCAGTCTGCACGGGCAGCTGATCAAACACCTATGTGACACACAAGTATCGTCTCCTATGGTCACATCTCCAGGGGCATGCTGAGCCCCTACCAAGAAACACCCCAGCAGTCCTGGCAACTAATCCACAGCACACTGACACAGAGGCAGACACCTGAGGGGTCAAATCACTGTGCACAATGTGTCAGCTGATACACGGGAGTGGGAGTACAGAGTGCATTGCATGGCCTGGAGTAGGCATGACTGTCCTGCTCCACATGAATGAGGGATGTGCCCTGGACAGTGGATAGCTGGCTATGTATGTGTGACACACGTAATCTGCACACTCCTGGGGCCCAAACATTGTTCCCACCCGCTGCATGGGCGTGTGCCACATACCCCAGGCACATGTGGTGGCTCAGCTCAGCAAGTGGACCGCATATCAAAGCAACACGCAGATCACATGTCCAAACACAGGCGTTGTGTGAACAATGGACCCACCCATGATGCCCACAACAGAGTTAGGGAAACAGATGCTGTCCCCCACCTTTAGTGAAGCAAACTGCAAGGACACAGTCCCAAGTGACACAATTCCCTGAATGTAAGGGCCACACCTGGGTATCAGATGAGCAGTGGGCAGTGCACAATAGAGGGACATGGCTCCTGGACAACATGACTGCTGCACTGTGGCAGTTGAACCAGGCCAGAGGAGGGCACAAAGCATGTAATACAGAGTTCACAGTGCAGTCTTTGACTCACCCCCTCCTTGCTGCTGTCTGGCCTTCAGCTGCCCATCCAGGTCTGGAAACACCACCGCCAGGATCTGGAGCATGTGGGGGTCAGGGTCCGTGTTCCGCCCCTCCTGCGAGGAGGCGACAGCTTCAGCTGGACCCGTGCAATCCTCCGGGTCCAGCCCCGAAGGTCCTGCCACCTCTTCTGGCAGTTGCGGATCCGGCGCTTGTAGACCCCCACGGACCGGACGGCCCGGACGATGTCCTTCCAGATCTCCTGCTTCCGATGGGCATTAACCTGTCAGGATGACAAAGTGAAAAGGCCATTACCACACATGCAACATATCCGTGCATGACACAGTTGTATATACATGTCTCAATCACAGGGGCACATGATGTACACAGGCAGTGCAAAGCTGCCCATGGACAGTTTGCCAGACGTCACTACATGGTATCATTGCATGGGAAGTAAAACCTTGTTCAAATGCACTGTCACTGCACCATACCTGTCCAGTGCATGTCACTACACACTATGGGGGTGACAACTACTCAGTGAGCCTGCTAGCCAGTGGCGTGCAGACTTTCAGCCTTGCTAGTCAGACAAAATGCACATTCAGAAAGGCAGTGCACAGAACACTCACCTGCTCCCCTGGTGTCCCATACAGCTTGCTGTACTGTGGAAGTAGGCTGTCCAGCAGGGCCTGGTTCTCTTCAAGGCTGAAGGCTGGGGCTCTCTCCACAGTACGTGCCATTGCAGGGTCCAGAGGGGCAGAGACAGCAGCAGTGCAGTGGCAGATGTCGTCCTGGAGCATGTAGTGCAGGCAAGTGAGCTCTCAGGGGAACAGCCAGCAATATATATGTGCTGGAGAGGCAGATACTGTCCCTTGTGTCCAAAGTGATAGGTCCAAGTCGTTTGCATCTTCTGAATCTGGCCAATCCATGGAATAGCAGCACCAAAACACGCCCACAGCATCCTTCAAATCTTCAACTTCATGACATACATGATTTTGCAACATTGTTGTGGGTGACCAACTGATTTTCCAGCAACCGACTCGTTCGAAATTCGAAAACGCGTCCGTTGCCAGGCAAGCCCATTGTCAATGGGTGCGCACCGATCGGTCCATTGCGGTACAACGCGTACAGGGGTACAACGCGTACCCGCACACATTGAATGCAATGGGCCGGCGGGGGCACCGATCGGTCCATTGCAGTTCAACGCGTACAGGGGTACAACGCGTACCCGCACACATTGAATGCAATGGGCCGGCCGGAGGCACCGATCGGTCCATTGCAGTACAACGCGTACAGGGGTACAACGCGTACCCGCACACATTGAATGCAATGGGCCGGCCGGAGGCACCGATCGGTCCATTGCAGTTCAACGCGTACAGGGGTACAACGCGTGCCCGCACACATTGAATGCAATGGGCCGGCCGGGACACCGATCGGTCCATTGCAGTACAACGCGTACAGGGGTACAACGCGTGCCCGCACACATTGAATGCAATGGGCCGGCCGGAGGCACCGATCGGTCCATTGCAGTACAACGCGTACAGGGGTACAACGCGTACCCGCACACATTGAATGCAATGGGCCGGCCGGGGCACCGATCGGTCCATTGCAGTACAACGCATCACTGTACATGTGACTGGCATATGTCAGCATGCCTGTCTCAGATGGACATATGCCAGCCACAGATAGCTCCCAGGGAGTGAGGGGCACACCTACATCACGACAGCCTGTCCAAACTTTATCATAAGGCATGTAAGGCTGCATTTCCTATTGTGTGTATGTTGGTGTACATGTTGTCCTGTGGGTGTCACCTGTGGGCAGCCACCCCCAGGCTGTACACGTGTTCATGGGGACAGGATCCTGGGTGTTACGTGTACATGACCACTGTGATGTGCAACTGTTCATATCTGTGCATGTGCCATGGTCACATTTCACGGTGGTGTATGTGTATGTCATGTCACATACCCCGTGAGTCCCATGTGGGATGGTATGTTTGAGCCAGGGTGTCCCAGTGGCACAATAGTGATGGTCCTCCAGTCTTTGTGCATGTAGTGTTTACAATGTCTCTGATTTCATGTGCACAATGGGAGACAGTCTCCACATCCAGGTTGTGTGTGCATGGACTTTGATGTTGTGCGTGTGTGTGTGTCACAGACGTCCATGTCTGTCCTGCCGTGGCAAGTGGGGCCACTACCTGTGGGGGTCATGGTTGTTTTGCTGTGGTGTATACATGATACTCCATGTAATGCCAGTGTTCATGTGGCAATACAGGGTCCCTGGGAATGTACCCGTCGTTGAGCTGTGGTGCCTGGGGCACATCTGTCCTCACATGTCACTGTGGGGGGTTATTGTGACACGGCAGCAGGAGATGGGAACTGTGACACGGCCTCATGATATCCAATGAGCCAACCTGGGACTAATTGATGCCACCTGTTGGACCGTGTTGACAGATGTTGGCCATGTATGTACCATACATGTCCTTCCGGAACTGCACACTTCATGTAGTTGTGCCTCATAATGATGTATGTTGGGATCTTGAGTGTGTTCAATGCCGCATATGTGGGGTGACTGACAATCTTGCTTACTTCTCCTCTGCACTGCAGGGCTCCTGCTGTCCATCGACCATTCCCAGACCTGGTAACGATGGTGGAACGGGACAGCATCCGACGGTACCGCTTCACCAGGCAGCTGATTGAGGATTTGGCAGTGCAGTTGTCCCCACATTTGCAGCCTGGCCGGCCGTATCCTACAGCGCTGACCCCCAAGGTGAAGGTGATGGCAGCCCTACACTTCTTTGCCACCGGTACCTTCCAACATACTGTGGCGACTGCTGGTGGGATGTCACAGACCATGTTGAGCCGTGTGCTCCGCGATGTTTTGGCGGCAATGTCGCTATTCCTGAACCGGTACAACTATTTCCCTAGACTGCGACGACTCACTGACGTGAAGAGTGACTTTTATGCCCTGGGGAGGATGCCGCATGTCATTGGCTCCATTGATGGGACACATGTGGCTTTGGTACCACCACAGGCCCAGGAGCAGGCCTACAGGAACCGAAAGCACTACCACTCGGTCAATGCACTGGTGGTGTGTCTTGCAGACATGACCATCACACACGTGTGTGCCCGTTTCCCTGGTTCAGCACACGATGCCTTTGTGATGAGGAGTAGTCACATCCCCAGGATGATGGCACAGATGCAGAACCAGCGTGCCTGGCTTGTCGGTGTGTACTGACTTTGTGCCATTGTGTGTGATCTGATCTGTAGTATTCCGCCCACTTTTCCAAGTCAGCTAATGTGCACTTGTCTGTCCCTAGGTGACTCGGGATACCCCAACATGCCGTGGTTGCTGACACCCCTCAGGAACCCTGTGACACCAGCCCAGATGCGCTACAATGAGGCACATGGTCGGACCAGGAGAGTGATTGAGCGGACATTTGGTCTCCTAAAGAGCCGCTTCCGCTGCCTGGACAAGACCGGAGGGTCCCTCCCATATGCCCCTGCGAAAGTGTGCAAGATTATCATCGTCTGCTGCATGCTCCACAACCTGGCAGTGCGGAAGGAGTTGCCTCTCATCCAGGATGACAATGACCAACATCCGCCACCTGTGGAGGATCCTGGCCTGGACCACGATGCCAGTGACGATGATGATGATGATGATGATGGTGGTGATGTCCGCACACAGCTCATCACCAACTTCTTTAGCTGAATGTGAGTATCCTGAGGTGTCATGTCAATGATGTGAGTTGGCATGATGTGTGGGTGGTGCTCTGGTGCTGTTGGAGTGTGTCCATGGGCTACTTGACTGGATGTGTGTTGCGATGTGTGCTAACAGGTGGGCTGTACTCCCCAACAGTGTTGACATGCTAACTTGGTTCTGGGTGGGTATCTTGTAACATGTATTGTGCATGTGTTTTGCTGTTCTGTCCTGTACTCCATTGCTTTTGACTGTGTGTCATTTCTGTCCTTCACAGGGTACTTTCAGATTCGTTTGGTCAACTGTGTCCACCGACGACGTGATTGCACATCCAGGCTGGTAGCTGTTGTGTCCCTACAGGTGATGTGCACCACACCCATGGACTTCCTTCCGTCTACAGTTGTTGTCTGTGTGCCCGCTGCCAGGTGGGATTACCTTGCATCTGTAGTGGTTACGACATGTTGCAACTGTGTAATAAACCTGTGCTTCACTTTGTGATGTGCGTTGTCTGTGGTCACACATTTGACTGCCATTTGCTTACTGCACCTGTGGGCTACTTGACTACAACTGGGAATGGGTGTGGTGTCTGTGCATTGCACCGTCTTCCCTGGCAACATCAGTGTAGGCAATGAGTCAGATGGCCTAGGTGTGTATGTGTTGTGTAGCCCTGGTGGTGTGTCTCCCTCATATGTGTCTCGTTGCCTTTACTCACATGCCTGTGTTGTCCTTGCTGTTGCAGTTCGCATACACAGTGTAATTTTGCAGTTCATCATCCCCATAACAGCACCCACGTTGGAATCACGACAGAGGCAAGTATGGTGTATTAGTGTGTTTATTGTGATACATTTGTGTTAATAGTGTATAGGATGGGTAGTGCTGTACATAAATCTTGCAATCCAAAGTTCCTAGGTGAATTGAAAGTCCTGGTAGACAGGATCCCCAGTATCGGGGCCACAGTTGTCTGACACATTGGTCCAACTTGTACTCCCCATGCAATGTGTGGGAGTAGTGTTGCCGTCAACAGGGTGAACAGTCTGTGCACAAAGGCGAACATCCAGAACAGGTTCAGGCTTCCTGGGAGTTGCGCTTGGCCATCGGCCTCTCACTTTTCCCTCCTCGGACGACCCCTCTTCTTGGGGGGGGCCCTCAAGTACAGGCTGCTGCGGTGCAGGGGACTCTCCGCCAGAGTCCTCCTCCCTCCCTGTGGCAGTTGCAGTTTGTTCGGCACCAGATGTTGTTGGCACACAGGGAGGTGTGGACTGGTTGCTGTTCATCTGGCGGAGGCATTGTAAAATGTCCCTGTGCACCGCCGTCATCTCATGCAGTGCATCCCACTTTGACTCCACGCGGGACATGTGTGAGTCCACGCGGGACATGTGTGAGTCCAAGCGGGCATGATGGGCAGCCTGCTGCTGTTTCATGTCTCTGAGGAGCCCCACTACCTGGCTGAGCTCTCCGGTGCTGGACTGGTACGCATCAGCTATGCGTACCAGTTGTGGGTCATCATGCACACCAGCAACGTCTGCAAGCAGCGACCTCTGTCTCCCACCACCCCTGCTGACATGTGCAGTGTGTGCAGTGGCACGCACAGATAACCCTGGTCCACCTTGGGGGTTGGTGGTGGTGGTGGTGTCCATGGCCCCAGGTTGGTCCAGGGTCCCTGTGCTGGTGTTGCTCCTTGTTCTGTCCATGTCGGCAGGGATGGTATTTGTGGTGACAGTCGTTGGAGGGGTGGGTGCAGGGGGTGCAGCTGGTGGTCCTGCAGCTGGTGGTCCTGCTGGTGCTGCATGTTGACTTGCACCGGATGTGCCAGGTTGGTCTTCATCGTCCGAGGAGGACAGAGGCTGTACGACGCCAGTGAGCTCCGCATCCTCTTGAGCCTGGGACTGGGACTCCTCAGCGTCTGCTGCTGTGTCCCAATCATCACCTGTTTTTGGGAGACACAAACAATGTATGTTATGTTTCTGCAGGCATCAATGGTTGACACACATGACAGTTGTGACTGTGCCTCTGGGTGCGGGCCTGTACATTGCATTGTCCTAAGTCGTCACAGTCAGGGGTTGATATTGGTGTGGCACATTGTCCTGCATTATTTGGGCATTTCTATGTATTTTCTGGGGTGTGAACATTGTCTGCATTGGTTGTGTTTGGTTGACAGCCGGCACTCCTTCCCACCCACCCAGCCAGTCAGTTATCCCACCATGGAACGTGCTTGCGTTGCAGGGAGTGGAAGTTGTCTCTCAGGATGTCAGTCAGTGGTGTCCTGCTGTTTGTTGGTGCACAGTTGCCAGCAGGGCCTTGTGCTCCCCACAGCAGTAGCCAGTGTCAGCCATCTTGTGAGTCCTTCTCCACTCCCTGTGATGTGAGCATGGTTCAGGGTGGTGTTGATGGGACAGTTGTGGGGGTCAGCTATGTCTGTGACTACGACTCCCATCATGCTATTGCCTCCACCCCACTTCCCAGCATTCCCATACTTACTTGCTTTTGTGGGGAGTTCAGTGTGTGTGGGTGTGAGAGCAATGGCAAGATGGCTGACAGTGGTGTCCTGCTGTTGGTTGGTGTGCAGTACCCAGCATGCCCTTGTGCTCCCCACGACACAGCAACAGTGTCAGACATCTTTGATGGGCCTTTCCACTCTCTGTGGGATGTGCATGCGTTAGTGTGAGCTTGCTGGGCCATGTGGTGGGGGATGTAGAGCTGTGACTACGACTCCCATCATGCTATTGCCTCCTCCCCCCTTCCCAGCATGCCCATGCTTCCTTCCTTTTGACTCTGCTTCCCTGTGGGGTGAGCTGGCTGTGCTGACAGGATGGCTGGGAGTGTTGTCCTGGCAGTTGTTTGGCTAGAAGTCCCAAGAGTGTCCCTGTGCTTCACACAACATAACCCAGGGTGGTGGTTCTTTGTGGGATCTTGTGTTAGGATGGGGGCATTGCATTCTACCAGGTGGGTTCTGTGGAGTTTGTGTTGGGGTGTGTGTGAGGGGAGGTGCTTGTGACTATGGTCAGTGCTGCAAGTCCTCCTTCCCACCCAGCTAGCCAGATATCCCACCATGGACTGTGCTTGCATTGCAGGGAGTGTAAGTTGTCTCTCAGGATGTCAGTCAGTGGTGTCCTGCTGTTTGTTGGTGCACAGTTGCCAGCAGGGCCTTGTGCTCCCCACAGCAGTAGCCAGTGTCAGCCATCTTGTGAGTCCTTCTCCACTTCCTGTGATGTGAGCATGGTTCAGGGTGGTGTTGATGGGACAGTTGTGGGGGTGACCAATATCAGTGACTACGACTCCCATCATGCTATTGCCTCCACCCCCTTCCCAGCATGCCCATGCTTCCTTCCTTTTGACTCTGCTTCCCTGTGGGGTGGGCTGGCTGTGCTGACAGGATGGATGGCTGGGAGTGTTGTCCTGGCAGTTGTTTGGCTAAAAGTCCCAAGAGTGTCCCTGTGCTTCACACAACATAACCCAGGGTGGTGGTTCTTTGTGGGATCTTGTGTTAGGATGGGGGCATTGCATTCTACCAGGTGGGTTCTGTGGAGTTTGTGTTGGGGGTGTGTGAGGGGAGGTGCTTGCGACTATGGTCAGTGCTGCAAGTCCTCCTTCCCACCCAGCTAGCCAGATATCCCACCATGGTTCGTGCTTGCATTGCAGGGAGTGTAAGTTGTCTCTCAGGATGTCAGTCAGTGGTGTCCTGCTGTTTGTTGGTGCACAGTTGGCAGCAGGGCCTTGTGCTCCCCACAACAGTAGCCAGTGTCAGCCATCTTGTGAGTCCTTCTCCACTCCCTGTGATGTGAGCATGGTTCAGGGTGGTGTTGATGGGACAGTTGTGGGGGGCAATATGTGTGACTGCGACTCCCATGATGCTATTGGCTACACTGACTTGGCCAGCATACACAGAATTCCTTCCTTTGAGTGGTCTTCACTGTGTGTTGGTGTTGTTGTGGTGGCTACATGTCTGGATGTGTTTGTTAGTTCTATTTGTGCCACTGCCTAGCTGTAGTTGTGTTTGTACATGTGTTGGCACAGTTGGATGTGACTTTTTTGATGGCATGTGTTGTGTTTATCTGACTGACATACACATTTTGGGATGATTCTGTTCTGGTTGCTGTGTAATTGCTATGAGTGCATGGTTTGACTCTCCCTTGACAGTGATGTGTGTGTTTTGTGGCAGTATGTTGTGTACATTTGTTGTGTACTCACCAGGCTCTGGGATGTCCTCTAGTCCATATACGCTCACTGGCGGTAGGATGGCCCGCACCTTCTCCTCCCAGGGCCTGAGGTATATTGGCTTGGCAGGAGGGCCACTGCCGGTGTATTGGCTGTTGATGTAGTCTTTCTTGAGCAGGTCCCGTACCCTCCTGCGCACGTCATACCACCTGTTCTGGATGTCGCTCTTTGTGCGCCGACATGGTGATTGTGCATTCACCCTGTTGATGATCCTCTCCCACATCTTGGTTTTCTGGGAGATGGGGGTCTGTTGGACCAGTGTGCCAAACAGCTGTGGCTCTACCCTGAGGATCTCGTCTACCATGACTTCCAATTCACTATCTAGGAACTTGGGATTCTTCTTGGGGGGCATGGTGATGGGTGGTGATGGTGAGTGATGTGTGTGTTGGTGTGCAGGTGAGGGTGTGTGAGTGTGTGTGTGTTTTGCTGGGTGTATGTGAGGTAGGTATTTGTTGGTGTGCTGATGGTGTGTGGCTTGTGTGAGGGATGAGCTGTGGGTGTGTGGTTGCTTTCTCTTGGGTGCTGGCAGTGGAATGGCATTTGCAAAGGCTCATGGTTGTGTTTTGTGTCCTTTATATAGGTGGAGTTGTGGGTGTGTCTTTGTTCTCTGTCCCCACCCCCCCAGTATTTATTGGCTTGGTAATTGCTTGTTTGGCCTTTTTTGGGTGATTTTTCCTTTGTGCTGTTTGTGTATGTTGGAAACGTTCTTGTGACCGAGTCGGACCCTGCATTTGTCTCGTACGGTGTTCTCCGTTTCGTTCACGCTGTGTTTGTGCAGTTTTCTATGCTGCGTACGCGTCGGTCGCGGTGTTTTGTGTTGCTTCGGCTCGGTTTTGTATGCGTGTCGGTCGTACGGCTTGGCCTCCGTCCGACTCGCTCGTGAGTTTTCGCGCCTTGCATCGTACTATGCGGTTTGGAGTTCGCGTGTACGTTTCGGTCGGATTTGTTCCGGGTGCGTGTCGGTCGGTTGGATTCGCGTGTTTTCCGGCCGGATTGCTGTTTTCCGTGCGGCTCGGTCGGTCGACTTGGTTTCGGTACGTGTCGGTCGGATTTTTCACGCCTTGCATCGTACTTGGCGTGTCGGGCGCCACGGGTACGTGTCGGTCGGTATTATTTCCGGATCCGAGTCGGTCGGTGCTTTTTCCGGCCCGAATCGGAATCGACCCCTATGTGTTAATTTTAAAGATTAAGTTGCACACCTTAGGTTCCAACTTTTGTATGGTACCTGACATAGGAGGAGTTTTTCCCTGCCATTGTGTAGACATACCCATTGTAACTTGCAGCTCCCAGATTGGGTTTCACTGTTACTGATTCAGTTTGGGTGGAGGGTTTCCCAATAGGTTGTTGCCCTCTTTACTCCAGTTAGTCACAGCTGATCAACTTTCAGGTCTGCGACCTCTAAAAATTCTTACAACACACTGCTTTACATACATATTGTATATTTTGTTATGATTTCCATATATATTTTGTATAGGTGTGTCTATCCAAAGTGTGAAGTGCTGTGGCACCTCTGCATAATGTCAAGGTGCGCAATATAAAAAACAAATGAATAAAATGTAAAGTTCAAGACACTTTTATGAACATCCAAATAAGGGCCACACCTTGTTCAAATTTTGAGATCATTCCCGAGAAGTGGGAAATTTTATATCAAACGTTCTGAGCACATTACCCCACGTCAGTAGGCACTGCATTGGCTCTCCATCAAGAAAGAATGAGGTGCTTTGCTGTACGCTCAGTACATAAAGTAGTGCATGGGTCGGCTCCCTGGCATCTTACCTGAGTGCTCCATTTATATTTACCTTCTTTAAGCATTCAGTGAAAACTATCCAGAGCCACCTCTTGCTTAATCTTGTCAAATACCTGCTCTTTGGTGAGAAGTGAGTATTACATTATATTATTATAAAACGTGTTTTTAATATGGCATTTCATACCACGCTTATGTTACGTTTAAGATATTCCCCCAACTCAATGGTAGTCAATTTCCCAACCTCGGAAGGTAAAAGAAATAGAGAAACAGGAAATATCACCCCGGCTTTGTTTCAACTGTAGATAACTCTAACGTCAAAGTAACGGGGCTACAATTAAAACAATCATGTATGAATAAAATACATTATTAGAAGTGATATACACACAATGCATCAATATATCGAAATGGATTACGTTGAACTTAATGGGTAAAAAAATCTCCAAATTGTAAGCACCATAAAATACAATCAAAGCAAAGTATTTGGATATATTGTTCTTTACTTCACATTAAATGTTTTACGACCTCTCCTTGCTTGCAGCTTGCGATATCTTTGTTGAACTGAAGCTCAGCGGACTTCTCAACCTAACTCCACAATATGGCACCCAATGACGAAATGCTACCAGATGAATGCTGGCGAATGAGACCGTATCTGCCTGTCTCGGTTTTGTTGTGCAGTGTGTTAGATAGGCAAGCATTCTAAAACGGTTTTATTGACTCCATGAAGCCGTGTACAAAAGAACTAAAATAAAATACTCAAAATGGCCTTGCCAACAAAATCGATTTTACTTTTGGTAAATAAATACACATCAGTGATATTAATTTAAATTCTGCAGTGACAGGTGTAATTAAAGAGTTTGTTTTAGCAAATATTTTTAGTATACGCCTGTATAATTGTATATTTTACACTGCTGATCTGTATTCTGTACAATGTCAAGACTTACTTCTATAATGGCCTCCACTACTCTGTAACCCCCCAAACCCCCCCGCCCTTAATAAATATAATTTGACTATATTTATCGGGGACAAGTATTTGCCACAATTTTGGTGCAGTAAGCACCAAAACCTGCATGATATTCCCCAAAAATTCATACATGGGTAGTATTTTTCGCCCACAATAAATTCTGACTCGGCAAACTCTGATTTAATCAGGAGCAACCATAGGCACAGGATAAACCCCAGCTTGCTCACTCGACCTTTCACCATCTTGCACTTGCTCAAAAGGTTTATATTTTATTATGGCCTCACTAGCACTGCCCTGACTAAAACAATATACATATATTTATGTTTTCAACCAAGCTGCGGTATGAGAAGTATAATACAACCACACTTTCAGGCCAAGTTTCTTCTGTCATCGACCCTTGTGAACACTGAGGCAGCTGATGATAATACAATGTTTGTGGTCTTCATCAGTAACCTCAGAATGTTTGCCCCGATCAGGTTTAAGGCAGTACACTGTCCACTGCTCACAAAGGGGATTACACACATCACATTATGTGGGGTACTTGTAGAAAAGTATTTCCATGATGGCTAGTTGAGGTTTGGGCAATCCACTCATACGTGTTGGACTTTAGGAACATGTAGAATGCAGGCTCCACGAAGGTCACTGGAGCACTTGGGTTAGAAAGGTGGTCCCATACTCATAATTCAGTCGTGGGTGGTTTAAAGCCCGTGGTTGTCAGAAGTGCTGCAGTCTGGTACCCCCATCAGGCTACTTGATGACCAGTGTCATCACACAATCAATTCTCAGCAGGACACTGGGTAGAGCAGCCAAGCTCCCTCAGAAAACTGTCACTGATAACATGGATTTACCCTACAGGAATCCGCTTACAAACATATTATTCACCTTTAAGGTTTCTTCATTATAGAAACAAACCAGGGCTTTACTGGCAGTAATTGACCCTGGGCATCTGCAGGGGGTGTAAATGTAGCAGTGAAAAGGTCATGTTAGGACACACCCAGTATACAACAAGGAGCTGTCTAGTAGTGTAAAAGATCATGGCCACTTTCCGCTTCAATGGAAAGGCACAGAGAAGCAGGTGTCTCGCACTTGCTGGGGTTAGGTAATTGGTCCCAATCAGCACAAGCACATTAGGCTGCATGGGCGTTACAGGATTCTCCATATAGATATTAATCCATACGGTACAAACAAACCATAATCTGGCTCTGGGTGTTAACCCCTTGCATGCTGCGCACATTCCCCCGCTGTGCAGGAGAATTAATGAGTGGGCGGGATTCGGACGGCCCCCGGCCGTCCTCCGCACACGCCCACCGTGACGTCGGACGGCCGGGGGTCGTCCTAAGCATGCAAGGAGTTAAGCAGTTGGCTGTGTGTAGAGTGTCCACTCGAGTCTAAACTACTGGCCAAGTGGACAGCAAAAGCAATCAAGCATTCACATAGCCTGTAGGTCCTGCTGTCATACAAGCGTGTGCATGAACAGGTATGCAGAAAAGCAGAAATCTCCATTTGGCAGCACTCGCAACAGGACTGGCATTTACCAATAGCCTGGGTTTCAAGTGAAACACAACTCAATACCCTCCCAATGCATTTTGGTCTATATGGTCCATCTTTTGAAAAGTTGCAGTTCATCCAGTGAAGCAAAGCTAGATAACTATTCATTTCTTCCAATATTTCAACCTTTTATAATAAATATATACACGTGTATTTATATGGGGTAAACTCCTGTCTGTGTGTGAGTATATATATATATATATATATATATATATATATATAAAATTTACCCAGTGGCAGTCGCCACTGGGTAGTTATAGTTAGGATTGTGTTTCCATAAGAACTGCATTTTTTGTGTTGCTAATAACTTTGGCACCGTTAGACGAATCGTCACAAAAAATTCCCAAAAAAGTGCTCTTTTTGCCTAGTTTGCACATACAAAGTTTTGTACTAATCCATCAAGCGGGGCACGAGAAAAAAGGGGGGGTCCCAAAACACGTTTTCTCCATTCATTTTCCGATAGGAACTTTAGACACAGTTACAGCCTAAACCGCTGAACGGATTTACACCAAATTTGGCAGCTAGCTAGATCTAAATCCAGAAAGAGGGCGTTTTGTGCTTCGGTGTAAATCTGTTAAGTAGCTTTTGAGCAATAAATGATTAAATAACTTTTTATATCTAGGGACCCGGACGTAGCTGTCAAGGTTTTAGATTGCTGTGCGAGATATTTTCATAATTTCAGTGTAATTTTGAGTGACATTTTAATGATAAGTGACACTTTCTCGTGAGGAAAATCAAGCAAATGGAAGCATATAAATAACAGAGACTGTATTATTTCATTTAGCTCACACAAATAAAAATCATTAATAGCTGAGTGGCCTATCGCCCGGCCGGGGTCCACCATGCTGCCTGCTACCTGCAGGTTCAGTGGCACCACAAGTCAGTGGCTCTATGTCACCCGGCCCAAAACGAGTTAGTGCAGTAACACACAAAACTACTGAGACAGAGTGCGTGACTGCACAGTTCTCAGTAAGACGGCCGCAGGCAGGTAAGGATGACCACTGCGCGCTTTTAAAAGCATAACAAGTGAAGTGCAACTAGGAGAATCAGGCAAAGTACCTTAATTCTTTACGAGGTGAGCCGGTGCCGCGGCAACAGATGGGCACCGTGGCCAGCCAGCAGTCAAGGACTCACTCCTGCTGCAACCAACGCCACAACACATGATTCTGGCAGGCACACATACTGGACTGGTGAGAGTGCTCTAGACTGAGGACAGTTACTCCTGCGGCCGCCGCGGACAGTGGTTCTCTCTCAGCCTGGCCGCTGGTGCCGGGTGGGGTCAGGTCAATCCAGTCGCAGGATCAATTTGATTAATAAATTCCGCAGCTGTGCGAGTGGCTCTTCCATGTTGCCAGCAGCAGGTACTTCACAAGTCTGCTGCTGGTGAGATTGGGTCCGGTCGCTGGATCATAACCGCCGCGGTGCCATGATTGCCCACTGCATATTTAATAAAATGCCGCCCATTTGCACCACAGCCGACTGTTCTCACAAACTCACAGCGACTGGGAACGGAAGTAGCCATTGGGAAGCCCCGGCACGGACTTCTGATGTCAGTCAGTGAATGTAATGTGTCACGTGGTGTCGGGTGCGTGTACTGGGTTATACATTGTAGCAGAATACTTGCAGCTAGTAGAGCTGCGTGCAGATGAGCCAGCCCCTGAGCTGCTGGGAGCAGCGCGCTCTGCAGCTTTCTAAGTATGATGCATTATAGCAGCACTCCGGCTTCACAGCTGAGGAGGCACTATAATGCGTGATATTGCATTTCAGTGCGGTGATGCGGACCACCACACTGAAATGAGTTAGCCTGACGCATGATGCATGCTACTTGACAGGGCTGCCCAGAAGCTCCGCGGATCCAGACCGATCTCAAACTGAGATCAGATATGGCGGCCACCACCTCAACAAAGAAGTGGTGCAGCAATCTTAGGACTCGGGACTGAGTCCTAAATAAAAGTTAAAAAACGACACAAGGGGGCAGGGTAGGAATACCCTGACCCCATACGTCTGGTGGGGGGGTCCCACAGGAACCCTCGTGGGGCCAAAAACGTTTTTTTTTAAATTGCCACAAATTTCTGGAGGATCCGCAAATCCACAGCAAAATTAAAACAAAAGCTGTCCCCTGAGCTTTTTTTTTTTTTTTTTTAAAGCCCCCAGGGTGGGCCGGGTCCCAGGGGAACAAATATTTCACTTTTGGGGGAGGGGTCACGTGTGCCCCACCTCCCCAGGCGGATTTTGGCCCCGGGAACACCATTCTCGGGGCAGAGCCACATTGTTAAAAGGAGGGGGGCACGAGGCACCCATCCCCGGCCGATTATGGCCCCAAGGACCACATCCCCCGGGGGCGGCTATTTTTCAGAAGGGGTAGGGGGGCACATGGCCTCCCTCGGCCCGGGCAGGGAAACAGATGAAGAGTGCTGCAGACCGCAGGGAGCAGGATTTTTAGCTCCTCCCTCTGGGTGGGAGCAGTGCCGACTCCCGCTGGAAGTGGGGGGCTGGCTGGGGCTGCGGGGGGCTTGGGGCTCCCCAAAGGCCCTCAATGAAAGTGTGGTGAGTGCCCTGGGTGGGCACCACCTTTTGTTGGCTGAGTCCAGGGGGATGGGGGTCCCCAGAGCCGAAATCGGGCCGGGGATGGGGGCTACGTGCCCCCCACCTCCTTTCCAGATGCGGCCGGGCCCCAGGAGATGGGCTCACTGGCGCCAAAATCGGCTTGGGAAGAGGGGCCACATGCCCCCTCCCCCTTCAGATATGCGGCTGGGCCCTGGGGGATGGGGTTCTTGGGCCAAAATGGGCCCAGGGAGGGGGGCCACGTGTCCCTCTCCCCATAAACATGTTGTCATGGGATCCCCGGGGTCAAAAGCAGCCATAAAGGAGAGGGGACGAGTGCCTCTCTCCGCCTTCACATATGCGGCTGGGTCCCGGAGGATGGGGTCCGCAGGGGCAAAAACGGCCTGGGAAGGCGTTCTCTGTGCCTCCCTCCCCCTAAAAATATGCTGGGCCATGGGGGATGGGGTCCCCGAGGCTGAAATCGGCCGGGGGAGTGGGGGGCTGCGTGTCCCCCGCCTCTTCATATTAATTTGTTGCCTTGGGGGATGGGGTCCCCAGGGCCATAATAGATTCAGGGAGGGGGGGGCACGGGGTTGGGTGCCTTTATGGGGGGGTTGGCCACAGGGCCTGCCATAGGCCAGGCCTTGTGGCCAACCCCCCACTGTACACAGCTAAAGGCCATGCATGGGGGCGCGAGTTATAGTTACCTTAGGGCATAAGTTATAGTTACTTGAGATAACTCTAATTAGTGAATTTCAGTGGTTTTTGTAGTTTAAAATGACCATTTTACCTAGCTATAACGTTACTTTAACCTTTTTTTTCCTGTGGAAAAAAAAAAATATATATATATATATACACACACACACACACATGCATATTTATAATAATTGTATATAATTGTATTTATGTTTGGATATGGTATATATTCATCTTTAAAGAATAGTTAGCAATAGGTAGTGCAGCTATATCACTGTCAAGCCAACCCTTTAAAAAACAAGCATTGGCAGGGCTAACCCGCCCTTCGGTTACATCACCTCTGTGGCAGGGCTATGGCCCTTTATATAGGCCTTAACACCCTGTTTCATCCTCTTTGGGTGATCTTGTTCAGCGAAACCAACCCTATGGCTTACCCTTATTGACATGTTTGTGAATCTGGATGTAGTGTTGTGATGTTTTATGTTCTATTGTTGTGCGTGGCAGGCAGACTTATAGGGTGATCCAAAGCACTTTTGTGCAGAAAGCAACCACAATAAAGAGCACCAAGGGGGCTTCTGCCAATGTCCCTGGAGTCCTTATGGCAGGACCCCTGGAAAAAAGCGACGGTGCCCCATAATTTCCATGAAGCCTGAGCAACGGGGGCTGGCCTGGTAACGCCTCTGCGTGTGAGTTAATTTTCCTAAACTATGGGGTCCAGATGTGGGGAACCCCAAAGGTTCAGCACTAAATTTTGTATATTCCTGGTGCTTGTTGGATCATCAGGAAGGCAGTCAGCTTAGGTCATATCGTCCCTGGCTGCAATTGGATCGCCCGTAAGTTCACCCATTACCTTACTAAAAAAACCTGCAGCATGATTCTCTCCAAACAAAACTGATGTGGTCTGTCATCTGCATCTGCACTTTTGCATGGACTCGTTAGTATATTAGATGTGTGGAATGCTGGCTGAGATATCAGCGCTATCTAGCTGCAGATATGTTTACGGCTGCATGAAGTGGGTGTCATTCAGCGAGGCAGGAGGAAAGGATGGAGTTACACTCCGAAAAGAGTGCAGCCCCCAAGAGTGCTATGTTTTGTGAAATGTTACCTTTAAAAACTTCCAGTCGTGGGAATCTTCGTTACAGTCCACTTCATACTACTGGAGCATGAGCACACCAATAGCTTTATCATCCAGTATGCAAAACACAGTAGCCAGAGCTTTCCCAAAGGAAAATAAAGCAGCGCAGATCAGGGGCATGCAAACTACCCATGAGGATTATGTGAACTGAAGTTTGCATACCTGTCACAGTCTGCTTTTTGGAAGGAAGAGTTCCCGTATTCAGCCAGGAACCTTGCTATATCGCAACTGTTTTGCATAGTCTTCCAATGCAAGCAATGATAAATGGAACAAGTAATGGCATATATATATATCAGTATAGAAGGCATCAAATGTTCTTCTTCCAGCCACAGAAGGCTTCATGGAAATAGAGAAGTGAAGGTACTCACTAACACAGACTTCCTGTTTGCTACTAAGAAGTGCAAGTACTCTCCCACTGAAAGTATTGCACTAAATGCTGAGAAGTGCTGGCCAGCTCTCTTTCAAATTAGACAAAGCAGTGTCAGTAAATGGTAGTGTTTTGCCTATTCAAAACACTGAACAAATGCGAATTTTCACCCAGGAATTAATCAGTTTGCACGCCTTTGTTTATCATAGGTCTGAAAATAGCTTAGTGATCTGGATCCTAAATGTCTAGCAATATCTCTGTAATCGGAAGTAACGAGCATACATAAATATATTTCTCCTCGTTATGCTTTTCCTGGGAAGGCACGTCTTTTTGGAGCATTCCCAGGTTTACCAGTTCTGGTAAATCTGGGACCGAGTAAAAAAACATGCGAGTTGCATGGGAACACCCACGCAACGCCCATGGAACACCTCCCTAGCACTGTGTAAGGCAATGCAGCGATTTGCGCTGCGTTGCTTTACTCGAGATTTATGAAGCCACTCAGAGCCACGCAAAGTGGCTTTGCGTGGCTTCATAAATCTCATTTTTCAGTTGCGTCGCGCTTGCACCACATTGCGTGTTGCAAGTGCAACTCATCTGGGGCCATAAATATCTCCCTATGTTTCAGTTAGTGGGCATGAAAGATGCCTAATTTCCATTGCATAGACAACCTTTCGCTAAGCAGAGAAAGCTCCTCTTTATAGCAGAGCTTAGAGCAAATCCCACTCAGAGAGGATGCATCTTTGAAGCTCAGCGCAGAGTAAACAGAGGAAACAAATATTTGATCACCGCTTGGCAACAGAAGACTCAGGCTTCCAACAAAGTGAACTCCCAGCTTATATTGTGGTGAAGCTACACACTTAGGACTGAAATATAGCAAAACACCCACAGAGTTGTGAGTCTAAAACAACATATCGGTCTGATGCACCAATCACGATAAACTAGTTACATCCGTTTTGGGCACAAACTCATGTTTGTGTATAAAATGAGATTACTTATTGGCCATAATTTGCGGGCGTTTACACCCATGACTTGTGGCTGTCAAAACCCGACATGAATCCCGGGTGCAAAGAGCACAACAATATTTTTGAGCCTTCAACAGTAAATCAAATCATGAGCAATTTTAGATGTTTGTTTACAATTATTGTGTCTGCAAATTAGAATTGGGTGTAAACTACACACCCATTAACGGGTGTACACTGCACTAATTCAAATTAGTGGGTGCATAATTTGTAACCAGAAAATGTGCACAATTGTGCTCGGGACCTAAATGTAGCAGGTAAAACCTACCAAAGTCTGAACAGGAAAAAGGGCCTGAAATGGAGGAAAAACATGCAGAAATTAATCAGTTCGCAAACACCAATTTATGAAG
The DNA here is from genome assembly GCA_963921515.1 of Calotriton arnoldi. NCBI lineage: Eukaryota > Metazoa > Chordata > Amphibia > Caudata > Salamandridae > Calotriton > Calotriton arnoldi. The sequence continues at coordinate 510,942 of CAWUFW010000086.1, forward strand.
TTATTCTCGAGTGAACGGAAAAACTCATAAGGCAGGGAAACCCGCATACTAGAATTACCAGAGGCCATGGCATAAGTAATTCTGTATATGGAATTCTTGAAGTGGTTTCCTTGCACAGGCTCTAGTGACCGGAGTGTTTACAAATTGAATGACTGACTTTAAAATGGATTCACAATCCTCCACAAGGGTATTCATGTAAGTTCTTACAACCCTATCAACTAAATCAATCCTCAATTACTTCTCTAGCAATGCATCACCATGGTAAATATAACGTGCATTTTACCACTGCCTCGACCTACCTCCACTATATCGACCCATACCTTTTCCTAAAGTTATATAGATTGAAAAAATATATATATTCTTAATTATTTTTAACTCTAGTTGTTATAGTAAAACAACCCCTCTTATGTGTAGTTTATTGTTTAACTGTTTTTATTAACCATTAGAAACACATGGTACCAAGTACCATGTGTAAACTGAGTTGGATGGATGCACTCACTGCCTTTAGCATTATTTTCCATGAGAACAACAGTTACTGCAAAGAAAAAGTTGTCCCCATATAAAGTGGTCATGGGGAGGCCGGCAAATGTACATGGATTTGCATCTCCATCTAAGTTACATGATTTATCACATTCTGCTTTGTTGGTTTATTGTAAAGAACTGACTAACAGCCTATTTGCTATCCGCTAACAAGTTAGAGTCACTTGGTCCCCACCTTTGAAGGGAGAGATGCAGGACATAAGGCCCGGGGACTGGGTGCCGACCAAGAACTTTGTAAGGAAGAACAGTTTGCAACCCAGTTGGAAGGAGTCAGTACAAGTGTTGCTGGTGACACAAACAGCAGTTCGGAATGACGGACACAAGAATTGGATTCATCTGTCCAACATTAAGAGAGCACCTCCCTTTTGTTCAGAGCAGCCTTCTGAAAAAGACGGTTCGGGCCTCAGCTGTGGTGCACCTACCCCATGGACAGTCGACACACCTGCTGTTTCACGATACAATCTGCGCCCACGAAAATTGAAGGATTAGACAGTGCTTAGGATGGAACAAGCACCAACTGGCCAGGCGTGCAAGACTGCCATCTTTAAAGGACTAACTTGTGCAGTAAGGTTAGTAAAATAAAGGACACTGCGGACTATGGTCCATTTGGAGATGCATCATTTTGGCCGACCCACCGCTGATATGGAAAGACAGCAGATACTAGGGACTGAGCAGAAGGATTTACCAAACAAGTAGAGGTGATTAATTGCTGTTTCTGTTGAATCATTCATTTTAATTTTAATTTTTGCTTTAAAATGGTATTTTGAAGAAAATTACCTGGTACATTCTATAATACTTAAGACTGTGCCTGTGCCACAGCACTTCCATTTACCTTATCCTCATCACATTTATCCCATAGAATAACTCCACAAGAATACTTTTGTTTAGACTTTGCATGACATTCTCCAGGGAACTAATAGAACAAAATGTTGGGCCTGCGGATTGTTACCAACAGTCGTACATCATGGCATGCCTTTTGTTCCTTTGCCATTTTCCCAGATTGGTTTTTGCAATGCATGCTGGGAAATGCTGTGGGAATATTGGGTGGGATTAAATGGCACGGATATTGACAAAACAGGATTTTACCTTGTGAGGCCATGCCACAATTTGATATGTCCTTGTAATATAACAAAGACCACGGTTTGCTGGATGGGCAACTGGTGTGAAGGCACAGAGGAGGAAGCATATGAGTTTAGGCAATTTAACACCTCCTCAAAGATACAGGTCTTTAGAAAGAGGAATGTCACCAAAGACGATGGCCTGGCCATTAAAGTTTTACCACTGCCAGCTTCCCTTAGTATACAGAGGATGGGTAACATCCCGGTGGAGAATAGTACCTGTGAAAAAGTAGTAAAATTTAATACGTCTTTCAGCCCATCGTTCACTGCCTCATTAAATACTTATTTCGTTTGTGGCCAGGATGCTTATGTATGGTTACCCACCGGGTGGTCAGGACGATGTTATGAAGCTTTCATTTTGCCACCAGTTTTTCTTGCACCCACAGACCACCATTTGAGTAAGAGGGAGATGGACCAAACTGATACTTTCAGGCAACAGTTTGTGGATGCATTGAAGGGTTTGATACCATTTCGGGGTCCTATCATAAATAGCCAGGAGGAAGAAGACTGACTAGGGTAGTGGAAGCTGTAATAAATGAATCCACAGGAGCATTAGCTAATATAACAGTGGAAATGAAAGCCAACAGACTGATGACTTTATAGCATCGCATGGTTTTAGACATAATGTTAGCTGAAAAAGGAGGAGTATATCGCATGATAGGCACCTCCTGCTCTGCTTATATACCTGAAAATGCCCCTAATGTAAAGTTAGCAATACAGAATTGCATAAAATATCATCTGAAATTCATCAGGATAATGGACCTGGTCAGAATGGTTTTGGGGAATAAATACCAAACAGGGCTAGAAATTATTAATGATAGCGGCTGTAATGTGTGGTTGTATATTGGCTTGTTGTCTATGTGTACAGTGCTTACCTATTTGTTGCGGCATGTTAGCTTCTGCTTGCCGCCCCACCCCAACATCCATACATCAGACTAATGCAGCTATGGTGCAGAAAGGGGAAATAGATAGATTAATGCAGCTAGATGAAAAATTATTCTCCAGTGAAGATTGTAAATAACACAATGTTTTGGGTTTGAATAATATGGAACTGTTTGAACTAATGTGCAATGGGTCAATTTTAAAAACGTATTTTCTTAATACTGTGAACATCAGTTCTTTCATTTTGTATTTGGCCGATATTTTGTATTTTGAGCTCTGGTGTTTTTCTGTAACTTTCCACGTGTGCACAAACCAGACTTGCTTGTTCGTACCTTTGCCCACCTGGTGGTGTCACGTATTCTGTCTGTCTGGACTTTGCCCATCTGAGGCTTATCAGTAATCCGCTTCTGATGTTTGCACTTCTTCGTTCTTGGAAATGTTATCACCTTCCCCACCTAATCGCAGAATGTTCTCTTTGCTCATGTTTTTTACGTACACAGCCTGTTCAAACATGATAACTAGCTTTATAGTTCTTTGTCTGTTGTTCACTCTCTTCATGGCCATCCTAGTGCTGTCAATTGGTGCACCCGCTCGAGTGTAATAAAACGTTGGTATTTTTTCAATTACCACCGACTACTGGCCTTCTTATATGAGAGATGGGAAAGAGAATTTTCATTTCCATAAGGCATACCATAGTAAAATTACAAACATGTACAAAACTACAGTTGTCAAAACAATATAAAATCCCTCATTACAGAGCATAATAAGAATTATCATGGTACAAATCTATCCCTATGGTTTGATCAAGTGCGTCACAAACAACAAAAACCTTGTCTACTGTGGTAATTTGTGAGATTTTGTGTAACAAAATATATGCCTACAGATTTTAGCTGAGTGTTATAACAATCCACCATTTAAGCCTACTGCCTTTAACCATTGTCTTGACACTATAACCAACAAAGGCCTACTGAAGCGTGCATAAACTGGCAAACATCATGCATACAGTGATAAAATTACAAATATGTACAAAATAACTACAACAACAAGCATTGGCATAGCCAATAGGTCTCGCCTTTGGGACCTTATAAGTGTTTAGCCATGCAACAGTTGATGTTGTTGCACCAAGGATATTTTGCTGGATAACTAAACACTTATAAGGTCCCAAAGGCGAGACCTATTGGCTATGCCAATGCTTGTTAAATATCGGGTAGAAGTTGGTCACTATTTCAAAAAATGCTGTGATGCATAAAAACACTTTGCCGTGTGGTTGTAAGTCACCGGTAAGAGGCGGACACCATAATATTTTATAATGCCTGTATTGATGACAATACTATAGAAACTAAATATATCAATAATTCTGCGAGAGATGCAGGAGCGGCTGTTTTATACTTCAAACCAGCACTAATGAAGTCGCTTCGATCCATACTGCATTACAATGCATTATTTCTGAACGCACGAGAAGTCTCTCTACAGCTGCTCTGCATAAATCTATAAGAAGGACGCGGCGCCCCCGAACAGAACCCAGCTCAACTGGGAAGAGGTTCCCATGGACCTTTCTTTAACGCAGACCAGAAGAACAGAATGTCCTAGGAGCGGGCGAACACAGCGGAGCTGGTCCTGCTTCCTGCCAGGGGATGCACTTGGCCTGCGGCGGTTGCAGTGGCATTACATTATCAATAGATCATCAAACCTTCACAGGCGGAGCCAGAGCCAGCCCCCGTCTCACTGCATTGGATTATAGGAACAATACAGGAGCAGAGAGCGATAGCAGCTGGATGAGGTCCATCTTCAGCTCCAGAGCGGCATCTAGTGGGCAAATGGAGCGTAGCCGCTTGTGCCTGCGGGGTAATGCTTATGAAATACGGCTTTCACAAACGTGTTAAACAAGCTAGTGACGACGGGTTCAACTGTTACGGGCGCATGCACGGGGAAGGGGTGAAGCGGGGCTTCTTTTTATGTATACATGGAAGCGTGTGTTTAACTGATTTTGTTTTAAAACTTACATATTCCGATGGTAGGAAACACAAAAGTCAGCTCGGAGCAGACAGCCGAGTGTGCCTCGAACAGCCCTCTCTTCTCGGGACGAGGCAGCGTCAGAACAAGTGAAGCGCTGGGCAGCAGAGACGGCAGCGTCAGAGAGGAGCGGGGGCGAGCGAGCGCGGCAGCGTGCTGAGCGGACCACACGCTCGTGCACCATGGCCTATTGCTTGCGGTTACCCGCACGGGCGCCATGTGTTTTCAATTATCGCGCCCGCGTCTGGGCACGATAATTGGAAACAGATGGCAGCCGTGCGGGTAACCGCACGGAAAAGGCCATTGTGCACGAGTGTGTGGTCAGCTTTTAAAACCACCTACATAAAGTCTCGCAGAGCAGCGCATGCGCGCTACTCTAGGCATGACCTAAAAACAATATACACGATAACCTGGCAAATTTATGACTCATAGAATTATTGGATGCTGAAGACTAACTTTTTTGCTAAGCAATTACTAAACCTTTTAACACACTTGGTAACAGATAAGAATCATTTACAAATATACCATGTAGGCTTACACCCGGGAGGCTCAACAAACGATAACATCATAGCTCTTACTATGCTAGCTCATAAGGTGCAGAAGAAAGGGAAAGCATTATATGCATGCAATGTGGATTACAGAGCAGCATTTGACAAAGTTAACAGAAACTGTTTACGGGCGAAGCCTTTGTCACTTGGTATTGCTCCTGCCCTTTTACATCTCATTATGGCTCTTCACAAGGACACCTGGCTTAAGGTCATCTGTCTTACGGGGGCGTGGCCAAGAAGGCGGATAGAGCGGACGCAGAGCCCTGAGCTCCGCTCTATGCCCGCCGGCAAAATCCTGTTTTCTCCTCGCCTGGCCGGAGATCCTTGCCGGTGATTGATGCGGGAGATGACCGGCACCCGCTGGAGGGAAAAATCGGCGCTCGTCGGAACCCCGTGAGCCCGCTGCGGGCTCCGATCTCTGCCTACGCGACCGCGAGTGCCCCTGAGGCCCGGAGCAGCGCGAGAGGACGGAGGCACCTCGGCGCGGGCCGTGACTCGGCCGCGCGGTGCCCGAATTCACCACCCCCTCTACACCAGGGGGTCTGGAGTGCCTGGGGTGCTGTGTCCTGTGCCCTTGTGACGCCGCCTGTGACCCCCTTTGGCCTGCTCGAACCTCCGTGGCTGAGGCGGCCATCCTGCGCGAGGGGCCTGTGGTGACTAGGCCCCTGGGCACGGCGGTGAGGGGGTGCGAACCAGTCTCCCCCTCCCCCATTTGGGGGCTAGGAGTGCTGTGCCCCGAGAACCTGGCGGGCGCTGTCCACGGCTCCAGGTTCCTGATGGACTGACCGCCCGGGACCGCCATATTGTGTTTGGCGAACGGAGGCGGCCGGGCCCATTGAGGTGCGGCTACAAGATTGCTGCATCTGGCGGATGAGCGAACGACGTCCCTTGGCAGCGGTGAGTGGACCCCCGTGGCCCCTTTCCTCCTCTATACTCCTTGCGACCTCTACGGACTGTGGGTGTGCTGCGAGTGTGCAGCTGGAACCGCGTCGCCCGCCCTGTGGTGAGTGAGACCCCGGTGGATTGTCTCGGTTGCGGGGGCCCCCCTGGAGCTCGGGTGTTTGGCTGTGGATAGCCTCACCCACAGGGTGCGGCCGAGAGTATATCCCTGAGCCCTGGCTGGTGGACCGGAAGCGGCGCGCTGGAGCTGAGCCTGCGGGTGTGATGACACGGGGGTGAGTGCCCTTACGGGGAAAGCGTACCCCGGTGTGCCATAAGTGGATGCGCGGGATGCATCTGGAGACGACAGTGGCTGCCTGAGTACACTACGGCTGGGGCGGTGTCTCTGATCCTGCAGTGGGATCAACTCTATGTTAGTCCTGCGTCCCTTGGTGCCCCGCAGGGCGTGAGTGAGAACATTCTGTAGCTTGGGCGATCTATCTTGCGCACCTTCTTCCCCTTGCTTCGACTCCTGACTGCTCCTGACCTCTGAGGGTGCGCGCCCGCCAATGCCTGCCCTGTGGGCGCACAGGGGCGACATTATGGGCAAGCCCAGACCTGACAGATCCCAGGCGCAACCTCCGGAGGTGGAGCCGGCGTCCTCGGAGCGCAGGACCGTGGATCCCCCAGGGGCATCCGGCCAGGGAGACCACACTGATCAAACGCACCGCTTTGATGAAATACTAGCGGCGATTCTGGATATTAAAACCACCTTGGGATCTAAAATTGACTCTCTTAGTATCGACATGGGATACTTACGAGAAGACCACAAGAAGCTTAAGGGTCGGGTCGACGAAAATGAGTCCGCCTTGGCATCCATGCGGCCTACAGTGGCTGCGACGACTTCCCAGCTGCGAACCCTCCAACAGGAGGTGGACTACCTTCAGGCCCACGTGGATGACCAGGAAGGGCGCTCGCGACGCAACAACGTGAGAATCGTGGGCCTGCCCGAACGGGCGGAGGGGCCCAGCACGGAACTGTTCCTGGAAGACTGGTTCGCACGTGAGATCCTACAGGGCAAAATGTCTAAGTTCTTCTCTATTGAGAGGGCTCATAGGGTCCCGGGGGGCTCCCCGCGCCCTGGCGCACCTCCTAGACCAGTGGTGGCCAGATTCTTCAACTACCGCAACAGGGATTACATGCTGCAGATCACCAGGACCAAGGGCCCCTGGCAAATCGAAAACGCGACAGTCCACATCTACCCGGATTATACCCTGACTGTGCAACGCCGCCGATCCTCATTTTTGGAGGTCAAAAAATGCTTGCGAGATCATGATGTCCAATACTCCTTGCAATATCCGGCGCGCCTGCGTATTCACCATAAGGAGGGCACGGTCTTTTGCGACACGCCGAACGATGCCTGGGCTTGGGTCGACCAACAGGGTTTGGTGCACGACCCTCCTGTGATGCAGTCGAATTCCGCACGACCATGGACCGCAGTGCCAGCACGTGGAGGCCGAGGCGGGAACAGATCGCGCCGCCCAACAAAGACGCAAGCCACGCGTGAAAGAGCACAAGCCATCAAGACGGTGGAACAACTGGGCTCCCCTTCATCCTCCTCCAGACGGGACTCGGACTCTGATGCACAAATGGACTGCACACTGCAGCTTACGGATTCACAGATTGAGGCAATGGCGGGGACGGGCCCGGTCCTTACCCCGCAAACAGCAGCTGATCTAGGTTGAAATTACTGCGCCTGGAACTTGTTTCTCTGTTGAAGTGACCGGACAGCTGGTGTATGCCTGATGATTGCCAGGATGATCCACGGGAGGCGGCACGGACATTACATACAGTCTTTACGCCACCTTCCCCACCGAGTGAGAAGTAGCTGATACAGCACACTATTTCATTCTTTATCTTTTGCTGTATGTTTTAATTGTTGTGTTATTGGATTTGCAGTTTAGTGCGAATGGCCCATTGTCCGTTGACAACCAGGCCTGGGGTGGGAAGTTGGGATATTTTTGATGATGTCATTCTTTCATGTTTGCAATTCACGAGCCCTGGTGCCGATATACCCCTGTGTACGGTAGTCTGGGACTGTGTGTGTAGCGATGGGAATGCGGTCTGCCACGTGGGGGGATCCTCGCACAATTTTATTATACACCTACATAAATGGCTAGTGGGGATTATTCTTTATTGACCTGGAATGTGAGGGGGCTAGCGGGATGCGCCAAGCGCCACAAAGTGTACCAATACCTGCGCAGCCACAAGGTTACGTTTGCGCTACTCCAAGAGACGCACCTCACGACACAGACGCTGGCGTCGCTCCGCAAACGATGGCGGGGCATGGTCCTGGGCACGACGTATTCGGGTTACGCTAGGGGGGGCGCTTATCTGGGTGGCCCCTGGGACTCCTCTCCAAATTACACACTCCAGGGTGGACGTGCAGGGTCGCTATGTCACCATGGAGGGTGTGCTGAATGGTTCCCCCCTGGCGCTGGTTTCCCTGTAAGCCCCGAACTCGGGCCAATCCAATTTCCTGCGGCTGCTCACACCCTCGCTGCTTACGGACCCCACGGTCCCTACATACTGGGGGGGCGATTTCAATGGGGTATGGGATCTTGCCTCGGATCGCTCCCGCCCACCTCTCTCTGGGGCGCAGTCTATTACACTGGCGCATCACATGCGGGAATGGGCGCTACAACTGCAGGTCCACGATGTCTGGCGCCGGCTTCATCCGCGGATGCGCATATACTCTCACTACTCGGCTCTGCACGATTTACACACACGGATTGATATGGTATTTTGTTCGGATAATGCTCTGCATAGTGTGGTGCATGCTGCGTACTTGGCGCGCGCGCTTTCTGACCATACACCCTTACAATTGAGCCTGACCTGGGGCGCGCAACGCCCTATGATCTCGACGTGGCGCCTGCCGGGGGCGGCGCTGGCTGACTCCTCCTACCGGACCACTTTACTGGAGTCCATTACCAATTATTTTGCGGAGAATGAGGGGACTGCGTCATCGGTGGGGCTGGAGTGGGACGCCTTCAAGTCTGTTCTTAGAGGTCATGCAATCAAGACCACGTATGGGGCTCGCACATCCCTCACTGCGGCACTAGATGCGCACGAGTCCGAGATCCAGAGTTATGAGCGGCGAATTCCGGCGGATCCCCTTCTTGCCCCCTTACTCGCCCAGGCGCGACTGGCGTACAGGCAGGCGATGGATGACCTGTGTGTCTTAGATTATAGAACATATTTGGCGCGCAGGCATAGCGAGGGAGACAAGGCTGGGAAGCTCCTGGCGTGGCTTCTCCGATCCGATACTACCCAGCCTCCCATTACTGCCGTATACACGAGTGCTGGGACTTTAGTGAATATGCAGGCAGCTATCAATCTCTCCTTCCATGAGTACTACACCACGTTGTACGCAGCCCCGGCACCACCTGACCCTGATCGTATTCGGGAGTTTTTGGAGGGGGTCCGGCTCCCGCAGATCGTACCGGCTCACAGGGCCGCTCTGGAACAGCCCATTGCGCTTGATGAGATCACGGATGCCATCCGGCAGCTAGCGGCAGGCAAGATGCCGGGGACGGACGGGTGGCCGGCAGAATTTTATCGTACCTTCTCTGCACAGCTAGTGCCGAGGCTGGCCAAGGTGTATGCCGAGGCCTTTGAGGCGGGTGAGTTACCACCAACTATGAGAGAGGCGACGCTGGTTGTGCTGCCTAAACCAGGGCGAGACCCTTTCTCATGGCCTCCTATCGCCCCCTGTCGATGCTTAATGTCGATTATAAGATCCTGGGGAAATTATTAGCTAATCGGCTCCTTGTTACTGTCCCTCTGCTGGTCCATGAGGACCAGAATGGTTTCATTCCAGGGCGCAATACGGGGTTGAATCTGCGGCGGTTGTTTGCGCTCCTGGAGTGGGCGCGGGGTGGGGAGGAGCGGCCCTGGATCGCCTCGCTCGACATAGAAAAGGCGTTTGACACCTTAAGCTGGGCTTACCTCGAGGCGACCCTGACAGGGTTTGGCATGGGTCCCCATTTCCTACGTTGGGTACGATTGTTATACAGTGGTCCGTGGGCCAGGGTGAAAACGGGTCGCACTTATTCGCCGCTCCTGTCGATAGCGAGGGGGACGCGGCAGGGCTGCCCGCTGTCCCCGATCCTTTTTTCTCTGGCCATGGAGCCATTGGCGTGCAGGTTGCGGGTGCGAGATTGGGGTATACGGGTTGATCAGCGATGGCATATCGCCTCGCTATATGCCGATGACGCGCTGATTTACCTTCGTGGCGAGGCCGCGATCCTGCAGTCAGTCATGGCTCTTTTAAATGAACACGCGACCGTCTCTGGACTCCAGGTTAACTGGGCGAAATCGGTGGTGTTCCCGATGACATCAATGACTCCGGCGCAGAGGCGGCCAGCGCCACTTACCCCGCTGCAATGGGCGTTCGACACCTTCAAATATCTGGGGGTGCAGATTTACCACTTGGGATCGGACACGATCGACGGGAACCTAGGCCGAGCCATTACGCGAGTGCGCACGACCCTCTCGTTTTGGACGAGTCTCCCCTTGTCTCCAATGGGTCGGGTAGCAATCTCTAAGATGTTAGTTCTCCCCCGTCTCTTATATTTTTTCTGTGTACTCCCATATCGTTTACCCCGAAAACTCTTCCGAGACCTGGAGTCATTGCTGGTGTCGCTGATATGGGGTGCTTCCCGGGCTCGGGTGGCCCCCCACAAGTTATACTTACCATTGTCGGATGGTGGCCTGGGCGCGCCCAATTATGAGCGATACTACGCGGCGGCACAATTACAGTGGCCAATGCGGTGGCTCGCCAAAAGTAGCCTCACTGAGTTGGTCTCTGGCGAAGTGTCCTGGGATATTTCAACGCTCCTAGAGTGGCTATCGGGAACTGCTACGCCAACCCAGAGACGACAGGGCAATTTATTGATGACTGCAGCCCGACGACACTGGGCTAGATACGTGGTGCCCAAGGGCCGGCCGCCGCCTTACGCCCCTAGTCTACCTCTGGAGCTGCTCCCTGGCACGTATTCATGCCATGGACGCCCGGAACTGGGGGCATGGAGGGAGTGTGGACTGGACACATGGGGGGATATGTTTGCGGATTCGCAGCTGCTGACGTTTGAGGGCCTAGTGGAAACGTATGACGTGCCACAGGGCTCCTTCCTACTGTATGCCCTACTGCGTCGCCTGTCCTTGCAGTCCTGGGGTGCGGACGGAGGGGAACCTGTTATTTCACACTTGCTACATACCTTGCTCACACGCGGGCGTCAAGCCATCACAGCCATATACATTTCCATTAGATTGGACGATCCCCCCTCCATTGACTACCTTGCGAGCGTATTGGGATGGCGAGCTCTCTATTACCTTGTCGGATAAACAATGGCAACAATGTCTTACTTACCCCAAAATTATTTCGACCAACGCCAGAGTGAAATACACTCAATTTAACTATCTCCACCATACGTATCTCACCCCTCATAGATTGGCACGTATGTACCCTACTACCATGGACGTCTGCCCTCGATGCAGAAATCAGGCTGCTACTTTTACTCACATGGTCTGGACTTGCACTACCATTCGCGTATTCTGGCTAGAGGTGGATGCAGTGCTTACGGCGGCAGCGGATGCGCGAGTGGAGGTGGAACCCCTCCATTTCCTGTTGGGAGTCACGAGGCGTAATTCGGCTCATAAGAGTATGAACAAATTCTTGGACCTCGCTTTGGGCCTGGCTAAACGGAGGATTGCCATGGCCTGGAAGGCGCAGGCGGGCCCCGGGATCGCTGTGTGGCTACTGGACCTGCGAAGGGCACTGGTTTCGGAATGTATGAATCAACGCGAGGCTGAGGCGCGGGCGCCGCTCCCCTCGCGTCGATTACCTGCACAGTGGCAAGAATTTTTAACGGCGATCGAGGCTAGAGTTGCTGAGGGCGCTCCTCCCCCCTGAACCCCCCCTCACACACACATCGGTGGGGAGACCCCCCCGCTTGCCCTGCTGCCCCCTCCCATGCGCGCCTACTCCTGCCCCCCCTCCCTCCCCCGTCCATTTACTCTTAAGGTTTCCTCCTGAGGTGCCTGACATGACCGCACGCACTCCATCATGTCCCTATGCTACTATCTATTGTTTATGTTATATTTCTTATGCACCAGACCAGCACTTGTGTTCGTACTGGGCTTCATATATACATAGAGATCGGCTTTTGTTTTCTTATTTGGGCCACATGTGAATTTCTTTTTGTTCTCTTTTTCGCTTTTTGTTTTCGTTTGTGGTGCCTTTTGTGTCCGAAACTATATTGTCTTCTTCAGGGATGTACGATATGTAACGGGCCCGGACGCATGGAGCAATGCCCGATTCTCCTTTTTGATACTTCTATTGTACATTTATATATGTTTGGTTGTGTGGCGCTGCGGAGTGAAGCAGTGAGCCGCCCAGCCCAGTAGGTACGGGAATGCTGAATGATATTGAATCTCCTTCTGCCCCTACCTAATGCCATTCGATTTTGTTATTGATCTGTATTATTTCTAGTATATCCTGATCATTATGCACATGTTTTGGATGCCATTTTGTTAAAATTAATAAAAATCATTTATTAAAAAAAAAAAAGGTCATCTGTCTTACAGCAATGGGGTTCCCACAAGGTATTTGTCGAAAATGGGCTGAAACAAGAGTGTGTATTGGAACCCCTTCTCTTTTCGCTCTAGATTTATTTTATACTGACATATCAATAACAACAATTTATTTACACCCAAGCTAGGTTGTCATTACAAAACCAAGGCTAACATCAAAACTAAATCAATAAAAAAGTCTCCCAGACATACGGTAGGAGAGCGATTAGCCTTTGAGTACTTGCTTTGAACACCAATCTCTTGCCAGTCCTAGCTTATGCCTTTATTGTTCTAAAACGAAAATGGCTCCAAGAACTTGAGATCATCCATGTGCAGAGTCTAAGACGGTTATTCAGTCTTTGTTCATCGACTCCTTGTTCTATTATTCACTTACAGCCTAACGTTCTTCCAGTTAATTACCTTCACACATGCTATATGATCAATTATTTGATTGTGCAATGGTGAACAAATCTACCATGAAATACATAATTTGTGAAGAAATAACACCAAGCTTACAGCCCTACTCTTCAAACCTACTCTTCAAATAGCAAAGCATCTGTAACAGATGCAATTCAAAAACACAACTTTCCAAATATAAATCAATTATCCAAATTGACTAGAGGAGCTCAGAAACTAGTATATTCAACCAACTATCATCAAGTTCTTATTTACATTTCAAACCACCATACCTCAACTTAACTCTAAAGGCCAGGACTAAATGGAAAGATCTTTGTTTAAGACTAATATACATACCTGTAAGACAATGGGAAGGTTTGTGGATCAAACATTACTTCTCTCCTCAAGTCCTGCAGACTATGCAATTATTGTCAAGAAACTTTACAACACAGTCTGCATCTGTCCAAAACTTCATGACCATTGGAAAAAGTATTTACTATCTAAATTTCAAGAGCTGTCTGTTCGCACCATTTGGAAGTATTTAAAACCTACTTATCATTACAAACTAATTCCTTCATTGACAAATTAAAAAAGTTCTGGATCACACATATAACACACTTGGATCTCTACGGAAGTAAACAGTGGGTACACTCACAGCAGATCAACTCTTTGGGGACAAGATAAAATGTACGGTTTGTCTAAACACCAAGTGCCGAATGGACTGGGAACAGAAATTATTTCCCCTTCAATTAGCCCTACTCTGTGCAGTTAAGAGGGTATTTTTTCTGCTGGTTTTTTTTAACGAATTTTAATAATTAACGATGTAATTTTAAGTAAAAGTAAACACTTCTGTTAACCTAATTGTGATACATTTTCTTAAATTTCCCACAAGGAAACCATCAGGTACATAGTTATAACTTTATAAAGGTATAAAAAAAAAATAAAGTTGGAAAAGCAAAATATTATCTCTTAAAAGGGCCTAACAAGGATTCCCAAAGCGCAAATCTTACACCCATGGTTGCTTGAAGGGGTAACCAACACCAAAACCGTTACCTACTATGTAATCTGTGAAATTACATGCAAGAAAATACCTACTTGTAGGCTTTAAGGCAGAATAGAAATCCAGCCTTGAATGTCTATTGATTTTAACTTATATTTTTCACACGTAATATGTCAGATCAACTGCTTTTACTGTGGCTTTTCATAACAAAGAATCAAGCTTATAACCTTTTAACACTGGCTTGTCACCATAACCAACTCCGATCTACTGTGTTGGGCAAGTACTTTCCCATTAGGCAAATATTAGGTATACCATAATAAAATTACAAATATGTACAAAACTACAGTTGTGAAAACAATATAAAACCATTCCTTAGAAAGCCTAATAAGGATTATCATAGTGCACATCTTCTACCCACACTGTTTGTTTGGATGGGTTACCAACACCAAACCCTTGCCTGATATGATAATCTGTGAGGTTCCATGTAGCAAAATCCCTACTACAGGCTTTTGCACAGTGAAATAAGAATCCTTCTTTAAATGCTTATTGCATTTAACACATGCTTTCCACAATAGGCCAAGCCTACTAGCTTTGTCAAACATTTCTTAATAAACTGATCAAACTTATGGAATCTGAAATACCTTTTCCCAATGAACCGATAAGGCCTATAGCCTTGAGCATTGGTTTGACACCATAATCAACACAGACCTACTTAAGTGTACATTAAAAGCCAACCATCATGCATAATTCACCTCCACTGGAGATACAGAACTGCTGGCCCAAACAGCTAGGTAAACCACTGGCTCCTACCTCTTCGGCCAGGAATCTGGCTCAAGAGCCATCTTTCAAGCATAAAATTCAAGCAGTCATGGATACCTGCGTTGTGCTTCTAAATGCGTTAAACAAAAAGACTCTAAAATCCCTTCCAGTCCACACTCGTAAAACAAATGTACATGCCCTGATTGATAACTTCCAGTTTTGACTACGCAAACTTCCTTTATGTGGGAGTCCCATTTTTTTTATTTTTTAAACAAACTTAATGGGATTTTGTAATTTATACATCACATTCACAGTAGCATCTTCTGCTTAAAAATACTGTGCATTCTAGTCAGCAGTGATGCACCCTCTCAACTGGTGAGGTGTCCACCCAAATGTTATGGAACATACCCCTTTCCATCCTCCCTCCCCATGAGTCGACGTGTGGTCATTGATTTATTATGAATTAACAGTGTGTCTAATTCTGCAATAACAAAGTAGAAAAAAACAGTTGGCTAACGCTGACCCCTTTTATGGAGAAGCTGCGAGGAGAAGGGAGCATCAGGTTTGGTCAAAGTGGCGTGACGAGTCCTAGTGTGGAGCAAGCCTCAGAGATCCTACTGGTGAAACTATGGGGGTGTTGAGGTCTGGAGTAGGGAAGTTATCTACCAGTGTTTCCCAGGCGTGGACCTTGTCTAATGTACCTATCCCTCGCCTGGCTTCTCTTAAGAGCACCCTCCCCTGACATACTGCCCATTTCTCTCCTCCAGGTATTCACCCGGGGCCCTCCAGGCAACTTCCAATTTCTTGTGATTTTGTGCTAGGCTAATATGAACGTCAAGTACTGGAACTTACTTGTGACTTCGGTTTTGGAAGTATGTGGGAACCACCCCAGGAGATAGTGGCCAGGGGAGTAGGGAATCTTCTTTTCAATGACAGCTGCAATGGTATCCATAAGCTCCTCCCAGAAATTGTGCAGCGAGGGGCATGACCAGAACATGTGTAGGATGTGGGCTTCCACTTCCCCAAAACGGGGACAGGCTGCATCAACCAAATGGAAATATCTACCAATCTGCGTGCGGTATGATCTGTGGAGAACATAATAACTGATCAATTTGAAGTGGGCGTTTCTGGATATTTTTGGTGTTCTCTCCAGGATAGTTTCCCACCCCTTGTCAGTGATAGGGACTTCCAGATCTATTTCCCACTGTGAACACAGGTGCTCCATCTGGGAGTCCCAGTTGACATCATTTGTAGGTTTCAGAGAGTACAGAATACAGCTGCCAGGTTGGTTTTAAACCTACCCAAATGACAATCTATCATCTGGCATCTAACATCTCTACACTTGCTGCCCATGCAAAAAAAAAAAAAAGATTCAGTACAAATCCCTAATGATTATCGTTAGGGCTGTACACAAAAAGACCCTGCTTACATCAGGGATAGCTGTAGAGAATACGTCCCCAAAAGAACACTTGGTTCATCAAATCAGGGCTTACTAGCAATTCTAAGAATAGGAAAAGCCAGGAGGAGTGGGTGGCCCTTTAAGTAACTGGCAATAAAAATGAGGAATGTTCTGCCGGCCGGCCGGCCTAAGAAACACCAGCTCTGAAACCCTTTTGCAGAGAGGCCTTAAAACCATTCTTTTTAAGGACTAAACTTAAGCAGACAGTCTAGTGTGGTTGCTGTGATTTCAGATGTTGATAGCGCCGGAACGCTTCTTTTGGAGCAGTTGTTTGTGCTATATAAATGGAAATTAATTAACGCATTCATAAAGTTATAACATTATAAATACGTAGAAAAATGCAGCTTGTAAAACAACATATACCCCTCTAAATAGGGCCTAACAAGAATCATCACAGTGAAAACCTCAGAGTTTGTCAGAGTGGGAGGCCAACACTGAAATCATTGATTACTATGGTAATATGCGAGATTTCATGTAACAAAATACTTGCCTATAGTATGCATCGCAACCCACTTTTAAAGGACTACTGGCTTTAATAAATGCTTTTCACAATACATAAGCTTGGCCAACTGGCTTTGTCCTAACTGTTCATAATAAGCAGATAAGACCTATAGCATTGGACAAATGTTCCCAGTGTACCAATCAGGCCTACAACTTGTCACCATAACCAACTCAGGCCTACTATTATAATAGGAAACATTCCCACTAGGGAACAATGAGGCACACAGTCAAAATTACAAAGGTATACAAAATTACAGTGTACAAAGCAAAACACTATCTCTCCTTGAGGGCCTAACAAGGATTCTCTTAGTGCAAATCTTCTATAACCAGGGTTTGTTAGAGAGGACAATCAACACAAAAACTGTTACCTACTATGGTAATCTGTAGGATTACATGTAAGAATATACCTATCTGTGGGCTCTAATACAAAGCAATAATAGTACACCTGCAAATGCCTAATGATTTTAACAAATGATCTTCATAATAAATATGTCAGACCAACTGCCTATATCATAGGCTTTCAAAACAATCACACGTATACCCGTTATCATTGGCTTGTTACCATAACCAACTCAGACATACTGTGCTTGGCATAAACTTTCCCACAATGCAACCATAAGGTATAGCTCAATAAAATTACAAATATGTACAAAATTACAGTTGTCAAACAATTTTAAAAAATCCTTCAGAAGAGAGCCTAATAAGGATTATCATTGTGCACATCTTCTACCCCAGGATTTGTTCAGGTGGGTCATCAAAACCAAAAATGTTGCCTAATAAGGTAATCTCTGAGTTTCATGTAACAGAATTACCTACTTGTAGGCTTTAGCACAGTGTAATAAAAAAGCCTTCCTTTAAATCATATTGCATTTAACACATACTATTCACAGATTTACAATAAGCAAGTCAAGCCTACTGACTTTGTCAAACGTTTTCCTAATAAACCGACTGAACAGATGGAATCTGGCATAACTTTTCCCAAAGTCCCAAAGGATCAATAAGGCTTATAGCCTTTCCAATTGGCTTGACGCCATCATCAACAGAAACCTATTCCAGTGCAGCACTCATGCATACAGTTATAAAATTACAAATATGTAGAAAAATACAGTTTGCAAAACAATAAATAACCACTCTCAATAGGGTCTAACCGTATTCATCACAGTGAAAGCCCCCAGTTTTAGTCAGAGTGGGAGGCTGACACCGAAACCCTTGACTACTACAGTAATTTGTGACTACATGTAACAAAATACCTCTCTATTGACTGCAACACAATGTGACAACCCGCTTTTAAAGGCCTACTGGCTTTAACAAATCCTTCTCACAGTAAATAAGATAGGCCTGCTCAGGCCTTTGTTATAACTTTTCATAATAAGCAGATCCGACCTATGACAGAACATATCTTTTTTTAATGCTCCAATCAAGTGTAGTTTGTTACCATAAACCCAGGCCCGCTGTTTTGAGCATAAGCTTTCCCACAAGAAAATCATCGGATACAAATGCATAAAATTAAAGGTATACACAATTACTGTTGGCTAAGCAAAACACAATCTATCCTAATCAGGTCTAACAAGTATCCTCACAGAGTAATCTTGTATATCCAAAATTTGTCACTGGGGAATTAACCAACACCAAACCCTTGCATACTACATTAATTTGTTAGAGTTAATGTCACAAAATCCTTCTCCGCAGGCTTTCACACAGAGTAATAACAATCCACCCTTTAATGTATTGATGTTAACATATGATTTACACAGAAAATGCCAGGCTTACTGCCTTTATTGTAACATTTCAAAACAAACAGTTCTGGCCTATAAGCACGATCACAGACTTGCCACCATAACCAACTAAGTCCTGCTGTACTGAGTATATGTCGGAAGCCTAAAAGTGCAAAACAAGCACACTTTTCAGAGGAACAACACAAATATGTCGCAATCAAATCGTGAACTCAGATGAACCAATATGTTGATGGAGTTTATTCCCCTCGCTCAGTAATACTCAGAAAACTCTTTTTGTTGATCACATATGGAAACCACTGCTGTGCCGACTAGCCAGGCCTACAAATGGCACTTGCCTAACTAGTCACACATGAAACTGGAAACTTGGCAGCTATTTTTTTTGTTGCTGTTCTATATAAAGCAAACTCGGCCCAAGCACATTAGAGCGCTCTACAATGAGAACCAGCTCAGATTCATTATTGTTTAAGCACGGGGTGTTTAAGTGTTTAGCCCAAGACCAGGTTATGATGAGCCAACGCCCAGCCTAGAACCTGGTTCCAAAGTCGGCAGCTCCGACTGTAATGCCGCATCGTCTCCATATGTCATAAGTTGTTTAATGGCACACCTCGTGTTTTGGTTATTAAGAACAAGCCAAGCCCCCAGCTTGGACCTGGCTCTCCTACTGAATGGGGTAGCTTGACCACTTCTAGGAACAGGGCGCAGACGATATATCAAGACGTTAGCTTAGCTACCACACATGCTAGAATTATGGGGAGCTACAGTGCTCTCTACCCTCTAAGATACAAAAAATGGGCGGGGCTGGCGCACGTACGTACGTGAAGAACAGGAAGCGACCACTGGTAAACAGCTGCTGGGCGGACACCAAGGTGCGGGAAATAGAGGGTGGCTAGTGCGGCAAGTTCCTCCTGGATGGGCCTACGAATCTCTTATTGTGTAGACTGTTACTTGTGGCTACCAAGAATCTATATAGAGAATAATCCGCTGCCCAGAGAACTCTTTGTTCGAAGGTGACAGTACCAGGAGCGGAGACTGACGTAGGAGGCGGAGCTAGAGTGGAAAGCAGTACCTAAATGCTAGCTGTTAGCAAGAGAAAGAGGACATAACAAACAGGACACCTACACAGAAAGAGGACGAAAAGCAAAATTTATGAGCATGGCAGTACATAGCTTTAATAATAATAAAAACACATAGTGCCATCTTTTTGTAATGATATAAGCGACAGAACCCAACACCAAAAAACACCGAGCGCATTAATATTTTGATGTAGTTTCAGAATCAGCGAGTGGCGCATTGACGCCACTCTGCTGGAAACGGGCATTCAAGGGTCTTATGTTTCAATCTGAAACAGTAACTGTATTCAGCTTGACAAATAGCTGTATACTGCATCATCCAAGTCACAGTCATAAGATGGCTGCCAGGCACAGTTCATTTTATCGGGGTGCTTCTAGTTTGACCGGGCTTTACGTTTCGACGTCTTTTCTTTATCGATTCTGGTGACGTGACCTGTGTACCTACGTCATCACTTGGCGCTGGTTCGGCGTGTCCCACAGAGCGAGTCATGGAGCGCGCCGGAGCGGCAGAGTCAGGGAGGCAGAGAGGTTCGGGCCGCGGCAGGAAGATGTAAGTGCAGGAATAGGCTAGGGCGTTGTAATCCGCTGCCATCCGCTAGAGCAGAAGCACTGAATTAAAGTAGTGATGTTGTAGAAAATGCACGGGGGACCCCTCCTTCAGTCTTTCCTAGAATCGATACAGGGAATCCATGTTTACGTTCTTTTGGGCTACTTGTAATCAGGACTGGGTTTTCGTCGGTGGAGTGATTGGAAAGGATTCACACTGAGCAGCACCCAGTACTTTTCTATCGGTGCAGTTGTAGGGGAGCTGTTCTTAAGGCTTTAGAATTTGTGGACCCAATGCCCCATGGATTTGTAATCCTTCCTACTCGCTCTATCCTATGAGTCTCATTGTGTTCTGCTTTTTTTGGGGCCATTCTACCGTTGATCGTTGGCGTCCAGTGGTTGCACAGAATTGCCTTTCCCCTGGTCCAGATGAGTTCAAACTGGGGCACTGGCCCACCTGCCGGGCTTGAAGTTGTTTTCGGGGTGAGTCAATCTCTGACGAACGGAAACGTTTATTATGCTCCAAGGAAACAGATACAACATACAGTGTAGTGTTTTTAGTGAACGAAAACAGTGGCAGTGGGCCACTATATAATGGGCCACCAGTAAACCAATTTTGTCACTCTAGCCCTGGCTGGGATTAGGTGTTAAAACTGGAGAAGGGGGTGGAGGGTATCACACTGGCTTTATACAGTTTTCGGAAGTTCGGAATGCCCCATTTATGTTAGCCATTATTCTAAATGGGATTACTGAGTACAACTCCAATGTTCTAACTGTTCATTTTGTTTAGGGTTCGAAATAAAGGGCAATGGTTTGGAGTATAGGAATAATGGCGCCACTCAGGAGAATACCATCCAGATCAGTAAGATTGTTTTGTATTAGTAACAGTGCTGAAAGGTGAGGAGCACCACTAGTCTCCCCAAGCTATCGGCCTGTGCCAATTGGTTAAACAAAGAAATGTCCCCAGCACACGTAAGGAGTAATGCAGAAATCTAAAATGCACGTTGTGAGCATAAAATATACACAAGTAAGTAGATTCTTGTAGTTTTCTTTCTTTATTCTCTATTTCTTCAGACAGCCGACACGTGTTTCGTCGCAAACAGGGTAATAATCCCGCGACTTTATCAAGGCTGTACAAAAACAAACAAGAGCAAGCAATGTACCACCTTACAGAATAACAGGTGTACAACAACAGTATCACTCAATAGTATATTCGAGTGTCAAAACAGTAGATCTGTGCAAGCATGCACAAGGTGGAGATTAGGTGAGACTACCCGATAGGTTCCGAATAATCAAAAGGGTATCAACGTACCCAAGGTGCCAAAAGGATGGAGGAGAAAAGTGTATTCACTGTTGACTATTAAAAGGCATCTACTAAGTATGTGCCGTGCAGCCAGTGTATCCAAACAAAACCGGAAAATCGTGAATAGGAGATCACTAAGCTAAATAAAATTGGATGTCGATACGTCGTGAATGAAAGTAAAATGACACCGCCTTGTATAGCCCAAGTGGTAGTGAGGGAGAGAGAACCACGATAAATACCTATGTTCCTGTTGTCGTCAATTCTGTGAAACAAATAACAGAAACGGCTAGAATCTATCCTCTAGTAAGTAGAGCATATCCAGGCGACAGAAAACCCTTACTAAATTGAAAAACCTACTTATTTTGTGGTGATAATTCCAACCCACAA
Source organism: Calotriton arnoldi (assembly GCA_963921515.1). Lineage (NCBI taxonomy): Eukaryota > Metazoa > Chordata > Amphibia > Caudata > Salamandridae > Calotriton > Calotriton arnoldi. The sequence goes on from CAWUFW010000086.1 coordinate 532,712, forward strand.
AAGGGGTTCAGTAGCTTGCAACGTCTCACTCTGTAGTTCATCCGTCGGAGGGATCCAATTACGTCCCAAACTCCAAAGTCTCAGTTTCTACAACAGATGATACCAAGACTTGATACCAAGAATGTCTCTCACAATAACCATATGGTGAATAACATATTCGCGCTAAATTCCCTCAAGAGTTACTAACTCTAGGTAACGTGTTCCGACAATCATTTACGCATATGTGTCCCATATGTTCATGACGTTAGCGGACCCCCTTATCTAAAAGAGTGCCTCACGCATAGACCATAAAGCCAAAATTCACTCCTATATCAAACGTAAATGTTGTAATATGCCGCAATCTTATCTCTAATAGGTATTCCTGTAATCTAACACGCTGTGTACCAGCAGACTTCTATTTTCTTATTACTTATCCCAGCGGTGTAGCATAAAAAGTCTGCCATCCCCCTAAGGTCCACAGACAGTGGAGAGCCTGTTAACTTTCTCGCATAACTCCACCCCTCCTTACCGGTTTCTTGTGTATCAGATCTCAAGACGTCGCTCAACGTGCCATTCCGAGTACAGGACACGAGTCGAATGCCGGGTGAGGCCGTGAATATAAAGGCTACCGTCAGAACGCCTCAAACATAAACAAAGGACTCCAATTCTGTCCGCCTCCAATACGGTCATCAAAACAGAAAACAGACTCGCCCCATAACCTCTTATGTGGCGGCCATCTTGGAATTGCTAGAGTGTATTAAACACATAGGTAAAGATTCTCCTAATGGACAAAGGCCCCTCTCCTCAATATGAAAGAAAGCCTAAATAATTGACAATAGTCAAAATCATAGAAACCATCGTGGTTCTGGCTAGGGGAACGGGGTTAAGTATAAGCACGGTCCTCTAATGAGCTGAAAATAGAGATGAAGATATACATCTCTAACTATTATTTACAGAGGTAAATCGGAGAAAGCATGTGGAGGAAATAGTGCACATATCCGTTATGTTCTCAGTGTAAATAATCTCGTGAGTATCATATGTTTTTGTGTAATTACCAGTAGACTATATTTAAACTCATCCATCTCTCATGGTGAAAGTTAATAATCATAAAGGTATTAGATTTTGCGGTGTAAAACGCACCCGATTATAGTTTGGCTCCGGAGAAAACACTTCATTTAAAGCAATTTATGCAGAATGCAATATACAATAGGAATGCATGTATAGTGTCATGCAAACATCACTAGGTATGTGAAAGGTAGACATCATTTTCTGTACATCGTCATTGCGACAGCAGTAGTCGTGCACATAGTGTGGCAACTCTGCGCACTCATTTACCCAAGAAGTAATGCAGTTCATGGTCCACATTGAGCCCTAGTTCAGTACTGCGCAATCTAAGAATCCAAAGTGCTTCCCGTCTGCGAAGGGCCAGCTCTCTGTTGCCCCCCCTTGGGTGTCTGTATGTCTGTTCTATACCAAAAAACTCAAATTGTTTGTGTGTCGTCTGGTCAGGGCATTGTGTAATATGTGCGGCAATGGGATATCTGACGTCACCTTGCTTCACTGCTCTTATATGCTCACCCATTCTTTCACGTAGTGTCCTGATCGTGCTGCCGACATATCTTCTTTTACACCTACACTCTATTATGTAGACAACAAATTTGGTTAAGCAATTGATATTCGACTCTATCCTGTATGTCTCGTTCCCAGGGCCCTGGTATTCTGTTTTGTGGTTGCATGCCCACTTGCAGGCACTGCAGTTATTGCATCCATGGAATCCCTTTGTCCGTTGTGTCAACCAAGTCTCCTTTCTCTCTAACTTCGGGTAGCTAGGGCTCAGCATATTCCTTAGAGATACCCCTCGTCTGTATGTGATGGTTGGTCTGTCCGTGATGTGGTCATTGAGAGATCTGTCTGCCCTGAGCAAATGCCAGTGTCTCTTAAGACTACGCATCAATATGCCTGACCAGTTGTTAAATCAAGTTATCACCCGTACTCTGTCCCCCTTGTTTGTGTGCGCTGTGCGTTCTCTGAGTGTGTCCTGTCTCCTGATCCTGTGTATCCTTTGTTCAGCTTTCTTAAGTATGTCACTATTGTAGCCCCTGTTCTGAAAGCGGGACATCATACTCTTTTTGCATTCTTCAAATTCTGGGTCGAAACTACAATTGCGTCTTAACCTGACTAGTTCACCATAGGGAATCGACCTGATCTGGTGGAAAGGATGTGCACTAGACGCATGTAAGACCGCGTTGCAAGCAGTTTTTTTGCGAAAAAGCCTACTGTGTATTGTATTATCTCTGATGTATAGTTCAACATCCAAAAATGCAATCCTGCTCGTGCTATGCTCAAATGTGAATTTTATGTTTTGATCATTATCATTCAGGTAATCGAAAATCCCGTCAGTTTGTGTGAGGAGCCAGTCCAGATCATCAAGCAATCGTCTATATACCTGCCCCAATACAAGATGGAATCGTTCCATTGTGACCCCATGTGACCCCAGATCCTCATCTCCTCGAACCAACCCATATAGAGGTTCGCGTACGAGGGAGAAAATCTGGAGCCCATGGCCACTCCTTGCTTCTGTCTGTACCATTTTTCTTTGTGAAGGAAAACATTGTTGTCAAGTATTAGCTCAATCATTTCCATCAGCATTTCAGTATGACTCCATGCACTTGCTGATCTAGTATTCAAAGTCTTCCTGATTGCCCCCAGGCCAGAGTCTCGCCTGATGCTAGTGTAAAGGGCACTACTAGATCAGCAAGTGCATGGAGTCATACTGAAATGCTGATGGAAATGATTGAGCTAATACTTGACAACAATGTTTTCCTTCACAAAGAAAAATGGTACAGACAGAAGCAAGGAGTGGCCATGGGCTCCAGATTTTCTCCCTAGTACGCTAACCTCTATATGGGTTGGTTCGAGGAGATGAGGATCTGGGGTCACATGGGGTCACAATGGAACGATTCCATCTTGTATTGGGGCAGGTATATAGACGATTGCTTGATGATCTGGACTGGCTCCTCACACAAACTGACGGGATTTTTCGATTACCTGAATGATAATGATCAAAACATAAAATTCACATTTGAGCATAAGCACGAGCAGGATTGCATTTTTGGATGTTGAACTATACATCAGAGATAATACAATACACAGTAGGCTTTTTCGCAAAAACAGCTTGCAACGCGGTCTTACATGCGTCTAGTGCACATCCTTTCCACCAGATCAGGTCGATTCCCTATGGTGAACTAGTCCGGTTAAGACGCAATTGTAGTTTCGACCCAGAATTTGAAGAATGCAAAAGAGTATGATGTCCCGCTTTCAGAACAGGGGCTACAATAGTGACATACTTAAGAAAGCTGAACAAAGGATACACAGGATCAGGAGACAGGACACACTCAGAGAACGCACAGCGCGCACAAACAAGGGGGACAGAGTACAGGTGATAACTGGATTTAACAACTGGTCAGGCATATTGATGCGTAGTCTTAAGAGACACTGGCATTTGCTCAGGGCAGACAGATCTCTCAATGACCACATCACGGACAGACCAACCATCACATACAGACGAGGGGTATCTCTAAGGAATATGCTGAGCCCTAGCTACCCGAAGTTAGAGAGAAAGGAGACTTGGTTGACACAACGGACAAAGGGATTCCATGGATGCAATAACTGCAGTGCCTGCAAGTGGGCATGCAACCACAAAACAGAATTCCAGGGCCCTGGGAACGAGACATACAGGATAGAGTCGAATATCAATTGCTTAACCAAATTTGTTGTCTACATAATAGAGTGTAGGTGTAAAAGAAGATATGTCGGCAGCACGATCAGGACACTACGTGAAAGAATGGGTGAGCATATAAGAGCAGTGAAGCAAGGTGACGTCAGATATCCCATTGCCGCACATATTACACAATGCCCTGACCAGACTACACACAAACAATTTGAGTTTTTTGGTATAGAACAGACCTACAGACACCCAAGGGGGGGCAACAGAGAGCTGGCCCTTCGCAGACGGGAAGCACTTTGGATTCTTAGATTGCGCAGTACTGAACTAGGGCTCAATGTGGACCATGAACTGCATTACTTCTTGGTAAATGAGTGCGCAGAGTTGCCACACTATGTGCACGACTACTGCTGTCGCAATGACGATGTACAGAAAATGATGTCTACCTTTCACATACCTATTGATGTTTGCATGACACTATACATGCATTCCTATTGTATATTGCATTCTGCATAAATTGCTTTAAATGAAGTGTTTTCTCCGGAGCCAAACTATAATCGGGTGCGTTTTACACCGCAAAATCTAATACCTTTATGATTATTAACTTTCACCATGAGAGATGGATGAGTTTAAATATAGTCTACTGGTAATTACACAAAAACATATGATACTCACGAGATTATTTACACTGAGAACATAACGGATATGTGCACTATTTCCTCCACATGCTTTCTCCGATTTACCTCTGTAAATAATAGTTAGAGATGTATATCTTCATCTCTATTTTCAGCTCATTAGAGGACCGTGCTTATACTTAACCCTGTTTCCCTAGCCAGAACCACGATGGTTTCTATGATTTTGACTATTGTCAATTATTTAGGCTTTCTTTCATATTGAGGAGAGGGGCCTTTGTCCATTAGGAGAATCTTTACCTATGTGTGTAATACACTCTAGCAATTCCAAGATGGCCGCCACATAGGTTATGGGGCGAGTCTGTTTTCTGTTTTGATGACCGTATTGGAGGCGGACAGAATTGGAGTCCTTTGTTTATGTTTGAGGCGTTCTGACGGTAGCCTTTATATTCACGGCCTCACCCGGCATTCGACTCGTGTCCTGTACTCGGAATGGCACGTTGAGCGACGTCTTGAGATCTGATACACAAGAAACCGGTAAGGAGGGGTGGAGTTATGCGAGAAAGTTAACAGGCTCTCCACTGTCTGTGGACCTTAGGGGGATGGCAGACTTTTTATGCTACACCGCTGGGATAAGTAATAAGAAAATAGAAGTCTGCTGGTACACAGCGTGTTAGATTACAGGAATACCTATTAGAGATAAGATTGCGGCATATTACAACATTTACGTTTGATATAGGAGTGAATTTTGGCTTTATGGTCTATGCGTGAGGCACTCTTTAGATAAGGGGGTCCGCTTAACGTCATGAACATATGGGACACATATGCGTAAATGATTGTCGGAACACGTTACCTAGAGTTAGCGACGCTTGAGGGAATTTAGCGCGAATATGTTATTCACCATATGGTTATTGTGAGAGACATTCTTGGTATCAAGTCTTGGTATCATCTGTTGTAGAAACTGAGACTTTGGAGTTTGGGACGTAATTGGATCCCTCCGACGGATGAACTACAGAGTGAGACGTTGCAAGCTACTGAACCCCTTTTGTGGGTTGGAATTATCACCACAAAATAAGTAGGTTTTTCAATTTAGTAAGGGGTTTTCTGTCGCCTGGATATGCTCTACTTACTAGAGGATAGATTCTAGCCGTTTCTGTTATTTGTTTCACAGAATTGACGACAACAGGAACATAGGTATTTATCGTGGTTCTCTCTCCCTCACTACCACTTGGGCTATACAAGGCGGTGTCATTTTACTTTCATTCACGACGTTTCGACATCCAATTTTATTTAGCTTAGTGATCTCCTATTCACGATTTTCCGGTTTTGTTTGGATACACTGGCTGCACGGCACATACTTAGTAGATGCCTTTAATAGTCAACAGTGAATACACTTTTCTCCTCCATCCTTTTGGCACCTTGGGTACGTTGATACCCTTTGATTATTCGGAACCTATCGGGTAGTCTCACCTAATCTCCACCTTGTGCATGCTTGCACAGATCTACTGTTTTGACACTCGAATATACTATTGAGTGATACTGTTGTTGTACACCTGTTATTCTGTAAGGTGGTACATTGCTTGCTCTTGTTTGTTTTTGTACAGCCTTGATAAAGTCGCGGGATTATTACCCTGTTTGCGACTTGAAACACGTGTCGGCTGTCTGAAGAAATAGAGAATAAAGAAAGAAAACTACAAGAATCTACTTACTTGTGTATATTTTATGCTCACAACGTGCATTTTAGATTTCTGCATTACTCACTTACGTGTGCTGGGGACATTTCTTTATTTTGTTTAGGGTTGTCAATTCAATTTTTCAATTTATTTATTATGATTTAGAATTGCGCAGAATTCCACATAAAGATACATCTTAAAAACACATTTCATTCCACAACTTGAATTTACATTGGAAATTTTTATCATTTTCATCTAAAAACACGAATGAACATAGCAGAAGCAGTCGGTCTTGGAGTTTTCAATGCAAGAAGGGGTGAACCTTAAATAATCGAATTGTCATACATGTATTCTTACAGATTTATACACATTTCTAATCTAATACTATCATAAAACATTCAGTGATAAAACTTATTATAAAATACAAAAATTTAAAATTCACTATACAGTACTAGATCATGAACGAAATAAAATAATTTATCTATTCACTAATCTGTACTGTATAACCAGCAGCATAATAACAGTGCAATGTAGTTCAATACCATAAACTCGCCCTTTTTAAAAAAATTTTTTTTATATAAAGTACACAATGGTTTAGCAGCAAAACAGGGGTTTAGTAAAGTGCTTCAGATCGTAAAGGACAAGTAACTAAAGGAGGAAAAAAAAAGTTTATAATAGTGCCCATGCTTAATTCCAACCTAATAAATTGGCCAAAAATCATCTAATACATGATAATTTAGCAGCAGAGCAAATTTAGTAAAGTGCTTGGGATCCTAAAAATGAGTAACTAGCAGCGGAGAACGTTAGAAAAAGTGTGCATGCTTAATTGCAAACATAATAAATCAGTCATAAAGACCGGAAGGTCGAGAAAAAGTGCAAGTGCTCTGTACATACGTATTAAGAAGATCTTTACTAACGAGTAACTAGCAGCAGAAAAAGTTTGTAAAAGTGCACATACTCAGTTGTAAACATAACTAATCGGTCATAAAGACCGAGAGATCGAGATAAAGTGCAAGTGCTCTAAACCATATATATTAAGAAGATCTTTCCGACCTTAATATATGTTTAAAAATTGTTTAAAAAAGCTAAAAATTTTAAAACACTTCAGTTCGGATGGGGAGGGGCAGCATACAATTTCGGGCCTGTTCTGCTGTAGTGATATTATACTTTTAAAAAACAATTCCTTAAATGTCTACGACGTATTGATTGTAATGCGGGACAAACAAATAAAACATGATTCAAATCTTGTATACAGGAATTACATAAATGACAATACCTTTCATGTCTAGGAATACCCTCCCAAGATCCTGTTACAATTCTTAGGGGGAGTAAATTCAATCTCAGTAGCAAAATCACCCTGCGAACTCCGTGTTTAAGATTCCATAAGACATAAGGTTGGGGATTTTTGACAAGACTGCTCCCCGCAATATAATCCATGTTTCTGTTCTCTGAACACATTTTAATATCTCTTTTACGAGAAACCCCGTAGATTGTTCTCTTAATTATACTTATCAAGGCCCTTTTACAAAGAACCACCACCCCATCCATATGTAAACCAAACATTGATAATGCTTTTAAAGTTGTCAGTTTTATAGACCAATTATGAACAGCATTTTTTTTTTATATATATATATATCTATCTCCCTTTCCTCTAGACACTGTTTCTTTTTTTCCCCTTCCCCCGTCCCTTTCCCCCTATTTTTCATTATTATATGGGTTTCTCATACCATTATCAGATTACTTCTTGTCACCAAGATGTTACTATTACCAGACCCCCCAAGATATTGCAGCATGGATTAGCAAATTTAGCGACACAAATATGGAAATTTAGCGGCATTTTTTGCGGCACTTTATTTTGCTCATAGTCATTCATTTTCTTCCTTAACCCCTTGACCGCGATCGTAATTCCGCTCGTATGCTGGACATTCCGATCGCGGGTGGGGTCGTGACGAGCTGAGCTCGTCATGCGCACAGCGCTACCGCGCAGCATGACGAGCTGAGCTCGTCATGAGCACGGAAAGGGTTAAATCAATGGAAACTGTTTTAGCAGAGTATTCCACTTTGAAAAAGGCATGGTTAAAGTTCTGCAGCTCTACGGAAGCACAGCTCTAATCCTAACCTCATGCCTGCCCAAGGACCTTTTTTTGCATCTGAAATAGTAAATATCGCGGCCATTGCGCTAGCCAACTAATTTCGCGATTTTGTTTCGTGAATCACGAAATGCTGGAGGGTCTGGCTAAAGCTGTCTGTAGGCGAGACCCCCCCCCAAAAAGTGGATGCTTCCCTATTCTAAAATACTTATAGAGTGATTCCCTCTTATATTTCAGTTTCAATTCATATTTGAAGGGGGAAAGAAAATATGTGATTTCCCTGAATTTCTCTATTTTGTTTTACCCGTCTTGAAAAAGAAATGATGTACTAGCCAGGTGGCAGTCATACCTACATGGGACGGCAGGCACCCCATGTCAGTGCAACCGATGAGGGGCCTGGCAGAGCAGCCGCCATGTTGTCTCGAGGACAGTGAACACCTGCCCTTTGAAGTTCCCGCCTCAACACAGGGTGGGCTCTGATTACAGGTCTGCACGCCTACCCGGGACACAAACCCTCACCTGGTGCGGACCTTTCCGTTGCCATACCCTCACCCAGTGCCATGCTTTCAGGACACTGACCACCTCTGGTGCGCTCGAAGGAGACAACGTTACCAACTAAGAAAGCTCAGCGGGTTAAGCACTTGCTTTAGAGTTATGTATTCAACTCAGAGGTTCAAGTCTGGGCCCACCAGCTCAGATTTCCTTCGTTTTCAATGAAATAAAGTGAGTTTAATGAACTCTGGCGATAGTAAAATGTTATTCACAGTGCTGTGGAACAGCAAAACTGCAGTAGTCAGCGCTATATGGGAAAAAAAAACACAAGTGAAAGACACCGCTTTTAGTTTCTTTTAAACCCTGTATGAAAAAAAACAAGTTTAAGGTAGTCTGGTCATGTGCTGAGATTTTCCCCACCATAGGCATCAGTGAAACCCCATAAATGTGTTCGCCAAGTGGGTTGCAAAAGAGCACTTCCTCCTTTTAGTCCAGGGTCTTACGAGCAGAAGCTTAGGATAGGAAAGTGGTATGTCTAATGTGTAAACATATAATGACTGCAGTTGTGCTCTGCCATCATCCGGGGGGATGCTGAGTGTGGTCGCAATCTTTCTCTTTGATGATTCGGTTCCACACAGCTAGTGCTCTTCTGAGGGGGGCCGTAGCCTAGCAAGTTTGCGTCGTGGGCCCCAAGTGCAAGTAAGGAAATGAGCCCCTGCTGCTTTTCTATTTTAAGGCTGTATGGAGACACTTAGTGACGTGTCTGTGTACAGCCAATAAGAAGCCACCGTTTTTAGGTCTCGCGTGGCAGCGCATGCGCTGCTCGCCTCGCGAGATTTATTGCAGATGAGTACTTTGTGAAAAGGGCTTGAAGCCCCGCCCCTTATTCCCATTGGCTCGAGTCACTGTTTATGTTAAACGGTGGGCTGCCATTGGAAATAAGGTTTCTAGGGTGCCTCCTTTTCGCTTTTTTGCCCGGCCCATCCGGACTGGATCGCCTGCATTACATTACGGCTGTCGTGACGAAGTTTCTTATCAGAAGCTTCATCACGCTGCCTTGCACGCGCCAGTCCGGCTCTCTGATTTGGGCCGGACAAAAAAGGAGACATGGCGCCGCATGTTTATTTTTGCATCTCGCTTTCACTTTAAAGTGAAATCGCGATGCAAAAATAAACAGCGGATGCCTGGTGAGCGCTTGTTAGGTCTCGCCTAGCGACGCAGCGAAGCTGCTCGCTAGCGAGCTATATTGTCGTCGACTTAGTTTGGAAGGGGGACAGGAGATGTGCACTTTCCCAGACAGCCGATATGCACGCTCATGGCGTGTTTATCAGCTTGGTCCGGGACAGCACATGGGCACGCGCACGGCATCTCTTTAACTCGTGTGCTTCACAGCTGTGCCCGGCGCCGGACAGCAGACGTGCACACGCACGGCGTCTTTTTGACTCGTGTGCTTCACAGCTGTGCCCGGCGCCGGACAGCAGACGTGCACACGCACGGCGTCTCGCGGGCTTCAGAGCCGCAATGTCGAGAGCTTGTTTTGTATGCATTCTGGGACATGTAATTCTGAATTTGGATAGGATAAACAGGACTACATCTTTCAGAATGCAAAGCTAGAATCTGAACGCGTCAAAGTTAGCGATTTATTTTTCAGACCATGTCTCTTTCTGCTCTCCGGTCGATGTCGCACTACAAACAACACGCAGGGAAACGCTGTGCGGCACGTCTTTCTGCCCCGGATGTCCGTATCCTCGCCCCGTAACATCCTTTACCTTCTTGTTAAATCTCCACCAGAGTACTGTGTCCACCGGCTGTGCGGTTGCCTGCACACCATCCCACATCTGCCCTATGCTGCATAGCATGCTATTCTCTGGCGACTTCTCGATGTTTGCCCTTTTAAATGGGGCGAGCTGATATTTGGACCAGTGTGTGCTTCCGGGTGCACGTAGTTCGTCGTCGTCCCCCCCCCCCAAACGCGTCTTAGAAGTCAAGTGTTGAAAGTTTTTTTTTCTTTTCTTTCTTTTAGGTCGCGTATAACTAACTCAGTTTAGCTTCGTGTATGCAAAAGGAACAACGCCGGGGTTTTAAGTGGGGCGAAGGAGAACCCCTACATGGGCTCTGGTCTAGGAGGGAATGACGCAGGGCATTTGGCTTAAATCCCGGTCCCTATAGGGCAGAGGTCTTAAAACATTATTTTTTTAACACAGAGTCCCCCACTTTGTCAAATTGGGGAGTGGCCTGGCTCATCACAATGGGTAGGGGATTGAGATTTCATGGGCTCTTTCCTGTAGGTCATAATCCACTACAAATTTAAGACTTCTAACGGAACAAATGCATCAAACAAAAACACTGTTCATTATTGGGTGCTAAGATCCTCTTACACTCCTGGGCCACAATGCAACTGCTGCAGCTGCATTAATGATAGCTGTGGCCCTATATGGGGACCATCTCCTCTTCTGTTTTTTCACCCCTTCCACAAAATGCCAGGCCATCACTTCAATCATGACAGGTCGTCTTCCGATAAACTTTTAAAAGCATAAACTTTTATTTATTCCTCGTAATGCAATTTAAAAAAATTAAATCTGTGAAGTTTCACAAATGAGTATGTACAAAATGAAAGGGCTTTTAGTTAAACCTACCTAATTATGATGCCATCAATTTATTTTATTTAGAACGTTTTATATAGTGCGAACATGACCCTTGCGGGTATCAGAGCGCTCTACTAGTGAACAGAGGGCAGAGACGAAGTAAAACAGATATTGTGCCAAGATACAAATTGATACAAGAGTAAGTGCATAATGTTTATTACAAACAAACTAAGAAAAAATAGCTAATCTATTTCCAGGTCCATTTGCAGTGGCCAGATTCCACTTTCTGGGACCTACTCACAAGGGCAATTTGGAGTACATAAAATGCTACTTCTGTAGCACTGTTTAAAGTACCCCTACATGCCTTTGTGAATTGGCCCCAGCTCATCTAAAATGGGAATACAATGGGAATCTCCAGGGAATATTCACATACAATTAGTACAAATAGAAATGACTCAGCCCTCTTTGCACTATTACTAAAGGCAGTCTGATGTTACAGGGCTAAGTCACAAAGGCATGCAAGAGTACAGTAAAGGGTACTACTTTAGTGCCGCTTCCCGTACTCATAAACGTTTGTCAATTTGCCCCTTTGCCTTTAAACAACACATTTGACCATGAAATATTCACATTGTTGTTCTTTTTACACAGTTGTCTTGTGTTACATAAGTACTGGTTTAAGTATTATCTCATCCAAAATAAAAAGAAATGACAATGACAAAACCGGTCAACACCCAATGGATACCTGGCTCCTGCCAGCGCTCATTCCCAACATAACACAACTTAAACTTTCTGCCAAATTTCTAAACTCATGTTGGCCTTCATTCCCTATTGAGATCATCCCAAAATTCTTGGACGGCGCCCCAGGTCCTGGGAAACCCATTAATTTGGTTCCACAGATAAACAAGCATTTGCAATGCAATAGGTCTCGCATTATTAAAGTTTGAGCTATTGGTGTTGCTAAATAATGCAACACCAATAGCTCAAACTTTAATAATGCGAGACCTATTGCATTGCAAATGCTTGTTTTTATTTCCAGAGGGTGCCGAGGCTGTTGTCAGACAGAGGATTACACGCAAGTCTTGAAAGGCGATATGTTCACGGAATATCAATACTCCGAAGCAGAAGCGCGCCAGTCACAACTTGCTGCCTTTCTTATTTTGTGTTTATTTCAAAGTGCTTCAGCACCCTAAGAACCCTGACACTCCACACCTAAATGTCTGACGCGTTAAAATTACTTTTGACTTCAAACAGTACAACTGAAAGACGGTTTGCAGGTGGAACACGCCACCCGTTGGGCGTTTCACAGGTGAGGACGTGAGGTGCAGAGTTCTGCCCTTGGACACGAGCATCTCAAGACGCAGTTACAGAACACAATAACGGTCCGATTTACTGGCCATCTCTGCCACCCTTCCAGCGCCTCCTTTCTTTCGGCGTGAATGGCCGCATCTAGGTCCTGATGAAATGCGTGCTTGTCACCACTTGTGTTAGCACAACTACATCACACCAAGCCCAGAATGCAGCGTTTCCACGGCCCTTGCACAGCCGTGACGGTTGTGCAGCATGGCCATGCCAAGTAACATGTATGTATGTATGTCTGCATGGATGTATGCATGGAAGGATGGGTGGTCTGCACGGATGTATGTATGTGTGGCTGGATGGATGTATGTATTTATGTATGGATTGATGGGTTGGGTGGGTGGGTGGATGGATGGATGGATGGATGCGGCATCTGTAGTGCGGGAACGTAGCCGACAGCAGGGCGCTGAACCGTGTCAAAAGCACCAATATTGTCAGTCTGTGATTGGAGGGACTGCTGGTTTCTGACACCGAGAGGGGACGTAGTGTTCGTTAAAAAGAAGCGCCGCACCAGCGTCAGGTCGGTTCTGACGGAGACAGGATGCATAGATGGAGGCGGCCTGCTGCTCCCTCCATGCCCTCTCCGTCGTGTAACATGCTACCCATCAGCGAATGTGCCTCATCGTCCTGTCGGGGGTGTAAGCACTATATAAATTCATATATTATACACCTAACGCCCCCAAGAAGCTTTTCGCTTCAGGTGAGCGGGTGTGCGGGGGCTTCAGCCAATGTGAATAGTGAGCCTTTTTCTGCAGGGTGGGTGGGGTTGGCTTGGACATGAATGTTCGTTGTACTAGGGATGTGTTGTAGAGCTTGGATGCATGTGCTTCAAAGCGGCTTTCTTCAGTCGAGCCCAGTGTGTTCCGAGGGTCTATGCAGGGAGAGCATGGAAGGCTCAGGCTGCAGTCACTGAGGTACTGGGGGGCTCAGATGGATCAGAGGGTCTGGATGGGGTCAAGGGAAGCTGGCCTACTCCTTTCAGCCTCAGAGAGAACACGTTCTAGGACTTCAAGCACTGATGTTCCAGAGCACTATGAGGCAAGAGCTTTTACCTTTCCGAGGCAGAGAGAGATTGGCGTGTAAAGTCTGGTGTTAGTTACTGTTACACTTGAGTATGTCTGCAGCACACCACGCGCATTTCCTCAGCCTGAGACTGGTGTTGGTGCACCGGCACTGGTTTATGGTGAGTGTGGACAGGTGGAAGGTAAGGTCTGGTTTGTTTGCCACTGAATTAACTCTAGTAGGGTTTCAGAGTGGTAACTTTCATGACGCTTCCTAACACCCTGCATCAATGGCGGAGGCAGGGTACTGGGGCATGTGTTCCCTTTCCATATGTATGATCCACGGAAGAGTTAGCTGTCAGCCTAGGACCGGAAGAAGGTCCCACCACCACCACCTATGATTCTCAGGCCGTGTAACTAAGACAGAGCAGAGCTTCTGTGTACAGCCCTCTCATGAGCGGGGCGTGGTTCATGGACGTCTATTCACCAAAATGCCAGGGGTAGCGGAAGTGACGCCACACACCCTTTGACCTTAATAACATCCCAGGAAGTGACCTATGACCCCTGACCTTATCAGAAAGTGATGTCACAACCATAACCCTGATGATTCTCCAATAATTGACATTGCTGAAGTTCCATAATAACTGAATGATTAATATAACTTCCGTTGTCTGTTTTAGATGCCTCCTATATTAGGGTGTGATACGATCTCTGAAAGTGGTGGAAACTAACACGTGCCCTTATTTTTAGTGAACACGTGAAGCGAGTGAGCAAGACCTCTTCTAGGAGAGCTCATGGGGGTTGTTACCCGAGAACATGTAGAACAAGCATTAAAAATGCAATAGGTCTCGCCTTTTATTAAGTTAAAGCCATTTGCTTTGCTATACAATACCATTAGCAAAGCAAATGGCTTTAACTTAATCAAAGGCGAGACCTATTGCATTTTCAATGCTTGTTTTTATGCCTGCTGGGAGACCATTTTTGCGGCCGAAATAGTACATATCGCGTTACTCAGCTGATTTCGCGGTTTTATTTTTTTGTAAATCGCGAAATGCTCGAGGGTCTGTATTACGAACCATTTTCGCGTGGTACTCTGGTCTCCCTAGTTCAGTTGACAAAGATTGCGCCTCCCAAAATGCCCTAGATTCTTAAATGCCAGCCCAGTTTTGGTTTTTTGGCGACTTGAAGGCTGTGTATGTTCTTGTTTTCCTAGGTTCCAATTACCTCATCCATTTTTTACACTTAGAGTTCACAAACGTCCCTGCCATTGCTACGTGGTTTCATGTACTTGAGTTAGTTATCCTCGTACTCTTTTCTTATTTTTTTTATTTTTTTTAAAAATCCACACACTTTAGTGCCTTTATTTTTGATCCATAATCGTTGGGGATTTATTAGGCTTGCCACCTCTGATTTTCCATATCATGTTGTTTTATGGACATTTACCATGGATGCAGAGTTTACTTTGCTGGTGACTTCTGCTTTTGTTGTCTACTTATATATATTTCACTAATATTGTGTGTACAGGTCTGCGAGTTATTTAGGAAATGCTGGTCCCTTTTGAGGTAGGTTGTGTACTGTTATGCGGAGTGTTGTCTGTTTATGCAGCACCTTGTGGTTTTGGGGAGATTCCAGGGTACTTGCAAAGACTCAGGAAGTCCCGTAAGGTGCCCTGCTGTCAATTGCTGGAACTGAATGAAGACACTTCTAGATAATCAATACCCCAAGTTACTTGGGGTAGGTTGAAGAGAGCAGGGGCTATCGTTTTGCTTTCTGACTACCACTTTTTGGTTTGCAATTGGAAATGACAGAAAATGGTAGTAGTAGGCACAGAAAGTGAGCTGGAAAAAATGATACACACTATAAAGGTGTGACTAGCGGAGAGGTAATCATGGCGTTAATCAGTCATGCTCCAGCTTTAGTTCTCAAAGAAGAGGAATTCTATGGTGTTTGCAGAGAGAGGGCATTTTGATAAAAGGTGCTGTTGAAATCATACTTTATGTGGATTTTATTTTTGGAAGTACTTGTTGTGAATGAGGAAGATAAAAATCCAGCACATACACAAATAGTTCTCTTCGTTTTGCTTAAGTGTATGTCATATAAATGGAATTTTTTTCTATTTATAACGAGTCAGTGATTTATATTGGTGCGACAGAGTGGGTCTTGTGTTAGATTCTAAGGACGGTGGCTTGTGTCGAATGTATACTGGCAGCTGCTGTCTGTAGAAATTTTATATTAATTCATCAGGTATTTCTGCTATTTAGGCAATTGTGAGAAGCTGCCACCACAGTGGTCTCATGAAGCACCTCTGTTAAAATTAAAAGCACAGAGCAAAGTAAGGGGTGGTACTCGCGCAGAATGAAGAGGTGAAATCTGCCTAAATCATATGGTCATCACAGTGAAGCCCTGGAATTGCTTCTGAAAAACCTGTCCCTGCCAGACCCAAGGCTATGAGAGTGAGCCCATACATGTGCACAGAAACAGCAAAGTGAAAAGAGGTTTCAGAAGTCTGATGAACACCTCACCAGGGCAGGGCGTGGAAGAGCAGCGCACCTGATTTAACCCATATAAAAAGATAGTATGGTGAAATGTGCTTCAGGAAGAGCAAATCTGATCATTGGGTCGAGCATGGAGCCGGAAACATTGCCACTGGCATGGCCGATTCAAAAGATAATCCCAGTGGATGATATGATGAGGGTGTATTTACTATCCTGCTTGTATCCATACGCAAAATTGGGAAGTGTTTCTTTTTGGTATCAGAACTTACCAGTACTAAATAAAACGGGAGTTGCAGTCTGATGCCCGCTACACATTAGTTAAACATTCAGTAAGAAGCCATAATGAAAGTCCATTGCTAACAAGTTAATGGGAACAGCAGTGTTTGTATGCTTGGCCCTAGATGCCTCATCCCTCCTTAAAGTTGTATGATTGGAGTAGCCACATTGCTATTTTAAATGTCCATATTGCACAGTAAAGCTTTTTGGAACCTGCTGAGTATAATGCAGGAACTGGAGCGGCTTATAGAAATATTGGGCCTCGGAGTAAATTGGGACAAGCCTGTTTATTTCTGCTATCTGAGATAGTGGAACCAGTCTTGTGGGGCAATGTTGCAAAGATTTTGACACAGTACGATGCTGCTGCCAGTCATACCTCAAGAAATTTAAAACGCACACCCTATATGCACCTGATTTGGCTTTATGGTGTTTTCCGAGGTTTAGGGAGATGGCCCGAGCCCTCAATAGGAAACCCTGGACAGAGGCTGGCATTACAACAGTGAGTGACTTGTAGCTTGGGGTAAAGCTATTCTCACTTGATTACTTTGTGGTATGGTATATCTGTGGGACAGTTTTAAACTTAAAATGTCCTAGTGAGAGCTGCTCGACTGACTTTGGGTGAGGAGGACATCGAACTGCCCATGGCTGAAGTATTAATCCAAGCTATTGACAGGCAAGTGTGTCCGCCACGTGTTCATGATGCTATACTTGGAGATAGTCCATGCCTCCTACTCGGACATTCTAGGGGTGCAGGCAAGGAGTTTGTGGATCGAAATGGGGAACATCGATTACACAAAAAGGTGTCTAGAAATCCTAGATTTAAGTTTACCCAACTTCACTACATGCACCAAGCGTGTTTGTCCCCCCGGCTAAAATAGTGGAGATATATCTTGGTGCCACTGATGTCTTCCCTAGTTGTGGTTCCCAGCAAGGTGATTTCTTTCATATGGTGTGGGAGTGAGCAGTGATCCGAACTTCCTGGGAGAGTGTTGCTGAACTGATCTGAGAGGTAACCAGCTGGAGGCTGTGCCTTGAGCCCTAAGTCTGCCTATTAGGATGTCAACATAGGACTAAACGGTCGAAACAAATATGCTGATTTACTGACTTGCATTTGATGCTAGCAAATCAAAACATTGCAGTAGGATGGAAGGCCAGGGGAGCACCAAATCTCATGAAATGGTTGAAAGGCATGGAAAAGTGGAGCAAAGCTGAGTTTTCAGCTGTAACAGCACAACACAGTAGTATGGGAGGGTCAGGCTCCACAACGGATTGAGATTGGGCACTGATTGCCTTGACTGCCAAATCAGACATGAGACCCCAGTGATATCTCATCCGAACATATCGAGAGGGTGGCTTTTAGGCAGATTGAGGAACATGGAGATAAAGGAAAACCTATGTGCTGAGTGAAGGTGAGCTAGTCGAGATGTGGTTGATTATTCTGCCAGTGGCAGGGTGGCAAAGCCCTCTCCTGGTGTCTTAACTACTACGGTTTTGTTGACTATTCTCTGTGTGTTTCTACGTTGCCCTACAATGTAAAGCGATTAAGACAATTGAGGGGGCAGGATGTTATGATGTTAAAGTTCTAATGTTGCAGCCACTCTGAATCCTGACCCACTACATCCCATACCTGGTACAATCCCTAAGGATGAGAACTGTGGTTAATATTGGCAAATGTAAGAAAAAGCATCTTGAGGGGTGGGGGGATGAGGTTTTTTTGATCATGCTGTTGGCACTAGAATATCAGAATAATGGTGGTCATTGCAAAATTACTGGATGTTCATTGCAGGTTTACTGGGCATGCAAGTTATATTGCTAAAAAGCTGAATAAACAGAGGTAAATATGGTCAGGCGGAAAAATATCTACTTTTTGACTTTTTGCCAGACATGATTTAAGGACAAATCCAAGAAGGATGTGCAAGCACCCATTATTGGTAATGAATTGAAGACAGAGATATTCATGGCCATCTCTCTGTTAAAATATTCCTTTGGACTCAGCACAGTTTTTTTGTGTGGTCTAATGAAACCAAGTTCCAGTGGTCTTGGTGTGCAAAAATAAGTAGATAAAGTAACAGCACTGGTAAATGGTCATTAATAAAACAGAAAAGTGTTGCACCTTTTTGTACCTCAAATGATTCCACTATATAATGGACATGAATGTCTTTTTTTTTTTTTTTTTTAAATTTGCGCCTTTGCTTGATTTGTTACCTGAAATTAGCTTGGATGCATAAAAGCACGCCTTGACTAAAACCAGTACTCTCACACAGTGCACTTTGTGGCATTTTACCCCATTAAAGCCATGCTTGTGAGATGAGCTGAAGATTGATCTACTAGTAAGCGTTTGCCATAAACTCCTCGTAAGTATCAGTTCGATAAAATGTGCATTTTTCTTGTTTGTGTTAAAATACCTTTCCATTGTTTCTTTATATTGATACGCTGTATTTATTCATATATTATTTGTTATAAAGTAGACCCAATCCTGAAATATGTGCTTTTGACTGTGATCTTCTAAACTTGCTTTCTGTTGGTTCTTGACCAGTGGTGGTGGTTTTGTATTTTTTCAAAGTATGTCTGTCACAAGATGCCCTTTGGGGCAGTGGTCCATTGAGCAGGCTATGATTTTTGGGATTGCTTTTTGATTATTGTACTGCTACTTCCTGTGCAGTGTTTGTGTCATGCATAAATGCAGGTTTTTATTGCTGCTCCTTGCCCTGACCCGTGGCAAAAGGAGTAAAAGATTGAACACTTACTTATACGACCTCAGTATATATTTGGGAAGTGACAGTGTAAATGCAGTGTGGCCAATGTATCAAATTCTTGGCGTTGTTCATGTATGGCAGAGACTGTTTCTGTGCCGTTGCTGTGAACATAGACCTGCACTTATGTATGAAGTATGGCAAAAGAGAGGGAGTTGGCTGCGTATATGGTTGTGCCTACAATCCTCAGGGTGATTTGTTCCACGTTCAATTGTGTATGACCCTGAATGGATTTTTTTCCCATCTCCCCCTGATGCAGGGCAATTACCCTGCCTCTTTGTTGTTATATCATGTTGCCAAGTGTAAAGTATTCACTGCCTTCCTGAATTCTTGGTGTTTTTGGGTGTTGTCTATATTTGCCAGGAACAAAAGCCGCAATTTGTCAGCTTGTATGGACAAGAAGGCGCCGCTCTAAATTGGAACATTCTCTTTTGTGATTGTTTGCAGCTTTATTTGGAAGAATCATGGGCTCTGCAGTAGATACCCTATGGGTGATGCAGGGAGTTCTGAAGGCTGAGCTTCTAGCAATGAGAAGCCTGTAAAGAGCTTGGAAGGCAGGTGACATCTAGTTACATCGGTAAAGGTGTAGTCGTTTTCTTGCTGGCAGGTTCTAAATTTTTGCAGTTTGAGGACAAAGACTTGGCCCCCAGGTAGTGTGGGTGTGAGTAGCAAGGATGAGGAATATCATGACCCAGGACTTCTGGGGAAACCAAGCTGCGGGAAGATACATTGTAGAGTTTGCATGATGTAAATGTCCTTTCTTGTGACGTTGTATGCTTTGGAGACCATAACTCACATATATATATATTTTTTAACTTTTTTTGATTTCACAATGGAGTGGTGAGTTTCTAGGGCTAGATGTTTACATATTTTAGCTCTTCCAGTCTGCATACGATTACATATTTTTGGTGCGAGTGAGGTGAATCCTGAGCATTCCGTGGTTAACGATTCAGTCAGTGGACTAGTTCTGAAATGTCCCTCAGGCGTTCTATCCTAGATGATCTGGAGTAACGAGTTGAGCCGTCTTTCCAGTGCATCAGCGTTGGTGCTTAAAGGTATTGATGTGAATGGGGCAGCAAAATGATGCTGGAGATATGAGATATAAGAGGAGTTCCAGTCAAGGATGCTTCCTTTTGTGCTAAGTTTTTCTTGTCTCACCATGAGGGAATGAGGGTGTCCTCGGTGATCTTCAGGTAGAAATCTGAGGAAATTTAGTACTTCTGGGGCAAAAGAGAGTTTGTTGGTATTGAGAGTAGGTCATCTTCCAAGATGTCACATGTGAACACTGTTCTTTTGATCTGTTTTCCTAATACTGAGCTATTTGAGATGGGCTGCTAGCTGGCTGGATTTGTTAATTCTAGATTTTATAGCAAGACCGCAAGCTAGCATTGTGCATTAACTTTTATTTACTACTTCTGAGCAGCAAATGCTTCAAAGTTCCAAGTAATAGAACACTAAATGAACTCCTATTGAAAATAAAACTCTGCAGTCTCTCATATTCTCCCTAGGCTCCATCTTTTTCCTCTTTTGTTTGCTGCTTCTGAGCAGATAAGTACTTTACTTTTTATATTATTATTACGTTTAGATTAAGACCATGATTTGTTGTATGAATGTACGTTATTGGAAAGGATGGGTAACCCAATTTGCGGATTCAAGTGTGTTCATCATGATTTAAAATAAAAAAAATAGCAATGTAATCTGTTTGTAGGAAAAAAATGTAATATAACATTTTAGTGTAAAAAACAAAACTAGAATAAATGGCATAGCTGCTATTTTATAGGGAAGATAGAACAAGGTAAGTTACCTCGCAATCAAGGGTTTCCATGTGTGTCGGTTATTGTGAGGTGCATCTGGCAGCGTTTAATTTATTGTGCTGGGCACAGGTTGAAGGAAGTAAGATGTAATAGTGGGCGGCCATGTTGTGGAATTTGCGTGACGACATAGCATCACATGATCATTTTGAAATCTGGTTGGCCTTGTTTCGAACAAAGGCATTCGAAAGCTGAGCTGACACAATCATTTGTTGATAAGGAACATGTTTCTGCCGTTGCTCGGCTGATCAAAATCAGCTGTTTCTGTCAGAGATTGAGGTGCAGTGTAGAAGTTTACAGTTTATGCTTTTGTGTAATAGATTGGGGTATTAACTTGATCTGAACTTTTTTGAATTAATTTCTATTATTAGAAATTGGCAAACTTTGAGATAGTGAGCAATTTAGATTGAAGAACACAGTGAATCTGAAAGAAGGGCATTTTACTAAAGGAGAAAATCAATATGACATAACTGGATAACATGGCACAAAATTTCCAGGAGGATATAAAAAAAACTGCTGATAAGTAAAGATGTTAAACTGTTCATACAACAGTTAATTCTATGTTGAGGGAAAATAAAGGGCCAGCAGGCCTGTGGCTTGGCAGCCGGGACTGCTTGCATTGCTGCCACGAAAGAGGGATTGGAAAGCCCCTTGTGAGGCTTCTGGGGCCGTCTCCGGGTGCTAACAGGTGCAGACCAAACAGAAGCGTGCCCACCAAATGGGTGACAAGAAATCTTAGCTGCGGAGGCACGGGCCACCCAAGAGAGCAGGTCCAGTGGAGGCAGCCAGCAAGCCTGCTTGTGTTGGGGCCATGGCCTATACAGAAGACACAGAAAGCCATCCTCCGAGGGATGCTAGAACATATCTGCGGTCTGCAGAAGGGACAGTCTCGGCGCCCTGGGCTCAAAAGAATGAGCCATCTTCCCACCCTGCCCCGGTAAGTCGGCTAGCAAGTTAGGAAGGCTGGAACAGCGGGGTCCGCAGTTGTACGTGAAGGATCCTGGAAGACAGTAACACACCAAGGCTGCCCAACTGGAGTGGTTGGAGGGTTGAGTGCCTGAGGTGTCTTGGTGGCGTACTGTGCCCGAGTCGGGGTACAGTATGTGTCAAGGACAAGGGTAATCCTACTCGCAAGGAACCAGGGTTTCAACTGTGTAACGGGGAACAACGGTTCCTGTGGTCTATGTATACAATATTTGATCATTAAAAAGCTCAATGGCATATATTCATGGGAATGGATTGTCAGAGAAAGAATCCAAATCATACACACCATAGGTTTCCAAAAGTTCTTTTACTAAGCCTTTACTCTTTGCGTCATAAAGTCAAACAGACGGTATGCTCAGTGTCCCAAGTGAACTAGAACCTAAAAAAGCAGTGACAATTTGAGACCTATAGGAATGCGGAACACCTGGAATGAGAACAATTGACTGTTGGTGTGAAGGGTGCACACCAATAAAAATGTGTCGAGAAAAAGGTACTTGTAGAGGGGCCCAGCCGGGCACCCAAAGTGAAGGAGAACAGAGGACTGACAGTCCTATCATGTATGGGTACAGCGTCTCATTCATTGGTTGGTACACAATAGTAGGGTCAGATATCCATCCAGTAGGGAGATGTCAAAACATGTGTATACTTCTAACTGGCTGATCGAGGTAGCTTGATTCCAAGATACCAATCTTTTGATCCATAAATCATCCTAAGGTTATCGATTAGTGAAGATGCGTCCGGTATCCTGAATACACGAAAAGCGACTTCAAAAGTCAGCCGGTCAATGCAGGGAGAGGGCGAGACGATGCCCCCTTCTCCTCTAAAGTAGTCTGTGCTGAATGTCAATTACAAGGCCATTTTTATTGGTGTGCACCCATCACACTGACAGTCAATTGTTCTCATTCCAGGTGTTCTGCATTGTTTGGTCCTGATGAGACCCCTTAATGCCCTTGGGGTCGACACGTATGTCAAACGAACCACTTTCACAGCCTCTATTATTGTGTTAGAAGGCTGTTAATATATTGATTATACTAAACTGTGGTCGTCTTGTACAAGCTGAACCCTTCTATATGACACAAATTGTCACCCCTTTTTAGGTCAAGCCTAGAGCAGCGCGCATGCGGAGCTCTAGGAGAGGGCCTCTTGGAATCACTCCAGACATTCAGAAAGCTTTCAGAAAGCTCGTGCGTCTGGTTGTCAAATTCTATTGGCCTTTGCGTGTGGCTTTCAAAAAATGAAAGTACGCAATTGGCCAAAGGCGGGTGCATGTCCCACCTCTTCTTAAAATGTTCACTCCCATGGCGTTTTGGTGTCTGGAGCGAACAGCGGCGCGCAGGGTGCCATCTGTTGTGGATCATGTTACTTTCCCTGGGACATGTCGCTTTCACTTTCGCGGCTGCGCTTGTTATCTACATCTTCCCCGTTCTCTCCCTCTGCCCACACACTTTAGGAATCTGCTGCCTGCCTATACTTGAGGGGCGGGGCACTACTGGAGTTGTGTTTATTTGTAAAGCTGAGCCATGCACTTTGCTTCCTTTCCTCCCCGTCCCTTACATCTCTCCCCTCATTGTACCTACTGATAAGCGTGTCCTCTAAGTATTAACCACACGCAGAAGACGCCGAATATTTCAGGAAAAAAGCCTTCGGTCCATGCGAGTCTTTCAGAGCTACACGTCATGTTCGGGCATGATAATATTCCCACCAGAGAATCGTAGCATACCAGTAGCATTGTTGGTGAGATAACAGAGAACACCAGAATGCATTATACAAGGTGTAATGCATAATGACGCACATGCTGGCCAATCAAGCAAAGGCCAATAGAATTTGACAACCAGGCGCACAAGCTTTCTGAATGTCTGGGGTGATTCCAAGAGGCCCTCTCCTAGAGCAGCGCATGCGCGCTGCGCTAGGCTCGACCTAAAAATACATGTGGTGCGATCTGCTGCCTGCGTATACTTGAGGGGCGGGGCACGACGGGAGTCGCGTTTGTTTGTGAAGTTGGGCCGTGCACTCTGCTTGTGTTGCTTCTTTTCCTGCCCGTCCCCAACATCTCTCCCCTCATCCCCATCTCTCTCCACCCGCTCCCGCACCAGTTTCTTCTCCCCCATCTGCTCGTTTTTTTCTCTTTTTATTGCACGCTTCTCCTTGGCAGGGGAGCAGGAGGGGGAGGGGCTGGGCTGTAAATCCACGCTCGCTGCGAGTCACTGGGTCTCCGACATCAAAGGGTACTGTGGTCAGAGGCAGGAAATGGATATTAAGGGGACAGAAGAGTTTGGAGTGACTTTCTAAAAACACAATGGCAGGCTGTGCAGTTCAGCAACCCATTGGCGAGAACAGCTCGCTGAGGCTGGTTCGTGAGAGGTAAAGGGCACGGCGCGGGGGTCCTTGAGGGCCCGATTTAACCTATTATTTTAAAGGGTGCTGACCACAGCAAGCAGCACTGCTGGGATGAAAGCGCAGTTTATTATCAGTGCTGCTCACGATGCTGTGCACTGGGTCTAAAGTACCGGTATCCACATATTATCACACGTTTCTTCACGGTTATGTGCGACACTTTTCAGATATTCTACACGTAGTCTGTTTATTAATGTCACATGCCTGAAGTGTGTTAACAAATACAAATATTACTTTATTGCTACAGCCCAGTGCGTTTTCGTTCTCAAAGGCCGATAACAAACGTATTTCTGAAGGCCAATAATGCCCATCCATCATGTTCTGTAGGTCACCAATAGGAGTAAAAATCACCGAGTGTGATTAAGAAAAAGGGAGCCGCGAAACTCACGACCACGCACCCCACGTAAACATGAAGAGTTTCAACCCCCCCCACATGTGACCCGTGGAACGGGGCACGTGACACAAGCTCCGGGCCAGCATCATAGAAGCAATCATCTGCACGGAAACGTCCGACAAAGTTGCACAGCGTCACACACACAGGGGCTGTATGTACACTCTTCTAGCCGCTGAGAATGTCGGTTCTTTCGGTCTTGTTAGCTAATAACTGCACACGTGGAGCGCAGTTTTTTTTTTATCAGTGCTGCTCACTGGCCTACAAACTATTATCAAAGACATCAGCTGCATGTAAAGGGCATAGTATGACTGGAGTCGTCGTGACTGAGCTGGCCTGTACTGTTGATGCTCGCTCTGTCACTCACACTAGTGCCAAATCTAAACACTTATAAGGTCCCAAAGGCGAGACCTATTGGCTATGCCAGTAGTTCCCAAACTGTGTGCCGCGGCACCCTGGTGCGCCGCAAAAACCATCCAGGGGCGCCACGGTCACAGTTGCTGAGCAGAGTGCATCATGAATTACACCGGGCTCTGGAGTGCAGGCCCAGTGCGTTGTCTGCTGACCACTAGGTGGTGCACTTGCTGCCTTTTGACGTCGCACCGGAGAGCAGGAGACATTAAAGCAGGCAATCTTCTCTTCTGCTAAAGCCTGCAAGTGGTTTGAAAAAATATATAACCCACTCTGACACATACCACACCAGGCCGCACCAGAATAAAAACACCCATAGCCCCGGAAGAAATTGCCAGCCGCACATGGATCGGATAGCAGGCTAACTACAGCATTTTCTTGCTGAGTTAGCCGTAAAGGCAATGTTCTCACTGGCTGTAATTGCAGATTCCACCGCAAGCACTAGAATGGCAAATGGTCAAATCACCATAATGACGAAAACAAAACATACTGGTCAGTGTCTTCAAAAGACACGCAAGTTGTAAACACCCATGGGCTTGCAGAGGGCCCATTGTCATTCATGTTTACATGCAAAGTGTACGGTTCTTGCACTATTTCGGATGACTTCAGGATCTGGAAGATGTATCCTTTTATTTCTGTGACAGCATCGATCTGTGCAGCGCCTGGACCTCTGGAGTGACGCAGAGCCAGCGTTACAAGTGACCGTGGAGCTTTCAACAACAGCAACCAAAAGGGGCAGAGAGGAAGAGGAACTCCTGACATTTAAAGAGCTGTGGTTCATTTAAATTCATAGGACGGCAAGTGCGAGCAGTTGTTACAGATATTTAGCTTAACAAAAGTGAGCAGATGTTTTGATTCCCGGAGTAGAGTACAACGAAGTGGGTATTTCGAGAGTTCATTTTAAAGCCTGCAGTGACCCCTGCAAGAGAAATTGGTGATGTTTATTTGATGCAGAACAGGGTAAAGGGATAGTCTTTGAAGTGTAAACATACATATTTTTAAATATTTTTTCCAGCTTACCTTTCCGTGTCAATTCTTGCTTGCAGGAAACTGGTTTGGAGGAGAAATATTTTGCAGGAACTGCGAATCTAAGAGAAGTGGGCAGTTATCACAGCATGGAGTTTCTCCTTTCTGAAGGGGTCATCCAGTGAGGTCCAGGATCAGCCAGGAGATATAGCTGACATGGTATCTCAAAGCTGGCTCTCTTGTTTTTAAAAGAAAAAACCCCGACATTTCTCCGGAAAGAGCAACTCACCCCTGGACACGAGCCTGGAATGAAACTTTACCCATGTGAATAAGCGGCACACCCATTTGCAGTACACTGTTTTCACACGCGATAAGTACATGACTATAATTCATTTTATAAATCCAGATCTCTCATTACAAATAAAACAAAGAACAGAGATGACAAGCTTTTAGTTGTTAGCCTACATGCCAGATTTCTTTTGATACATGAACCAATCAGTTGTTTCCCAATGTATGTTCCTCCCGTATTACTGGTACGGATGGCATTTTTGCCCTAATTACACCCGATTTTTCTTTTACATTGGTTGAAAATATATCTATGAAGATGCGTACAAAGTTATATTTTGATAGTCTACTTATTGATCAAGTGTCCTCCTTACTCGAGTGGTTCACAAGATGTATACAAAATAAGATCACATTATATACTGTGTTCCACGTGTCTGGTCAGTATTGACAGTGCATTGCGCCCTGTGCAGTTTTTTCTGATTGTTTTATTAGGGAGTTTTTGTCTGTTTGAAGATAAATACAAACATACAATTTTTTACAAATGGGTTCTATGTTGTATAACGTTTAGGCTAAGAATGTTTCAGAGTGAGTCTGATGTTAAGCTTTAAATTATAGAAACATTATTTTCCTTGGCACTTTTTTAGAACAAAAAGAAAATGTTTTGAATGAATGATTCCTGAGGAATCCACTTCATATGCTTCTTTGTTCTACCTAGAGTCCTTAGGTTTGAGGTCAAGTCACGGATTGCATTACCTTCTTTCTACCAGCTCTGAAGCAGTCAGTTTAATTCTGCTGTTGAGCCAACCTTCTCAAGTCCATCAAGCATACCCAGAATTAGTTTACCCTCATCAGCAAGTATAAATACTACAGCCCTGTTCTCTATTTGTAAAACAAAATGGCTTCAGATTATTAACACTTCCATGGAGGCTCCATGGTCAATCCATTCCCTGACCAAACTGTCTTTTTAAGGACAACTTAGAGGCCACAGCATTTGTCTTCCAGTCCAAGGATTAAACAGCCTTAAGATAAGGCCAGCTTAAGTACACACTTCAGTCATACCACTCCTTCAGTATTCTTTGCAGACCCCAAGGTTGCCCATTACATTTGGATAAACTAGTTCATCTTCCTCCTGAGGCCCAATACACAGTGCAACACACAATGAGAACCTTGGATTTCCCTTTCAACCCTCCTTCACCAAAGTGAGAGAATCACAGTTTACCAGGGAAATGCATTCTTTAGCGACATGATTTTTAATGTAGATGTTGGTGAGGTACAGGGTTATCACTTAAAGACTATTGTTCCTAAGAATTGAAGAAGATGAGTCAAAGTACTGTAGGGGCGACTAAAGCAAAAGTGAAAATGAGAGTTTACAGTTCAGTGAGTACATAAATGCTAAATAGTAGAGCCTTTTGAGGAACTGTAAGAGGGAGAGGGTTGATATGAGTGGGAATAAAAAGGGACAAAAAAGGCATAGGAAGACTAGGGAAAGTGGAACCAGTGGACATGTTCATCTGAAATGGTGGAGGAACATGCACAGCAGTGGTTCCTAAACTGTGCGCTGCGGCACCCCAGTGTCCCTGGCTGGGATTAAAATGGAAGGACTACAGAGACCAGGCTTGCATCCCTCCGCCCAAAAAAAAGTAATGTAATGGGGAGCCGCGCCTGGAGGCCAATTGGTCAAGGGAGCCGCGGGTCAAAAAAGTTTGGGAACCACTGGGCTATGCCAATGCTTGTTTAGTTTCTAGTTCACTTGGGACACTGAGCACACTGTCTGTTTGACTTTATGACGCAAAGAGTAAAGGCTTAGTAAAAGAACTTTTGGAAACCCATGGTGTGTATGATTTTGGTTCTTTCTCTGACAATCCATTCCCATGAATATATGCCATTGAGCTTTTTAATTATCAAATATTGTATACATGGTCCATAGGAACCGTCGTTCCCTGTTACACAAGTCGGGGGACAAAGCATCTATCTCTGGTTTCAGTCCCCTTCCCCGTCGGTCCTGGTCCTTGAGGAAGAGCCTGTCAAAGGACCTGGACCGAAGACTGGGCTCGCACAAAAGCGGGCACACCTGGAACACACCAGAGACCTCACCATGGTGAAAGACGAGGCGGAGGCCTCCTCCAGCCAAGGGAAAATAGACAGATTCACCAAACCTACCCAGTCTCAACCGGGCCTGGAGGGGAGCTGGAGTTGGGGGGCCGAACTTGCCAGAACGACTCCATTATCCCATGCCACAATAATACAAGTGGTTAAGGGCTCCCACAACCATCTGAATGAGAAGACAGGCAGGGGAGGAATGGAATTGTCGTTTCTCACGATCTGAGAAAATGTTCATATCTACAACAGAAGCCAAAAAATGGATCACAACTCCGAAGGATGAGCTGAGCCCAGCGATCAAAGAACTTAAAAGATTGCAGGCGCTGACTGACCTGCTTGAGCGGCGACCTGAAGATGCAGAGGGACAATCCTGCAGGAACAATCTTAGACTAGTGGGACTGCCAGAAGGTACACAGGGCAAGCGGCCTTCCGTGGTATTTGTTCAGGTCCTGGATTGTAACAATGGACCTATTGTCCTGTTTCATCCTCGAGAGAGTCCAACCGGCGCTGGCTCCTAAGCCCCTGTCGGGGGCTCCCACACTCTCTATCATCACTGGAGTGCTGATCAATTTATGAGTTTTATTGCAGATAGGGATGCAATGCTCGGGCAGGCATGGCAACACACTAATCTACGTTGCGCCACGATGAAAGTTATATTACTGGACTACGCCAACAAAGTGTAACTCCACCGTAAATAGATCCTTGGGGTAAAACAAAAACAACGCAACCTCAAATTGCAATACATGCTACTATACCCAGCAAGACTGAAAGTCCTTGTCCAAGGCAAGACCACCTTTGACAACCCAGAATATGCGTGGTACTGGCCCGTAGAACTGAAATCATTCCCTAAAAACTCAGATGACGAGCCATGTGGGGTTGGCACGTAAGAGCGCCTCCCATCGTCCTGCAAACAACTCAGGGAGACGCAACAGAAAATGTCACGGCTCAAGGATGCTTGCAGCGCTCAGTCTCGGCCTCCACATTGTCGGGCTCCCGCAATAACACTGACACTCAAGCTCTCTAGCCGACTGGCCCCAAATCCTAGGAACATCTTGGCAGCTTTAGTTGGTAGGCGGGGCCACAGTCGCCACGATAGTGCAACACAGTGTTACTTGTATAATGGCAGGATGGGCTAATTGATACAGCACGGAGCAAGCGGACACACCTAACTTCTTCCCTCCCCTCTGAGATAGACTCTCACAGACTTTTTTTTTTAAACCAAATTTTATTGTCATTTTAACATACGTCAATTGGCAATTCCCTATCATAAATTTAAACACCAACAGTGCAATTGTCATTGTAGTCCACAGGTATAGGCATATTATGGTCCGATACAGAGCATATCAAATCTAGTACCTCCACCCCCCCAATCTAACAACCCATTCACCCAGACAAATTGCAGTCTCCTCTTCTCGCTCCCAAAGCAAGTCAGTAGATCAGGACTTGGGCAATCATCCACCCCCCCCCCCCCTTAATGTATTTCGTGTCAGTCACCCCCCTCCGGGTGTTCACCAGGACTGTGCAAACAGTGGGGGGCGATAAGTAGGACCGAACCTCGGCCATCAAGCCCCTACCTAAGGGCTTCGTCCCAGTGACTCTCACTAACTTGATTTTCTCTTTTATTAATTTGTTCTTCTAATTAGTTTGCAAAGTTTAATTGTACATGTGGAACACAGATGCTTCACTTTTAGAAGTGTAGAGTGGGGGAGGAGTTGGGTGTTGTTCTGTTTGGGTCTGACAGGGTACAACCATTGCACATGCGCCCGGAAAGGGTACATTTCCTTACAATACCCGCCATGACTAGCAACCCCAAGGCCCGACAAATAAATTCCTTATGCGGAATGTCAGTGGATTGAACAACCGGGTTAAGAGGGGCTGGTAGTGCGCTGGACCAAAGCCCTGCAAACCGCAGTGCTCCTTCTCCGGAAACCCCTCTCCTTGGCAAATCCTGCTCTTTCCTTGGATGCATTGGCTTTAACAGGGTCTACCATGTGGGCTTCACCAGAGGAGTCACAATCCTGTTACATAAAACATTCCCACTAGTGATCGCTCACACAATAGCAGATCCCTATGGGCGGTTTGCCTAGATCACAGGCACAATTTAAGGCAGATCCTGTTTGAACATTAGCATGTATGTGCGCCACCAGCAGTAAGAGACCAAACTCTGGAAGAGTCATAGCTGCAGCCCCGATTGGGCGTACCATAATGGGAGGTGGGAGGGTGGACTGTATTTCATTAATGTACTGCAGGCATTTTTAGACACCAAGGACGTGGTTACCACTCGGAGTACTGCAACAATCAGTACCTGGGCAGATTCTGTGGGACTATACATACCTCTTCTACCCTCACAAGTCCTACTCCAGGCTAGACTACATATTCGTTCCTACGGCAGAATTTACGGGGGTGGGAGGGGAAACCATCCATCCACGAGTAGTGTCTGAGCACTTCACATTGAGGTGGTACTTTGAGGGGTAGGGTACAGCCTGAATAGGCAATGGCGACTTCATCATGGGTGGCACACAGATGCAGGCTTTTGTACACCTCTTGGAGAAGGGAACACAGACTACACCAGACTCAACACCTCCCAGGACATATCCCACGCCACATTGTGGGAAGCCCTGAAAGAGGTGGTGAGGGGAAAATGTCATTTGGAGTGGGAAAGGGAGGGAAAATGGGAGAGAAATTCGCCTCCCTAGAGCAGCAACCGAACACCATAGCGGGCCAACAAACCTCCATCCCAACCGACGAGGGACGGTGATAACTAGAGGCTGTCCGACTCGCCCTGAAACAAAAACTAACCAACAACTTGCGGGCAGCACTAGCTGTGATGAAACATCGCATATACTAATTTGGGGAAGATCATCTAATTGCTAGCCAGTAAGGAAGCTGGCTCCAGACTGGTGCCATTGTTAAAAGCAACCGATGGCGAGACGATATGACTTCCAGGTGGTAGCTGATGCCTTTCTAGACTACTACAAATCACTCTACCGATTGCTCCCACGTACTGCCCTAGAATCCATCTCCCAATCGTACGTGATTTGATTATGCCCAGATTCCCCCCAAGACCAGAGCTGATCTAAACCAGCCACTCACTGTAGAGAAACTAACCGTTGTAGTGCAGAGCATGCACACCAGAAAGGCTCCAGGCCCCCAACAGCTACCCTTTAGAATTCTATCTGATATTAGTCTATTCTATGGCCCGCAGAAGTTGGTTATGTTAAATGAAACCCGTCAAACCAAATCTCTTCCCAAGACCTCTATAGAGCCACTGTCGTAGTGCTTCCCAAGCTGAACAAATCCCAGACTGACTGTACCTCTTACAGGCCAGTCTCTCTCATCAGTTTTGAGGTTAAAATATTGGCAAAGGTATTAGCCACACGGCTAACAACGGTAGTATGCTCCTTGAGCCCCCAAGGGCCAAAATGGCTCCATGCAGGCCAGAGTAACAAGGCACCGCATCGAAAGACTCCACAATGTACTTGTGCGAACACATGACATTTCTGAACCGACCCAAATTCCTCAACTAGACTTCAAAAGAATTTGATTCCGTCAAATGGCCCTTCCTCCATTCAGTCCTACAGTGCATGAACTTCAGAGCATATTTTTATAAATGCATTCAACTACTCTACAGCAGCCTGAGTGTGAGGGTCAATGAGGTGATGTGCTTATCTGGGCACTGAGATGGGCAGACCGATTAGAGGACTGCCTCTCTATATGCAGGCGAGACCATCCTGTTCATACAAAGGCCCATGGTCTCAATTCCTATACTTACCACACATGTTAAAGGTGTATGGAGATGCGTCGGGCCTCCGGATGAACTAGGGTAAATTGCACCATATCCTGCTGGTGGAGCAGCCCCCCCGGAACCCTACAGAAACCCCAACATCCCATACGTGAAAGGTCCCTTCACATAGATCACGAGAGGGGAAATTGGGGTGAAGGGCATCTTACAGTTATATAAGACTGATCGTCCACACATCTGACCCCGTGGCAGCCTTGTGAGAACGTTTGGTTACTGACGTTTGGTTAGAATTTGATGAGGAAGACTGGGTAGACACCAAGATGGCGACCAAGCAGATGGTGATTCCCCATGATTAGAGTTGATCTAATTTGAATACCTGCATCGAGTGTAGACGGTGTCCAGGGACAACACGTCCTGGTGGGTATCGGGAGCGTACTGGCTAACCGAGGCCAGGTCAGATACTGAAGAGGTCCTTTCAGGAGTGACTAAGGGGAATGGACTGTTGTGCAATAGCCGAGGAGGCAGTTTATAGATCGAGGCTGTCCAAACGGGTATACCAAGAGATGGAATGGAATCGCACCTTATGATTAGAATCTGCTCTGCTACTTATTTGTCAGCTGGAGGCGGAGCGATGGAAAATATGGTTGAAGGGATACGAGCTTGCTGTGCTCCTCTGAGACACTGCAGATCTAGGCGCACCTTACATGTAATTCTGTTAAAAGTGTACCAGTCATGGTTGTTACTGTAAAAACAAAAAATTGCCCAAAAAGATCTCCGTTGATTATAGTGAAGGATTTGTTGGGATCATTAGATATCATTGTTGATAAGGAAAAATCAGTTTAATTTAGGTTTCGTGACGCAATGAAGGTGGTATTACAGTTTCCTGAGAAGAAGCCAAAAAAGATAAAGCACAAAGTAAAACATTTTGTTAAGGAAGCAGGAGGTAACTTTAAGAGAATCTGTGTGTGTGATTAGCCTTTTATTCTCATCAATTTAGGCAATCTTTCTCTGTCCCTTACATTTCAGGGATTTATAGCTTTTGAAGAGTTTGGGTCTTTTAAAGGATCTCGGATACAGGGACTGGGTAGAAATGTCAAAGGTGGCAATGGAAGCATTCATTTGGAGGCATGGCAAAGGGAGCAATTTTTTGTTTGATCCCAGTTTGTTTTGGAATCTGATGCAACCAACCTAGATACGGGAGCAATTATGTTGGATCAGGAGACAGCAGGGGGAGATAGGAGGTAGAGGAAAAAAAGGATCATATAAATTTGTAAAAGAGAGCAGGTCTCTCTTCATTTCACATCTCACATTCAAGGAGGATCAGTTTTGTTAAGGACGGAAAATTTTACAGCTGTGACTTGCATAACCAAATTTGGGGGAAGCAGAAAAGGGAAACTGACAGATTTAGCAAAGGAAATCTGGGAGCTTTGTTTGGAATACTACATAAGATTACAGCTCAATATTTGCCAGTAGAAGACCATGTAGCAGCAGACTGTAGTTTAAGGAATATGGTGGATAATCAGCAATTGAAAATTGATGAAAGATATTTCAGAGAATTCAGAAATGTTTAGGTTCTCTGAGAGTGTATCTCTTTGCTTTCTGACTGATATATCAACAGGAGAATTACATAAGTTGGAGGCCAGATCCAGGGGCAATAGCAGTGTATGCATTGTTAGGACTGGTAGGAAATTAAGGGTATGCGTTCCTCCTTTCGTTAGGATTCAGAGAATTTTACTTTGTGAGGAGACAAATGTTAGTTTTGTTGACCCCATTTTGGACGAGTCAGGCTTGGTTTCTCCTGAGAATGAAAATGATAGTAGAAATTCCATATCTAAATTCAGTTTTGCAAAGGTTTGCTGATCTGAGTAGAAAGGGAAGAACATCCCTTCGTAGATTCAGATGGGCTCATCCTTCTAGTTTGGAAGGTTTCAGGAATTCCAGAAGATTTGCAGAACTTTAGGAAGAGGCTTTGGGTCTCTTCAGTGAATCATGGGCACCAGGGACAAGGAAACGGTTCAGGTGCGCTTGGAATGTCTGGTTACATTGGTGCATGGCAGGTGATTTGTATCCTGTGAAGGCTGGTGAGGTGATGTTAGCTAATTCTTTTAGTAGGATTGTATGGAAATGGTTTGAGTTACGGAGCTGTCGATTGCTATAGATCTGCTATTTCAGCAGGGCATTTCCTGATAGGTTTGTCATTAGGTAGAAGTCCCTTGATAGCCTTGACAGCCAAGGTCCAGGTATGAGAGTCTTTAAAAGGTTGATCTGATTTTCATGTTGTTTGAACATGGCCCATAAATGTATTTTTGGGTGCACAGAAGCTATCTTGGAAGTCAGCAACTTTGTTAAGCTTAATTTCATTTAGGAGAGTTTCAGATGTGAAAGCTTTAGAAATGAGCGGTAGATTTTACCAACCAAATCGGGTATTCGTTGAGATTTGGAAAAGAACAAAAGTTAAGTGTGGTAAGGCGTATTAAAGAATATAAAGTCTGTCTCTTTGGCTACTATTTCAGGATGGGGGTAAGGCAGTCATGAAAGAGGCATGAGTGAATCCTCAGCTTAAAGCACACACAGTAAGAGGTGTAGTGGCTACTAAAAGTTTTAGATTTGGGGAAGATTTGAGGTGATTATGAAGGCAGCAAATTGGCCTAGTGCAGAGAGATTCTTAAAGTTTTATTTCAAACCAATTGGGCATGTTTGAGGTTATGCATTGAAAGGCTTTGAACATGCTTAATCCTGGCCTCCTGTCTTGCCATAAAATCTTATTGTCCTAGATTTTCTGATTAGAGAATTGTGATTTTATTAACAACAAGGAGGCTAGCATTATCTACCCCCTTATTTGAGATGGGGGGGGGTTGTGCAAAGAAGATAAAGAATATGTTATGATGCTAATGTAGGCAAAATATAAAAAGTATGTTTCTTTTGTGTGTGTGTGTGTGTGTGACGGCTGATTGTAAATGGATAGCAAAGTAATTTTGTTAATTACAGAAAATCATAAGGAAATATTGGAGCTTTTGGAAAATGATTAGTTCTAATTAAGAAGATCACAACAACAAAAGAAGATGGAGGTAAAGGAACTTATGAGAGACTGCACAGTTCTATTTTAATTATGTGTTCTATTAGAACCTTGAAGTATTTGCTGCTCAGACGTAAATGAAAGATATTGCATAATGCTATTCTCCTTGCCTTTAAAAAAAAATCACGATTCTCTTATCCGCAAACCTAGGAGAATCTGCATTCTCCTTGTTGATGAGTAGCTATATGTAGAAGATATCAGGGGAAGTTATCTAATGGTATGAGGTTGTTGATCATGAACGTAAGTTACTTTAATGTTCAATACGTTCTATTAATTTATGTTTGACTGTCTTTGTCTAATTTAGTTTAACATTTGCTTCATGATTGCATATTTTTGGTAAGCGGTGAATGTAGTCGCCACAGTAACCAGCTACGCTGATTACTCACTACTTGTCTTTTTACTACTGTAGTTTGTGTAGATTTTGATAAATCCAAGTTGTCGGTCAAAGCTAACAGTTTTACAAAATATTGCAATTGTATCTTCTCTGAGCAACATTGTGGGAACATGGATTTGGGCCATGGTGGGCAAAGTAGAAAGGTTCAATATTAAACGATTTAAAAAAGAAAGTGTAATCTTTAATTGTGTCATTATCCTTTAAAAGTATAGATCCAGAGTGTCTATATGGATAAGTTTCACAGGCTTTGATCAGCTACATGTGGTTGGTATTCTGGGACTGGATGGAAAATGGATGGGGAGATTCACAAATGTATTTGTAGCTTTTAAGTTGCATTTATTCATAGTGGTTCGTGCAGCTTTGGGAGGGAGGTGTTGATTTATTTAAATGGGAGCAATTTTGCAATGCTAGATGGCAACATTTTCATCTAGGCCTATTGACACACCATACCCCCCCCCCTCCTCCTCACCCCACAAAAGATTTTTACGGACATATTTCTTCTTGAAATTTGTTTTGTTATATTACATGAATTTTGCCTGCATCAACTTGCAAATCTGCATTTTCCTTTTTAATGATGCCAGTTTCCACTTGAAATCCACCCTGTTGGCTCAGCCTTCCATCTAGTTAGTTCTTTTCCCATTACTTCATTGAGTTGGTTTTGTTATTATATGAAAGGATGTATGTATGTATATAGATATATTATACACACATCCACTCCTACTCACCTTTAATGTTTCGTGTGCAATTGAAGTGCAGATAAAGAGATGCATACTTCATCTTACTTTGACAGGTGGCAGCAACTCAGTAATTCCACTCGACGGTGAGATCACTGTTATTTCATGACCTAGATTGAGGTCACAATTCTTAGAGCAGCTCAATTTTTGCTTGTTCGGGACTTATTGCGATAAGATTAAGATTGTTAGGAAATTTAGAGTACTACTATAGTTATCCAATGCTGATCCTTCTGTACTACATAAGTCTGATTTAAATATCATTAAGTCTGCATCTCAAAATCTGTTCCATGTTACATCAGTCCAAATATACATATACACAATACACTTGGAATATATTAGCCTACTAAAGCAGTAAAGTGACTGCCAAAAGGGCAGGCCTGGCCTCAAAGCATCCTCACCTTGAACAACAACAGTGCAGCCCCCCCCCCCCACACTTGACCCCTACTATTTAACTAATGGTAGTGATCATCCAGAACTAATCAGCCGCCTCTTGCTTCTTTATGGAATTTATTGATAGCCATGTCTCCACCCACTCACTTTAGTGTCTGGTTCTTCACCCTCCAGCTATAGAAATACAGGCAATACACTTCAACTTTCTGGGGAAGGTGTGCTCACCATCCATCATGTGCCATGATAAACCGGGTGCATCTAAAATTGATCCTACGAGTTTCAGTACTCTGACTCATGCACCCATAGAGCATCACTACCACTTGTAACGCACGCATAATATACACACAATTTGTCAAACTCATGGGATGTCAGCGCAAGGCTCTGTGTTACTTGGAACAGGAGAACTGTACATGAGGGGTCAGTTCACCACACTTATTGACCTAGATAAAAAGGACTGAATATACCAAGGATTCACAAAATACGGTGCTCTGCTGCTACCACTTTATATGCTACACCTAGGTTAGGAACGGTAGTCCTCTGCCCACTGTGAGGTCACAGTTGATGTGCCCCTCCAAATCAGAATACCGCTCTTGTATTGCACATTGTCAGGGACCATCCATTCCCTCTGTGCGCTGGCTAAATTGGCAAGATGCCAGGCCCAAAATAAAGGTGGGGAGAACCAGATTCACATGTAGTTGGGTTCTTTGAGCAGGGGAGCACACCTGTATACCATGCAGAGGATATTCATGCCCCAACACCTACTTCTGGGTGGTGTTGTCTAAGCTCCCAGACACCCTTTCTTCCCTTAGTAATCAATTTATTTAGAATCTCTTCTGCCATAGGAACATTATCCTCTTTCTTAGATTTAGTGTCCTGTGGTTTATTTTTTCCTCTTGTCCCACTTTCATGAGTGTTCTAGATCTCAGCTGACCTAGTTTTTAAATGCCCTCATTCTAGTCTCAATTTTTCTGGCGTTTTCACAGGACACAGCTAATGCTGCAGTACAAAGCATTCATTTTGAAGCTTCAGGGTCTAGCAGGATGTGTGACTTGTCAGTACTGCAGTGAATAGGTTGAGCTAAACCTTATGCCAGTGCTGGAACAGCAGGGACTTTACATATGAAGAACATTTGTATTGATATGCGAGGACTCTGCAAATCAAAAATTAATTTGTGATTAGACTTAATAACTGATGAATTTTTGGTGTATTTTACAGGGCTCCCTCTCCAACAAAACGCAAGGACCGTTCAGATGACAAATCTAAAGATCGTCCCAAAGAGAAGCCAGCGACCAAGGAATCTGGAGACAAAGAACGTGGCAGAGACAAGACTCGCAAACGCCGCAGTACCTCCACTGGGAGCAGCAGCAGCAGGTACACACTGATCTGACAGCACAACTTCCCATCCGTAAACATGGCTGATCAGCCTGTGAGCAAATTCTGTCATTCCAGGGATGCTTTCAGGCAGGTTGCTTCATGGAAGTAGCTGCCCTTTGATAAGTCATGGGTGCTTTATGAAATCTCTTGTGAGTCCTCTGTACTCTTATTTCCACATCACTTCTCACTTAAACCTTATTGCCACCAATATTCTTCCTTGAACATGCTGAAATCCAGTTCCAGTACAAAATTCTGATCTAGAGTTGGTTTCTCAGCAGTAACGATTCAATAACTCTGCTCTAACTCAGCTAAAGTTAAGAGATACAGATTAACTACTTGTACAAAAAGTTGTCTTTTTGTAAAGTATAGTAAAACATGTTAATTTAATGCTCTCAATTCTGAGCATAGCTGACATTCCAGAATTATCAGTCATTTGTGTACCTTTTTTTATTAGTAAGAATTTCATATTCGGGTGTCTTGAGCATGTGCTAATTTACTTTTTGAGGGGGGGGGGGGATGGGTTATGGATTTTACTTCTTTTAAAACCTTACTTCCTTCGCCCATGAGCAATGTTCTGCCTAATTATTTTTGTCTCCGCACCGACAATTTATTTGTGGACACACTTCTCAATTGCTTGCGCAGTCGATAAAATGATGAGCAATATGCACACAATTGGGGTGAGCAAGCTATTACAGCTGAAGGGCATTGGTGTTGGGAGCAGGTTGGATTACAAGTATGAAGCTGGAGAAGCTCAGCCAATGTTTTTATGCAAAAACTGCAACAACAAAAAAGAAACTTCTTTCAGGAATGCATAATGTGAATCCCTATTTTGAACAAAATGACCTTACCATAAAAAAAGTTTTGAGTTTCTGCTTGGCTGCAGTGTGTCAAGCTCATTTATGTACTTTTAGTTTGCTGATAATTCCAAGATTAAAAATTAGTTTTGATAGTAAATGGTGGGTTCACGTCACTTCACAGATGGCTAAATATATAGGGAAAGATTATACATAAATAATCCTGGTGTGCTGTTCCGCCTCAAGCATTTTTTATGTACTGCTTCTCGGGCAGGGGGTGTGCTGGACCACATTAAAGATTTCCTCTCCCTCCTCTCTTCATCTAGTTAAAGAGAAATATTGTACATCACAAATCAGTATTAACTAAGCATATTTCTGAAATGCTGTTATTACCAATACATATGTTCATTTATAACGAAATTCTGTCACATGCCACTCTCCCACCTCTGGATACGAGGACACAGAACCACATATAGGTGTCGCCATTGTGCTGACATCATTTCCTCTCTTTCCGCTCCCTTTGACATAAATCAAAATTCCACTCCAACCTTTTTTTGTTTTTTTGTTCTCTTTTTCCAAAACCTTTTGACATTGTACAGGAGTGTTACCCCCACAGAACAGGATTTAAACCACTCTCTCTCTCTCTCTCTCTCTCTCTCTCACTCGCTCTCTCCCCCCCTCTCACCCCCTCTCACCCCCTCTCACCCCCTCTCACCCCCTCTCTCCCCCTCTCACCCCCTCTCTCCCCCTCTCACCCCCTCTCTCCCCCTCTCACCCCCTCTCTCCCCCTCTCTCCCCTCTCTCCCCTCTCTCCCCCTCTCTCCCCCTCTCACCCCCTCTCTACCCCTCTCTACCCCTCTCTCCCCCTCTCTCTCCCTCCCCCTCTCTCCCTCCCCCTCTGCGAGTACCAAAAACAACATAATTTGCATACGTGATAGCGCAATATTATTAGGTCTCGCCTAGGCAGCGCTTGCTCTGTCTCTTCGAGACATGCTGTCCACTCTCCACCCATATTTTTAATTGGCTGCTGTGATTGTCCTTTTGTAAATGCTGGCTTTTGATTTGTTAATAGGCTTATTAGTCCCGCCTTGGTACCTCCCTGTCTTCTGTTACCTCCCATCTGGACTGGCTCTCTTACTTGTGTTGTTACGCAGTTTGTTTCATGTACAGTATGTGAGCACTATTTTTTTTAAAGGAGCTTCTCCTAGCTGCTGTTGGAGGTAGGACACGCTCTCCCACTTCATGCTTTAGGACTACAATGCGCTTATATGTGCTTATGGGATCGTTGGGTCTCGCCTAGCGACGCAGCGCATGCGCTGCTCGCCTTGGCGAGACCTATTGTCGGTTTGGTGGGCGAAGGGGGACAGGACATGTGCACTTGCCTGGACAGCCGATGCGCACGGCGTCTCCTCTCTGGCGATCTTAGCTTTCACGCGCTCCCACCGCGCTCTCACTTTCGTGCGCTCGACCTCAG
This sequence comes from Calotriton arnoldi, assembly GCA_963921515.1. Taxonomy (NCBI): domain Eukaryota; kingdom Metazoa; phylum Chordata; class Amphibia; order Caudata; family Salamandridae; genus Calotriton; species Calotriton arnoldi. The sequence goes on from CAWUFW010000086.1 coordinate 573,088, forward strand.
CTTTCACTTTCACTGCGGCGCTGCGACTTCACACAAGGCAGACAGACACATGCCGGACAAAAGATGTGCACACGCACGGCGTAAGGCAGACACATGCCCAGGAGATGTGCATACGAAGGGCGTCTCTGCGGCTTCACACAAGGCAGACACATGCCGGACAGGAGATGTGCACACGCACGGCGTCTCTGCGGCGCTGCGACTTCGCAGAGGGCAAAGTTACCCGCACCGTAAGTTTAATTGGAGCTCATGTCGATAAGCGCGGCGCCCGCTTCTGGGACACCGCGCTCCTTTATTTTTGTGTTGGTCAGCTGCCATATTTAACTGGAGCCTTCTCTCCTCGATGTGTGTAACAGGCACAAGTGTTCCTATTAATTCACACATGCCATGAGGACATTGTCAAAATGGTATCTACTGGTGGAGTTACAGGGTCTCGAGTTTGGGCACTGTTTATTCCCGTCTCCGGTATCTAAGTCCTGCCTGGGTTTCCTGCGGCTGGCTCTTGCTCGATTTCAGCACTCGTGAGCATTTGCTGTCAGACGGCAGGCCCATGTATCCCGCTATTAAGATAATGCTGCCCTCCTGCCTCGTCTCTCAGCCACTTGCGAATGGAGGTGTCAGGGCTGAGGTGTGCTGCTCTTCCACTGCAAGCATAAGTCTACAAGCTGGGGACTCGAGCTGCAGCTGTACTATTAGAGGGCTGCTCTATTCTGCCTGTGTGGGCAGGCCAACATGTATTCTGGGTGGCTGCAGCTGTCCCTTCTCCTCCATAGGAGACGGTGCTTGCTGCCTGGCATCCTAAGGCCCTCTGTGTCAAGACTGGAGGCGTCCACCTCCTGAACACAGCAGTTCTAATGGGAGCCACCTTTACTTTTTGGGAGTTGGCGACCGAGTGGGTTTCATCTCTGTAATTGCCAATTCCATGCAACATCAGCAGGAGTTTGATGACTTCAAGGTACCACCTATGGAAACAAGGATTTTGGTTCATGTCTGCACCTGTGATTTTCTCAGGCTAATAAAAAAACACAGTCCCGAAGTATATCTAGTAGTCATTTGAATCCTTTATCCTGGTCAAAGTTCCATATTACCTCTAGCTCCTCATCTCAATGTAGGTTCCTTCAAATAAGCTGAAATTGGGGAAGGTGAGAAGTGGAAAAGTAAGTTGGCTTTTGATAATGAAAGAAACAGAGGGAACAGCCGAGCTTGGACAATATAGACAAAGGTCATGAAATGCGCTTTATTTTTCAGAACTTGACAACTGGAAGTAATGATTCAGCGACAAGTTAACTTCAAACGCTGACACTGCATAGGGTCGAATGGACAAGCACATCAACAGATAACGTAAAAATTGACCCCGAGATTTGAAAGTAGCTCCAGTAAAAGGGAAGCCTTGTTGCAGAAGCTATTATACACATCTGAGGACTTGGTCAGTGGTTTTATCCGAAAAATGTTTGCATTCTGTAAAAGAGTTGGTGCCAGTGGAAGGATACATCAGTTTGTAGATACAGCTACTTGATTTATGTACCAAAGATGTGTTCTCTCCTATGTACATCATGGAAAATGCAAACATGTCATTTATTCATTGTCTAGCCCCATAGCAGACCCACGGTCTATAACAAGGAACAGCTTAGAGTCTTTAGATATTCAATATCGATAATCCAAAATGGCCATCTTCCTGGGCTTCATACTAGTTTTTAGGTCGAGCCTGGGCAGCGCATGCGCTGCTCTGCGAGGCATGCTGTATTCAGGTATGGACATAAAGCTTCACCCACTCTCCGCCCATCTTTTCAATTGGCTGCTGTGACTGTCCTTTGTAAATGTTGGCTCTTGATTTAATAGGCTTATTAGTCCCTCCTTAGTACCTCCCTCTCTTCTGTTGTAACCTCGCATCAGGACTGAACCTTTTACTGTGTCCTTACTGTATAGCTTGCATTAGATCTTGGGGGGAACTCTTTGCTTAATTAATCGAAAGAGCAGTGGTAGGACGCAAGCTTTAGCATTGGTATTTGCAGTGTGCTATGCAAGCTTTCACGTTCGTTAAGGTATAACTTTTAAATATGCTCCCCTCCCCCGCTGCAGGGACGCCGCGCGAAGCGGACTCTGTTAATTTGAGAAATCTGTGGACGCTGCCTCCATTGTTGCCCCCTCCCTCCAAGCCCTTCGTGTGGCTTGTTTTTTGTTCTTTGAAGGTGTCTGTTTACAGCGCAGAGCTCTTGTTGTTCTTAATAAGGGGTCAGCATGCCCGACGCTTCAGCTCTACAACTCTAAAAAATAACTCAGCTGTCTCCCTAAAATGTGCACGCTGATCTGTAATGGAACCGGATTTGTTCTATGTTCCACGGCACCGGGGTACGTTCAAGGTGGCTCTAGCAAGCAGTGTTTGGTGCATCAAACTGACTTCAGCCACCCAGACTGTACCTTAGCTTTCATACGTCACTGCTCAAATGCTATCAGGGAAGCAACGCCTACGCCTCACTTCAGAGGACTCTCATTTGCCTTCCAACTGGTCAGGCTCCATTCTGGCTCTAATGTACCCCTCGTCATCATTTTATTATAAAGTGAGGGGTTTTGTTTTTATGCCACATGTAAAGTTGCTGAATTTGTTCTTCTTGTGATTCGCACACAGGCATTCTTCTAATGCGCTGGAGTCATAGGCTGTTCTTGCTAATTGGATGCCATAAATTCCAGTCTCTGTCCGCTTGGCTGCTCGTCCATCTCCTCCGTGCTAGATTCCAGCGACACCGGGCTGTGCATCACTGATGCAGCATCGTTTTTTCCACTCAAGCTCTTTGTGTAGTCTGCTAGAAATGCCTTTCTTTTTAATCTCTGTATTTCTTCGGCAGTGCATCAACAGCGCACTTGCTCTATGTTGCACTTGTAATTCTCTCAGCTATTGCATATCCAATCCATGCCTGTCACAACTCATGCTGTGCAACAGTGGGAACGAAATAATAACGCGTTTCTAAAAACAACTCCAAATCACCCCCATCCAACTTAGGCCCGCCAGATCCCAGCAGTCAGTGACCGATAGAATGGGAGGATCCTCCCCCTTTTAAATGGACTTGGCAAAAAACAAACTCTAGAATCGGTCCAGTTTCCAAGTATAAGAGCTCTCCATCAGACCCGCTCTGACGCAGGTCTCTGACAGGCCGCACTCGGCTAGGGACATTTCCTGACAGTCAGGAAAGTATAGTGGAGACAGGCCGTTTAGCTTCACTGAGCACGGCTGATGAAGAAAGTGAAAGAAAAGCAAAGGCATCTGTAGTTTTGGCTGAGAAATAACTTTTCTTTGGAGACTCTCCCACACAATTCAAACAAGTAATATTTCTAGAAACAGACTCCTGTCTTGATTTCGCTTTAGTTACTCGACTTTTTCTTGTGCTGGGATGAACTTCACATTTTCGCATTTCCTGAGGTCCCCGTTACAAATCTCCCGGGAACGTGTACTTGGATACCATCGGAATAACTACAAATGGTTTGGGGTTTCCAGACTCCAAATTTCCGGGCCCAGAAATACTGGACCCAGGGATACTGGGTGCAGAGCCACACCTGGTAACACCATAGGTAGAGAAGGAGAGAGGATTGGGGCAGAAGGACAGCCCAGCCTGACAATTCTTATTCCCCCCCCCCCCCCCGTCCACAGTCTCACCATCCCCCAGACAACATAACTATCCATGCACCAAACCTACAATAGAAACCAGCCCATTTTTACCTCTGGTTTAGAGCTGGTGATAAAAATTTGCATTAAACTTATTGGACTTGTTTAACACCAGTGTTAAAGGACCTTCTTCTTCCAGGCACGTGGGTTATTTCTGATTTCAGGGAGGTTAACTCGTCTGCTGTGTTAACTAAAAGAGAGATACAGTCAAGAATTGATATTTGTTATTTCCTAAGGCATTTAACAGGGAACTCAGAATTGTTGGGGGGCAAGGAGTTTTCATGTAACTTTTCTTATTTAATTAGTGTTTTCATAGCCACATTTGCCACAGTGAAGAGAACTGTTACAGCAAACAAATGATGGACGGAATGCTGACAATGCAAACATTCTCCCCCAGTCAAACGATCTGGGTTAAATCCATCGTTCTTTTGCCCACTACGCCACCCCAGTTTGGACCCAGCCATATGCAAATCAGTCTTGACCCTGTGCCCCATGGGAACAGTCCAGACCGAACTGCCAGGCCAGGTCCTCCCTGGACTGGAAACCAGCATCCTGGGACCGGTTTCAGGGTATGTCACCCTTCTTCGGCCAGGCTAGCTTGAATCCAGTGGCACAGTGAGCAAGGGACCCACGTTTGGGCATGCCCATCCCACTTAGGGCGAAAAGTGTTACAGCAAACAAATGATGGACGGAATGCTGACAATGCAAACATTTTCCCCCAGTCAAAAGATCTGGGTTAAATCCATTGTTCTTTTGCCCACTACGAGTTTTTTTTTTTTTTTGCATTTTATTTATTTATTTATTTTACAGTGAAGAGAACAGCACGTTCGTAACTTGATGATATTTTCAGAATTCAGTTTTGTAATGATTTCCGCATAACTTTTAATAACTGGTTTGCCATTTTTCCTAGCAAAATGTTTATCGTATAAAAACATCAACACAGTCATTCTGCATAGCCCTCGAGGATATGACAGTCTAGCAGACACTGCGGCCTTCATCTAGAGGAAAAGTCAGGATTTAAAAAAAAGACCATACGTGTGCTGCTGGTTTACAAACGATGATCTTGTGTTTATTGCAATCAGTTACATGCATGCCAAACGCCCTGTTGTAAAGAAAATAACCCTTTGACTGCTGTTGGGTAGTAAAAAAACAATACTTTTAAGGCTTCAATAGCCCCCTTAAGGCTGTGCGCCCTGGTGCTCCTGCACCTGCTGCATCAACGGTAGCTTCAGCCCTGATTACAATATTGTTCCTGTTCTCAAAAAGAAGAAATAATGAATCTCATGCAGGTTTCGCTACTGAGGTTAGTTCAAAGCAGTGTTTGAGGCCTACATAGTAAATGACCAAGCTTCTCTCATGTATCCAGATAACCCTCATGTAGAGTTCTGGAAAAATGCAGGAAAGCTAAGGTTAATTGGAGTACCGCTCTAGCACCAACTTCTGCTGACTTAGAATATTGCACTTACAGCAACAAAAATAAAAGAAAAATATTACTGTTCTCTCCGGTCTTATGTAAAATTTGTAATTAAAGTTATTTGAGCAAGTTCTTCCCAATCCATGTGTAGAGTACCCTAATTAATCGTAATACTGTACGTCCTATTGTGGTCCTGTAAGCATCCTACTGGGTATTACCACTTATTTAGAGCAGAAGCTTAAATGAGGCTTCAAGAAGCAGAGCCTCACCGCAGGCTGCTGTGCTTTTGTAAACACCATTTCACTGGTGATGCCACCCTGCTGCTCGATGTCACTGAGATCCGCCAACACACAAATCAACACCACCCAGCATATTTACACTCCACATAATACCACTCAGCACTACATAATTCAACTCCACATAACACTCAACTCACTACCACATAATTGCACACCACATAAAAGCAAACTATACCACATAGCAACAGTCCACATAAAAACACTCTGTACCAGGCCACATAATTTTATCAGCATATTTTCACTCCACACCACACCGTTCCATGCCACAACACACAATTCGACCACAAACCACATAATTCTATTCAACAACACAATTACATAACACACCACGTACATCCAATACACACCACATAATCACACCTCGTACCACAAAATTCTACAAAACACCACATATTTAAACTCTACTACATAACACTCCACAACACAAAATAACTTTCCACATAATTATACCCCATAACACACAATCCCACTAAGCATACCTCCAATACACTCAAATACACAATAATTACTATCCACATAATTCAACTGTACACCATGCCACACACCACTACACAAATCCACTCCGCACCACACATTTCCACAACTAACAATTCCAAAACAACATAATTCCACTACACACCACATACATCCACTACACTCCATAACACATAGGTAAAAGACATTTGCATTTACAACGCTAATCAACTCCACACATACCCAATCTTCACCATATAATTCGGCACCAAACCACATAATACAACAACACACCACGTACAACCAATCCAAACCACACAATTCCACATCGTGCCACAAAATTCAACAGCACACCACGTAATTAAACTCCACTACATACCACTCAACAAAACAAAATACCACTCCACATAATTACACCCCATAACACACAATCCCACTCCACATATTTCCGCTACACTCTTTACCACATAATTACTATCCACATATTTGCACAACATGCCACATAATTACACTACACAAATCCACTCTGCACCACACAATTCCATTCCACAACTAACTAATCCAATCCAACCAACATAATTCCACTACACACCACATACTCCATAACACATAAATAAAACACAATGCTATTTACAATGCCAATAGCTCCAACTCAAACAAATGCGAGACCGATTGAATTTCCATGCTCTCATCTCACAATTACACTGCAAGCCTCTACCTCCCTCAACTCCCTGTCTCCTCTCTTTACTGCATGCTCACACATACTACCTTCCTATACCTCCTCCCGATGTGCAGTACTCCACCTCTTGGCTCTTCCATACCCCCCACGGGTTCCTCTCTCACTCATTCCTCTCTCTCGTACTCTCTCACACCGCTCTCACGCACTCTTCCCGCCTCTCTCATATGGTTAACTTCAGGTCTTCAAGCACAGTTTCTTTCCCATGCTTTTTCAATATTTCCGGCCCTCAAACCCACGCTCTCCTCTTCTTGGGGTGTCTTCTGTGTACACAGAAGCTCCCTCTTTATGCGTCTATGGTATGCTCTCTCCTTCTTTCTCTGTTTCCCACATACTCTTTCTGCTCCTCTGTCTGGAGTTCATTCATCACTCCATGCACAAACTACCTATCCCTTTCTATATATACACTGTGTAGCTCTCACCCCTATCTATTCATAATTGCCACATAATTCCACTACACAAATACACTACACTCAACACAATTCCACCCCACACAATTCCACAACTAACAATTCCAATTCAACCCAGATAATTCCACTCCACACCACATACATCTACTCCACTTCAAACAAAAACACATGGGTAACAGACATTGTTATTTACAACGCCAATAGCTCAAACTCTCGCAAATGCAAGACCTATTGCATTGCAAATGCTTGTTTTTGATATGCAACAGAGCAGGAAAACTGGCTGTATTCCACTAGGCCACTTCTTATGCAAGACCAGCTTATCAGCTCTGAGCTGGAAGCGTGATTATGCTAGTGGCTGGGTGCATACATGAGGAATTGAGGAGAGCAATAAACTGCACTCAAATTAAGAAGGAACCTTGTGATCATAGCAACGTAAGTATATACGGGATAAACAATGCACAGATCAAAAGGAGATTCTGTAAACACTTGAGCAGGTGTCTTCTAATGTTCAGCCTTAAAATTCGGCTCACAGCAGTAATTACGAAACTATGCAGTATACTTTTCTGCCTAATTTTGATGATCTCTTCACACAGTTGTTGGCGGGGTGATTTCTCTGGGGCCCTTCACATAATTTGGTTGAGAAATATAGAACTTACAACAGCACAGAACTAATACAAAAGACCGTTTCTAGGGGAATGCATTTCAAAAGGAAGTTGGCAAAATAGCTGATGAATCATCTGGTGTTTGCACCAATCTAGCTTTAATACACTAAATTAAATAATTACAGTTAATTTGGAGCAGCGAAAGTTAGATGTGGTAGCGTTCTTAATTTACCATCTGCATAACCAGTTGGTGAATTTCTGGTCCATTTTTTTAAAATCAAAGCATGTTTATGGTCAAATCAGTTTTATGTACCTACATGGTATTTGTGTAATCCAAACTGAGCCGAAAAGGCAGAGGGATGCTGTACAGGGTCCAAGGCACTCGTACAGCCAGTGAGTGACAGGAGAGAGCCTGGTGATTAGATTGTTACTGCTTTATGATGTAGTGTTATTGAAGAGATGTCTCCCGCATTTTCTTAAATTGAAGCAGCGTTGTGGCGGTCCTTATGTATTCTGCAATACTGTTTCAGATCCTGGGTGAATAGATGCAAATTGCCTAGTGCCTTGATTTTTCTTTCTTTATGCTTCTTAGTCTTTGGTGTGATGATGTCCTTGCTGTGAGTGTGCAGAGAGCCACTAGAGATAGTGAGCGTGTTCGCAAGATCAGTAGGGCTGCCGGTAATGGTGGCTTTGTAAATGATGCTGCTGGCCAGCAAGGAAGCCGAAGTTCCGTCAGGATGTGAGAGATGTGATCCTATTTCTTAAGGCCCTGGCTGTGCTGTTGCTTGTAGAATGCTCTTTGTGGGGGTGCAAGTGTGAAGGCCGGGGGCATTGAGCAGGGCGCTATCACCAAGAGTATGAGGCCATGAACATCACTTCTAAAGTCATTTTCTGGAAAAAAACATTTCACTTTCTTTAGAAGTCAGCTGGGACCAGGCAGCCTGTTTTGTTGGCAGTACGTTCCTTGAAGTCCAAGGGGAATTCATGATAGTTGGTATTCAAACTTGTCATGGTCTGTCTGGTTTGTACTATTTGTGTTGGTTCTTGGCAAATAAAAGGATTTCTGTCTTGGTTTGGTTTAGCTTCAGGCAGGTGCTGTACATCCAGGTATGGATGAGGTGCAAACAGTTTGAGGCGTTGACTGTCTGAAGGAGAGGAGACTTTCAGGAAGAGTTGTGCATTATCAGCATATTTGTGACTCTTGATGTTATTTTCTCTGAGTAAAGTCCCAAGGGGCTCCATGTAGAGGTTGAAAATGAAAGGAGACAATATGGAACTTTGGGGGACTAGGCAGGTGATAGGAAGGTTTTGGGACCTGGGGATGTCAATGTGGCTTCCTGGAAGCTAGGATCCACGTCCCTAAGGTGTCATGCAATTTACCACAAGTCTATCACTGTAGTTGCATGCTGTGAGGCTTCTCCAAGCAGAGAACCTGTCCTGATCTCACATCTGGATGGGGTTAATCACTATTCCTTGTCTCTGGTGACGCGTGCCGATCAAAAAGAGAGAAAAAAATGCCCTCGGAAGCTGGGGAAGGGAACCTCTTGTATGAAGCTGGCTCTGTATATACTATACCAAAGTAAGGTATGGTGTGCACAGAGTCCAGTGGGACCCCAAAGGTAGGCAGAGGTAAAAGTAGAAAATACCTTACTATCTATTTGTGGTAGTGTGCGCAAGTGCTAAGCATTTGCTGTACACACTCGGGCAAGAAATGATGTCACACACTCAAAGACACTCAGACCAATTTGTTTGTATAAATATATTATTTAGTTATATTTATTTCCTAGAACCAAGCAAGCCTGGCACAGGTAAGTGTAAATGGTACTTTTCAAGGCAGGTTGAACAATACAAGCAAACTGAATGAAAATGACTTTGTTACAGGTTTGTAAATACTTTGAATACAGTTGAAATTACTGTTCAATTACTTTTGATTACGTTACAGATTACTTTATGGATGACTTTTTCTACTCAGTGTGATATGCCTAGATATCACACTGGGACAGTAGAGAAAAGGTAAGTAAAACAGTTTTTGTATATTTGCAGTTTCTTAGAGTTCCATATAAACCAACTTCACACTTAGAAATCTTTTCAAAGAAAAGCAGTCAATGCAATCATATGGGAGGAAATGGAGTTCTCGGTTTACAGGTAAGTACTTGATTGTGGGAGTTGGGTTTCTGGGACTAGAACCAGGGTTCCCCCCAGGTTCGAGGATACACTCTCAAAGCACCCTCAGCGGCACTAGGGTGGCCGGGTGCAGAGTGCTGAGGCCCAATGGGGGATAGGGGGCCTCCTGTTGCTGGCTGCTCATGAGCAGGCCACAAGGTTGTGGGTCAAAGCTCCTGGTCTTAGGCTCGGGGCAAAAGGGATCTGAGTTGGCACACAAAGTGCACCCACAGTGGCACAGAGGCGGCAGGGTGCTGATTTGGCGTCAGGTGCCCTGTTGGTTTCAATGGGGATTCTCTGGTTGCAACAAAGACTGCAGGCTCTGGAACGAAGATCTTCTGGAGGTGACCACAGGTTGGAGAGGTTAGTTGGAATGCCTGGGGATGCTGGGACACCGTTGGTTGGGCCACCCAAGGCGGATGGACGTCGGGTGCAGGGGTGTCTTTCGGCGTCGGGTTTTTCTTACCAGCTCTGGTCGCGGTCGGGGGGATCCTCCAGAAAGGGGCTGCAGGCGTCGATTGGAGATTCGAGGCAGGTCAGAGATCACTAGATCTCAGGTCAGGTTCGCCAGGGAGACCTTATTGTGGTGTTGGGCCACTCAAACTCGGGCCGTGGGCGTCGGGTGCAGAGTGGTGCAGACTCGCGGATTTGGCCAGAGCCAGAGTCTGTGGGTGAGCCAATCCGGTGCTCACGGGAGACAAATGCTTGTTTTGGGAAGGCAGGGCAGATCCTCCGGGTTCTTGGGGGCTGCTGGCTGCAGGGCACACCGAGATTTCGCTGGAGCAGGTTCGAGGTGGCAAGGTTCAGGGTTGCCTCTAAATACTAAATTTAGTGGCGTTACAGGTAGGTAAAGATAGGTACAGGTGGGTCCCTTCCTTGGGGTGGGTACACCCCCTACTATGCCCCCCTCAAGTGGGAGGGGGGCATATGCCTCTCTCTGGTTGGCTGGTTCCCCCCCATCTGCAAGATTGCGGGGACTGAGAGTTGTGCTTCACCTCGCCTCCCCCACCTGAGGGGTGGAGTTGGCAGAGGTGGGCACACCTCTCTTCCTCACTTGGTTTTCCCGCCGGTTCTCCCGCCCAATGTGGGGGTCCGAACAAGTGGGGACCAGTTGCTGAACGCAGCAAGTGGCCTGGGGAAGCTCACAAAGGCGGCAAGCCTTTGAAGCTTCCCCTTCGTGGACCTTGCCCATCCTGGGGGAGGAGGCTTGGCACCTCGTCCCAGGATATGCATTGTTTCAGACCCCCGAGAGCAGCAGGCTCGCGACCCAGGGGTCCTGAAACATGCCTGGTGGTGGCAGCTGACGAGCAGCCACTCAGCCAGGACACTAGAGTTAGGTCGTTTTTTATGGGGGCATCAGTGTGGGTTTAATGTGCTGAGAAGTTTGAGACCAAACTTCCCAGTTTTCAGTAAAGCCATTATGGTGCTGTGGAGTTTGTAATGACAAACTCCCTGTACCATACACTCTTAATGTCAGTACTGCACTTACAATGTCTAAGAATTGGCTTAGAGTGACACTGTAGGGGTACAGGGCACATGCACTTGTACCCTCACCACTGGTATAGTGCACCCAGCTAGAGGGGTGGCTTACCTATGCCAGGGCAGGGGGTTGTAGGCATGACAGGGATGTGTGCCATGTAGACTCTCCACTTTGTTCTGCACCAAAACACGCAGCTTGCTGGTTGGGTTTATGTTTCACCGGTACCGAGGGCTACCCTTGGGGTATGGGACAAGGTGCAGGAACCTTGCGGCCTCTCAACCTCCATGTCACCTCTGACCCCTTTTATAGGCCTCCTCCTGTAGCACTGCTGGAAAAGAAATGTTCCTAAAAATAGTGCACTACTGGTACTATACCCCGGTCAGAATTGCACGATGGAAACCTGTTGGGATGACCTTTGCTGGCGCAAATGTGGACAACCTTGCACACTCACACATTCTCTGGCAGTGCCTGAAGATACAGGCCTACTGGGACTCAGTTATGCAAGACATCGACACCATTTACCACACAGAAATACCCAGATTTCCCAGCTACACCCTACTAGGACTCTCCAATTCTCCCACATACCCTCTCAAGTCATGCCGGGGAAGAGTGATCACTTTAGCGTTGGGCGCCGCTAAGCAAGTGCTGTTGTCTCGGTGGGGACAGAGGAGGTCCCGACTCAACTGGACTGGCTACATAAGATTTGGGAGGTAGTGGGCATGGAGAAGATCACAACAGGCCTTTCCCACACTCTACATAGATTCGATAAAACATGGGGCACCACCATCGAATTCCTATCTTCGGAGTTTATGGAACTTACTTGCCCGAGATATCTCCGGGTACTCCGACTTCCTACTGCAAACTCCCACACGGATGACCACACCCATGAAGAATAGAACACGCGCCCCCCCCCCCCCCTGTGGACAGACACCCACACTATTGGGACATAGACCACCTCCAGATACCTTGACCCTGACCTTTCTATTTCTATACACTCTTCACCCCATCCACGAAGTTTAGTTTTCTTTATTGTTCCCCACCGGCCAATGGATGTAGGTGGTGGCTATTGTTAATCTCTGCACCCTTAAAACTAATAAAAAGATTTAAAACTTAAAAATGTTAATGCAAGCATATGCCCACTACATAAGGCTGTGGTATATTTTCTTTTTGTATATATTTTTTCTTGGTTTTATTTTTGTGGCACAAGCTTTTACTAAAAAGTAACTGTTGCATCAGCTTGCAAGAACCTACCTGTTGGCTTTGCCACTGCTTGGTTCATCTTTGGCAACATGATGGGATTAATGTGATCAAGCATATAGAGCCTATAAACATTGTTTTCTGCATATTCTTAGCGTAGACAAGCACACAGGCAGACTGTAGATTCAGTTGTTCATACCATGTGCTAAACTTAGACAGACAGACAGACCGGAAGGAGTGTTTTTATCCAAGTACTATCTGTTAAGTGAAATGTGGTCTTTTATGATTTCCTGATAAATGGCACTGCTGCTTCTCTTATTCCTCTTATGACACATGGAATTCTACAATATTCCTATAAATGTTCTTCATCTTAATGTGAACGAGTTATGACTCCTAAATTGCTCACAGGGCATTTGCAATCATTTAATACAGGCAACTATTGATCTGGGAGTGGTCAGCAGAACAGGGCTGACAAGCATATCCTGCCTTTTCCCATTTATTGAAAATAAAATTACAAGAAGGTCACATAAACTGGGCGTTTTTGTTTAGTTTCATGGAAGTGCTATTTCATAAATGTACATACCTTATAAGTTCCTTCCAAGAACAACCTTATAGAGCCCAATTACTGAGCCAAACGGTTTGGTATTGATAAAATATTTCTCTTAAAGTATATTTAACACAAGTTAGCCTTACTTTTACTGTTGATAAATGGCAGTCGGCAGTCTAGTTAAGGTGGCTATCCTGAGTAAAGAAAAGTAACTTGGACATGTACTTCATCCAGTGCCACTGTCTTTAGGTCTTACATTCACTGGATCCCTTATTTATTCCAGGCAAATTAATGGAGCGTTATCTGGTGAGCTCTACTCCTGCTCATATTTTTCCAAGTGCCCCGAAGGAACATGGAGTGTGGTTGCATTCATCTCGAGGTGCAACTTTTCAGCCAGCCTCCCTGTGTCATTTGATGAACTTGTTAATCCATTGCTGTTAAGTTCTCCATAAAATCCTGCATGAAAAAAAAACTGAACTTGAGTCTCTTCTGCCTGATTTCTTTCAGCATCATTCCTCTTTTTTTTCTTTTTTCCCCTTCATCCTCCCCATGCATTCTATTTCTGAGTATGCCTCCTCTCCGTCTCCTGCCTACCTGCCTTAATCTTTCATTGTAATTCTGCAGAAGTCTGGCTCCTCATTTCATAGATCACAACCTCTCCTGCTTTAAAACCATATCCCTGCAACCTAACATTACCTAATTCTCTGCCAGCTTGTCTACCTCACCAACAATTCAACTTAAACCACATAGCCCCCACTAATGATCACACCTAACTAGTATTAATGTGACTTATCACAAAGTAACTGGAGTAAATGCAGTGTTCTTTCTTGAGAGCACATGCATTATTACAATAACCAATAATTTAACCACTAACCTGGGGATCCGGAGTAGTCTGCTATTCAGCGTAAAGTTCTTCAACGCCTCGTCGGGGGTAGTAAGAGCTATATAAATACAAATAAAATACAATTACTTGATTTGTTTTGATCCTATTAATATCTTTGTTTCCATCACACTTCAGAGTTGAAAGAAAATGTGCTTCATTTGTGCTTTCTAACTTCTGGTATATTTTGAAATATGTATACAGTTCATTTACATGTATTTAAATGTTTCGTGTTAGAAAACAATGACGTCCTACAGCCTTTACTTTCATGCATATTGTACCCCAGCAAGATTGTCAGTATTTTACTTAACAAAATCCTCACTTGCAGTCAAATAAAAGTAAAAACCAATCTCCATGGTAAGAGTAAGCAGCATATTTTCAGAAGAGATAGCGTGACATTTGACCTCTGTTTTTGAAAGCACAGCTAATGTGACAATAGAAAAACAAAATTTACGGGCATCTTTATTGCTCGTTCACCTTCTGATCTCTAGCATTGTTATTTTTAGGGTGTTGCAGCACCTCCTGCACACCTACTTCCAGCACCTATGCATTTACGGCTTGTAGAGGCACCTCAATTTCTCCAACTTTAACTGGTATTAGTTCATCTTGGATGTTTTATTTATTGTAATTGTCACACATCTAGTTCATATTGTCTATTCAGTAATGATTTTACACAGAATACACTGTACTTCTACAACTTTTTATAGCCATGACCTGATTCTTTCTCTTCCATTAGCCGCTCCAGCTCTTCTTCCAGCTCCAGCTCTGGCTCCAGTTCTGGCTCAAGTAGCGGCTCCAGCTCTTCCTCTGCCTCAAGCAGATCTGGCAGCTCAAGCTCCTCTCGCTCTTCTAGTTCCAGTAGCTCATCAGCATCCCCAAGTCCATCCCGGCGACGGCATGACAACAGAAGGCGTTCCCGTTCTAAGTAAGTAATGATGGGTGACTTAATTATGGTGGGGCAGAAGTAATGTCATGTTAAGTACATTCCTGTAGTGGAGAGCCATCATTTGTGTTGTTTCAAATCCCTTTTGAAATCTTGCTGCACTTGCAGTCCTCAGATTGTTGTGGACTGGACTCCATGGTTTAGTGATGGTGTATTGGTGTGTTTTTTGTGTGCTTTGTTTTTGTTTGAATCATATTGGATAGCAGTGGGTAATCTTGGAGCAAGGTAGTGAACCCTATTACATTTGCTAACAACCACCTGGATAGGTTTAAGTAAATTGCTGTAGACAAGATGATATGTATATTGGTGGTGTGATTCAGTTTGTCAGGTTAACTGCAATAGTATTGTTGAGGTGGCAAGCACTAAACTAACTAGAAAACTTTGAGACATTGTGCAGTTGATGGGAACAGGGGCCTTCTCCTAAGAATACTGTTGGTATGATGCAGGTGTTCGGTTTATGAAGATCTACTAGATGAAGGGTTGTCCTGTGGATCAGTTTTCTATAATCCCAGTGTGATGTGGCACTCTGCTGCTCCAGATTGTCTGTGAATTGGTTTGCTGTTGGGGCACACAAACTATGCTGGTGTTCTGCAAAGCATGGGAGTTTGTGGAGTAATTCACTTTGTTGTCAGTGTTGGACCTACTGTATGGTGAGGGGCACACACCAAGCATCCTGCATTTGCGACGACAGTGTTTCGACTGGCTACCTAAGGTGTGCCTTGTAATGTTGTCTTTAACCTCAGTTGCAGTGCCCCATTCTAGGCCATCCCATATGGCATAGTTGGGCTGGTGTTCAGCAATTTCTCCTTGGAGAGAAAATCGTTATTCAAGAAGGATGATCACACTACATTTGCTCCTTTCACACAGATCGAAGCAACCCAAGAGAGATGAAAAGGAACGGAAAAGGCGTAGTCCAAGCCCTCGACCAACTAAAGTATACATCGGGAGATTGACCAGAAATGTGACAAAGGTATGAAAGATTCCTGATGCCCTCTATGTCCTTTCTTTCTTCAGTCTTGAATCTATGAACATTTATCCCCTGTTGGTCTTTTATATTTTTGCACATGTTCCACTCCCTTAAAGCAAGCTTTTGTAGCAGCTGTTTTGGGACAATCTGGCAAGACTCCACGTACAGAGAGTATTTGTGACAGCCCCATAGCTTTCCCCAGAATGTGTGTCTCTCAATATACATAATTGGACCAAAGAAACCACAGTATTAGATCTTTTAGCTTTTTTGACATTGGAAACTGCTGAAGCAAAGATTAAAGTTGGAGGAGCAAAAAACAAGTATATCCCACACACACGGAAATTACACTGTATCTCATCTCTACAGATCCACTGTTGCTAGTAACGGGCCTCCCATGCTACATTCTTCTGGTGCCATGTCCTAGATGAGTGACCAGTTTTCTCTGGTTTAGCTAGCTATCATCTGTCTAAACATTTGCTTCACCCCTACACTACAAACAGACCTTTATGAGTTCCACAGTGCCTACTACCTGTTTGATCAATAGGCACCACTTTCCGTGCACCAAAACATTAGAGGAGGCACAGACCTGCTAAAGAGTGTTAAAACCCTCACACAACTATCCTACACTGCCAGTGCTTGACAAGTGAGCTTCCCTCTGGCGTTCTACCATAATACAGGAGAACCCATTTGCCCCACTCCCCCTTTCCTGAAACACCTTACCAATTTCAGATATTTGCAATTGACCTGATATGGATTAGCCTATTAGGGGTCCCATGGATTGCACTCATGCCACAGAGACCAGTTATCTAAGTTGTTGCTGTGGCCTATGAATGTGATTGGAGTGGATTTCTGGAGTTCTGCAGAGAACAGGAAATCTTGCTGCGTTGAAACACGTTTTGTTTTTTAATAGAGAAGAATGTTTTGTTTTTTGTGGGTAGGTGGCTGGCATAAGCATAATGAGCATTTGGAGTGTGTGGTAACAGGAGTATGGTAGTGAAAACTTTAAATAAAAACAATCGGGTAGAGAAAGCATTGGGCGATCTGAGGTCTGATGGGTAAGCAACAGCTTGATAGGAGCAGGATGTCACTGGGGAAGCAACACCTGAGGGAGAGGGCAAAAAATGCATGCACTTGCATGGCATGCTGATGGATAAAGAGAAAAGTAGTTCCCAGAATGTAAACAGTGGAAGGATACATGTGCCAAACCAATTGGTCACTTAATTTGTTTTTTACAACATTTGTTTTTATTTTTGTTGGTTAACAAAGTGCAGAGAGAGACACATTTACCGAATGGGATAGCAGTACAACTATACATAAAATGAATTGGAAGGTTCTTGTCAGCAAGTGCAGTAACTGCATCCATAAAAGAACAAGCATTGGCATAGCCAATAGGTCTTGCCTTTGGGGCCTTATAAGTGTTTAGCCAGAGCTATTGACTTTGCCAATGTCTTCAAGCTGTGCTGTAGAGAAGTGTGGCTGCTGTGCAGCATGCTGAAAAGTTATAATAAAAAAGTGTCAGAAGCATTTTTGTTACTTTATGTATGACCAAGAAGGCATTATGTAATACTGAACGTCCATATTAAAAAAAGTATTTACAATAAAAAAATTCCTCAGTTTTCTTTTGTTCTTGCAATGCTGGCAACTTGTTTCTGCCTATTGCAATGGTTGTTTGTTAAAGCTTTTTTTTTGAGGGGGCATAAACAATCGGAGGGTGAAGGTTGGGAACTAGTACCTGTATTATAACAGTAGCAGCGGCCAGACGCTAGGGGAGAATCAACAGATGCCAGATTCCGAGAGCAGGCTGAGGTGGTGCTGAGTGATGCTGAGGTGGTAGTGGTGGTGGTGGTGACTGTTGCGGAGACGATGCTGAGGTGATGCTGAATGATACTCCGGTCTTGCTGAGTGATACTGCTGTGGTGCTGAGTGATGCTGTGGTGGTGCTGAGTGATGCTCTGGTGGCGCTGAGTGATGCTGTGGTGGCGCTGAGTGATGCTGTGGTGGCGCTGAGTGATGCTGTGGTGGCGCTGAGTGATGCTGTGGTGGCCCTGAGTGATGCTGTGGTGGCCCTGAGTGATGCTGTGGTGGCCCTGAGTGATGCTGTGGTGGCCCTGAGTGATGCTGTGGCAGCCCTGAGTGATGCTGTGGCGGCCCTGAGCGATGCTGTGGTGGCCCTGAGCGATGCTGTGGTGGCCCTGAGCGATGCTGTGGTGGCCCTGAGCGATGCTATGGTGGCCCTGAGCGATGCTGTGGTGGCCCTGAGCGATGCTGTGGTGGCCCTGAGCGATGCTGTGGTGGCCCTGAGCGATGCTGTGGTGGCCCTGAGCGATGCTGTGGCGGCCCTGAGCGATGCTGTGGCGGCCCTGAGCGATGCTGTGGCGGCCCTGAGCGATGCTGTTGTGTTGCCGAGTGAGAGATAGAGTGAAGATATAATGCCCAATTAGAGAGGGTGGTGAGAGAGAAAGAGAGAGAAAGGGTGTACATAGAATAAAGAGTGGAGCGGGATAGAGAGAGAGAGAGAGAAAGAAGGGGAGAGAGAGTGAATGAAGGAGTTTGAAAGAGAAAGATAAAGGGGTGAGAGAATGAAAGGCTAAAAAAGATAGAGAGGGGAGAGTTAATTAAGTAGAGAGAGAATTAGAGAGGGGAGAGAGAGAGAAGGAGAGACACAAGAGTGGGGGGGGTGTGGAGTTTAAATAGAGTGAAGAAGTGACGCGGAAAAAGTAACCTTAAATATAGCTTTGTGCTTTGCGCGAATAAATATTTTTTTTAAAAACAGAGTGAGACAAAAATACTGGTTATTAGGCTGTGACTCCCAATATAAAACAAATAGCGATATAAGGTGAAATCAACCCACCGAAGCAATATTTCTAACTAGACAAAAAAAAGCTTGCATTTCAATGCTAATCGCTGTTGTTTTTCATGTGACTGTAGTCCAGGGCGGTCAGTTGGTAATGTGAGCTGCTGCTGCGATTGAAACAGTCCAGAGAGTTAATGAGCCATGACGAGGAAATGAGGAAGAGATAGGAAACCCAGATGGCAGCTGCGCGCGTGCACGCTATCGTGAACGCAAGCTGGTCGCCAGCCGAAAGCCAGTGGGTTTGCACTTCCAAAACCCGCTTACTAAAACTCTCGGCCAGACCAGCGCAAGCGCTGGTGCAGGCCGAGACCTAAAAAACAAAAACTGTATCTAACATATCCATTGCTGGGGGATACAGCGTATGTTCAAGTCATGTATAAATAATGGCAACAGGCATGGAACAGTGGCACAACAAAACACGAGGGGGAAACAAGGGGTGTATAGGGCAAGAAAGGGTGATCATTTAATTAAAAAGCAAATTAGTGAGATGATGAGAGACAACCAGTGGTAAGCAGCGTTCTGACTGAAGGCCTATGGTCTATTGGTCAGAGAATTGATTTATCCCATTTATTTAAGTTGGTTTGGAAGCCAGATAATTGGCAAAGTACATGAGATCATGAGTAATTTACTTAATCTTATCGGGGTTCTCTATATGCAACAAAATATTGTCTGTGTGCAGCAAGATTGTCTCCCTCCTCCGGACACCACCACAGTATATATCTCCCCATAACTGTTTCATTACTGTGTTTATATTTATGTGTACATAGGTGTGTCAGTGCTTTTCTAACATGATGCCATATCATTTCTGCTGGTAAAATGTAGAGATATTGCTTCGTATGATCCTGTAGTATTTGTGAAAGCACACCCTAGATTAATGCACCTTTATGTATCCATCATGCAAGTGGCTTTTGCACCATGGCAAAATGTATTGGCGACACGGGCAACCCTGCCTTGTGCATCTTCATCCTGCAAATACCTTCCGTCCTTCCCATCCCTCACCTTTCTGACTGCTATTAATTCCCAAACAACCTTCTCAAACTTTCACTCCCCCTTTTTTTTTTTTTTGCCATGCCACCCAACTAACGAGCACATACCCACTACATATAATTTTTTTTTTTACTGCTTCCCCTTTTTAGGTCTCGCCTAGCGTTGCAGCGCATGCGCTGCTCGCTCTGCGAGATCTATTGTCGTCGGGTTGCTTTCGGAAGTGGGGTAGAAGCTCCGCTCATGATTCTCATTGGCTGCCGTCATCCTTTATGCTGAACGCTAGCCTCCGATTGACAGTGAGGCTTATTTGTTCCCGCCCTGTCTCCTTTTGGCTCCCGCCCACCCGGACTGGATCTTTTGCTCGCACACGGCGTCTCTTAATTATCCCAGCTCAGATGTCAGGAGCCGGACTGGATCTTTTGCTCGCGCACGGCGTCTGCTAAAACACAGTACCGCTATGCCGTCCTCAATTTTGCAACAGACTCTAGCTGCATATTACCGTTGAATGTGAAAAATTCGCATGTAACCTCAAAAACGGCATCTGTGTGTCCGTACTCTGTTTTTGCCTGAGATTCGTTGGCTGCGGTGGGGACTGAGCACGCATGCGCCGAGCGAATCCATGGCTGCCTCCACGTGAACGTCTTGCATGGCCACTTAAACTCTTTTTCTTGTCAGGTCAGCGATTCCAAAATAATTTTCGTCTGCTAGAACAGAGTACCGCTATGCCATTCTCAATTTTGCAACGGACTCGAGCTGCATATTACCGTTGAATGTGAAATAAATTCGCATGTAACCTCAAAAACAGCATCTGTGTGTCCGTACTCTGTTTTTGCATGAGATTCGTTGGCTGCGGTGGGGACTGAGCACGCATGCGCCGAGCGAATCCATGGCTGCCTCCACGTGAACGTCTTGCATGGCCACTTGAACTAGTCTTCTTTAAAAGCTGCTGCGGCGGCTTGCGATGGGGAAGATCCGGAGCCGCAAGTTCCGCAACAGGGCTGGCATATCACCGCTTGGAACCTCTGAACGAGAGGACTGTGAAGCAGGACCCATGGAGTGTGAGAACGGAGACCACATAGGAACATCAGAACTCCTAGAAAAAGTTAGTTCTTGTTGTACATAACAGTGCTTTTGTAGGAAGCGATTGGAGCAGCAGTAGGGGTGCGGGACGAGGTGAGTGACTCCTAAGGAAAGCTGGCAGTGGTGCGGGAAAGCTCAGGATCTATTGTAGTAGACAACGGTTGAAGTACATTATAAATAAGCGTTTTGCAAAGCCAATAGATCTGCCCTTTTATGACCGATACAACCTCTCAGTGACTTTCACACATACCTCTATCACCGCTCTTATAACACCGTCAAACACACATTGCTTTTACACACACAAACACGGCAAAATGTGGCAATGATGCTGGTGACCGTTGTAGTGTTGCTTGACGTAGTAGTGGTCTTGGGGTGGCACTCGTATTAGTGATGATAATGTTAGCATGAGTACCACTGAGTTGTGTAACAATAAACATTCCTTGACCAGCTGTACCTATATTATAGTGGTGATGTGGCCATGATGCTGGTGGTAGTGGTGTTGGTAATGGCGGAGATAATAGTGTGGTGTTTGTGGTAATGGTTATACTGGTGGCAATAGTGCTACTGATAATGGTGGTGGTAGTCATAGTGGTGGTAATTATGGTGTGGTAATAGTGTCAGTGACGTTGCCCTTGAAAGTGTTGGTAATGCTGGTGATGGTGATGATGTTGGAGGCGGTGATAGTTGAGAGGTTATAATGGTGGTGGTGATAGTGGGGCAATAGTGATATCGATGATGCTGATATTTGCAATGGTAGTGTTAATGGTGTTGGTACAATGTTCACAAGGAACTCATTTATAAAAAATATATACAGAATATGCAAGCTGAAATAACTCGCTCAGATTAATTAAAGACATATGATTCTAATTCCAACCTTCCTAATTAGGTCACGGTAGAAATACCTGAAAAATATATACATTACACAGTATTGTAGGAGAAATTCCTCAGAAAGCCCAAAACAACAATTAGTCAAAGTGGTTCTCACTTCAGCCGAAGTGAGAAGATTTTATTCTGTAGTCACAATGATTACCACAGATGTACTTCGTTACACATTAGAAATGGAAAGTTTACATTATAAGCACATCAGAGTGATTTGTGAGCCCCAGTGAAGTGACCATAACCTAACGTGGTGGCATTTCCCCCAATGTATATGCATTTATTTTTCTTCAGTATTTCTTTTGCATCAATAATATAAAAACTAAAGTGATCTACAACGAAGAAATAGTTAAAATAAGAGTGTCACAGAAGGGACAAAGGAAAAAGGTTTTAATACTTAAAGTAATTAAACAGTTCATTTTCAGAAGTTTTATCTGTTGAACCAATTTAAATACTTTTTCAAAAGACTGAATTAGGTTTCAGGGGTGTTGAATGTTCCTTCTACTACATGTGGCTGTAGGAAAACTTTCTGCTAGGGAGATCTGCATTTATTAACACTCAATATGGCACCAGCGAGAAACGATGTTCTCTGCCCTCCACTTTCAGAAGATCAGGCTCACTTTGTAATTTGTGGCTGGAAATGGAAGTCTTGTGTAACTTTCCAGCTAAACAGTCAAAGAAGCGCGATGGGCACATTTGTATACAAAACAAGGAAAGGCCAATGTATTTATTAAGTTTCAAATGTCAGTGAAAATGTGTGAATAATAGAAGAGATCTCATAGGCGGTACATTTGGAATTAGAGGTAAATTTCCAACTTGCGCTTTTAAGTTAATTCCTAATGAGAAACTCTGGAAAATAACTATTAATGAGTTGTGATATTTGGTTATGGTAAACCTGATAGGAATAGAGGGAGGTCTGTTTTGCATTGTAATACATTCTGTCATCCGTGTCACTGTTACAGCTTCAAAAGGTAGAAAAAATTAAGTGGGACTGTATAAACCTCCTTCTGCTGTTATGTTGCTATGTTTCCCACAGGAGCTTTTTATTCCCACAGAGTGCGCTTTTGTAACATTCAAAAGATGCTCTGCAGGAAAGGTTTAGGACAGATAACAGCAAGTGGGAATGAGACATAGAGCAGAAGAAGGTACAGCTTCTAGGGTAGCTAGCAACGGGTACTTACTAGAATTGAAGAAATGATTGAGAAGGCAATGGCCTGTCTTGTGTTTCTTCCGTCTAAGGTCCTGTAACAGCAGGAGAATGAAGGTCTGCAAAGCATTCTAGGAGCTGATCAATGTGTCGGACATGGGAGTTTCCCTCAAGTGAGAGGAGAATTGGGATACACACCACATACACATGGATAAGAGACATTGTCATTTACAACGCCATTTACAACGCCAATAGCTCTAACTTAAGCAAATGCTAGACCTATTGCATTTCCAATGCTTGTTAAATCCATTCCCATCATTCTGTCCCTACTCCAAACTCCCCTTTTCCAAATCCATTCCTATTATTCTAGCCCTATTTCAAACGCTACTAAACACACATGAGATCAAGAGCAGAAACCTAACTCAATGCCCAAGAAAAGAAAAATAAATTATACAACTATTAATCTTGCGTTCCGGAGTAGCGTGCTACCCAATGAAAAAGCGCTTCAGTGCCTCGTCATGGGTTGTACGCGCTGTATAAATACATTTACAATACCTTAAATGATTGTGACTGCGCTCCATTCCTGATTTTTAGAGAAAAGGGGAAGTTTTGTAAACTAGTTTAATACATTTCAACATATGAGCCCATTCATGTTTTTTTTTCTAAAAGGATTGCCCCACTAATCAGATTCTTTCTTGGTGTTCAGTGATATTGTCACTGGTTCCCTCACCCATCTTGCCATATCAGGATAGGAATTCAGTCTCATGAGATTCATCCGAGTGGCCTGTTTGACATGAAGTCTGATTGGTCAGGGTGTACCAACCCTTCTACCATTCCTACAAGATGGTTAGCTAGGACTTTTACTAGTATTTTAGTTTTATGGCGGAGTGAGCATATTAGTTGGTAGGATTCATATCTTCCCCTGGGTTTACCTTTCTTATACATTAGGGTTATGATGGCCATTCAAAGGACTTCCAAAATTATCCCCCTCTTCACCATTAATGTGTGGAACCAATTTGAGTGGGAATCCAGTTGAAACCTGGTATTTTTCCGACTGTACAAAAAACCAAAAACATAAAAAACCCGATATAAGCAACACCTTCTGTTTTTAGCTCTCACGATTGCCAAGAGGGACATAGCCCAGTTGTGGAAGGGAACCTCGCCACTGACGATCGGTAAGATCTAGACAAATGTATGGGTGCGGAGATGGCCGTGTTTCAAGCGAGGGGCTGCCCCCTAAAGCATAGAAAGATATGGTCTTGGTGGGCCTCTTACCGCGGCATTGACCTTCCCCCCCCCCCCCCTCCACAATCCCCATAGCAATAGTCTCCTGAGAAGTTTTGGGGGCTCAGATGTATGTTATACCGCTTTTTATTCTTGGCCATATGTGTGTATTGAATTCTACATACCATAGCCGGGGGTGTGGGGATGTCTGTGCACAGTTCTTAGTTTGTTTTCTTTTGTTTTACATACAAACTGTACCCATTGATATTTCCAATGCTGCTATCTCTTTGATATTTTGTATTCAAGTGATTGTCGGGCTCTTGCCTGAGCGGTACTGTAGAAAATGTAATAAAATATGTTTTTAAAAAAAACCAGTGCAGCAGAAACCTTATCTGTGGTGTCCATGTCGAATTGTTTACCTTTAGATCATCCCTAATCTTGACATTGGCAAATCAAGTGGTTATATTCTTTTCATTTCTAAAAGATATATGCCTCTGTTGAGCTGCCTGCTCCTTCTCATTCCCTTTCAAGTGGATCAACTCCACTTCCAGATATTTGACTGTTTGCTTTGTCGTTCGATACCCAGATACCCACATACCCACTGCGATTGCCATCAGCGATCTTAAAATGTCTGCCCAGTCCCTAGATCTTCGTGTGATTAATCAACACCGGCTTTATACACTGTCAGATGCTGAACCCTGATGGGAATCATCAAGCCTCTTACTATTTGAAATCCAAATCTGTCTGTGCTCAGAAATATGCTGCAATGTGCAGTGCTGATTACTTATTTAATCTGCTCAATGCTTCCTTGAGTTGAAAGGAATTGGAACTCTCAAAATTATTTTTGCACTGTGTAAACAGCACCACAAATTTAAAATGTAATTGCTGTACTGCTGCTGCCACATGGTTTAAACCCACTTGAAATGAAGTTTATTTGAAATACGCAAACTCGGCGGACAGCACTGATGTAAAGTGTAATTTTTGTTGTACTTGCTACATTTAAGAATCCTCTCAATTGAAATGGTTTTATTGGATGCCTCATTTGTGCGAACAGTACTTTTGGCATGAGGTATAATTTGCAGTTCTGCCAGGACTACAACATCCTCCATCAGTGCCCTTCGTCCATTCTTCTTTGTGCTTCACCACACCCTCCCAGTCATCAGTTTGAATGCTCATCTGTGGCTCCTGGCCTAACTTCACAATACAATGTACAGCTGGTCGCAAACCCGCATTAGTGTGTGTTATCTGTCCCACCATGCCATAAAATGTAATTTGCTCTACTGCTAGTACTAAATTTAATCTGTTTATGGTTCGCTTCTACTGAAATGTTACCATGAACAGCCCATGTTTTTAGCATGAACAGCTCCACAGGTGTGAAGGATAATCTGACGTATTGCAGGGATTAGCATGTATTCCATTGGTGACCTTAGACCCTGCTTTCTTCGGTGGCGCCGCTCCTTCTAAAACTTTGCAAAGACAGTGGATAACCATTATAAGCCACCCTCCTGTGTGGACTCTGGGTCCCAATCTTGGTTTTCTGTTGACTGCTGTATGCTACCTCCTTCATAAGGACAAATTTGGAGTTATTCCCTCATTCATTTGAAGATCGTCATCCTAGGCATTTCCTCCCTTCTCCAAAGATGTTACAAAGTTCTCCTTGTCTAGAAGAGTATAGATTTGTGGTTCATGGACTCCAGCAGCCTTTTCCTTGGAATATCATTGGAGTTCATCATGATGGTTTTATCTGGTTTTGAGGACTAACTTTTTTACCTGCCAGAGATGCTTTATAAAACTCTCGAAAGTTGAGATGCGAGTGAGACTGGACCTACCAGTAAGAGTGATTTTTTGTTCTGGTACTCCTAAGAACCTCACCCCCCCCTTTCCTTCAACGGTAAACCCACATTTTCTCCCCTGATGGAGCAGCCACTGCACTGCCTCTAGAGAGTGTAGTATGGATGAATGTTGGGGTTCAGAGGTGCAGGCATACAGATTTAAGTATTTTTGTATTGGGCAGCTATGATCTTTACTTATGCCTGTTGACCTGAACATCCCAGAAATCTGGCAGAAGGGAAATGAAACAAAAGCCGAGATATTGATTTTGGGAAACAAAAAGCAAATAAATGCAGATATAATTGGGATGCGAGATACGAAAGGTATTGTTTGTATAACCATTGTAAATTCACTGTTATTCAAAGAAAGAATGGAGTCTTATGTATTGCCTTAGAATCTGCACTGTCCAGCTTTAGTAGTTGATATATTTGTATCTATTTTTAGTTTTAGTAAATTAAAACCATTCCTTTTCCATTTGCAGGATCACATTCTGGAAATCTTTGCTACCTATGGAAAGATTAAGATGATTGACATGCCAGTAGATCGGTTGCACCCTCACCTTTCAAAGGGTCATGCCTACGTTGAGTTTGAGGTCCCAGATGAGGCAGAGAAGGCTGTGAAGCACATGGATGGAGGTAAAAGATTAGAGTGTGGGGACTAGAATTCATTCACAGATACCAGATTTGCTAGTCAGGCTAAGTGCCTACTGTAATGCTCTCCTCAGGTGTCTGC
The DNA here is from genome assembly GCA_963921515.1 of Calotriton arnoldi. NCBI lineage: Eukaryota > Metazoa > Chordata > Amphibia > Caudata > Salamandridae > Calotriton > Calotriton arnoldi. The sequence continues at coordinate 599,564 of CAWUFW010000086.1, forward strand.
TCCTTGGCCTCCTACTCTTGTCCCTAGTTCCTTGCTGACTTTCAGGTCTGTGAAGGCCTCAAGAGAACTACGATACTACAGCCTCCTAGCTTTGTGATATTGGAGTACAGAAATGGGCTGCTTGCATCACCCTGGTAGTCTTCATCCACCATTGATTTCCAGTTGTTTTCACCTCTCTGCTGGTGTTCTTTGAGGGCAACAATAATTGTGCTTTTTCTACATGCATATTTCAGGCTTTCGTACATTTGTTGGGTTTTATTGGAGTCTTGCATTGAGGCCTGATTTAGGCGATGAAGGTAAGTTACATAATGTTTTTTCCTTGATTGTTTCAGGTCAAATAGATGGTCAGGAGATCACAGCTTCAGGAGTGTTGAATCCATGGCCAAGGCCAGGATTAAGGCGCTTTTCCCCTCCAAGGAGGATGCTACCACCACCACCCATGTGGCGCCGGACACCCCCACGCATGAGGAGAAGGAGGTAATGCTTTAAGCTTCTGTAGAACATAATTAATGCCATTGAAGGCCACATTGAAATGCACATTGGGTTGGAATGTGAAATGCCATTCAGAAACATTTATGGTGTTCTACTGTCTTGGAAGACTTATTGGGAAAGGGGTGGCCTTGTCCCTAAAGAACAATGATAGTAGATCTGCAGTCCTCCAAAGGTTTCTGTTGGGGACGACTATTAGGTGATGTCTGATCTCTGAAGGGCTGAAAGGGGATGGAAATGGGATAGCCAAAACAACTGACTGGAATATGAAATGGTCGTAATTGATAGGCTGACCAAGAGTGGAACATGATTTATGTGATATACTGTGTAAGCATGGTCTTCGTGTGTCGATTATCAGGGATTGGACAGAGTGGGGTCTTGGCCTCGATTGCAGAAGCAGGATGCCAGCGGTGAGTTCAGGATGGCTCCAGTACCCTTTGAGCCGCGATAATGAGTCTGCTTTTGTCAAACATCCGGAGAAAGTTGCAGGATTGATCCTGATTGCACCAGAGAGGGCTAGGAGAGAGTGCTATGCCGGAATTTGGCTGCCTCTGCCTGTTTTACACCAGTTGGACTTGCCCTAGCAGCAGGATGGTCAGGAGTCCTCCACCTAAATCCGGAAACACTGCAGCTGCAAGCAAGGACATTCAATGGTGTCAACTATAGTCCTTTTCGCTTCTGGCAACGTTGCAGATGTCCTCCTGGTAGCCCAAAAAAACACAGTGAAATCCATCTACTTGGGTTACTGGATCAGATTTGTTCAGTGGTGCGAGTCAGAAGGCTTGGATTCCTTTAAACCAGTGATACTCAAAGTACGGCCTGCGTATGGCCTGCATGCGGCCCGCATGCTGCCCTCCTGGCCTTTACATGCAGCCCCTTAGTCAACAGCAGCACTGGGCTGCTGGTTACTCGACTCAGCACTAACATTAAAAAATGTATTTAAAGGTTTTTTAAGTTACAGAAAAGAAGTAACTAGGGTGTCCTGCACAGCTTAAATTTAGACACACCTTTAAAAAGAAAAAAAGAAATCTTGCAGCAACTGTAAAAATATGATGGTCAGTTCAAAAAGTGTATATCATTTACATGCAGAACCATTTCACCTTAGTACATTAGATTATATAAGTGCATTAAGATCACCCCCATCCTGACAACAATGCTGATAGTGAACTAAGAGGAAAGTCAGTTGTTATGTGGACTCTTTGGGTAGCCATTGTTTATATTGTACATGAATAACATGGTTTATTAAATCAAACACTGGAGAAGGTTTTGTACAGCACGCATCCTGAAGTCATGTATTTCGAGATCCCCATATAAGATAATGAAAAAGGAGAGAATGTGAAATAAAACAATTGTCTAAGATCACACAATTTAGTTAAGTGTAGAAGCCGGAATTAATCCAAAGATTTTGGTTTCACTGTGTAATTCAGACACTAGGTGTATATGCTTCACTTCCTCTTCACCCACCTTACTGCCAATCCCCCCCCCCCCCCAACCCCTGACCGTAACCCTGCTGGCGTCAATGCGGCCCTCCGTCACATCACAATCTTTTTGGGCCCATGGAAAATGTTTGAGAGTACCCATGCTTTTTAAACCTTGCTTTTCTGACATCCTGCTGTTCATAGTCCCTTGCACAGCAGGGCCTGTTGCTACATTTAAGGGCTTTTTGCCCGCCCTATTTCACTTCATGTGTCTTATAAAGACAGCATTTGTGGTGCCAATAGCTTTTGCCTGTATGGTCAGAGAATTTCTGGCTCTTTCAGTTTGTCCTCTTTTGACGGTGTTCTACGTGGGTAACTTGGGGCCAGATGTATGACCATTCCGTTTTGCGGGTCACAAATTGCGTGTGTTTTGGTTTTTTTGCGACTCGCAAAACGGAATATACTAATGTGTCTCAGACACATTTAGTGATTCCCAATGGGGTCACAAATGACATGCCTCCTCAATATTCATGAGGCAGGCCGCAATTTGCGACCCATTGGGAATGGGCTACAATCACAGGGATGGTGGCCTGCTCTGAACAGCAGACCACCATGTCTGTGTTCGTGTTTTAAATAAAACGTTTTTTTTCCCTTCCAAATGCAGCCTGTTTTCCTTAAAGGAAAATGGTATGTGTTTAAAAGAAAAAAATGAAGAGTTTTGTTTTAATTTTTTTTTAAGGGCAGGCAGTGGTCTGTGGGACCACTTCCTGCTCCTAAAAATATTTTTGCTGCCAGACACAAAGGGGAAGGGGTTCCTGGGGTACCCCCTTCCCGTTGGCGACTGGCTTACCACCAATATGTAATTGGTGGTAAATGTGGTAGTTTTGCAGCCGCATTTGCGGGTGCAGGTGCAGAGTGGCAATACAGTGTCGGGCGCCCAATGCAATTCAATGGGGAATATCGGTCTTGGAAAAAAGGCTGCAGGCTCAGACTAGGAGACCGAGCGAAGAAAACCCACAGCTGCCCAGGTCAGTAGAGATGCTAGGGGATGTAGGGACACAGTCAGTCAAGATCCCTAAAGGCCCAGGGGCTTTGGGTGCAGGGGTGTCCTTTGGCGTCGGGGAAACAGCTTACCGGGCAGGTCACGGTCAGGTGGGAGTCTTCAAGTTGAGGCTGTAGGTGTCGAGGTAGATTTTGGCAGGGGTCAGCCCACGGTGGACTCTAGCTCAGTAGCGCTGGGGAACCTTCACAGGACCGGTGGGCCACTTGGACTCGGGCATCTGGTGCAGAAGTGGGTCCGGCGGTGGTTTCGCAGTTCAGCAGGGCAGAGTTCTTTGTAGTTGGATTCTTCTGGACAGGTCCGCTGTCCACGGGAGATTAGGAGTCTTTTTAAAAGACGGGCAGTCCTCCCCGGGCTCTGGAGGTCGCTGGGCTGCGGAACGAGTCGTTCTTCAGCAGGATCTTTTAGGGCTTCAGACAGGCTGGTGGGGCTAGGGCCAAATCAGTGGGCGTCTTCAGTCTTCAATGCTGCACAGCTCTTCTTTGTCCTCTTCTTCGTAGGTCGTCACAATCTGATTTCAGGGTCTGTGGGTGCCACCTAAATACTAGATTTTGGGGCGTAACAGGGGAGTAACAGGTAGGGACCAATAGGTCTCTCACCTGGGGTGCCTACACCCACTATTATGCCACCCTCCTGTGGGAGGGGGGCATAGCCCTAGCCCTGATTGGATAAGTCCCACCATCCTCAAGATGGTGGGCACTGAAAAATGTGCTTCACTTCGCCTCCTGCACCTGAAGGGTGGAGTTGGCGAAGGAGAGCACACATCCTACTCTCCTAAGTTTTCCGGCAGGGTCTCCTGCCAAAAGTGGGGGTTTGAACTGAGGGCTGCCATCTGCTGCTAGAAGCAGAGGCTGGGGTCGCATTACAAAGGCGGCAATGCCTTTGAAGCTTCCCTTTCGAGCACTGTGCTCATCCTGGGGAAGGAGGTGTGACACCACCGCCCAGGATGTGCTTTGTTTCTGGCCACAGAGAGCAGGGGCTCTCGACCCAGGGGTCCAGAAACATGTCTGGTGGTGGCAGGCTGTCTAAAGCCAGTCAGAGACCACACCAGGGTTGGTAGGTTTTCAGGGGGCACCTCTGGAGTGCCCTCTGGGTACATGTTTCAATAAAACCCACTCTGGCATCAGTGTGGGCTTATTGAGAGGAGTTGTTTGGTACCAATCACTCCTTGGTTCAGTAAAGCCATCATGGTGCTGGTGAACTCGAGTTGTCGAGTTTCCAGTCCATGTGTACTCTGGCGTCACTGGCATTTACAATATTAAGAATAGACGTAAATATTGTAGGGGCATAACTACTCATGCAGATATGCCCACACCTGAGATATGGTGCACCCTTCCTTGGGGCTTGTAAATCCTGCTAGAGGGGTGACTTACCTATACCTTCCACAGTGCTACGTGGTATGGCCCACAGGCCGTGTGCCATGCCGACTTTGTTGTTTTTCTCTGCAGCAAGGCATGCAGGCTGCAATGGCAGTTTGCACAGCCTTGGTGAGGGGTCCCTAGGGGGACTCTCTTCAGTTCGAATGCCCTAGATACCAGGGTACCATTTACTAGGGACTTGCAGGGGGGGGTGAAGTGCCAATCGTGGTACAGTTTTAGGGAAGGAGCTCTGACAAAGGGAACCTTTTTGGCAGGGACCCTGTTCACATTTAATCAAAGCCACATCATTTTCCAGGCAAAAGGTGGGGGGCTAAACATTTGAAAAGAGCCACTTTCTCACACCCTTCATGACCTTACACCGAGTGTGAAATGTTGCTAAGTTCAGAACCAGCTTAAAGGATACCATTGTATTCTGGATGCTGATTCTAGCCTTTGCTGCATCCCCTTTTGGGTGCTAGACTTTATGCTGAACACCCCTACCTTGGAGGGAGGTGAGGTGCAGTGGCATTAGCCATGCCCCACATGCTCCATCGTGTGTGGTCCAGAGCAGCACATAGATGATGGTTGTGTTGCGACGTATAGCTGGATAGTTTTTGTGATTTTTTTTAGGTTTTGTTGTAACCTAAATATCACTTAAAGATGTCAACAAGTGTGGTCTGGCTTCTCTGGCCATTAAGGGATATGTTATTTGTCAGATGATGTCCACAGAAGGGACAGAGCTCCTGATACGGAACTCTGTGTTGCTAGGTTGGTAAGACCAGATATTCCACTCTTGCATGGGTTGCTTTCCTCAAAAGAGATGTGGGGGACTTTCTCTTCCTCTGCCTTTTAAGAGACTGTTTCACCGGCCTTATGGGTTTAAACTTTGACCTTGGCTGTAGGACCAGTGATATTCAAGGGATAGGCTATGCCAGATAAAATAGGAGTGGAAGGGGGATACAAGGTGCCCAGTTGCTGGAGGTGTGCATTACTTGAAGGGTGCAGATGTTTAGAGGGAATCGCCTTAGCTGACCCGGTGTGATGTATGAGTTTCAGAGTAAATGATGCACCTTGCTGCATTGGTTGTATTTTATGCAAAAGATTAGAAATAAGGCCGATGCCACGTTGTTCTTGGAGTGGTCTGGGATTTACACAAAAATAAAGAAATCCTTGTGTTAGGATTTTCAGTCTTTTAGAAACCTCCCACTGTTGTCATGGGTATTCTAGGATTCTCCAACATGAGTGAGTTTAAAAGATAGAAGGATGGATAAAGTTAAGTACCTTGCACATGCACCACATATAACCCACTTGTGCCATCACTGGAGTCAAAATCCAGAACAGTAGGTCTTCCAATTATAGTCTTAAGATTTTTGCAACACCTTTATAGGCACAACTTTGACATTATTAAAGCTGGTCCCGAATAATTACATTTTGTTGCAGTTCCCTATATTACCTAATCTGTGCTATTAAAGTTGCCTCCCTTGCATTACTCCTTGGTTAAAGATTAAATGCAAACCTGGTCATCGGCTGCATAGAAAAGAGCTCTAAGGCACTATCTGAAAAAGTACAGATACGCTGCATGTAAAGTGGGAGTGGAGTATGTAGTGTAAGGAGTTTAGTGTCTGATCCTTTTTATGAACGATCTGTAGTGGTGATGACAAAACTGTTGGAGTGGAATTCTGAGGAGGTGTCTGGTTGGTAGTAGGTCTGTCCTGAAAAGGAGTATCATAGCTGTGGGGGCAAGGAAAGGTAAGTTAGGTAGCAGAGGTTTCATTTGATTTTAGAAGTGTGATCAGTGCACCGCACAACTTTTAGAGACACAGTGTGTTTCTTACTGTAGATGCCACCACTGAAAGCACTAGCCTTGAAATACACTGTTAGTATGATTAAAGAGTTTGTTGCACTTCCGTTTCTTTACTGTCTTCTCTCAACCCACAGGAGTCGGTCACCAAGGCGCAGGTCCCCGGTCCGCCGCCGGTCCCGATCTCGGTCTCCGGGACGAAGACGTCATCGCAGTCGCTCCAGTTCTAACTCCTCCCGATAAAAATGAAACAAGACAACTCACATTTTTTTTTTTTTTTAATTAACTTAAATGCGACCCAAGAAGAAACTCTTCATTTTTGTAAAATGGGGTATGGAGACATGGGAAGTTGTGGGACTGTTCTTAAAGTGCTGACCTGTTAGCATCATTACTGCTTCATCGCTGGTGCTGGGAAGCATGGTTTATTCCTTCTCTGGTTTCCAGGACCTGAAATCGTGCCCCGTTTCCAAGCAGCTCTGCTGGTGATTACCTTTCTTAAGTGAGGCGACAACTTGGGGATTCCAACATCTGGTCTTTGCCTCTGATTTTTGCTTCTCTTCCCTTTTTTCTGACATCACCAAATCAGGAGATTAGCTTTTCTGAGTGTTGCCTAAGAAGTGGATTCAATGGGAAACCGCTTCACAAATATGCATTTACATTGTTCTCCATTCCTTGTTTGTTGTTTTGATTGTATACATTATGTACAATCGATAACTAACAAGTGCTATAATACTGTGAACGAGGGGGATCTTCATTCTGACTTTAGCATTGCCATTATTTCATAAGGGCTTCCTACTTGGGACATCAAACTCCCATTAGATGTATATAAACATCCAGAGTTGCAAACAATTTTTTGTTTAACCCTCTATATTGATGGGTTCAGAATCGTGATGATTTAATCTCCAAGTGTAAATGCCTGCATTAAACTTTAAACTCTTGGTAATTTGAATTGAGAAAGAACCCCCCCCCCATAATTTGCAGTGCCCAGAGTTCAGTGCTCTAAAATATTGCTCTTTTAAATATCGAAGAGTGTATCTTTAGAAAGAATTGTAAACCAAGTTTTGAAACCTGGTGGTTTGTGGGGAGGAAGCCCTTTCATCTTTTTGACTAAGCCACTTCTTGCTTCATGTATTAAGTTCTAGCATGAGTGAACAAATGTGAAGATAGGCATGACAGTGCTAAGAAATTACATCAAGACAACTGATATCTGATAAGAGTCGTTTTAAAAAATTTGGTTATGAAAAAGTCCATGGCAATAGATTTGAATCGCAACTTCTCTGTAGCTTTGCTGAGGGAAACAATGCATTTGGTAATTTGGCTGCCTAGTCCTTTTTCTTTGTGCTATGTAATGAATTTTCCTAGCATAGCATAAAGAACGCAAAAAATATTCTATTTTCAATATAAAACATCCCAATGTGTCTTTATTGTTTGAGTGGAGAAGTCGGGGCAGGCCTCCGTATTGCTTAACGGTCCAGTACCAGTTGTGTATTGTACAGTGGATACTATCACATGGTGGTTGTATATCATTGTTAAGGTGGCTTCTGTTGTATTTTACATTGTTTGTAGGAAAATTAAAGACCATACTCTCCTGTATTTTAAATTGTTTTTTTCTGTCTTTTAAAACCCTTATGCTGAAAAAATGTATACCTTTTTGCACAAACTTTCACATTATATTTCTTGTTTTGGTCATTTTCAGCTTGTCCGGTTTCCAGCAGATTATGACTGGGGGTTATTTAAACATATTGTCCAATAGGTAAGTCTAGGTGACAGTTTTATGCTTTTTCTAGCTGTCTTTCTTCTCTGCATGTTAGAGTAGAGCAACCTTTCTAGTAGCAAAAAATTGGGACAAACCTAAAATTGTGAACCCAAAGTTTTGAGGGATTAGGAGTGTATAATTTCCCTTGATAGTTTGCATCAGTCTCACCTTCTTGTGTTACCCTTTGATCAGTACTTTTCTATCTTTACACTCTGGAATTTGTGCCATGGTCACAAACTTCTTAACTGTCAAAGAGGGGGGTAGCAGGTCACAGCGCATCAAGCCTCTTCATTGTTGCTGTGCAGCTGCAGTTGGTTCAAGGCCTTTGTAGACTAGCATAACCTGCCTAGTTAACTGGTTATAATGCCTATTGGCTGCTGTTCTCCAGAGCCATATATCACTTGACATTTAATCTCATGGCTACTTGAAAAACTTCGTCAGTGCTGTATTATATGGATTGCAGAGCCTGACTTTCTTTTCCCATGATATGGTTGCAGACATGACCTCACCCTCCATCTGTATCTAAATCCAGCTTTGCTGAGAGAACTGGTTTGTCCCATATAGTAATCCGCTTGGCTGCCCCTATTTTAATTGATTGCAAGCTTGAGCTTTCAAGGTATCTGCCTTGTTTCTTGGACTTTGATCTTTATGTTGTACCCATTTCAAAAAGGTCCCTCAATTTTTGGTGGTAACTATAGGACCTTTAGACTCATGGAAGTAATTTGTCAGAAGGGAGAATTAGGTGCTTGGGGAACGCAAATCCAGGTACTACAGGCTCACTTGTCAACTAGCTTGAACTTGAAGATTCTTTTTGGAGTCCTGAAGCTCCTTTTCTCTATTTAGAATGGAGTTCATGCTCCTTTTACCACAGTGGCAACATTCAGCCAACCGGAAATTACCTTTCCAAAAGTGGAATCTCTCCTTTAATGTTTCTGGAACTATGGTTAAATGCAATCATTTCTTCAGTTCTCCCAGTTTGATTCCGTAAACGCTCCCACCTCATGAGTGGCGAAAGAAGGGTGATTTACTCCCACGCAATTTCTCCCATCTAGTTTGTCTTCCTCAAAATAAGATTTTCTGGACCTTAAAATTAACTGGCAGTGTTGGGAGGGAGGATTGCCAACACTGTTAACCTGAGAGTGGTTTGTGGGAGTGTCAATATTTCTTTTACCATAAGGGTGTTTAGCGAAGATAGTTTGGTCTTTGAGCTGGGTGGTGGACTAAATGGTCATCTTTCTGCCATTGGCAAGGAGGCAGCCACTTTGGGTTGTATGTGATTTCATAGAAAACAATTTAATGGAAAATCATTATTGAGAAACGATTTCATCTAAACTGTTTAATGGAAATCTTCAAAATGAATGGCATTTACCTTTTCGTAGAAACCAATTCATAGAATGTCTTTTTGGTTGAAATTGGATTTTGAATGCCTATTTTTTAAGTGTAAATGCAATGGTTGCAGGTCTTAATTTCAGATACAGTTTTATTGAAGATAATTATTTTTGTGCTTTACTTTAGGGGACATTATTTCATATTGATATCTTTTACATTGTCAACAATTACTTCTGATTCTTTTAAATCGCTAACCTATCACCACCCCTTAACACCATCCAATCCTGACACCTCACAACCCCTAAACACCCTCAATCCCTGCCCCCTAAAATCCATCACCACATCTAAACTAAACTGATCCCTGAAGCCTAAAAGCCCTTATAACCCAATTATCCACCACCTCTGACCTATAAAATCACTAACTACCCCTAACTCCACCCATTCCTGAACCCTAAAACCCCTTTCTGCGTATAAACCCCACCCATCCTTTACCCCGTACACCTCAGCAGACCCAATCGCCACCCATCCCTGAACCCTAAAAAACAGTCACTGCCCTTAAATTCCAGCCCTCCCTTGACCCATAAAAATGCCTCATCACCCTAAACTACTCATCCCTAAAAACTGCTTTCTACATCTAAATTCCACCTGTCCCCGAATCCTCACCACCCTAAACTCCATCCCGTCCTGAACCCTAACAAATCTTCGCCACCCCAACCGCTACCCATATTTGAGCCTTTAAAACCCTCACTAGCCCTAAACTCTGCCCATCCATGAACCCTAAAACCCCTCAACACCTTTACTCTCCACCCATCCCTGAAAGATAAAAACACCTAAGCACCACTCATCCGTGAACCCTAAAAATCCCTCACCACCCCTACACATCTCTGAACCCTAAAAACCTTTTCTTTGCCCGAACTCCAATTTTTCCTGACCACTAAAGAACCCTCGTCACCATAAACATTACCTATCACTGATTCCCAAAAACCCACAGTAGTCCTAAACTCCTCCTAAGTTTAATGTAATTTGGGATTTTTCCTTAAAAATCTTTTCTTTCAGAAATTTCCTTTCATTTTTTTTTAGTTTTTTGTACTTCTTCTTTAAAATTGTCTTACCTTAAAATTGTCTTTCCATGATTTGGTTTCCTCCAACGTGGTTTCTCAGTTTTCGTTTTCCATCAGTTCACACACATCAGCCACTTGGCTCTTAGATCCTGCTCACTGGAAGGGTGTCACTCCAAGTGGGGGGAAAAGCAACCAGCATACATTGTTATGGTTTCTGTAAAGCACAGCTGCTAATCACCTAAGATACTCTGGTGCTATTGGGTTACTGAAGGGAAGGAAAAGAAGCAAATGAAGAACCACGCTTCGATTCTTTTGTCGAAATGATTAAAATGAGCTGACTTCAAGAAAAACATGTGCTCGTGTTAAGTAACAAAACTATCTCAGTCTAAATCCTCTTGTTAGTTAATGTGCTACTTGACATGGTCGACAATTATGTGTTGTTAAAGCACTTAGTTAGGAAAATGGGTAACTTGTTTGCACTGGATTGGTTTGAATAAATGCCAGATTGCAGCACCTCCATTGGTTTGGGAATATAGTTTCCCCTCCAGGTAATTTGATTGTGGGGTTCAACAGGGCTCTCATCTTCCAATTTTATCTGATAAAATTTTTATTCTCATTGGTTTAAACACATCTGCTTTCCAGTCTGTCAAACTGTGACCATGTTTTTCTAATATTGAGGTTATCTCGTTAGTAAATTCTGGCCCAGTAACCTCCACTTCAAAGGCATCATTCTGTTTTCACACGTACAAAACATCAGTACATCTAGAAACATACATGAGAGATTACCAAACTATGACCACAGATGTTTTCCATTTATTTATAGAGAGCGGAAAATCTTCTGTTTAATTCCATCTTACTTTAAACAGGTGGTGTGATCAATGGTGACCAGCAGACTGGACACATGGCCTTTGCTAGATATTACAAAGAAGTTATTGTATACACTCTAGTTAACACGGTTGAGATGCTAAGACGGCATTACTTATCTCTCCCTAGGCATTTTAAATTGGCCCTTCTAGGCAATGGTCAGTCAAGAGTTTAGAACTGCTGCTTACAGATACTATATCACCCTTTCAGTGTAAACAAGTGAGAAACCTCGGAAAACACTTTGACCTTGGTCCTTTGTGTTCGGAATTTGAACTTTTGTGACTATTTACCAGTCAAAGGGCTTTGCAGAGTTTTTTATAGTATCCTTCTTGCTCTGGCAGTGCACTTTATTTTGCTTTGCTCACCTGCAAAGAAGCCCATTTGCAGACGAGGATTCTGTACAGATCATATTTAATTCTTTAATGATAAAAGGATTTGGATAACGGTAGGCAAACCTAGGTTGTTTACATTTGAACAGTCTGCTCATTTTCACCCAGGTTTGGCCAGTTTCCAAATTGTTCAACTGTGGGAAAAGCCAGAGCTGTGAATCTACTACTCCTCAAGTTCACGCCTGGATTTTAACTTTCCATGGACTTGCTGCAAGCATAGAGGAGGGATCTTTTCACTGACTAAGAAAAACATCTATTTGATCTTTGAGTAAAGTAGGTCGAAGTTGTGGTATGGTGTGGAGCAAGGATTCCAAAAGCAGTTGTTGTCTGGCCATGCTTTCCAAAAGCTTTGGGGAACAAATGTATAACCAGCTAGAAGTGGCAGCTACTGCCATAAAAGACAGATGCAGTCTATGCTTGTAAAGTTGCCTTTCTTTTGTCACCACAGTCTCTTTATGGCTATGCCACATTGCTCATGCATTAGCCTCTTGCTGTAGTATGCATGGCATTATCCCAACAATAGGGAATTCTGCTGATTGGGTATGTGTTGTTTGAGCTGCTAGACGAAAGCATAAAGTCTACAATCGATACTGTTCAGCCTAAAATTGGTAAGTACGTGCATTTGCATCCATGTCTATTCTCACATGCTTCTATATCCAGTGCTTATGCCCAGCCACAGTGGGCACACCATCTTAAACCAGTGATTTGCGGCCTCGCCAGGGATATGAAGTGCTATAAAAATATTGCAGTTTGACTACACAAATTGCTTTAGGCTTCACATGGGGCATTAAAAGTGCAATAAAAATAACAATATAATACAGTACTGGAAAACATATATATGAGAGGGTAGTGGGAAAGTGGTCTTCAATATTGCAGATTGAGATGAGAGGGGGAACAATTTTAGAAGTGGAAGATCATTACAAACCGATTAATTATCTAAAATTGGAAAAGCATGATGAAAAAATCAGGACTCGCATTGAAGGCAGGCTGGATATGCAAACAAGAATTTGTATCTTGGGTGACGTACATCTTATGACACAGACGACCTACTATGGACCCATAGTATCAAGCATTAATTTGTTCACTCTCTTTGTGTCAGGTAAATGACGCAAAATCTGCCACAAGTTAGCTTCCTGAAAATGTGGCGAAATGGGAATTAGCTGCATGTTTATTCCAATAAAGAGTTGCAGTGCAATCAAACTGCATAAAGGAATGGTCACAGATCTGTGAAGAAGTAAACAAAAAAAAATCATCTGTCTTGGTATACATATATATGTGTGTATATATATATATATATATATATATCTGAAAGAGACACGTTAGTGACAGATTCCTTACCTTAGAATATCCCCAGGCGTCAGGCTGGATCCGGAAAGTTTTTTGCGTAGCAGCACCCTTGCGCGTCGGTAGGCGGCGTCGTGCGGCTCCGCGTCCGTCGTCGGCGTCGTGATCGCCGGGATGACGTCGCGGGCAGTACTTAGGCGCCGCCCCTGCGCGCTGACGTCAGTTCTTCTTTTTCCGCGCCAGCAAGCGCAGATCCGGGAAGAGCAGTGCCCTGGTCAATTTTTGACCATACTTTTTGGTGATTTTTCACTGTTTTTTTCCAAATAAAGGTGTCGTAGGGATGCCCGGCTTCAAGCGATGCGGCGCCTGTGCGCAGATGATGTCCATCACCGACCCGCATTGGGAGTGTCTCTTCTGCCTCGGCCGAGGCCACGACACCGAGTCTTGTCCCGAATGCCAGGCCCTCAACCCGAAAGCTTTGCGAGAGCGGTCTCGAAAGCTCCTCGAGGCCCGGCATTCGGCTCCACGGAGGCCCCGGTCGCGTGAGAGGTCCGGGGTCGCTCGCGGAGTGCACACCGGTCGTCGGCGTCGAAGTCTTCTTCGTCCGGTAAGTCTAAACACAAGAAGTCCAAGAAGCATCGTCGCTCTCGGACTTCGCCTCGCCGGTCTCGCGACTCGGCTGAGGCCCCTCCCGGCACCGTCCCCGCCCCCGCGGCCCCGGACTTGCCTGTGGAGTCGCCCCCGCCATACCCGCCCTTCCCGGGTTCGGGGCGGATCCGGCCAAGGTACAGGAGTTCCTGTCGGCCATGGCCCGCCTCTTCGGGCCGTCAGGCCCCTCCGGTGCGCCTTCGGGCCCCGCGGGCCCTGATGGGGTTGCTCCGGCGCCGCCGGCGGCTCCGGCCCCGGCGTCGCCCGGGCCTCCAGCCTCGATCCCGGCTCCGGCTTCGGCCCCGGCCTCGATCCCGGCTCCACAACCCCCATCGACGCCGGTCGACCTCACGACACCTCCGCCGGCGCCGATGTCTCCGGTGCCGTTCTCGACGCCGCCCTGGGCTCCGGGCGGCGTCGTCCCCAGTTCCTTCCGGCTCCGGACATGGACCCGGAGCGACGCCGCTCGACGCCGGCTCCGGCGCCGATGGGACCTTGGGTCCCAAATGTCCCTCCTCCTCCTTATTTTGAACCAGAGGAGGACCAGGAGGATTGGGAGGGGTCTGATGACCCTCTGACACGCAACTGTCAGTATGATGAGGACTGGACAGAGAGTCTAGGGGAGGCCAGTGGTCTGGATACTTCCCCTGACACTGGCATGCTGTCTCCTCCCGTGGCTACGGAGGAGGGGGCCAATTTTGGTACGGTGTTGCGTAGGGCTGCTGGGGCCTTACGTCTCCAGCTCCCTACTTTGACGGTCAAGCCTAACATCTTGACAGAGGTGCTTCAGCCGGCAGCCTCCTCTGCGGAGACTGTGCTGCCGTTTAACGACGCCCTCACTGACGTTCTCTTGGGCGCCTGGTCCAAGCCCAACACAGGGGCTCCTGTGGATCGGAACGTGTCACGACGCCATCGCCCCGCTCCGGGCGACCCCCTGTTTCTTTCTGTCCACCCCACTCCTGAGAGCTTGGTTGTCCAAGCCTCCGCTTCCCAGACCGCCTTCCCTACCGCTCCTCCGGATAGGGAATCCAAACGCCTGGATCAGTTTGGGAAGAAGGGTTTTTCTTCCTCCAGTGCTGGCTTGCGGTCCGTTAACACCGCTTGTCTTTTGGGCCGATATACCCACTCCCTGTGGGATTCGGTGGCGGATGTTTTGCCCCAGTGTCCTGAGGAGGTCCAGACACTGCTTTCCCGCGCCATTGCGGAAGGAAGGGATGCGGCTAAATACACAATACGTTGTGGCCTTGACACCGCCGACTCGCTGGGCAGGTCTATTGCAACGACGGTGGCGCTCCGACGCCACGCCTGGCTGAGAACCACTGGTTTTTCAGGGGATGTCCAGAATACTCTCATGGACATGCCCTTTGATGGAGTCGGTCTTTTTGGGTCCAAAGCAGACCATGCGTTGGAGCGCTTTAAGGACTCACGGGCTACTGCCAAGTCCCTGGGCCTTTCTGCTACACGCCCTCCGCTGACTTCTGCTTTTCGCCCCTATCGTGGCCACGGTAGGGGCGCCCTTCACGTCAGCAGCCCAGCCACCGGCCCGCGCAGCAGGCGTCTTCGCGTGGCCGAGGACGTGGATTCCGCCGTGGCGGATCGGGCAACCAGCGTGCGGGTCAGGCCACCACCTCCAACCCGTCCGCGGCCTCCAAGCCCTCCTAGTCCCTCCTTTCAGGTGCACGGCACGCCAGTAGGGGGCAGGGTCCGCCATCACCTTCCCCACTGGCGCACCATCACCTCGGACAGGTGGGTCTTGGACATTGTCCGAAGGGGCTACTCCCTCCCCTTCGAGACCACCCCCCCAGCCATGCCACCTCAATTCCACCGCATGTCAGGGGATCACTTGGTGCTTCTACAGAAGGAAGTCACGGCCCTCTTGACCAAGAGGGCCATCGAGCATGTTCCGACCCCAGAAGTAGGGCGTGGTTGCTACTCCCACTACTTTCTGGTGCCCAAAAAGGACAAGGAGGACATGCGTCCTATCTTGGACCTCCGGAACGTCAATCGCTTCCTCCGGAAGGAGAAGTTCAAGATGCTCACCCTAGCTCAGGTCTTGACTGCCCTCGACCCAGGAGACTGGTTGGTAGCGTTGGACTTGCAGGACGCGTATTTCCACATCCCCGTCCTGCCGGCCCACCGGCGTTACCTTCGGTTCACGGTAGGCCCCGAGCATTTTCAGTTCACCGTGCTCCCCTTGGCCTTACCAGTGCCCCTCGGGTGTTCACGAAAGTGATGGCGGTGGTCGCAGCTCATCTGCGCCGGGCAGGGGTTTCAGTCTTCCCCTACCTCGACGACTGGCTGCTGAAGGCGGGCTCGTCCCAGGCAGTCGTCTCCCACCTCCAGACTACGGCCGAACTCCTGCACTCGCTGGGGTTCTCCATCAATGTGCCGAAGTCGCATCTGATTCCTTCTCCACAGCTCCTTTTCATCGGAGCAGTTCTGGACACGACGCAGTTTCGGGCCTATCCTCCCGAACGGCGAGTCCGGGATATTCAGGCTATGATTCCGATCTTTCGGCCTTTATCCTGGGTTTCGGTACGGATGACCCTGAGGCTGCTGGGCCTCATGGCCTCCTGCATCCTGCTGGTCAATCATGCCAGATGGCATATGCGGGCTCTGCAGTGGGACCTGAAGTTCCAGTGGGCGCAGCACCAGGGCAACCTGTCCGATCACGTCCAGGTCTCGGAGGGGACTGCAAAACAGTTGCAGTGGTGGCTCTCGAACCGGCAATGGGTCATGGGCAGATCCCTCTCCCTTCCCCAGCCAGAGCATACAGTTGTGACGGACGCGTCCCTTCTGGGATGGGGCGGTCACATGGGAGAGGCGGAGATCAGAGGCCTCTGGTCTCCGGGCGGAGTCCCGGCTCCATATCAACATTCTGGAGCTCCGGGCGATCCGGCTTGCACTCAAGGCATTCCTTCCCTCTGTCAAAGGGAAGGTAGTGCAGGTGTTCACAGACAACACCACCGCCATGTGGTACTGCAACAAACAGGGCGGGGTGGGGTCTTGGACCCTTTGTCAGGAGGCTCTGCGCCTCTGGACATGGCTGGAACATCAGGGCATGTTCCTGATGGTTCAACACCTGGCAGGTTCTCTGAACGCCAGGGCGGACGAACTCAGCCGCAGGTGCATGATGGATCACGAATGGCGTCTTCACTCAGAAGTGGCGCAAGGACTCTTTCTACAGTGTGGAGAGCCTTGGTTAGGTCTATTCGCCACCGAAGAGAACGCGCAATGTCATCAGTTCTGCGCGTTGGAATTTCCAAGGCGGCACTCGCTCGGCGACGCTTTTCGTCGCGAGTGGAGTTGCGGTCTGTTGTACGCCTTTCCGCCTATACCACTTCTACCCAGGGTGTTGAAGAAGGTTCGGCACGACCGGGCCCAAGTCATTCTTGTGGCTCCGGACTGGGCTCGAAGAGTTTGGTATCCCGAGCTACTCAATATGAGCATAGATCCCCCGATCCGTCTGCCTCTTCGGGAGGATCTTCTGTCGCAGCAGCAGGGGACGGTCCTCCACCCGAACCTGTCCAGTCTACACCTGCTTGCGTGGAGATTGAGCGGCGGCAGTTGATTCCTTTCGACTTGCCTCCCGAAGTTTGTGATGTGATTCTGGCAGCCAGGCGTCCCTCCACTAAGGTGGTATACGCCTGCAGGTGGAACAAATTTGTGGCATGGTGCACAGCAAAGGCTGTGGATCCCCTTTCTGCCCCTCTTTCTGAGGTCCTTCTGTTCCTTCTCTCTCTGGCCCAACAGGGTTCTGCCCTGGGTACCATCAAGGGTTATCTTTGTGCTATCTCGGCCTTCCTCAGGCTCCCTGATCAGCCCTCCCTTTTCAAGTCCCCTGTTGTTAACAGGTTCTTAAAAGGCATTACTCACCTCTTCCCTCCTGTTCCGTTTGTAATGCCTCAGTGGGACTTGAACTTGGTTCTTACCTTTTTAATGTGCGCTCCCTTTGAGCCTCTGCATAACTGTCCTCTTCGTCTTCTGACTCTGAAGACAGCCTTTCTGGTGGCCATCACCTCCGCTCGGCGGGTGAGTGAGCTCCAGGCTCTATCTTGCAAACCTCCCTTTCTGTCTGTTCATCCAGACAAGGTTGTTCTTCGGACGCGTCCGTCCTTCTCGCCAAAAAAGGTCGGGCGGTGCACAAGAGGACCGTCTCCCGCTGGGTTACCTTGTGCATCAAGACCTGCTATTCTTTGGCCACAAAGGAGCCTCCTGTTGGGCTGCGTGCCCATTCCACCAGGGCAACGGCTGCTACCACGGCCTTGGGCCGCGGTGTTCCGCTGCCGGTTATCTGTCAGGCAGCTACGTGGGCCTCGCTGCACACGTTTACTAAGCATTACTGCCTTGACAGTCAGGTCCGGAGGGACGGCTTCTTTGGCCGTTCTGTCCTCCAGGACTTCCTTGTCTGATCTTTGTTCGCAGACCCACCACCGGGGTTGGTATTGCTGGGGTATCTATTCTAAGGTAAGGAATCTGTCACTAACGTGTCTCTTTCAGATGCACAAGTTACTAACTTGTGTAACGATATATCTGTAAGAGACAGTAGTTAGTGACAGATCCCTTACCGCCCCACCCATCCTCCCCGTTCTGCGAACTGATTTCTAGGGTTAAGGACATCCCTTTCAGGGCCCTAGTATTTTTTCAGACACCTGTGTCAGCTTCTTGCATGGCTCTGCGTTCCTGGCGCGGAAAGTCGTGTACAGAACTGACGTCAGCGCGCAGGGGCGGCGCCTAAGTACTGCCCGCGACGTCATCCCGGCGATCACGACGCCGACGACGGACGCGGAGCCGCACGACGCGCAAGGGTACTGCTACGCAAAAACTTTCCGGATCCAGCCTGACGCCTGGGGATATTCTAAGGTAAGGAATCTGTCACTAACTACTGTCTCTTACAGATATATCGTTACACAAGTTAGTAACTTGTGCATATGTGTGTGTGTGTATATATGATAATACAGTACATTTTGGAAGGTCCTGCTTCCTGATATGTAATGAGAGGCTAAAAAAAATGTAACCTATTAAGATGATATTTTTCTAAATCCAAATCTATCTGATCCGCTAAAGGCCTAGGAAATGGATGCAATCGAAATGCACTTAAATTCTCAAATTGGGTGTAAATGAAAAAAATGGAGGTAACACGAACATAAATAGGCCCTCTTTAAAGTTTTTTTTAATTAAAACGCAGAAGGCATGTCACTGTCAAATATTCTTTGTCTTGAGATATTGCCAGGAATCCAAGTAGAAGTTTGTTATGGATGCACTTAGGCACATGAATATGTGATTGTTGGAACAGGAAAAATCTACAAACAGCGACTTCTTACCATACAACCAAAGCCACCAACCTACATTTTACACAGACTCCAACAAGTTCTAAAAGCAGCCCATGGACTATGGTTTCCCCATTAGTCTAGAGACCACACCTCCCCGACCATTTTGCATGATCCACTGCATCACAATCACTATAGGAATATCCTTCAAGATTATAGGCATCATACGCAAAGCATAGGACATAACGAGACTAGGTTTCCTTCAAGGTAAATTAACCAAATATCACCTGGCCCATACATTAAGAACTTCAAAAGCTACACATTGTTCAAAACACAAATCAGAGGAAAGTTTTTCCTCATAGTGACGTATGCCCTCTATCACCTTACCTGATTGCTTTTGGAAGATCTTAGCTGACCTCCCGGTCTGCAAAGTAGTGATATTTTGCTATGGCTATGAAATCACTAAGATCCGTGCCATACTAATGCTAAACACTACCCTTTTTGGATAATAATGTCTGTAGATGTGAAACTCATTCCATCCCTCTCCCGTCCCAGGTTACCCAATCAACTTACGATCAAGCCTCACTTTGTATACCCTGCAAAGAGCTCTGCCAACTGCAGCATTTGTAATCTATCCCTGTCAGCCATCACCTCTCCTCTGTGTGGAGGCAAGCACAAGGCTGTGTTATAGCTCCGAGTTAGGATCTACCTGCTTTACACTGCACCAGTATTCATGCAGTTGTCTGTTACATGCAACACCACCTGCCCTTCATTCACACCTATTGCCAATTGTATTATAACCACACATAAACTAACCACTACAACCACCAATGACACGTGCTCTGCTCTCACCTACTAGAAAATCTGCTATGCATTGGCAGCCACCTGCATTCGTTGTCACATGCAACATGATTATACTGTAGTGTAGCTCCTATTTCCCTAATAGGCTCTGCGCATTGGAATAATATATCCTATAGGTTTGACATAGGACTAAGGTTAGTATGTCCCTATCGAGTATATTAAACTTAATTACTTGTGCCAGCTAGCTCAGAGGCCACTAGAAACTCCTTGACAACAAGAAGGGAGTAGTTTCTGGCAGCTGCAAAACATGACCAATATGTTTCCCTTTTAGAATCAGAACGTGTCCCAGAGTCGTGGAAACACTAGATAACTATTTCACTCAGCTCAATCGTGCATGCTTAGTTTTCCTCAGAGTTACACAGAAATAATAGACGGGCGTTTTCAATAAAAGATTTATTGAACAGTCTTGTTTCTGGTGTAAGTATAATGTGCTGTTACGATCACAAGACAGTATGCGAGATAAATAATGTACAGGGTGAGCAGTAGAAATAAATAATACTGCGATAGCATTATCTTTTAGTACAAATGCTGTTACATAAATAACACAGACTAAAAATGCGAGTACTCATACGATGCGGTGCTAAGCTAGTTCTACCCCAATGTACCTAACCTAACCTAGGTGTAGGACGAGGTATGAAGTAGGTGAAGTATTCCTTACTATGGTATACTAAGAGTATGTTAAGTCTAGTATGCCTAGTATGCCAAGAGTCCCTCTAGGTTCTTATCAGCTCCATACCTGAAGAATGAGAGAGGTTGGAATCTCTTTGCCAGACTCGAACTCCAACACCCCGCAAGGGAAGTCAGATCACTGGAAGCGGGACTCTCTGCGTGCAGGGATGACAGCGTCTTCTCAGTGCGCCAGGCCAGGATACGGGCTCCTCTGAAGTCGAGGTCTCCTCTGATTTACAGGGGCTAGGGAAGGTATATTTATACCTGAGAGTACCGTAGGAATGTTAGCATTGACGTGAATTGGACAGCGAAAGACGTCATGGATGAACCCCTAAGGAATAATGGTTCATGCATAATAGATGAGGCCTTGAAGAAATCAATAGTCCTGGGCTAGGGAAACTCCCGCAGCCTAAGGGTCTGTTCTTCATGAACTCGTTGTGACGTTAGGGTGGACGGATGTCAGAGACCATGCCTGTATTTGGAGTGCACGATTTAATGCCTAAATAAGGCCTGGGATTCTATGCCTATATAAGGGCAGGGCGAATTGTGCCTATATAAGGACATGATATTGGAAAGCCCGTTATGGACACCCTAAGAGGAATACAACAATACTTGTAAGCGTAAGCACAAGCACCTTCCGTTCACATGCAATAGTTTTTGGGTGATCTGCAAATCGAGCTTTAAACCTAGATGTATTGCAGAGGCTGTTATAGTAGAAGTACTGCATGATCTTGCGTATGTCAGTGACTAGATGTGTCTGTAGCATTTCACATAAGATCCTGTTTAAGTACTTGCTCACCCTCTGATGTCTGAAAGGATCTGGGTCTTTCTTGACTCCTCTTGTGAAAAACAAATGTGCACACCCCCATGTAAACAATACGATGGTATTGTACACATCAAGGTAACATGAGGAAAGTTACAAAAATACCTGAAAGATGTTACTGATAAACAGAAATTATGTATCCTCTGTGAATGTAGAGCAGACATAGTATAGTAAATCAAATACAGTATAACAGAAGGCACGCAAGAGCCACAGAGAATATTCTTATTCACGTAGTCCAAAGGTAGAAAACATTTGATGTGGATCTGATTGCAGATGTGTTGTGATGATGCATGTAAAAGAGGATCCGCTGATGTTTCATTCCATAAGGAACTTTTTCAAGGGTGCAATATAATTCTAATAAAGATGCACCGATGCTACTCAGTAGAATGTGCAGAAATGTAAGTGGGCGCTGGGATTAAGTATATGGGGTGGAAGAATTCTATGAGCCAAAGTATTAGACCACACGTCGAAAAAGAAGATGAGAGTGTAGAAAAGTGGGTTTCTGTTGCAGTAACACCCCCCACCCCCCCCCCCCCACACACACACACTTTTTGCCAGATTTCCGATGCACTTTGACTTGATATGCCCTGGGTCCCTGCCAATCAGGTTCCTAAGGCCTGTGTTCTTCCCCAAAACTGTACTTTTGTACCCCCAACTGGCACCTCTCTGGCCACATGTAAGTCCCTTGTAAAAGGTACCATTGGTACCAAGGGCACTGTGACCAGGGAAGGCCTCCAAGGGCTGCAGCATTGCAGGGTGCGTGTTTTGGTGCAGAGAAAAGTGAAGGGTTGACATGGCACACTGTGTGCCATGCCTGTAGGCCACTGCCTCTGGTATAGGTAAGACACCCCTCTAGCTGGGTGCACTATACCACTGGTGAGGGTACAGTTGCATGAGCACTGTACTCCTACAGTGTCTAAGTCCATTCCTAGACATTGTAAGTGCAGTAAAGTCATAAAGAGTATATGGTCTGGGAGTTTATCATTACGAACTCCACAGCACCATAATGGCTTTAATGAATTCTGGGAAGTATGGTAGCAAACCTCTCAGCATAATAAACCCCCACTGATGCCAGTGTGGGTTTTATTATACAATGCACTCAGAGGGCATCTCAGAGATGCCCCCTGAAAAACCAGCAGCCTCTGGTGGGTTCCCTGACTGGTAGACACCAGCCTGCTACCACAAGACAAGTTTCTGGACGCCTGGGGTGGGGGCCTTCGCTCCCTGGGTCCAGAAACAAAGCCTTTCCTGGGCGGAGGTGTTCACACCTCGCCCAGGTCAGGAAGAGCCATCTGTGGCAGGGGAGCTTCAAAGGCCTTGCCGCCTTTTAACGCGGCCCCCAGTCTCTCCTGCTACCAGGAGCAGGCCCCCTTTCTGTCTCACCCCCTTTTCGGCTAGAGGACAAGCGGGAAAAATTAGAGCAGCCCAGAAGGTGTGCCCACCTCTGCCCACCCCACCCCTCAGGTGGAGGAGGCGAGGTGAAGCCCACTCTTCAAGATGGCAGGCACTCTCTAATCAGGATAAAGAATTGTGCCCCACTTGGGGTGAGCACACCAAGGGTGTAGTCACCCTAAGGTCAGTAGCCTATTGGCTACTACCTCGAGACCCCTAAAACGCTACCTAAATATAGTATTTAGGGGGCAGCCCTGAACCCAGAAGGCAGATTCCCACAACCTACGAACAAGAAGGACAAAAGAAGACGCAGAGGAGACTGCAGAGAAATACTGACTTGGCCCCAGCCCTACCGGCCCAGCTGCAGTTTCCAGAGATCCTGCACTAAAAGTCACCTTGTCCTGCAGCCAGCGACCTCCAGAACCTCCTGGAAGGACTGACTGCCTTCAACAAAGACCAGATCTCCTGTGAACAGCAGCTCTGTTCAAAAGAATCTCTAAAGAAAGACTCTGAGCCTGCTGAAGACAAACCTGATGCCTGGAACCACCACTGCACCCGTCGCCTACAGCCCGAGTCAGAGTGGCCCACTGGTCCCCGCAAGGTCCCCCAGTGCTCCAGAGTCCAAGTCCACCATGGGTTGACCCCTCCAGGACTCCCCGACGACACTTGCAGCCTCTGCACGGACCCCACCCACGAGTGGCCCGGTAAGGTGAAATCCGACCTCAAAACGCACCCTTGCATCCAGCTGCCCTGCGCCCTGAAGAAGAGGACCCGAGGTGCACCTACGTTCCCGAGCCCGCCAAGTTACTTGCCCAGCTGTTGGTTCCTCCCGGAAGACTTCCTGTACCGAGCCTGCAGCCAAAATCCAAAACCGGCAGCTCCCGTTAAAAACGGGGCACCCAACGCCAAATCAGCACTCTGCACCCAGCCGCCGCTGTGGGTGCACCTTGTATGCTAACTCGGATCCCCCTTTGCCCTGAGCTTAACCCTAGGAGCTTTGCTCCCTCAACCCTGTGGCTTGCTGTAGAAAGCTGGCTCTGTATATACTGTACCAAAATGAGGTATAGTGTGCACAGAGTCCAGTGGAACCCCAAAGGTAGGCAGAGGTAAAAGTAGATAGCACCTTACACCCTATTGGTAGTGGTGTGGGCAAGCAGTAAGGCTTTATCAGAGGGTAGCGTTAAGCATTTGTTGTACACACTCAGGCAGCAAATGATGTCGCACACTCAAAGACTGAACTCAGACCAATTTGTTGGTATCAAAAACATGATTTGGTGATTTTATTTCTTGAACCAAGCCAAGCCTGGTGCAGGTAAGTAAAATAAATGCTTTGCAAAATCTTACGCAATGTGTTACAGTTGAATGCAGGTTCAAATGCAGTTAATTGAATTACAGGTAAGTCAATGTTTCGAAATTACTTTTTAGTTTTCAGATTATTTTTTAAGTTACTTTTTCCACTCGGTGTGATATGCCTAGATATCACACTGGGATATTTCCTAGAGAAAAGGTAAGTAAATCAGTTTTTGTACATTTGCAGTTTTTCAGTGTTTCATACAAACCAACTCCACACTTTGAACAATTTTCAAGGAAAAAAACAGGCACTGTATTCCTATGGAGAGAAATGAAGTTAGCGGTTTGCAGGTAAGTACAAGTTTGTGGGAGTTAGTATTCTGGGGTTAGAAGCAGGGTTACCCCAGAGTCAAGGATGCACTCCTGAAACACCCTCAGCAGCACTAGGGCGGCAGAGTGCTGAGGCCCAATGTTATCTAATAAGGGATAGGGGGCCTCCGGTTGGTGGCTGCTCACGAGCAGGCCACAGGGTTGTGGGAGCAAAGCTCCTGGTGTTGGGCTCAGGGCAAACGGGGATCCGAGTTGGCACACAAAGTAGACCCGAAGCGGCGCAGGGGCGGCTGGGTGCAGAATGCTTTATTGGCGTAAGTGCTCTGTTGATTTTAATGGGGATTCTCCAGTTGCAACAAAGACTGCAGGCTCGAGAACGAATATCTTCTGGAGGTGACCACCGGTTGGAGAGGTAAGTTGGGATACCTAGGGATGCTGGGACACTGTTGGTTGGGCCACCCAAGGCCGTGGGACGTTTGGTTCAGGGGTGTCTTTAGGCGTCGGGATTTCTTACCAGCACCGGTCGCGGGGGTCCTCCAGAAAGAGACTGCAGGCGTCATTTGGAGTGTCGAGATAGGTCAGAGATCACCAGATCTCAGGCCAGGATCGCCGGGGAGACCTCCTCGTGGTGTTGGGCCACTTAAACTCGACCCGTCGGCCCGTGGGCATCGGGTGCAGAGTGGTGCAGACTCCTGGTTTTGGCTGGGACCAGAGTCTGTTGGTGAGCAAATCTGGTGCTCACGGGAGACAAAGTCTTGGGTTTGGAAGAGAGGGCAGGTCCTTCGGCTTCTTGAGGCTGCTGGCTGCAGGACACTTTGGGATTTCGCTGGAGCAGGTTTGAGGTGGGGACAGGCCAGTAGGGCTGGGTCCAAGTCAGTGGGCGTCCTCCTCTTAGCTTCAGCACAGCTTCTTCCGTCGTCCTTCTTCTTTTCTTCTTGGTCGGTTCTTGTCTGAGGAGGCAAGGTTCAGGGTTGCCCCTAAATACTACATTTAGGGGCGTTACAGGTCAGTAAAGGTTGGGACCAATGGGCACCTACCTTGGGGTGGGTACACCCCCTATTATGCCACCCTCCAGTGGGAGGATGGCATATGCCTCTTTTGGTTGGCTGGGTCCCCCCATCTGCAAGATGGCGGGGACTGAGAGTTGTGCTTCACCTCGCCTCCCCGACCTGAGGAGTGGGGTTGGCAAAGGTGGGCACACCTCCCTTCCTCACTTGGTTTTCCAGACGATTCTCCCACACAAAGTTGGGGTCAGAACCAGTGGGCGTCAGTTGCTAGAAGCAGCAAAGGGCTGGGGTAGCTCACAAAGGCGGCAAGCCTTTGAAGCTTCCCCCATCGTGAACCCTGCCCATCCTGGGGGAGGAGGCTTGGCACCTCGTCCCAGGATGTGCATTGTTCAAACCCCTGAGACCAGCAGGCTCTTGACCCAGGGGTCCAGAAACATGTCTGGTGGTGGCAGCTGACGAGCAGCCTCTCAGCCAGGACACTAGTGTTAGGTCGTTTTCCATGGGGCATCTCTAAGATGCCCTCTGAGTGCATTTTTCATTAAATCCCACACTGGCATCAGTATGGATTTAATGTGCTGAGAAGTTTGATACCAAACTTCCCAGTTTTCAGTAATGCCATTATGGTGCTGTGGAGTTTGTAATGACAAACTCCCAGCACCATATACTCTGAATGGCAATACTGCACTTACAATGTCTAAGAATTAGCTTAGACATTGTAGGGGTACAGGGCTCATGCACCTGTATCCTCACCACTGGTATAGTGCACCCAGTTAGAGGGGCGGCTGATCTATGCCAGGGCAGTGGGTTGTAGGCATGGCACACAGGGATGTGTGCCATGTCGACTATTCACTTTGTTCTGCACCAAGACACGCAGCTTTCAATGGGAGGGGGGAGGGGGATATCTATCCATCTATCACGCACGCTGTAGCCCTTAGAGGCCTTCCCTGGCCACAGTGCCCGTGGTACCATTTACAAGGGACTGCCCTGTGGCCAAAGAGTGCCAATTGGGTTTTGTTTTCAATGCAGTTTAGGGAAAGAACATAGGCCCTGGGTACCTGTTTGGCAGGAACCCAGGGCACACTCAGTCAAAGTACCTCAGCAGTTTGGCAAAAAGTGAGGGCAACCATGCAAAAGAGGGCTCATTCTTACACTTGCCCGAGAGCAGCCACCAACCGACGGCCCAGTAGGCTAACATTGGGCTTCAGCACTCTGCACCCGGCCGCCCTAGTGCCGCTGAGGGTGCTTTTTGAGTGTATCCTTGACCCGGGGGAACCCTTGTTCTAACCCCAGAAACTCAACTCTCAAGATAGTTTACTTACCTACAAACCGATAACCTCATTTTTCCCCATAGGATTGCATTGACTGTTTTCCTCTGAAAAACTTCTAAGTGTTGAGGGTGTTTGTATGGAAAGCTAAGTAACTGTTTTATTGCAAAACCTTTTTTACCTACCTTTGTCTAGGAAATTTCCCCGTGTGGTATCTAGGCATATCACACTGAGTTGAATCCAAAATGTACTCTAAAAAGTAATCCAAAAGTAATTTCAACTGTATTTAAATATTTTACATACCTGTAACAAGTCATTCTCATCCAGCTTGCTTGTTGATCAATCTGTCTTGAAAAGTACAATTCTATTCACCTGTACAGAGTCCTGCTTGGTTCTAAAAATAAAATACAACTAAGGAAATATTTTTAATCCAAACAATTGGTCTGAGTTCAGTCTTTGAGTGTGGGACATCATTTCTTGCCTGAGTGTGTACAATAAATGCTTAACACTCCCTTCTGATAAAGCCTTACTGCTCACCCACACTACCACAAATAGAGAGTAAGGTATCTACTCTTACCTCTGTAAGCCTTTGGGGATCCACTGGACTCTGTGCACACTGTACCTTACTTTGGTATAGTATGTTCGAGGCATGTGAGCTGCAGAGCTCACACTGTGCATTAGATCGCCATCTGGTGTTGGGCTCGGATGCTTGCACTTTGTTGTTGTCTTCGAAGAAGTCTTTGTAGTCATGTGATAGGTGACTCCTCCTTTGGACAATAGTGCGCATGGGCATCGACTCCATCCTCAGATTGTTTTTTTCCGCCATCGGGTTCGGATGCAATTTTCGACACTCCGGTTCGAAACTTCGTTTTCAACGTTTTTCACGCTTCACGACTTGATACCGACATCGACATCTCGACGTCCCTTCCTCGATCTCCTTTCCAGCCGTCGACGCGGGCCGTTGGGCCCATCGACGCCGTAAGGCCTACTGCCCATGGAAAGGACGCCCTTCCGAAAATGCCCCCAGTGTGGAGCAAAGTTCCCCCACAGTGACCACCACCAGGTCTGTAACCTGTGCCTCTCACCTGACCATAACGAGGCCACCTGTCCAGCCTGCGCTTCCTTCCGCTCCAAAAAGACCATTCGCGATCGTCGAGCCCGAAGGCACATCATGGCGCAACGGTCCGCTCCGGAACCCGTCAATATCTTCGATGAAGGTCCCGATGTTCCAGAGGAAGATTCCGAAGACCTCACTATCGTCTCGGAGGCAGAGGACTCAGACGGTTCCATCACTCCAGGGCAACGAGTGAGTACTACTGCCCCTGCCCCAACCCCACCTCCAAAAACGAAGGCACCGGTCAACACTTCGCCTGCGGGCCCCAGTCGCGACCGTAAACGTGCTTCGGACGCCCCGCCTTCCGGCTCGGCGCCGAAGAAAAAACTAAAGCCTTCCGGCTCCTCGGCACCGACCAAACCACACGTGTCCGTTCCACCGGCACCTTCGGTGCCGAAACCGAAAGAACACCCGGCACCGAAATCCGGTTCAGTCCCAAAATCCGCCTCCAAGCATGCGGATCACTCGGCGCCGAAACCCAGGCTCCACGATACAGCCCCTAAACCAAAGCTGTTCGAGCCGATATCTAAGCCGAAGGATTCCCCTACGCCAAAAGAACATCCAAAGAAGCCATCACCGCGCTCGGAACCGAAAAAGTCGGCGCCGAAGCCAAATATTCAGGAGGAGGAACTGTTTCGACCGGATCCCATCGATCCTAATCAACACAAAATACATATTAACCCTAAAACTGGACATATCTCCTCTGTGCCACGCCACAAGCCTGTCCCTACAAACAAGAAGGACTCTTCTACTTCCCCTATGCCTCCTTCTTCTCCTATACCTCTATCTAACACCCCTCCTCTCCACATCCCTGTTACACTGCCTCATCCTGTAACTTCTCCCCCACATGAATATCAGGACGACATGGGGTATGGTGATGACCCTGATAATCTACTTCTGGACCCAGATAACCCACCACAGGACGACTGGGGCTACACCGACCCCATAGATCCTACAGACCTCCCCAGCCCTCCACCTTATCCCACAAAACCATCTCCACCAGATGATCACATTGGGTTTGGACAACTCATCCACAGGGCTGCTGTCTTTCACGGGGTGCATATAAACACCAACCAACCAGAGGAAGATTTCCTTCTAGACACCTTTGAACAGTCTCAAAAAACTGTTCAAACTTTACCTATGATCAAAGGTGTCATTAAACATGCCCCTGAAATATTTAACGACCCTGTAAGGGCCAGAATCCTTAACCCTAGGATAGATAAAAAGTATAGACCTGCCCCTGATGACCCAGCCTACATCAAAGGTCAGCTCCCTCTTGACTCCCTGGTCGTCTCTAATGCTCGTAGACGAGCTAATTCCCAAACTTCAGGGGATGCTCCGCCCCCTGATAAGGAGTCAAAATTGTTGGATTCATCTGGCAAACGTGTAGCTGCGCAGGCCACCAACATCTGGTGCATAGCTAACACCCAGGCACTACTAGCTAGGTACGATAGGGCCCACTATGATCAGCTAGAGACCCTATTGCAACACCTACCTGATCAGTACAAGACACAGGCCAATGACCTCATTCAGGATGGCAAACTTATTTCCAATGCCTCCATTAAGTGTGCCCTGGATGCAGCCGACACCGCCGCTATGTCCGTCAACACTAGCATACTCATCAGACGGCACGCCTGGCTCCGCATTTCAGGTTTTAAGCCAGAAGTCCAAACTACCATCTTAAACCAGCCATTTAACCAAAACCAACTCTTTGGTCCTGCTGTTGACACAGCACTAGAAAAAATGAAAAAGGATACTGACACTGCCAAGTCAACGGGAGCATTGCAGTCCCCGCAACAACGTGGCTCCTTTCGCCGCTCCTTCTACAGAGGGGGCTCTAGGAACACCACCACAGACAATTCCTCTTCATGTAGAAACACCACCCAAACATCTCCCAGTAGAGGATACTTTAGAGGTGGTTATAGAGGCAACAACACTAAGGGCAGAGGTCGAGGTAATAACACCCGTACCTCCACCACTCCTAAACAGTGACTTCCCTCCACTTCCCCCCGACCACACCACCCCTGTCGGGGGACGGCTATCACAGTTCCTACCTGTCTGGAACTCCATTACAACAGACAGGTGGGTGAGACAAATTATCCAACATGGCTACTGCCTGTAACTAACAGCTACCCCCCAACATACCCCCAAGCAGCGTCCAATGTCCGCAGACCATCTTACGCTCTTACAGCAAGAGGTACTTTCCCTGCTTCAAAAGCACGCCATAGAGCCAGTTCCTCTACTACAACAGGGCACAGGGGTCTACTCCCTGTATTTCCTAATCCCCAAGAAGGATGGCACTCTAAGGCTTATTTTGGACCTCAGACCCCTCAATCAGTATATACATTCAGATCATTTTCACATGATCACTCTCCAGCAAGTGCTTCCCTTACTACAACAAGACTTCCTTGCCACATTAGACCTCAAGGACGCCTACTTCCACATTCCCATACATCCTGCTCACAGGAAGTATCTAAGGTTCGTACTCAATGGACAGCACTACCAGTTCAAAGTACTTCCATTCGGTGTCACCACTGCTCCAAGAGTGTTTACCAAATGCCTTGCAGTAGTAGCAGCGCACCTACGAAGACAACAAATACATGTCTTCCCATACCTGGACGACTGGCTCATCAAAGCCAAATCATTCAACCAGTGTGTTCAACACACTCACCAAACAATACAAACATTACACAACTTTGGGTTCACAGTAAACTATACCAAGTCGCACCTTCAACCCTCCCATATACTTCAATATCTGGGAGCCACAATAAACACTTCCACTGCTCTAGCCTACCCCAGCCCAGCCAGGATAGCCAGTATACAAACCCTTGTCCCCAGGTTTCAAATGCAACACTCTCTCCCAGCCAGAGTGTTTATGCAGCTAATCGGCATGATGGCATCTTGCATTTTCATCGTCCCGTATGCAAAACTTCAAATGCGTCCTCTACAGGAGTGCCTAGCGCGCCAATGGAACCAGGCTCACGGACATCTTACAGATCTGGTGTTGGTGGACAGCCGCACACATCGCTCTCTGCAGTGGTGGAACACCAAAAATTTGTCCAAAGGGCGGCCGTTCCTAGAGCCGGTTCCACAAATAGTACTAACCATGGACGCATCACTCACAGGATGGGGAGCACACCTGTTAGATCATACAACACAGGGCAAGTGGACCACTCAACAAAAGCTGCTCCACATCAACCACCTGGAGTTACTAGCTATATTCCTAGCTCTCAAATCCTTTCAACTCCACGTACAAAACAAGGCTGTCCTGATCCGAACAGACAACATCACAGCCATGTACTATATACAAAAACAGGGGGGGGACACACTCTCCACAACTGTCCCAACTGGCACAGAACATTTGGAGGTGGGCCATTCCACAAAACATATACCTTCTGGCACAACACCTACCAGGGGTTCACAATCAGATTGCCGATCTGTTAAGTCGACAGATACAACAGATTCACGAGTGGGAACTACATCCACAAGTTCTTCTACCTTTTTTCCAGATGTGGGGCCAGCCAGACATAGATCTGTTCGCCACACACCAAAACGCAAAATGCCCAACCTTCGCCGCCAGGTTTCCACACCCGCAGTCCCAGGGCAATGCGATATGGATGAACTGGTCCGGCAAATTTGTGTACGCTTTTCCACCGCTACCACTGATCCCACTTGTAGTACGCAAGCTCCGACAACAGTCTCTAAAAATTATACTAGTAGCTCCCACATGGGCACGCCAACCGTGGTTCACCACACTACTAGAACTATCTGTAGTCCCATACCAAAGACTACACCTCTCCCCATCAATTCTAACGCAGAGCCATGGAGAGATAAGGCACCCAGATCCATCTCAACTGAACCTTGCGATCTGGCTCCTGAAGTCCTAGAATTCGGTTACCTTAACCTGCCGCCAGACTGTATGAACATTATTAAAGAGGCTAGACGCCCAACTACCAGAGCCTGCTATGCAGCAAAATGGAAAAGATTCGCTATTTATTGCACTAACAATCATATCCAACCATTACAGGCCTCCACGCAAAACATCATTTGCTACTTGCTACATTTGCAAAGATGTAATCTTGCATACTCATCCATACGTCTGCACCTCGCAGCCCTTGCTGCTTACTTACAAAACAGGCAACACTTATCACTGTTTAGAGTCCCCGCCATTAAAGCCTTTATGAAAGGCCTTAAGCGCATCATACCTCCCAGATTACCACCTTCCCCAGTGTGGAATCTTAATATAGTACTTACCAGGCTCATGGGACCACCTTTTGAACCCCTACATAAATGTGAACTTCAATTCCTTACATGGAAAGTGGCGTTCCTCATTGCAATAACTTCTCTCAGAAGAGTCAGTGAGATACAGGCTTTAACTATACAAGAACCTTTCTTGCAAATACATCATAATAAAATAGTTCTCAGGACAAACCCAAAATTCCTTCCCAAAGTCATTTCGCCTTTCCACCTTAACCAATCGGTAGAACTACCCGTGTTCTTCCAAAACCCAGATTCCGTGGCAGAAAGAGCTCTCCACACCCTAGATGTCAAAAGAGCCCTTATGTATTACATTGACAGAACCAAGTCTTTTCGCAAAACCAAACAATTGTTTGTAGCTTTCTCTCCACCACACAAGGGTAATCCCATCTCAAAAGCCGGAGTTGCAAGGTGGATTGTTAAATGTATCCAAATCTGCTACCAAAAAGCCAAACGCACATTATCAGTTCCCCCTAGAGCGCACTCAACACGCAAACTAGGGGCTTCCATGGCATTCTTAGGGAACATTCCCTTAGAAGACATATGTAAGGCAGCCACATGGTCTACAATACACACCTTCACTAATCACTATTGTGTTGATGTGCAAGCCAAGCAACAAGCTTCAGTGGGCCAAGCTGTCCTTAAAACCCTTTTTCAAACTACTGCAACACATACAGGTGACCACCGCTAGGGGAGATACTGCTGTACAGTCTATGCACAGTGTGAGCTCTGCAGCTCACATGCCTCGAACGGAAAATGCTACTTACCAGTATGCATCTGTTCTTGGCATGTAGAGCTGCAGATCCTCACACGCCCACCCACCTCCCCGGGACCTGTATGTGTTCCAGTCCTATCTTAATTAGATACACACACATGGACATCTTTTTTCCTTTTCTACTAACTCCATCACTCCCCAATATGGCAAAAAACAATCTGAGGATGGAGTCGATGCCCATGCGCACTATTGTCCAAAGGAGGAGTCACCTATCACATGACTACAAAGACTTCTTCGAAGACAACAACAAAGTGCAAGCATCCGAGCCCAACACCAGATGGCGATCTAATGCACAGTGTGAGGATCTGCAGCTCTACATGCCAAGAACAGATGCATACTGGTAAGTAGCATTTTCCATACAGAGCCAGCTTCCTACAGAGAGTAACTATTGTACATGTTAAACGTCAACCCCCAGGTACTGTAAGAACAAAGTACAGGTCCCAGACCAAGCTCTCCCTCGTGCAGCCAGCCCGCAGCTGCTTCATCTCTCGTGCCTCTTGCTTTTCTGCTGTTCATTTTCCTTCTGCTGTGCCTTAGATTGGTTTTCTGCTGTTTTTCTTCTCCTCTGTTGCGCTTGAGATTGCTTTTCTGCCATTTCTTTTTCCCTTCAAAGGCAGAACCTGCACGGCATGGACAGGTACTGGGGTGCATGCACACAGGAGGGCACATGTGCTCTTCTGCATGCACCCCATGGCCCAGAGGCAGCAGGGGGTCCTGTAGGACCCAATTTGTTTCCTCTCCTGACCACGGTTTTCATGAAGGAGGAACTGCCATGAAAACCGAGGTGGAGAGGAAACTCGTAATATGCTTGTTGGGACTGTGGCGATCCCGCCAAGCATATTGCGGCCTCAAGGCTGCCGCGCCACCGCCAGGGTTCAGAGCGGTGGTGCAATGGCAGTCTGCCCGTCCTAGTTGTAATAGGGCGGTCAGAAGACCACCACTGCCGCTTCCCGGCCGACTCATAACCAGGCCCTTAATGGAGGCTGCAGCGCGACCCCATTGAGCAGATCCCAGACCCCGCTCTCCCTTGTGCTTCCAGCCTGCCGCTGCTTCATCTCTTGTTGTGCCTCTTGCTTTTCTGCAGTTCATTTTCTGTCTGCTGTGCCTTAGATTACTTTTCTCCCATGTTTTTCCCTCTGTTGTGCTTAGATTGCTTTTTCCCCCATTTCTTTTTCCCTCTGTTGTGCTTGGATTGCTTTTCTTCTGTTTTCTTTTTTCCTCCCAATTGCTGCCGCCTCCTGCCAAGCCCCTCCCAGTTCCTCTCTTTCCTCCCAGAACCTACTAAATGGAGGCCGCAGAGCGGCCGCGCCACAGGCAAGCCCAGCTCTGCTCGTCCATGCTGAACCCAAGGTTATCATCTGCATTGTCCGTCTTCCCCCCCCCCCCCTCCCCTCCAGGGCTCATCCCTCAGCCCCACGTTCTTCAATGCATATATGACCCGCTGGCTAACATTGTCAGATCTCACGGTCTCGACATAATATCCTATGCAGACGGCACCAAACTCATCCTCGCTCTCTCACCTGTGACCCAACGCTCTCTACGTAGAAATCGCCACACAGCCCCTACAGAGACTCCAAACCATACAGAACGCAGCAGCCAGAGGCATCCTTGCCCACCTCCGGCAGCTCCACTGGCTCCCTGTCCAAAAGAGATGCAAAATCCAAGCTGCTTACCCATGCACAACCATCGACCTGCCTACATTAACCACTATCTGAACTTCCACCAACTGTCAAGAAGATTACACTCTGCCTCCCTATCACTTGCCAACACGCCCTGGATCTACCGAAGCACAAGTGGAGGATGCTCCTTCCACATCGCAGCAAAGACCTAAGCCTCCGCATGCAGCTCTGGACCATCATCTCACTTCCGGAATTCTGACGGGCCCTCAAGACTTGGATGTTCGAATGAGCCTTCTGTGACATGCGAGCGCCTGGATACCCTATCGGGTGATGAGCAGCGATATATAAATCCCAATTGATTAACTATACTTGGGGGAGGGTAAGCGTAAATTAAAGCAGAAAGACAAAAATTGTAAACATATAGATTCAACGGTGGTTGTGAAAATATATCAGGAAAACTTAAAGTTAATGTAACATAACTGATGAAGTGCAGGTGTTTAGACAGCATGTCTCTAACATATTTTTTTTTAAATCAAGAAAAGAGAAATAATGTCTGATTGGTGTCAAGACTGGTAACCAAGAAGCGTTGTAAAGGGGTAAATTACTTATCCATGTTTACAGGATTAAGACCTTGCTGTCTGACAGTGTGTCAGTTGTTCCCTTTCTGTGAGAATGAGAAGTGTTTATTAATAAAACCAAAAAACAAAGAAGGGAGTGAAGAGGTATAAGTCGTGGACTCGGCCTCCTCTACAAGTAATGAAAAAACAAAGGGAGTCCACTCAATTCCAAAGAACTGTGCTATCCTTACAAACAGTGACTAAACCCAAGAGAGCCATTGGGTTTCTAGCATGGGAGAAACGATATGTGTTCTAAAATAACCCTTACCCACCAAAAGTTCCCTTGGTGGCATGCTTCATCATCGGGTTCTTCCCGCCCCGCTGCGGGACGGGGCGTGCTATGACCTACGGATACGTGGGAGCACTTTCAAGTGAAGTGAAATAATGTGTTTGATCTGAGAGTGGAAGGGTCAGAAGATAAGTGAGTTAAAAAATACCTGGCTGCGTGGAAAACTAAACTTTAATACTCCCTATAGCTGGTATTAGTAAAAGTGGGGAAAAGGAGGAAAAAGTGCTATAATGGGCAGTTTCCTCACAGGTCTACATGTTTCGAAGCCTACTCCTAAGCTTCTCTTCAGGACCTAGGATGTTGATACCTTTTACCTCTCTGACTGTTACCTAGTGTGGTCAGCCTAGTCAATGTCAAAGGCTACTATGCATCTTTGTCAAAAATTAATTCATCCAATACCTACTTGGTATTCTCTTTAAAAACGATACTTAGGTTGCCTAATTAGGGCCCCATGAGCTTCAACACGCGAGGGGAGGAGCGCTTGTAGTCAAACATTCGTCAAAGCATCTCTCTCGCCCAAGACACTGCCTGCCCGTGGGAGAGCCATGGGCAGGCAGTGTCTTCGGCGAGAGAGATGCTTTGACGAATGTTTGACTACAAGCGCTCCTCCCCTCCCGTGTTGAAGCTCATGGTGTGGAAGCAGATAATAATCCACTGGTGCACCACTTCGCCCACGGGTTCTTAACAAGTAAGGAGGAATTGACACTGGAGCGAAGTACAAACCATAGGTCATTTATTAGCATTCATGAATGGGGGCCTCGTCCGACAAGCACCATAGAGATACTCGAGGAGAGAGCACACTGAACGATGGTTACATGGGTTTTTATAGCAAAAGATCACAAACCAGGGACGCCCAGAGGTAAATCGAGCTTTGGGAAAAACACACAAATGAGGTACCGGTAAGAATCGACAGCCTTGGTGCCTTGTGCAATTGTTGCGTCCTGAAGCTGCACAACAAGATATGCTATCTGGGTAAACTTTACTTGAGGCTTTACCATTGTCTGAAAAACCCCAAGCAGACGCCAGCTGTTCTTTTGCGCTGACTCTGCTATACACAGCCTACAATGCCTCAATTTAGATTCTTTACTCATGTTTATACAGATGCAGTGTCAAGGATAGAGGCAGGCTGAAAGCAGGGCAGGGGTGAAAAATGGATGAGGCATAGCTTAATCAAAAACAAGGGACTCAGACTTTACATTTTAACAGTCCTTCCTTTTCAGCCTATGCTGAATCCATTTTTAAAAGTATATAATTTAATCTCGTATATCAATGTTCATAAGTTCGTAAATTTCAGTGTGCATCATTTCTCGATTCAATTCATGAACATTAATTGGGGAGGTTTAATATTATTACAGGTGGTTATACAAGCTGTACATATCGTAGGGGCACATTGAATGCAGCAACAGCACGTGAGAAAGATGGCTCCTATAATTACTATTCCCATTAATAATTTCCAACCCCAAGTGGAAATAAGTCCCTGTAACCATTCAGACCAGGACCATGTTCCTTGGTCTTGATGTATTTCTGCAGCTATTTTATGTAATTTAGAAATGGCGTCATAGACAGAAGGGGCGTGGTCAGGAATGAACACGCAACCGCTACTGACGATGATGCGACATGCTCCACCACGATGGGCTAGTATCACATCAAGCACCATTCTATTTTGTAAAGCTACGATTCTTGCAATTTGTAGCTCTTCTGTGATATTACCAAGAGCCATTGCTGTCTGATTCGTCACAGC
Source organism: Calotriton arnoldi (assembly GCA_963921515.1). Taxonomy (NCBI): domain Eukaryota; kingdom Metazoa; phylum Chordata; class Amphibia; order Caudata; family Salamandridae; genus Calotriton; species Calotriton arnoldi. Next base: position 636,340 of record CAWUFW010000086.1, read on the forward strand.
CTCTACTACACGGGTCAAACGCCTAATTTTTCTGCTATTTAAAGCTGCACCGACAAAGAAAAAGAGCCCCAAATTAAAATCAACGTATTGTTGTAGTGCAGTGTCAGTCTGATCTATTTCATTATTATCTATGGTCCTCTTGAATCTATTTAAAGAATGATCATTAAACAGTTTCTGGTCTTTATGATAGGATGCAGGTGCTAAGAACACAGGGGGAAGTAGAAAGGACACATAGCAAACTCCGGACCACCCAATAGGTAAATGATAGTAACCTTTGCTTCCACAGATAAAATAGGTATTGTTTGAGGACAGAAAACTACTATTGTTCGTTCCAGTCATGTTCAATACTGAAGTACAGTCACTTTTTCCCACTGGGATACTGCCAAAACTGCTCACACAAAGACTTGCTCGGGCTCTAGTAACAGCAATAACAGGAGGCCCGTTACCGTTGGCTGTCCGAGTGTTGGGGGAAAACGTATCTTGTGGAGGAATTCCCTTTGCGATATTCCTCCATTTCCCATGCAGTTCCTTTGGCTTGTGAGTCCCCTTCCTCATCAGGGTAGCAGACTTTATTCAGACCTATTCTACATCTGCTAGAGCAATTTCACTAATTTCAGAAGCCCACAACAGTGCGAACCAGGCTCTACAGGAGCCATTATGCGAGAATGGCAGGGCAATGAAAGGCATTCCTCCCTTCTTCTGGTGAGCTGGCATCATTCCACACACCCAGCAGTTAGTAGTGTTCGTAGCATTGTGAGTATGATGCAACATTTGTATGAAAGTGTTATTGAAGTAGGACATTCTGTGCTTTTGTTCGTGATAGGGAAGAGTGAAAATGATGTTCGATGGGGACAGGAGTAGTAGCAGGTAATAAGTTTCGAGCCGGAATTATTTCTTCCATTGTCCATAAAACTGCTGCCAATATTATCAACGATATGATCAGAGTCACTATACACAGAGTCTTGTCTTTGGAGCGCATTTCAGATCCCAATTTCTGCATTTCTCCTCGGTATCAATACAACCACAGGTTGGAGAGAGACCCAGGCACCACTGAACACGTACCACAACCTTCACTAAACCTAGTTCAGCCGGTTCTGTGATCCTACCGTGTCACAGCCGAACCGTTCCACTAATTGAAACTGGTCCTCCGGTATCTCTATCTGCTCCTTCCCTTTCTTGGTCGTAAATCGTACCTTGATGCCGATGGTACAGTTTGATCAGGTAACAAAGTGTCTTCGTTCAGAGGAGCAACACTTTTCTGAGTCTGTAAGATGTCTTTCAGATCATTTCTGCCTTCTGGCTGGAGAACAGTAGCTGGGATTCGCTTGCAGTGCGTGGCATTTATCCAATGGCGTCTGTTGGTGACACGGACAGCAGTTCGAGTCGCAAGCAGGATCTGCTCCGGATTCTTCCAACGAGGCTCCAAATTCTTGGAACGTTGAAAGTTCTTTATCAACACGAAATCACCGGGTTGGAGACCATGAGCCGGACCCTCTGATTTGTCTGGTATAGCTTCACGCACCTGCTGATGAATCAGACAGTTTTTCAGTCAAGTTTTTTAGGTAATCACTCAAAACAGGGTACTGTATTTCTTTGATTACATTTGGCCTTGGGGGTCTCCATACATTCATAGGCCTGCCAAAAACGATCTCGTAAGGAGAGAAAGTCCAATCCTACTATGTGGGATGGAACGAACTGATAACAATGCTAGAGGTAAGGCATCTGGCCAATTAAGGCCCGTTGTTGCTTGTATCTTTGCTAGTTTCAACTGCAACGTGGCATTGTACCTCTCCACTAGACCCGCTGCCTGGGGGTAATTAGCAGCATGAAACTTCTGTTTTACCCCCAAACCCTTCATTAGGTATTGTATTATCTGGCCAGTGAAGTGGGGGCCGTTGTCACTCCATAGGACTCTACAAATTCCAAAACGGGGAAAGAACTCTTTTAACAGAACTTTAGCGGTTGTCAAGGCTGTGTTGTCTTTGGTGGGATAAGCTTCTACCCACTTACCTAAAGGAACAGACCACTACTAATACATACTTCAAATTATTACAGCGCTCTAACTGAATATAGTCCATTTGAAGTGCTTCAAAGGGAACCTGAGGTGGAGAAAATCCACCAGTAGGGGTTGATACTCCCTTCCCAGGATTGTGCTGTAAACATATCATGCAATGTTTGACCAAATGCTCAGCTGTTTTCCGAATGTGCTTATTATCCCAAACCTGTTCTAGTTGGGAGATGGTGTTTTTGGCACTAACGTGAGCAGGTCCATGAGCCATAGTCACAAAAGGTAATAAATAAGCATAGGGCAACTTCCATTTCGACATATCCTTTGACCTCCAACATCCCTCATCATCTAACTCTCCTTCCTTTTGCCATTCTGCCTTTTCTTGTTCAGTGGCTGACTGCTGTATTTCCTTAATCTCGGCATACATGTTTTCCCATCTTTCAGCTTGGGATCGTAGTACATATACTTTACTCGTGAGTGCACTTGCAGTATCTCGTGCTACTTCGTCAGCTAAAGCATTTCCTTGTCCCACCTTGTCTGTAATTTTCTTGAGGGCACTACATTTGATAATGGCTACACTCTTTGGCAATGTCAAGGCAGTAAGAAGACTACCAATTCACCATGCTGTATTTTAGAACCATGGGAGGTTAGGAATCCCCGTTCCTTCCCAAGCTTGCCAAAATTGTGTGCCACACCAAATGCATACTGACTATCCGTATAAATATTTATTGACAATCCCTGACTGAACAGCAGCAGCAGAGTGAGGACGCACAGCGTGAGGCTGCGAGGAGAGGGGGCTGCCGCGGCCCTCCGCTGACCCGCCGATCCGTTGCTCCCTGTTGCCCCTGGGGGGGGGGCTTGCGGTGGACTTCCCTCATAAAAAGAAAACTGGATTTTGACCCCTGCCGGACCCCTGCTGGAATTGCCGTGTCGTGAAGACGCCAGCCCGCGAGTTTGTGACCCGCGTGGCGGGGCTGGATTGGCGGCTCGAGGGCTTTGGAGGTTGGCGAGCGCAGCTGGTGTAAGCTCGGAGCGGATCTGGGAAAACGGCCCAACTAGGTTTGGGTCCCGCTTGCAGACCCACCCACGCTTGAGTCAGCGGGGAAACAGCGGAGCGGTTCTGTGCCTATTTTTTGTTGATCCTTCAACACTGTGACGGCAGCAACACTTTTGGAGAAGTCCTGATAGTAGAACAGCTTGGCATGTTAACACAATGCTACTTCCAGCTTCCTTTTTGTCAGTTGTGACACTTACAGCAAGCCCTGATTTTTGTTTTTAGCCAACAGGAGGCACATGTTGAGTGATGGAAGCGCAAAATACAAGGCACTTGATTGAAAAGCCAGGGCTGACTACCCGAAGGTGCCTCACATAGGATGAGGATATAGGGAGCCCATTATCCTTCACAACCATCAAACCTTCACAAACTTCACTGCTGAGGAATTGGTGAGCCGGCTGACCGGGGACTACATTTCCCACCATCCCCCCATCATCCCTTGTGGCGCGTACCAGGAGGCGCTCAAGAGGGGGCCAGGGCTCCCGCAGCGCGAAGTCAAGGGCGGGCCCGTCACAGACCGGAGGAGGCTGCCCCCCCACCCTGAGATTTGTATCGAAAGAAGCTACAGTGGATGGTTCTTTTATCTATACATCACCTATACCTCACCCCTAAGATCTTTGAGTCATCAGCCCGACCCCTTGTTCGTTTATACACCTGTCATAGTGATATAATATCAAGATGAACAAACGAGAGGGGAAGGGAAAAGGCGTGCAGCTGGGCGGGAGTATTGTGGGGACACTTGACCAATTTCTGATTAGGGCTACCTCCGTACTTGAGCATGAGATAGTGAGGACGGAACGGCGCCTGTCTCTGGAACCTTTCTCTAATAAAAGATCCTCGCTGGGGGGTAAGGCTGCCCTAACTACTCAGGATTGCGGACTCCATATTGATCTAGTGAGCGAAATAGCAACTGATGTAGTTCCTGAAACAGTCCCCGAAATACTCATTGGCTCGATACCTTGCGAGCCTGTGTCTGAGCTAGAGCCAATCTGTACCACCCAAAAAATCTCAACCAGAGCATCAGGAGTGACTAAAACCTTGAGCTTGGGACCAATTCCTGACCCCGTTGTGAAGAGAGAGGGGGGGGGGGGCCGCAGAGACCGAAACCTGCAAAATCTGCAAAGCAGTCTAGAAGAGGGGGGGATGACACAGCCGCCTACGATACAAGAGCCCCAAGTCCTGCAGAAGTACCGAATACTGACATCACCCAAGCATTCTGCCTGCCCCCAGACGAAGCTTTGTGGCAGAGGCTGGAAACCTTGGTCTTTACTATGTTAAACCCCATCATCTTGAGATTGGCCCAGATTGAAGATTAAATAAATGGTCTTGAATTGCAGGCTAAATCAAATTTTCGTACTATAGAGGCATTATTAATCAAAAGCAGGTCCCCCCCTCTGCCAAATGAAATTGTTCAGACCCCTGAAGACATTAACCAAGAGATAAGTAAACAGGCGCTCATTTCTAATCCAACTATACCAACAAGGATGAAGTCTGCACCCCAAAGCTTGGCACTCTTCAGATATTAATTCAGCCAAGACTATGGATGAAACTGATATTGCAGCTGATACATCCGGCGAATTTGCCCAAATTCTTACGAGCCCAACTGCGCCAACAAACTAAATAAATTGGCCGACGTAAATAATCCTCCAATTGCTAATAATGATAGTGCAACTACTGGGCAGAGTATAATACCTCTGGGGCAGGGACGCTTAGGGGTAAATAGGAAGTTTGCAAGACCTGACCGAGGCACACCAAATACTGGTACTCAGACTTTGACTCTGCACCTTCCACCGGCGACTGCCCCCTTGGTGGTGGTACTGGGAAATGTGCCATTATTGCGGGAGGGCCAGGTTGAATCCACAGCTCAGCTAATGATCAAAGCTATGCACTGGGTAGACCAAAAGTTGAGGGGGGTGGGGGTTTGGGATGGGGATATTCAAAGACAATTGATTATGGCCAGGAGAGTAACCTGGATAGGGCCTACAAGGAAAGAAAAGGGGAGAGACTGTGTAGTCCTAAACTTTAATAATGGTTTTATTGTAAAATTTCTTTTGGATATCCTGTGTACCGACTTTGACAGAAATCCCAACAATATCATTGTGCTACCACTGGGCTTCTTTTACAGGCCAACTCTCCTAAAATTATCAGAGACCAACTTACAACGTCTGATGCTGGAGAAACAGACCTGGGTAGCCCCAAGAGGTCCACCCATGGCATATAACCTAAGTTGTGAAAATAGATTTGCCCCTCTTTCTGATTTAGACGCCTGCGATTGACTACAGCCAGCACAACTGCATCATATTGCGAGCAGCGTGAGTCAATCCTCAACAGCTACGTCCATTGGGGATAGTGCACAGGTAGTACCATCAAATCAAATAGAGAGTAGAGGTTTCCAACTCTTTTCGGTCTCTACCGCAGGTGATAGTCTACAGTCAATAAATAGACTAAAGGGGTCCCAAAATGCGGCATTTAAAGTCAATCTTAGGAACACATTGGGAAATGACTTAAAACAGTGTGATAAATATCAGTTAGACACACGGCGACATCATGATTGTTTGACCGTTTTTTCGCCTCAGCTGTCGCTAGGGGAGGCCGAAGTGAAGGGGATGAACTTATGCATCCCCTCTAATATGAAGGAAATTGTCCATCATTGTACCACAAGCACAAACATGGAAAATGGTAATCCTAAAACAAATGTAGATAAGGTTAACTTAACAGAACCTAGCCATATAGAGATAGAGGATGTACTTCAGCATGATTATAGTAATAGCCCCGATAACTTGCTGATAGCTGATTCTGGAATATCCCTGAGCAAAAGTTTAAAAATTATGACATGGAACACAGCTGGTATTAAAAATAAAATCTATGACGTTAACTGGCAACAAATGTTGGAGGGTTCTGGGGTTGTACTACTACAAGAAACTTGGTGCCCTGAACCTTTTTATGTAAATGGGTACCAAAGTATTTGCACTAATGCAATACCATCAAGAAAAGGAAGGGTGAAGGGAGGTCTGGCTACCTTAATTCCAGTTGCCTCCCCTCTGACCGTTAGGAAAACCTTCACTGAATCACAATATTACCAGTTTTTACATCTTTATTCCAATGAAAACCAGACTTTTGTCATAATAAACTTCTATAACAATATTTTTGATAACACAAGGAGCACCGTAATTAATCTATTAGAAGAGGATTTGGACCAATTCGTGAAGGGAATTGTAGGGACTTACGTTTTAATTTGGGCAGGGGATTTTAATTGTGTAAAATGTGATTTTGAAGCTGGTGAGCCTTGTGGGTATTGTGACGATTTTGGTGACAAGATCCCACATTTCCACCATGATAGATATGGAGAAGCCATCAATAATGCAATGCATAAATATGATCTAATAATTTTGGAACCGATCATACCAGATGTTGAAGAAAATATGTATACCTTTGTGGGAACAAGGTCATCTTCAAACATAGCCCATATCATAATATCTTCAAATGGTAACGATTTGGTTGAGAATGTTTCGATAAATATTAGTATGGTTAGTGACCATCATTCCCTAAGCGTGAAATTAAAGGTAAACTTGTTAACAAAACTAAGGGGCAAGAATGCAGATGTTGATATCGACACCCAAGGAAATAATGGCGTCTCAATAAAATGGACAGGTGTTAATCCATCTTCATTCATGGAAACCCTCAAAGGGAAAACACAAAAAGAATTTGAAATCTGTCTGGATGGTTCCTCTACGCAAACCGCGGTCATAGCTGCTTTCGCCAATATCACCAAAGAAATTGCAGGTGACCTAAAATCTAAAAGAAGGAAAAAATTGTGTGGTCTAACTCCAAGATGGTTTAACCATGAATGTACAAGGCTAAATGGGGAGCTGAAACTTGTGCTTAAACAAAAACCTAGAGACCCACAACAAAATCAATGCTGTAAGGAAAGAGTATAAAAAGACATTGGAAATAAGAAAAAGGGAGATCCGTGAGGAGGCCTGGGAGATATTAAACCAGGCAGTAGAGCTGAAAGATTCAGCCCTCTTCTGGAAGATAATAAATCATCCATATTTTAAAGATAATAACGTACAGTCCACCTTGCATTTTATCCTTTTTTGTCCTTTTTATATGGGTATCCGGAAACCCTTTTTAAAACATCTCTTTTTAAAAAATATGCTTTTTAACTATAAGGATGCGTTTAACTTTATATGTAGTCTGGACACTATGAAAATCATCGGCTCAGTTATTCGCTTCATACAACAATCGATTAGAAAAAGAAAAGACTATGCCTTTTTGGAAGCATTGCTGTATGAAAAAGAAGACTCATAACATTATTTCTTTTAAATTGTACCTTCCTGCACTTTCTGCACTTGCACTTTATCGTATGAATTGTGGTAGCCTGTATTTTTTTTTTTTTAAACCTCGGAAAATAATTTACTTACTATTTTATCATGTTATCCTCCCCATGAAGCCCAAATTTGTAAATATCATCTTTAGTATTAAGTATTGCCTATGACAAATTGTAAGAAAGTACTTTTTAGATACATGTGTATTAGTATGTTTTTATGGTGTTTGTTTCATTGTCACCGAATAAAGCTGTTTTGATTGATTGATTGACTGAGTTCGCAAGCCCTCAAAAGCACAATAAGTTCAGCAGCTTGGGCAGATTTTTGCGGAATACGGGCTGATTCTACCACCGTTTGTAATGTGGTTATGGCATAAGATGCAGAAGTGGTGCCATTAGGTAATTTCAAGCAAGAACCATCACACCATAATTCCCCTTCAGGATCTAACAAAGGTGTATCTTTAAGATCTATTCTTCCCTTAGTTTGTTCTTCTGTTAGGAAAATACAGTTGTGTATCTCATGAGTTTGTTCGGCTGGCAAAGGTAACAATGTAGCTGGGTTCAATGTCAAACATTTCTTGAGTGTAATATGAGGTGCCAAAAGCGTAAGTTCGTATCCTGTGAGTCTAGCGCTAGTCAAATGTTGTGTTTTGGTCTGGTTCAGGAGTGCATCTAAGGAATGGGGTACCATAACCATAAGCTTGTTACTCAACACTATCCCCTCAGATTGTCGTATAGAGATGGCGGTGGCAGCAACCGCTCTATGACAGCCTGGAAGTCCTCTGGCCACTGGGTCTAATACAGCCGAAAAATAAGCACATGGACAATGTTTACTACCATATGGTTGTATCAAAACTGACAATGCACATCCTTCTCTCTCGTGTACATATAATATGAAAGGCTTAGCATAGTCTGGAGTGCCTAACACTGGAGCAGAACAAAGGGATGCACGAAGCTGCTGATATGCTTCCTGACATTCAGATGTCCATCGTAGAGGAGAGGGAGTGTCTTTAGTAACAAGGGACAAAAGCGGTTTGATGATAAGTGAGAAGTTGGGGATCCACTGTCTACAGTAGGAAGTAATACCAATAAGTGCCCTGACTTCTTTTTGAGTACTAGGAATAGGGATTTGTAGGATAGTTTGAATCCTGTCTTTAGTCAGAGAGCGGCCTTCCTTAGACAAGAGGTGACCCAAATAAGTGACCTCAGACTGACAATATTGCAGCTTATTCTTAGAGACCTTGTGTCCCTTAACAGCAAGATGATACAATAGGGAGAGAGTGGCCTTTTACAATGCTCAATTGTGTCTGCGGCTAGCAAAATGTCATCGACATATTGCACAAGTGTAACTCCTGGTGGCAAGAGGAGTTCATCCAACTGTCGTTTAAGTGCCTGACTGTAAATGCTAGGACTTTCTGTATACCCTTGTGGAGCCCTACAAAATCTAAATGAGCGGCCCCGTAATGAGAATCCAAATAGATATCTACTGTTTTCATGTAGAGGAATAGAGAAAAAAGCGTTTTTGAGGTCAATAATAGAAAACACAGTAGCTGTAGGTGGGTTTGTCAACAAGGTCGTAATATCAGAGATGACAGGATATTGAGGAATCACTATTTTGTTGACTTCTCTTAAGTCAATCACAAATCGGTAAATCTTGTCCCCTGTTCCATCGCCCCGTTTTAGGATGGGGAGAATGGGGCTATTGCATACATTAGAAGAAACTTCCTCAACGACTCCTGTACGTATCATGTCATCAATGATAGATATCAGTGCATCCTCACCTTCTTTTGATATTTTATATTGCGGGACTCTTGGTAAGGAAACATCCTCCCGAACCTGTATATGTACTGAGGAAATGTCCATTCTTCCCACATCTGTCTCAGCAGTAGCCCAAACACACGAAGGGACAGAATCAAGATCCGAACATAAAGAGAAATTATATTGTTTAGGTAATGTCCTTTTCCCAAAAATGACACGTACTCCAGATGGGGAACAATGTATAGTAGCATGGAAATATTTCAAAAGATCATGTCCCATCAGATTATCTGGAGCATGTGGGGGAAGTAAAAAGGGGGCTGTAGTGATGAAATTCTAAACCCGCAAAGGTAGTTTTTGGGACACGGGGCTAGGAGTTGGTGTTCCATCAAATCCTATTGATGTAATTACTTGGCCAGACAAGGGTGTCCCAGGGACCAGTTTCTGAGATATCGCACTACGTGTCGCCCCTGTATCCACTAAAAATTTCTGATCCTGCCCAAGTATGGTGGCTGTTATATAGGGTCCTGACTGGTCTACAGGTATCTCAACTGGTCCTCCTTGTCCTACGTAAAATGTGTTCCCACAGTTTCCTCTGATTCCCAATCCTCCATAGAATATTGATTATTTCGTTGATCAAAATAATTTCCTGACCTATTTCTCTCTGGAGCTTGAAACTGCTGTGGCTGCTGTCGGGGAGCTGAAGTCCCCCGGCTACCATTCACTTGTCCTTTCTCTCCCACCAGCAGCTAAAACAGGACATTCTGAACGCCAATGTCCTTTCTCCTTACAATAAGCACATTGATCCAGTCCTAGTGGAGTTTGTCTACGCGGTGGCCCTACTGAAGGTGTTTGTCTGAAATTCTGACCATAATTTTGACCACGGCCTCGACCTTGAGGTCCATAGGCCTGGACCATCATTACCTTAGTTTTTAATTCTTTTAATTTTCCTTTCCGTTCTTGCTCAGTGGTCACTTGATTCTGATAATACTGAGCCATATCTAATATAGCTTTCGAGGTTACTAAAGCCCATGTACTCTCAGAATTCTTTAAGCGAACAGATATCTCTGGAAGTAAATTTCTCACAAGTCGATCTACAAATAAATGTGCACCCGTAGGTGTAGATGTATCTTGCCCACTAAAATCGTGGAACACTTCCTCAAAGCGAGTAACGAAATCAGGGACGGCCTCTCCCTGTTTTTGTTTACAAGCAGTGAGAAGTGCCCAATCTATTTTCCTGGCCGGAACCATCGTTTTTATGTAAGTAAGTATGTTACCAGGAAGATCCAGTATAAACTGACTAGGTTTCTGACCAGGTTTCCTATCCCTGTCGGCTGCTATAATGGCCGTCCAGTCTCCTCCTAAATCAACAGCATGATCCTGTTTCCGGGTAAGTCGCCACATATCTGGTGGCAGGATCATACCAAAAAAACATATCAATATCTGCTAAGGTCATGACACAAGAATCAATGGCTGCCTGTACATCATCATAAAATCCTCTAGGATTTTTCCGTATATCTGGTAAAGAGGCCTTTAAAGTGAGTACATCCGTCCTTTTCCAGGGCGTATATATCCAATTGTACAAAAAATGGGCTCTAGCATCAGGACTATTAGGGTCATCATTATCTGCATTCCCTCTTCTAGGAATGAATTGTGGCGTGGCTTCCCTCATAGGTCTTATTCGAGGAGAGGAAGAGAGTTCATTACGATATCCAATTATCGTTGCTATGGCATTGTTAATTCTACTCACAGGGAAGGCTCCTATCTGACACTGTCGATTTAATAGCTCTAACATCATCAGGGCCATTCTGTCCTGTAATCATCTCCCATTGGACCATAAGTTGATGAGAAAGCTTATTTACAAGACAAAGAAGCTCGCCCCCAGAAAAACCCTGTATCTGATCTATCATTTCTCCTACCTCCATTTCTAGATCACTCAACCAATTTAATACCATCAACCTTATCGCATCCTGACGTGATTGAGATACAGTAGAACGAAGAACTCAACGGGTCAAGACAGATGCAGAAAGTACGGGATCATCAGTCATTTTGGGTGCAGTGGCCTGGGATGGAGGCGCAGTGGCCTGGGATGGAGGTGGAAAAAGATGTACCGGTACTGGTTGGAAAATAGGGAGCTGGACAACCGCGGGCAAAGGAGGTGGAGCCGTAGGTACAAGGGGAACAACATTTTGTGGTCCAGGGGGAAGGGGTGTTAAAGGGACATATAGGGGCGGGGGTCGTTCAATCAATAATCCATCAATATCTGAATCCCCATCCTCTTGGTGGACCTGAACTGCTACTGTTGGTCTAACTATATATTCCTTAGATATTAATAATCTATGCTCTCTATCTAAACATTCCTTTTTCTCCTGAACTTCCTTATCCTTCAATTCCTTATACTTCTGATACTCTGTCTTCCTTTCCTGTTTCCTTTGTACCTTCTCTGCCTTGAGGTGCCGCTCCTTTACTTCCTTCCTCCACATACGCAGACTGTCAAACATGGCTGGCCTAACTTTCTTTAAAAACAATTGTTTCTCTAAATACTCGAGTTTGTGAGGGTCCATTGTTCCCTCTAATGGCCATTGCAACTGGGGATCCCCTTTTGTATATTTATTCCACAATGTATTATACATAATGGGACAAATACCATATTTGATGTGCATCTCAAAATTCGGCGTACCTTCTGGTGGCGCCGGCTGACTTGCTTCCAAAATGCTCTGCTTAACGCAGCAGCAGCAACAAAACTTCCAAAGAGTACTAACTACAGGCATGTTTATATATCAAAAACTTATAAACAGAGAGAAAGGAAAAAAATATATATTCTCACATTACCTGTAAGGAAAAAAAAAAATGTTAGTCAAAACAAATAGCAAGTTCCAAAACAAATTTTGAACGGATATCAAAACAAATGCCAAGCCAAGTAAATACTAAACAAATCCTAACCAAATGAACCGGTTCAATACAGATTTACCTTAAGTGTAGTCTTCGACTCCCACCTGTCGATCCTCCCTGATCCAAAAAAAAAAAGACCATCCGAAGGCCCTAGTCAAGTCCAGCAGCCGCCAGGAAGATCAGAGTCGGAGAGCTGAAAAATCACCTTGGACCATGAGAAACACTAGTCTCTTCAGGTGGGGCGCCCCTCAGCGAAGTTCGTCTTACCGACCTGATCTCTTCCCCTGGTCTGACTGCAAGCCCTTGATGGGGCCCCACGTTTGGGCGCCAATTTGTGGAAGCAGATAATAATAATCCACTGGTGCAGGGTCACCACTTCGTCCACGGGTTCTTAACAAGTAAGGAGGAATCGACACTGGAGCGAAGTACAACCCATAGGTCATTTATTAGCATTCATGAATGGGGGCCTCGTCCGACAAGCACCATAGAGATACTCGAGGAGAGAGCACACTGAACGATGGTTACATGAGTTTTTATAGCAAAAGATCACAAACAAGGGACGCCCAGAGGTAAATAGAGCTTTGGGAAAAACACACAAATGAGGTACCGGTAAGAATCGACGGCCTTGGTGCCTTGTGCAATTTTTGCGTCCTGAAGCTGCACAACAAGATATGCTATCTGGGTAAACTTTACTTGAGGCTTTACCATTGTCTGAAAAAAAACCCAAGCAGACGCCAGCTGTTCTTTTGCGCTGACTCTGCATGTATACACAGCCTACAATGCCCCAATCTAGATTCTTTACTCATGTTTATACAGATGCAGTGTCAAGGATAGAGCCAGGCTGAAAGCAGGGCAGGGGTGAAAAATGGATGAGGCATAGCTTAATCAAAAAACAAGGGACTCAGATTTTACATTTTAACAATGGGGCCCTAATTAGGCAACCTAAGTATCGTTTTTAAAGAGAATACCAAGTAGGTATTGGATGAATGTATTTTTGACAAAGATGCATAGTAGCCTTTGACATTGACTAGGCTGACCACACTAGGTAACAGTCAGAGTGGTAAAAGGGATCAACATCCTAGGTCCTGAAGAGAAGCTTAGGGGTAGGCTTCGAAACATGTAGACCCGTGAGGAAACTGCCCATTATAGCACTTTTTCCTCATTTTCCCCACTTTTATTAATACCAGCTATAGGGAGTATCAAAGTTTAGTTTTCCACGCAGCCAGGTATTTTTTAACTCACTTATCTTCTGACCCTTCCACTCTCACATCAAGCACATTATTTCACTTCACTTGAAAGTGCTCCCACGTATCCGTAGGTCGTAGCACGCCCCGTCCTGCAGCGGGCGGGAAGAACCCGATGATTAAGCATGCCACCAAGGGACCTTTTGGTGGGTGAGGGTTATTTTAGAACACATATCGTTTCTCCCATGCTAGAAACTGAATGGTTCTTTTGGGTTTAGTCACTGTTTGTAAGGATAGCACGGTTCTTTGTTTTTGAGAGTGGACTCCCTTTATTAATAAAACCAACATTGGCAAGGCCAGTAGCTCTCGCCTATGCAAGAGCTATTTGGCTTTGTCAATGTGTTTTAGCCTCATTGTACAGCAGTGCATCTGCTGTGCAGCATGGCTGAAAGTTAGGGGGAAAAGTGCCATGACATGGTCAGTACTGACCACAAGGGGCAGTGATCTGTTTTGTTAGTATGGAATTATTCTTTGCATTCACAAAAAAAGCAAATGACAATAACACCTTGTCAGCAAACGTAAACCAACAAGAAATTAATATACAGATTTATAGACATTTATTTTTGGGCGGGGGTGGGCCAGGAAATGTGAGCCAAAGGCTGAATTGCTGGCCAAAACACAAATTAGCAAACAGAGTGCTGAAACTTTTCAACCACTCACCCCCCAGTCAAGAGATCTGGGTTTAATCCATCTTTGTTTCGCTCACTATGCCACCCCAGGTTGGACCCAGCCATTTGCAAATCAGTCTTGACCTGGTTCCTCATGGGAACTGTCCAACCCAAACTGCCAAGCCAGGTCCTCCCTAGACTGGAAACGAGCAACCTGGGACCAGTCTTGGGGTATCACCCCCATCAGCCTGGCTAGTTTGAATCCAGTGGCACAGCGAGCAAGGGACCCACGTCTGAGCATACCCTTGGCCACTAAGAGCAAACATAGCAAACACAACAAGATGATGGACGGAGTGCTGAAACGTTTCAACCACTCACCTCCAATCGAGAGATCTGGATTTAATCCATTGGTCTTTTGCTCACTATGGCACCCCAGTTTGGACCCAGCCATAAGCACATCAGTATTGACCCTGCTCCTCATGGGAACATCCCAGCCCAAACTGCCAGGCAGTAAGCAAGAACTGCAAGGCAATAAGCAATAATGACAAAACAAAATGATAACCGCCATCCATAAACAAGCATGAGGGCTGCAGTCCCCTTAGAGGTGGTCTGAAGGTTTCAAAATTGAGAAGGATCATGGCGTGGTGGTGATGTCCAAAACTCAGAAATACATAAAAGCATTCAAGGGAAAAAAACACTTGTTTAATTATTATACCTCTGAGCTTAAGGTTGCTGTGTTGGTCCCACATGAAGACCTTGCCAAAAAGGCCAGGCAAACCATGGATTGCAGTGCCATCTGCATTTTTAAGTTTAACTTTGTTTTTATTGGCATTCAGCAATAATATCACATACATTTCCAGAATTCTGCGCTATGATTCCGCAGTACGGAACCTTTTATAATACATATGTTTTCTTGACAGGCTATAAATGGGCGCCCCCCAGTAAGGCCCCGAGGGGGTCTACTATAATGTTCGTAATGCCTCTATGTATTCTGGAATCTGAAAGAGACACGTTAGTGACAGATTCCTTACCTTAGAATATCCCCAGGCGTCAGGCTGGATCCGGAAAGTTTTTGCGTAGCAGTACCCTTGCGCGTCGGTAGGCGGCGTCGTGCGGCTCCGCGTCCGTCGTCGGTGTCGTGATCGCCGGGATGACGTCGCAGGCAGTACTTAGACGCCGCCCCTGCGCGCTGACGTCAGTTCTTCTTTTTCCGCGCCAGTAAGCGCAGATCCGGGAAGAGCAGTGCCCTAGTCAATTTTTGACTAACCTTTTTTGTGAATTTTTTCACTGTTTCTACTCGAGGTCCGGCAGTCGGCTCCGCGCCGCACCAAGCCCCGGTCCCGGGAGAGGTCGAGGGGCCGGTCGCGGAGTCCCCGACCGTCGTCGGAGTCCAAGTCTTCGCGCTCCTCGGGTAAGTCGAAGCACAAGAAGTCTAAGAAGCGTCATCGCTCTAAGACTTCGCCTCGCCGGTCTCGCGACTCGGCTGAGGCCCCAGTCGGCACCGTCCCCGCGGCCCCGGACATGCCTGTAGAGCCGCCCCCGCATTACCCGTCCTTTCCGGGTTCGGGGGCGACTCCGGCCGAAATACAGGAATTCCTGTCGGCCATGGCCCGCCTCTTCGGGCCTTCAGGCCCCTCCGGTGCGTTTTCGGGCCCCGCGGGACCTGTTGGGGTTGCCCCGGCGCCGCCGTCGACTCCGGTCCCGGCGCCGCCTGTCCCACCAGCCTTCATCCCGGCCTCGGCTCCGGCCCCGGCCTCGATCCCGGCTCCGGTGGTGCCGCAACCCCCATCGACGCCGGTTGACCTAACCACGCCTCCGCCGATGTCCCCGGTGCCGTTCCTGACGCCGTCCGGGGCTCCGGACGGCGTCGGTCCCCGGCTCTCTCCGGCTCCGGACATGGAGCCGGACCGATGTCGCTCGACGCCGGCTCCGGCGCCGATGAGACCTTGGGTCCCAAATGTCCCTCCTCCTCCATATTTTGAACAAGAGGAGGACCAGGAGAGCTGGGAGGGGTCTGAGGACCCTCTCACACAACAGTGTGAGTATGATCCGGACTGGGCTGAGGAACTTGGGGATGCCAGTGGTCTAGACACCTCCCCTGACACTGGCATGCTGTCTCCTCCCGTGGCTACGGAGGAGGGAGCTAATTTTGCAACGGTGTTGCGTGAGAGCAGCTGGAGCCTTACATCTCCAGTTGCCTACTGTGGCCGTCAGGACTAACCTCCTGACAGAAGTGCTTCAGCCGGCGGCCTCCTCCTCGGAGACTGTGCTGCCGTTTAATGATGCACTCACTGACGTT
The DNA here is from genome assembly GCA_963921515.1 of Calotriton arnoldi. NCBI lineage: Eukaryota > Metazoa > Chordata > Amphibia > Caudata > Salamandridae > Calotriton > Calotriton arnoldi. The sequence goes on from CAWUFW010000086.1 coordinate 652,527, forward strand.
CTTTGGGTGCCTGGTCCAAACCCACCACAGGGGCTCCTGTGGATAGGAACGTGGCCCGACGCCATCGCCCTGCTCCGGGCGACCCCTTGTTTCTCTCCCAACATCCCACCCCCGAGAGCTTGGTTGTCCAAGCCTCTGCCTCCCAAACCGCCTTCCCTACCGCCCCTCCGGATAGGGAATCCAAACGCCTGGACCAATTTGGGAAGAAGGCTTTTTCTTCCTCCAGTGCTGGCTTGCGGTCCGTCAACACCGCTTGCCTTTTGGGCCGATCTACCCACTCCCTGTGGGATTCGGTGGCGGCTGTTTTGCCGCAGTGTTCTGAGGAGGTCCAGACACTGCTTACCCGCGCCATTGCGGAAGGGCGAGATGCGGCTAAATACACCATACGTTGTGGCCTTGATACCGCCGACTCGCTGGGCAGATCGCTTGCGACGACGGTGGCGCTACGTCGCCACGCCTGGCTGAGAACAACTGGTTTCTCGGGTGATGTCCAGAATACACTCATGGACATGCCCTTTGATGGAGTCGGTCTTTTTGGTTCAAAGGCAGACCATGCGCTGGAGCGGTTTAAGGACTCACGGGCTACTGCCAAGTCCCTGGGCCTTTCTGTTGTACGCCCTCCGCTCACCTCTGCTTTTCGCCCCTTTCGTGGCCACGGAAGGGGCGCCCAGTCACGTCAGCTGCCCAGCCACCGGCCCGCGCAGCAAGCGTCTTCGCGTGGCCGAGGACGTCGATACCGCCGTGGCGGTTCGGGCAACCAGCGTGCGGGTCAGGCCACCACCTCCAACCCGTCCGCGGCCTCCAAGCCCTCCTAGTCCCTCCTTTCCGGTGCACAGCACGCCAGTTCGGGGGCAGGGTCCACCATCACCTTCACCACTGGCGTCCCATCACCTCGGACAGGTGGGTCTTGGACATTGTCCGAAGGGGCTACTCCCTCCCCTTCGAGACCACCCCCCCAGCCATGCCACCTCAATTCCACCGCATGTCAGGGGATCACTTGGTACTTCTGCAGAAGGAAGTCATGGCCCTCTTGGCCAAGAGGGCCATCGAGCATGTTCCGACCCCAGAAGTAGGACGTGGTTGCTACTCCCACTATTTCCTGGTGCCCAAAAAGGACAAGGAGGACATGCGTCCTATCTTGGACCTCCGGAACGTCAATCGCTTCCTCCGGAAGGAGAAGTTCAAGATGCTCAACCTAGCTCAGGTCTTGACTGCCCTCGACCCTGGAGACTGGTTGGTAGCGTTGGACTTGCAGGACGCTTATTTTCACATCCCGGTCCTGCCGGCCCACCGGCGTTACCTGCGGTTCACGGTAGGCCTCGAGCATTTTCAGTTCACCGTGCTCCCCTTTGGCCTTACAAGTGCCCCTCGGGTGTTCACCAAAGTGATAGCGGTGGTCGCAGCTCATCTGCGCCGGGCACGGGTTCCAGTCTTCCCCTACCTCGACGACTGGCTGCTGAAGGCGAGCTCGTCCCAGGCAGTCGTCTCCCACCGCCAGACTACGGCCGAACTCCTGCACTCGCTGGGGTTCTCCATCAATGTGCCGAAGTCGCATCTGATTCCTTCTCCACAGCTCCTTTTCATCGGAGCAGTTCTGGACACGACGCAGTTTCGGGCCTATCCTCCCGAACGGCGACTCCGGGATATTCAGGCTATGATTCCGATCTTTCAGCCTTTATCCTGGGTTTCGGTACGGATGACCCTGAGGCTGCTGGGCCTCATGGCCTCCTGCATCCTGCTGGTCACTCATGCCAGATGGCATATGCGGGCTCTGCAGTGGGACCTGAAGTTTCAGTGGGCGCAGCACCAGGGCAACCTGTCCGATCACGTCCAGATCTCGGAGGGGACTGCAAAACAGTTGCAGTGGTGGCTCTCGAACCGGCAATGGGTCATGGGCAGATCCCTCTCCCTTCCCCAGCCCGAGCACACAGTTGTAACGGACGCGTCCCTTCTGGGATGGGGCGGTCACATGGGAGAGGCGGAGATCAGAGGCCTCTGGTCTCCGGCGGAGTCCCGGCTCCATATCAACCTTCTGGAGCTTCGGGCGATCCGACTTGCACTCAAGGCATTCCTTCCCTCTGTCAAAGGGAAGGTAGTGCAGGTGTTCACAGACAACACCACCGCCATGTGGTATTGCAACAAACAAGGCGGGGTGGGGTCGTGGACCCTTTGTCAGGAGGCTCTGCGCCTCTGGACATGGCTGGAACATCAGGGCATGTTCCTGATGGTTCAACACCTGGCAGGTTCCCTGAATGCCAGGGCGGACGAACTCAGCCGCAGGTGCATGATGGATCACGAATGGCGTCTTCACTCGGAAGTGGCGCAAGGACTCTTTCTACAGTGGGGAGAGCCTTGGTTAGATCTATTCGCCACCGAAGAGAACGCGCAATGTCATCAGTTCTGCGCGTTGGAATTTCCAAGGCGGCACTCGCTCGGCGACGCTTTTTGTCGCGAGTGGAGTTGCGGTCTGTTGTACGCCTTTCCGCCTATACCACTTCTACCCAGAGTGTTGAAGAAGATTCGGCACGACTGGGCCCAAGTCATTCTTGTGGCTCCGGACTGGGCTCGAAGAGTTTGGTATCCCGAGCTACTCAGTATGAGCGTAGATCCCCGATCCGTCTGCCTCTTCGGGAGGATCTTCTGTCGCAGCAGCAGGGGACGGTCCTCCACCCGAACCTGTCCAGCCTCCACCTGCTTGCGTGGAGATTGAGCGGCGGCAGTTGATTCCTTTCGACTTGCCTCCCGAAGTTTGTGATGTAATTCTGGCAGCCAGGCGTCCCTCCACTAAGGTGGTATACGCCTGCAGGTGGAACAAGTTTGTGGCATGGTGCACAGCAAAGGCTGTGAATCCCCTTTCTGCCCCTCTTTCTGAGGTTCTTCTGTTCCTTCTTTCCCTGGCCCAACAGGGTTCTGCCCTGGGTACCATCAAGGGCTATCTTTGTGCTATCTCGGCCTTCCTCAGGCTTCCTGATCAGCCCTCCCTTTTCAAGTCCCCTGTTGTTAACAGGTTTCTAAAAGGCATTACACACCTCTTCCCTCCTGTTCCGTTTATGATGCCTCAGTGGGACTTGAACTTAGTTCTTACATTTCTTATGTGCGCTCCCTTTGAGCCTCGGCGGGTGAGTGAGCTCCAGGCTCTTTCATGCAAACCTCCCTTTCTGTCTGTCCATCCAGACAAGGTTGTTCTTAGGACGCGTCCGTCCTTCTTGCCAAAGGTGGTTACTGCCTTCCACATTGGGCAGACCATCACTTTGCCCACCTTCTTTCCGCCTCCGCATCCTTCCAGAGAGGAAGAGAGGCTCCACCGTCTGGACCCAAAATGTGCGCTTTCTTTTTATATCAACCGCACACAACACTTCCGGGTGGATGACCAGCTCTTTGTTGGCTACGTGGGCGCCAAAAAGGTCGGGCGGTGCACAAGAGAACCATCTCCCGCTGGGTAACCTTGTGTATCAAAGCCTGCTATTCTTTGGCTAAGAAGGAGCCTCCTGTTGGGCTGCGTGCCCATTCCACCAGTGCAACGGCTGCTACCACGGCTTTAGGCCGCGGTGTTCCGCTGCAGGATATCTGTCAGGCAGCTACGTGGGCCTCGCTGCACACGTTGACAAAGCATTACTGCCTTGACATTCAGGTCCTCCGGGACGGCTTCTTTGGCCGTTCTGTCCTCCGGGACTTCCTTGTCTGATCTTTGTTCGCAGACCCACCACCGGGGTTGGTATTGCTGGGGTATCTATTCTAAGGTAAGGAATCTGTCACTAACGTGTCTCTTTCAGATGCACAAGTTACTAACTTGTGTAACGATATATCTGTAAGAGACAGTAGTTAGTGACAGATTCCTTACCGCCCCACCCATCCTCCCCGTTCTACGAACTGATTTCTAGGGTTAAGGACATCCCTTTCAGGGCCCTAGTATTTTTCAGACACCTATGTCAGCTTCTTGCATAGCTCTGCGTTCCTGGCGCGGAAAGTCGTGTACAGAACTGACGTCAGCGCGCAGGGGCGGCGTCTAAGTACTGCCCGCGACATCATCCCGGCGATCACGACGCCGACGACGGACGCGGAGCCGCACGACGCCGCCTACTGACGCGCAAGGGTACTGCTACGCAAAAACTTTCCGGATCCAGCCTGACGCCTGGGGATATTCTAAGGTAAGGAATCTGTCACTAACTACTGTCTCTTACAGATATATCGTTACACAAGTTAGTAACTTGTGCATTTTTTCCTTTCTGTGCCCCCTTGCTGCCCCTGATTGTGATCGTTTTTTCCTTTCTGTGCCCCCTTGCTGCCCCTGATTGTGATCGTTTTTTCCTTTCTGTGCCCCCTTGCTGCCCCTGATTGTGATCGTTTTTCCTTTCTGTGCCCCCTTGCTGCCCCTGATTGTGCTCGTTTTTCCTTTCTGTGCCCCCTTGATGCCCCTGATTGTGATCGTTTCTTCCTTTCTGTGCCCCCTTGCTGCCCCTGATTGTGATCGTTTTTTCCTTTCTGTGCCCCCTGCTGCCCCTGATTGTGATCGTTTTTCCTTTCTGTGCCCCTTTGCTGCCCCTGATTGTGATCGTTTTTTCCTTTCTGTGCCTGTTTCCCGCCGCTGCGCCCTGCGGCCCCGCCCCTCACTGCCCATTCGCTGCCCCATTCCCTGCTCCTCCCTCCCACCTCCCCATTTATGGCGGCCGCTGCGTGGTGAAGAGAGCGACCCCTGACCTTGACTGGTAGGTCGCTCCCCCACCACACAGCTCCGTCTGTGTGCCCTGCTGCTGCCCCTGATTGTGCTCGTTTTTTTCCTTTCTGTGCCCCCTTGCTGCCCCTGATTGTGATCGTTTTTTCCTTTCTGTGCCCCCTTGCTGCCCCTGATTGTGATCGTTATTTCCTTTCTGTGCCCCCTTGCTGCCCCTGATTGTGATCGTTTTTCCTTTCTGTGCCCCCTTGCTGCCCCTGATTGTGCTCGTTTTTTCCTTTCTGTGCCCCCTTGCTGCCCCTGATTGTGCTCGTTTTTCCTTTCTGTGCCCCCTTGCTGCCCCTGATTGTGCTAGTTTTTCCTTTCTGTGCCCCCTTGCTGCCCCTGATTGTGATCGTTTCTTCCTTTCTGTGCCCCCTTGCTGCCCCTGATTGTGATCGTTTTTTCCTTTCTGTGCCCCCTTGCTGCCCCTGATTGTGCTCGTTTTTTCCTTTCTGTGCCCCCTTGTTGCCCCTGATTGTGATCGTTTTTTCCTTTCTGTGCCCCCTTGCTGCCCCTGATTGTGATCGTTTTTTCCTTTCTGTGCCCCCTTGCTGCCCCTGATTGTGATCGTTTTTTCCTTTCTGTGCCTGTTTCCCTCCGCTGCGCCCCTGCGGCCCCGCCCCCTCACTGCCCATTCGCTGCCCCATTCCCTGCTCCTCCCTCCCACCTCCCCATTTATGGCGGCCGCTGCGCGGCTGCGCCTAAGGCAAGCCCGTCTGCGCCCGTCCGCGCCGTGGCCGCACCCAGCGCCAGACCCCCTGGTCCGGGCATCCCCCGCGCCCGCCACATCAACAGACGCCGATACGACGCCAGCACCCTCCACGCACTCAACCCCGGAAAAGATCACGCCTGCTACCAGGCCACCCCGAAGCGCACCCAAGGGCCCTTCACCTGCCGGAACTGCAGCTTCGCCAGCACCCGCCCCGCCAAACCACCGCCCAGGAAAGAACCCAACTACCTCAGATGCATCCTCCTCAACACCCGCTCCGCCCGCAAACACGCCATCGAACTCTGGGACCTTCTCGACTCAACCTCCCCAGACGTCGCATTCCTGACGGAGACCTGGCTGAATCTTGCTTCAGCCCCCGACATCGCCATTGCCATCCCGGACGGATACAAGATCACCCGCAGGGACCGCACCAACGGAGTCGGAGGAGGCATCGCCATCGTCCACAGGAACACCCTCAGAGTCTCAACCAACACCGACGACACCCTCAGCACCGCCGAACACATGCACTTCCAGATCCACACCGATCCCAACACCACCCTCAGAGGAACCCTCATCTACAGACCCCCGGACCCCGACCACAGTTCAGCGATTCCATCGCTGACTTCGTCAGCACACACGCCATCGCCTCCACGGACTACATCCTCCTCGGGGACCTGAACTTCCACCTCGAGAACAACAAGGACACCAACTCCACCACCCTGATCGACAACCTCGCCACCCTCGGACTCAGACAGCTCGTGACTACACCCACCCACGCCGCCGGCCACACGCTAGACTCCATCTTTTCCGCAAGCCCACACGTCTCCTTCAACCACACCTCCGAACCCCACTGGACTGACCACCACTGCATCCACTTCACCTACAGGAAGCCCACCACGCACCACCGCACCGAACAAATGCCTCGCCGCTGCTGGAGCAGGGTCACGGAAGACCAGCTAACCACAACCCTCGCCCTGAGCCCACCCGCCGAACCCTCCGACACCGCCGCGCGCAACCTCAGACAGTGGATCGACCACTGCGCCAACACCCTCGCCCCGCTCAAGAATCCGCCCAACAGCCACACCAGCAAGAAAGCCACCTGGTTCACCGAAGACCTCCAGGCCTCCAAACGAACATGCCGAAAACTGGAGAAGATCTGGCTCCACGAACGGACAGCGGACAGCTACGCCGCCCACAAGAGCGCCACCCGCAATCACCATCACCTCATCAGATCCGCCAAAAGGGCCTCACTCAAAGACCGCCTAGACAACAACGCACACAACATCAAAGAGCTCTTCAACATCGTGAAGGAACTCTCCAACCCCAGCTCCAACACCAACGACATCCAGCCGTCGCAAGACCTGTGCGACTCACTGGCCACCTCCTTCCACCGCAAAATCGCCGACATCCACGACGGCTTCAACACCACGACCGCCCCGGCAACCACCGAGACCACTGCCCCCACAACCACCAACCGCCTGCTCTCCTGGACCAACATCAACGACGAGGACACCAGCGAGATCATGAACACCATCCACTCCGGTTCACCGCTAGACCCGTGCCCTCACCACATCTTCAACAAAGCCAGTACAGCCATCGCGCCCCATCTCCGGAAAATAATCAACATCTCCTTCGAGACAGCAACCTTCCCGGAAAGCTGGAAGCACGCCGAGATCACCGCCTTACTCAAGAAACCCAAGGCAGACCCCAAGGACCTCAAGAACTTCCGACCCATCTCTCTGCTCCCGTTCCCCGCGAAGGTCACCGAGAAAATCGTCAACAAACAACTGACCCGCTACCTCGAGGAGAACAACATCCTGGACCCTTCCCAGTCCGGCTTGCGCAGCAACCACAGCACCGAAACCGCCCTCATCGCCGCCACCGATGACATCAGGACCCTGCTAGACAACGGAGAAACAGCAGCCCTCATCCTCCTGGACCTATCAGCCGCCTTCGACACGGTCTGCCACCACACACTACGAACACGCCTTCACGACGCCGGGATCCAAGAGAAGGCCCTGGACTGGACCACATCCTTCCTTTCCGGCCGAACACAAAGCGTCCGCCTCGCCCCCTTCCGATCCAAGGCCACCAAGATCATCTGCGGCGTACCCCAAGGCTCCTCCCTCAGCCCAACGCTGTTCAACATCTACATGGCACCCTCGCCCACGTCGCCCGACAGCACAACCTCAACATCATCTCCTACGCCGACGACACCCAGCTGATACTCTCCCTCACCAAAGACCCTCACACCGCCAAAGCCCACCTCCACGAAGGAATGAAGGCCGTCGCCGAATGGATGAGGACCAGCCGCCTGAAGCTGAACTCTGACAAGACGGAGGTCCTCATCCTTGGTTCCAACCCTTCAGCCTGGGACGACTCCTGGTGGCCAACATCACTAGGAACAGCCCCGCCACCCACCGACCACGTACGCAACCTAGGGGTCATCCTCGACCCCACCCTCTCCATGACTAAGCAGGTCAACGCCGTTTCCTCATCCTGCTTCAACACCCTCCGAATGCTCCGCAGGATCTTCAAGTGGATCCCCACCGAAACAAGAAAAACAGTCACCCAGGCCCTCGTCACCAGCAGGCTGGACTACGGAAACGCCCTCTACGCAGGAACGACGGCTAAGCTCCTGAGACGGCTGCAACGCATCCAGAACGCCTCTGCACGTCTTATCCTCGACATCCCCCGACGCAGCCACATCACACCCCACCTGAGAGACCTGCACTGGCTCCCTGTCAACAAGAGGATAACCTTCAAGCTCCTCACCCACGCACACAAAGCACTCCACAACTCCGGACCAGCCTACCTCAACAGACGACTCAGCTTCTACACCCCCACCCGCCAGCTCCGCTCGACCAGCCTCGCCCTCGCCACAGTCCCCCGCATCCGGAAAACGACCGCCGGCGGCAGACCCTTCTCCCACCTCGCCGCCAAGACCTGGAACACCCTCCCCACCAACCTCCGACAGACCCAAGACCTACTGGCCTTCAGAAGACTCCTCAAGACCTGGCTCTTCGATCAGTAGCAGCACCACCCCCCTCTTCCCCCAGCGCCTTGAGACCCTCGCGGGTATGTAGTGCGCTTTATAAGTGACATGATTGATTGATTGATTGATTGATTGATTGATCTTGCGCCGACTCTTGGGTAGCAATGCCATGGAATAGGAAAAATAAAGGAAATACAATAAAAGAACAAACCCCGCCCCCCCCCCCCTCCTCGAACTGGTATGCTTGAGAGCGGCTGATCTAATCTCTACGATCGACACAAGCATAAATGTACTGCAGTGTTACTGGGTTGGTGATGCAGGGCCCGTGAGACGGAGGAGGCGCAGGTATCTAGGGCATGTGATCTCGTTCATTTCGGTTGACAAAAGTGAGAGCAGCGGCTGCCAGATTTCGTTAAAGCTTGACATGGAGTTGGTAAGTGAGGCCTGTATGCGTTCCATACCGAGAATGTACCATAGCCTGTGCAGCCACCTAAATATGTCGGGTTTTACCCGTGTTCCCCAGTGCGATAAGATGTTTTGAAGAGCCGCCCCCAATGCCAGTCCCATTTGTTTCCCTTTCCGGGATCTTAGTGGATACGTCAACGGATTAGGCAAACCCAACACCACGTAAGCTGGGAATCTCGGGATCTGCGTGTCAAACTGGCGGTCAACATCATCCATGATCGCTGCTCAATAGCTCGCCAATTCTGTGCACTCCCACAGCAAGTGTATTAACGTGCCGTCCGCTCCACACCCGCGGCAGCAGAGTGGGCTACGCTCCGGGTTCCCCCTATTAAGACGGACTGGAGTCAAGTACCAATACATGGCTATCTTAACTGCCGTCTCTCTGCTTACCATATTGCGTGCGGTGTGGGCAGCGCGATAGTAGATGTCCGTCCATTCCTTTGCTGTGAGGTCCCTCCCCAGTTCTCTCACCCATCTTCTGTCCCGCCGTGGGTTCTTTTGGGGCTGGGGGGCGTAGCATTTCATATAACTCGGAGATCATTTTCTTATCCGTGTTCTTTGTATAAAGCCATTTTTCAAATTTCGTCAACTTCCGAGAGACCTTTGGTAGCACCTCAGCATTGAGTAACCAATGCCTAATTTGCAGATAGTGAAACCGTTCGGTCTCCAGGAGGCCATATTCTACGCGCATGTCATGGAAAGAAAGGATCCCCTCTAGGTCAAAGAGGTGCCCTGCTGCCTTGCAGTCTGTCTCTCTCCATTTCGGGAACGCCCTTTCGTCTGCCCCCGGGAAAAAGTCCCTGTTGTCGAGAATGGGAATCATGGGCGAAGGGAAAGAGGACATCCCCTTTTTTGTAGCGTCCCCGTCCCAGACCCTAAGCAAGGAGTGTGTGATGGGGGAGCCCCTGAGGTTGGGGGGTCGATCTTCCCTTTTAAGGAATGGGACCTTCCAAAGCGATAATTTGGCCAGCGCTCTATCTTGGAACAGCCATCTCTTTTCTGATTCAGATCTGTTCCAATCCACTAGATATCGGAGCTGTGCTGCTCTGAAATATTCTAGGACGTTCGGGATCCCCAATCCCCCCTCATCGAGTCGTAAGTAGCCCAGTTCTTTCCACATCCGGGGCCTAGCTCCCGCCCATATAAAGTGTTGGATTACTTGCTGCAGTTTCTGGATAGTACCGGGTGGTGGCCAAATCGGAATTGTCTGGAAAAGATATAGTGCTTTAGGAAGGATGGACACCTTGACTGCTGCCACCCTTCCCAGGAGGGATAGCTGGTGATGCTTCCACTGTTGCAGGTCCCGGGCAATTTGGGAGGATAGCTTGGAATAGTTGAGCGTGACCGTTTGGGACACCGACGGGGCCAGTTCAATGCCTAAGTAGGGGATAGATGTCATTACCTGAATACCTGCATATGTAGCTAATGTCCTGCTTGGTTCAGCCATAGGATCATTGACTTCCCGACGTTAACGCGGAAACCCGAGACCTGGCCAAAGGCCTCTAGTTCCCGTAAAAATGCTGGGACAGAGCGCGCTGGTGTTTCAAGGGAGGCGATGATGTCGTCCGCGTAAAGACTTATTGTGTGCCGTTCCCCCCCGAACGGGATACCCAATATGTCTGGGTTCTCTCTAATCCTCTGGGCAAGCGGCTCAACATAAAGGGCAAAAAGAGGGGGCGACAGCGGGCATCCCTGACGGGTTCTCCTTTGTATCTCGAATGGTCTGGATGTTACCCCGTTTACCCTAATAGTCGCCGTAGGCTTGTTATAGCAACTCGCCACCCATGCCCGGAACCTCTCACCGAGGCCAAAATGGATCACGGTTTTGTCTAAAAAATCCCAGTCTACACGGTCGAATGCCTTCTCGGCATCCACCGATAAGAGGAGGGCATCCATATCCGTGCGGTGAGCCTTGTCTATGAGGTGGAATAGGCGCTTGGTATTGTCGCTGCTTTGCCGATTTTGAATAAAGCCGGACTGGTCGGGTTCTATAATGCCCAGCATGAGGGGACCCAATCTGGCTGCCAGTATGCCCGTAAACAGCTTCAGATCCACATTAAGCAACGACACTGGTCGGTAAGATCCACAGAGGGATTTATCTTTTCCCGGTTTCGGCAGCACGACTATAGAAGCCGCTAGCATGTCCAAGGGAATTGCCCCCGGCACCGTGAAGGAGTTAAAAAGTTTTGTCAGTAACGGGGCTAGCACCGCGCAAAATGTTTTATAAAACCTGGCCGAAAAACCGTCTGGTCCCGCCCGGTGACTTCAGAGGTTTGAGACGCGAGATCGGCCCTATTACCTCCTCTATGCGTATGGGCGCGTCTAACGCATCTGCGTGGGTTGGACCTAGGGCGGTTGTGTGGTTACCCTTGAGGTAGGTATCAATGTGGGAAGGTGCAGGGGTTTCCCTGCGATAAAGCTCAGCATAAAATGTTTGAAAAACCTGTGCTATCTCCTCGTCGCTTTCGGCCATGGTCCCCGAAGTCGATTTGAGGGATTGTACTTTGGAGTGTAAGGTGCGGGCCCGCAGCTTGCTCGCGAGCATACGCCCTGTCGCCTCCTACGTAGTAGGAGTGTTTAAGCCTGAGCGCTGCATACTCTGCCCTGTCGAGGTCGAGTCCCGTTAGCTGGGCTCGCGCCGCTTTCAATTGGCGCCAAACCCTGGGCGCCCCCGTCCTGCTGTGTACCCTCTCCAGTTCCAGAACTTGGGCTGTGAGCTGTTTGCGTTTAGACCTACGCTCTTTTTTTCTCGGCTGAGGAAATCGCTATCAGTTCCCCCCTCACCACCGCTTTAAGAGCCCCCCACAAGGTGGACATGGAGACAGCGGGGGAGTCGTTTGTATCGAGATAGTCTGTGATGCATTTGAGGATCTGTTCCTGCACAGCTGGTTTGTGTAACATGCCCTCTCTGTCTCCAACCCCCAAAAGTCCTACGTAGTTGCGGCACCCACAGGGTCGCCTGCACCTCGTCGTAGTCGGATAAGGCCGCCGGCGTAATGGTGACATCCCTCACCAATGTGTTCACTTCGGTCGTACCCAACAAATGATCTAGGCGGGCATATGTGTGGTGTGCGTGGGAGTAGTAAGAGAATTGCGAGGCGTGGGGGTGAGCTGCCCGCCATATATCTGAGTCCCTGGTTCTGCAGCCACTGCCGTCCCTCTGCGGAGATTGCCCCTGTCTGAGCATACCTATGGCTAGACCTGTCCGCTGACGTATGCATAACTAAGTTCAGATCGCCTCCTACCAGTACCCATCGCTCCTGTGCCCCTAGTACATCGGACAGGGCCGCTTTGAGGAACTTCTCCTGTCCAGTGTTGGCCGCATAAATAGACCCCACTACCAGGGGCTAGCCCCCACCCACAGCTTGTAGGCTAAAAGCCACTCTTTGACTTCCGCTACCTTGTCGCCCACCTTCCCTGAAAAGCGTTTAGCTACCAATATGGCCACCCCTGCCTTTTTGTCCTGTGTGGAAGAGAAAAACTGTTGGGGGAATGTTCTGGACTTCAGCTGAGGCCAGTCCTTGGACAAGAGGTGAGTCTCCTGAAGGAGACACACATCCGCCCCCGAGTGCTCGAGATATGACAAGATGGATTTCCGTTTGTTAGGGCTATTCAGGCCTCGCACATTAAGAGTAAGAATGCGTAGCTCTGAGTGTGTCATGGAATGTAGGTGGAAGCAATCAGCTGAGTCCGCCCGTGGTCTTTCCCTCGCTGTAAACCTGTGCCCCCCTCCATTTGGCCCCGAGCCCGCTCTCTATGCCGCCTACGCTTGCGTGGGCCCCCGGTTAGCACACCAGTTCCCCTCCCCCTCCCTAACCCCAACTGACCTTCCTCAACCCCCCCCCAAGTGTCCAGAGCCCGCAGGGCTTGATCGTGCGCATCTGGCAGAAAAGGTGAACAAGGACATTTCGTGGCTTGAAAGATGAAGCACCCCCCCCCCCCCGAAGCCCCCCCTCTGCCCCTTACTGCACGCTGATTGGCATTAGTCCCCGCTTCACTCAGGAGCTGTCATGAGACGTTGTATCATTGAACACTGACTCCAGCGCTGCCTGCCTCTCCTGTGCCATAGCCGCGGGGTCGGGCCCCCGGGAAGTTCCCGAGAGACGTCTCGTTCCAACTCTCTGCCAACGTTCCTGTGGCGGCCGCTGACTGGTATTGATCTTCTCCTCGGGCTGTGGAATGGCAGGCCCAACAGCTTGCGGGCCTCTTGCAGTGATCTAATCTGGTGTAGCCTGCTTTCCCATTTAAATATTATTCGGAATGGGTGACCCCAGGAATAGGCCACTCCTTTGTCACGCAAGTGAGAGGTCACTTCGCGAAAGTCTCACCTTTTCTGGAGGGTGATGGCTGCCAAGTCTTGATATAGTGCTATGGAGTAGCCCTGGTATTGGATCGGCTGTTTCACTCTGGCCGCCCGGAGAATGCGTTCCTTCAGGGGGTAATCTGGCAGGAAGGCGAGGATATCTGGTGGTGGTGCCGGGTCCCTCCGCCGCAGACCAACTCTGTGGGCCCTGTCAATGCGGATCTCCAGGTTTGCTGAGTCCCCGAGTATCTCTCGAAACATGGCCTGCAGGTATTGGGCCATATCTGTCCCTTCTGCTTCCGATGGGACTCCCCGCACGCGGATGTTGTTCTGCTGAGAGCCGTTTTCAAGATCCTCCGTATGGGCCTGGAGGTCGATTTGTTGTTCTCTCAAACGGATCTCCTCCTGTTGGTGTTGCGTTATCGCCTCCTCTCTGGCTTGATCCTGATCCTCAATCGCGGCCACCCGGTCTCCTAAAGTATCCACGTCCCGTTGGATCTCTCACTTCCCCCGCCACTTCACTTTTCAGGGTATGAAAGTCGTCCCGGAGGGTATTGAACAATGTCTCTAGAAAAGCCCGAGTAATCGGGACCTCCGCCCCCGCAGCCTCGGGGCTCGCCGGCGTGGGCTTAGTGAGCATGTCTTTTAATGATCGGTCCTTCTTTGCACGCTGTGCCGTCATGCCGGCAAGGATCAAGGCGGATCTCCAGGTGAGGGCCCCCTCCACCCGCGGTGAAGGCCTGCGTATGTCTTCCTTTACTCCGGCTCCTGGCGCGTAGCAGTAGTGTCTTCAGTCTCCTAGGTTGCACCGTGCCGTTCCCGAAGGTTTCTCATGTAGGGGCCCGCCGCGCCTTCCCACGTCTTCAGAGGGTCAGCGTTGGGTGGTCGTACCTCTGAGTAGACCTGCGCTGTGTCGTCGGCGACTCTACTCGAGATTGCTCGCTCCGTAGAGCGGTCCTTCTTGTTTGGGTCGAGTCTCTTAAATGTCCCTGGGTCCTGAACCACTGAGAGGGCTGCTCCCGCGGTGATACGGCTATACCCTGCCTGATATGCGGCGTGCTGTCTTCTGGGATCGACCAATTCCCCCCTTCCTGGTCAAGCTAACTCTCTGGGGTACTGGAAGCCCTTGGTCTCCAGGCGATGGTCCTGGCCGCTATCCCTCCGCACTGGGTGGACGCCCCCCGTCGAGAGCTACCGAGCCCCGGCTGCAGTACTCTCCAGCCTGGACCCCTCCATGAGAAATGCCCGTCTCACCACCGCTCCAGCTCCCGGGGTTGGTTCATCTGAAGTCGCGGTCCCCAGTGCCGGACTTTCTCGCCTTTCCCGGTGCAGGGCCACCAGACAAGCCGTCTCATCGCCGGCCCTCTATTTAGGCCAGAATTTCCTGTGTGGCTAGGTCACCTTCGCCCCCCCCCCCTTGTGCTTGGGTCTCGCCGCTTTCTGACTGTGTGGGGGCAGACCGCTAAGAGGCCTGATTGCTGCCACCTGAGGTCCGCCTCACTCTGTCCCCCTTTAGTCTTTCTGTTGCTGGGTGCCTGTTGCGCGAGGCCTCAGGACCCCCTTCTGCAGGGCGCAGTGCACACCCCCACGGGTGCCTTGCTTATGGCCGGACCCCGCCACTCCCTCGCTCAACCTGCACGAGTCGTTGATGGGCCCCCACAGCGGCCGGAGGTATGGCGTATGTTTCTGTTTCTTAGACCTCCGCCGATTACAGCGCCACCAAGCAAATTGGGCGCCAGCCTGTGCCTCTGGCCGATGCCCACTCCTTCCTGCCGTGCGTCGTTAGGCCTACCTCGCCTCCGGTCCTGAACGCCTACCCTGATCTCTCTGCTGCTAGGCTCCTGCAGCGCGGTGTCCCTGGCTGTCAGAGCGTGCTCTTCGTTGTGATGTGGTGTCTAACTGCGGCAGGGCCTTGTGGTTCTGCCCCCCGGGTCACGCGGAGAAGTGGCGGGCCCCCTCGGCGGCCTGAGGGACGGTTTGTGCCTCTGCCTCTGGAGCAGGCCCCTGTGAGTGTGCCGCAGTCTAGCTCGGGCGCCAGCCGACAAGTCTGGCTGCTGCCCCCCCCCCGCCTTGCGTGTTGCCTCCGCCAGCCGTCCCAGTGCCGCTCTTACCGCTATAAGGGCCGCCTGTATGACCCCCTGGATCTCCGCAGCAGCCCAGGCCCTCGGTTGCACGGCGCCGGTGCTTCTGCGGCGAGCTGATGGTTAGCCCCGGTCCCGGGAATGTTACAGTGGGGGGGGGCAAGCCAGTCGATGTACCTGGCCGAAGCCCCCCGCTGACGGGCCTTCACCTCCCCTGGGCCGATCTAGCGAAGGAAGGCGCGGCCTCCGCGCGGCCTTCCAGGCTCCTCTCTGTCAGCCGGCCCTCGTCTCCTGCCTCCGGTGTCCCAGCGCTGGGTTCGTTTTGGGCCGTCCCGCCTGCCTTCCTTCACAGCAATTTGGCCGTCGAGTGGTTCCGGGCTGGAGTCTCGGGCCCACGGTGTCCCCAGCGCGCCTCAATTGTTTCCGAGAGAGCGGCTAGGTCCGGGCGCCATTTCAGGAGGCTTTGTCGTGGTCCACCGCAGGAAGATTAGTCGAGCTCTCCGGCCCCCAGCCACACAGCGTGTCGATTCAAAGCTGCAATCGGGCTGGGGGGGTGTTCCCCCTGGGTCTCTGAGCTTTGGAGGGGAGTTAAACGCAAATTTGGGCAGAGTTGGGCGCTCGGGAGCGGGGAGACGAAGCAGCACACGTCTTACCCGCTCGCCATCTTGGCCACGCCCCCCCCCCCCCAGATCGATCCCTATTTGAGATTGTGAAATGCAAAAGACTGTATAAATGAGCACTTACAAATAGGAAAAGAATTGTGAAGGAAAAGGTATCGGCCGCCCTTGAAGCTCCAAGTGAAATGAATTACAATGGGAGGTCATTAACCAGCTGCTTTTTAGAAACAGTGATGCTCCATCTATAGAAGTGGCGATACTGGCTCATGCATTGGACAGTTATTTTAGTACTATGTATGTGTGAAAGGATGGGATGACGGATTCAGAGGGCAATGGCCGTGCCACTATGAATCTTTATGCCCAGAAGGGTGCGACATTTGAGGCCACCTTAGAAGAAACAATGAATACTATAAACAAATGTGCCAACTCTAAAGCCCCGGGACCAAACCCTCAGATTTGTTCAAGGCTAATATAGATTTCTGGCATCCTCTAATAACTAACATCCTAAAATCCTAAAAGCAACCTGCAGAACAGGGAAACAGGACATGTGGTAAGGGAGACCAAAATGAGCCGCAGTGTTATCACCAGATCTCCCTACTTGGACGCATTGGTCAAGGTGTTGGTGAGAGTTATTTTGGCCACATTGGAGGTGTGGGCGGTAGAGCACGGCATCTTGACAGATGTCTAATGTGGATTTTGAAGAGATATAGGCACAATAGAACTGTGCTTCAATGTGTCCCTATTAACTTAAAAATATACAGTTGCTAAAAGGGGATCTATCTATTTAAGTTTTATGGACCTGTCAAGTGCATTTGATTGTGTTTCTTATAGTCAATTTTGGCACTTGGTGGAGGATATGGGGGTGGATGTGAACATAAATAACATCATCAGAGACATCTAAAAAGGCACCACTGTCAGAGTCCGATTTGGAAAAGGGGGAGAGTACACAGAGGAGTTCTCCATATCTAGGGGAGTGAGGCAGGGGTGTGCTCTTGCGCCCTTTCTCCTTCACCTTCTATATTAATGAATTGAAGTTGTTAATGGAGGGTGGCAAGAACATTCCCCAGGTAGGACACAATCCAGTCCGCATGCTCCTTTACGCAGATGACGCAGTTCTGATGGCCCGCACACCCAATGCACTTCAGCTTCTGAGGAACAGTTTTTCAGCCTACACGGGAGATCTGGACATAAAGGTTAATATCAAGAAGTTATACGTAATAATCTGTGGGGTGTAGCATTCAGCATGTTACCTTAAAACAAACACATAAGTTGTCTTACCTGGGCGTTCTTTTTAGCTCTATAGGAAGTTGGAGGCATCAGGTAGATAGAAGTTGTGAGCAATTAATGAACTTTTTTTCCTTCTCATCTAAACTGGGTTTGAGAGCACTATATAACGTACAAAGTGAATATCGGCAGCAACATATAGGTCTGGTCTTTGGGGGCATGCATATGTGAGGAAATTAATTAATTATGCACGAAGAAAGCAATTATTATCGGTACACACAAGCTTCATGTCAGCCTAATGGCACTCTGAGTTAGGGCTGTCACATGTAGAAGATCTCTTTAGAGAAAAACCCTTACTCTTCTGGCACAGTATATGGACCAAACCTGAGGCGGCCTTAAACAGGAGAGTAGTGGCGGACTGCTTATTACTCCAGCAGGTACTGGGAATACCCTGGCTAAAGAATATAAAGAACTCATGCCGCAGGATCAATAGGTTACATTTTTTTGATGATCCTAAATCCCTGCTGGATGTTAGTAGGGCAGAGCTCAATCGTGTTTTCAGCTTTTTGAGCACGAGATATTATCAGGCACTAGACATAAAACGAGTTTTAAAGCATACTGTGAGTTGACAACATACTTATCAATGTTACTTCTCAATATTGAATACTCGGTGTTCATATTTTGTAATACGTTTTAGGCTCAACATGGTGTATCTCATCCGCCTATGGTTGATTGGTCATACACCTTGGCCAATTGCACCTGTGATAATCACTCTACTCAATATATGCTACATTTTACGCTGTTCTGTGGGTTTTATAAGGCTCCTAGGTTATTATATTTGGGACTCATCCTCAAACAGCAGGACGTGAGATCCAGCACTTTGGCCCTAATCTTTTTACAATTTCATTCCCCCGTAACATGCGCCTCCATCTTATTTATGGCCTGCCTTGCGAATTAGGAAATGTATGTGGGACCAATGGACTTGCTATGTGCAATAGGTGTAATGTGATACTGTTGTTAAGGATTTGTTCTTATTTATAGTATGCTTTACGAATTCCTGAATCTGTTTTTAGGAGATCCATGGGGATCAACAGTTCGAACATATGTAATAGGTGATGGAGGGATTCGGTCTTTTAGGGTATTAATAATGAATTGTATGCTCTATGCCCACTCTCTAGCCTTCTTATGGCCTGGTTTGTTTTACATACTATTTTACCTATGGCATGCCGTTTGCATTAGGTAATTTATGGGGGATTAATGTATGAATATGTGCAATAGGTATTAAAGTGACACTGTTTTTTGTTGTTTTAATTGAAGTGACACTGTTTAATGGGTTCTATTTGTAGTGAATTGAATATTTTTATATTTATTTTATTGTATATTGCATAACAATTTGGACGGACCCGTAGTTGTGGACTAGAATTTTCCGACTGAGTATAGTGCTTGGGAGCACAGAAATCCTCTGGATTTTTAAGAAGAACCCTCACCCACCAACCTAGTTGGTGGCATGCTTCATCATCGGGTTCCCAGCTGGGCTGCCGAGTGCAACCCAGCTGGGCTTCGATGCCTGGATTACAGCGGAGCGGGATTTTTTTTAAATTATGAGTGTGAAAAATGTGCTCAAAGAGTGGTGCTGTTTAAAAGTATCTCTAGGATGCCCAATCTGGTACTAATTTATTCACAGGGTCCTAGGACACGTTAAAAAACAAAATGAGATATTGTGAAGATAAAATTGCTCATCTATATCTCTTAAATACTGGTCGACATGTTTCAGCCTATCATAAATTGGGTTGGCTTTCTTCAGGACCAAAAAGCGGTGATGTGGCTACGAAAACTGGAAGTAGCCACGTGTGTGTTAGTGATATACAGCACACGCGCTAAGGTGTGCTGTGCGTGTAGTGGAAGAACCGTACTTCCGGACCCACAATTGGTAAAATCTGCAAGAAAAAAGGGGAAGACATACAACATAAAGGACAAACACAACAAATAAATAAATATACATGCTGTTAAGTATTGTTTCTCAGTCCTTTGGTAAGCTTGGTGCTCGCAGAAATTCTCTCTTGCACTTGAGTGGTCAGAAAACATTCAGCTTGGTGACAAAATAAAGTGTCATTCATACATTCACATATTTAAAATAGCCCAATGCCATGCATGGTGAGGTGTCAGCATGCAGGTTCATTGGCGCATTATGCTGCTTGCGTGGTCACAAGTATGCACCTTAGTGACAAGAAATTGCCATCGTGCTCAGTATATCTTAAGAAGAAAGTATACAGCTTAAGAATACATTTATAAAAGTCGCTGCTGCCGGGGAGTCGCCGGTGGCATGTTGTATTAAGTGAGCGTTATGCACTTCATATGAGATTGCCATGATACTCGGTATCTCTTAAAACATTTAAGATTCTATGTAATTCGGTCGATACTGCCGGGGACTCGTCGGTTGCACGTTTAAATACATGAGCATTCTGCGATTAATATGCGCTGGTATCGCCTATATTTAACTAGCATTGGCATAGCCAATAGGTCTCGCCTTTGGGACCTTATAAGTGTTTAGTTATCCAGCACAATATCCTTGGTGCAACAACATTAACTGTTGCATGGCTAAACACTTATAAGGTCCCAAAGGCGAGACCTATCTTCGCATTCACGTTATTGTTTTCATACTAAACTACAAGTCCCAGAGTGCTAAGCGGTGTGGTGAGCAACGCATGCTTCTCGAGCTACAAATCATGCTTCTAAATGTTCTAATGCTTATATGAGTGTTAAAGATGTTTTTCGGGCAGTACCTTGACCCGGTGTTGCACTTTCTGTTTTTAGATTGGTGGCCGCAGGGCGGGTCACAGGCAAAGCACACGGTAGCACAACTGCACTGCTCCTGAAAGCCAGAATTATCACCAATATCGGAAACAAAACTGGAGAAGATGAGGCATTACGATAGAGCTATTGAGAACTGTGGAGCCAGGCTTGAGTCTCGGCGCCGGGTCTACAGCCTGTGATTCTGGTCACATCATATAATTTCCCCATTACAGCTAAGACAGGCGCATTAACAACTGGGATAGGTGCATACATTTCACGCGCAGGTAGGAAGGGGGCGCACACCTCGTGAACAGTTAAAGTGGAACCACACAGTGCATGAGCAGCAACAGTAAACAAGTGTCCCATGGTGCCTGCCAGTGGGGCATGAAGGTGTTCATAATCCGCGCTCGGGCAGTCCTGGGCCTCCTTGCAGATGGCACCGAGCGGTGGTCCCAAGTGGCAGTGATGATTGTTACTTTAGCAGAAGTGTGTGAAAAGCAGCGCTGCAGCCCTACAAGGTAACTAGCAGCACAGACTGCCCTGTGACTGGTGGGGGGAGCCTGAGGGAAGGGTGGGGGTGGTGGGAACCTGGCGGGGGGGCGGGAGGGGGGCTGGCGGGGTGTGAGCCTGGCTGGTTGCGCTCAGAAGAACAGGGAAGACTGCAAGAGGGTGGGGGCGAGGGGGGTAGTGTAGGAGAAAGATATGAAGAGAAGATGGCGGATGAGAGTGAAATGAAACGGAGGGATGGAGGAAAGAAATGAACAAGGAAGAGATAGGCAAGAGAGAGAGGAGAAACCACAGGACACCGTTAAACAGAAGGGAAGAGCACAGAAAGCAAGGACCTGGGCAGAGCAGGGAAACAGGGCACACACACATGTTCTTGGGAGGGTATACCGGCGACCTGGTGCACTCTGGAGTGAGGACCATTTGCAGCCAGAACAGGAATGCCAGGTTCCATACCAAAACCACACGGGTGAATGCCAGGACGGGAGAGAATAGCAGCTGGCTGTAGAGCAGAGTCGGCCTTTGCCAAGGTAGCTCCCTGTGCGGAAAGAAAGTTGGCGCCCTCGCTGCTGGTGCATAAAACGAGGCAGCAGAGAGCAGCTTTTGTGCTCAGAAGTCAGCCCATGGCTGCCTGCATCAGAGTAGTGACTGACCTCGGAACACCCCCCTGTACCTCCACCCACCCACCTGATTATGCAGATTAGTAACTCACGCTGCTGCCAAGATGTTTGTTGGAGGAGGGTTAATACTAGTGTGTCTGTCAGGGCCTTGAATCCTCGGAGTCGTACGATGCTCAATGGAGTCCACCTCCTGATAGCCCCGAGGTCTGAGTGAAACAACAGACTCAACGGGGTGATCAAGTGAGGGAAGGGAAGGATGGGGTCAGCGGGGAGGGAGATCTGCAATGAGAGTAAACAACTATCAGATCAGAGTACATACACCATGAGACACGATAACATCACAGTACCACATATATCTCTAGTACCAATACCTGTAAAGAAAAATAACCGTTTCTTTCATGAACTGGTGTCCCTTGCGCGGTGAGGCCACTATTACTCTAGGAAATAGAACAACATGATTAGTATCTAGTCATTCCAATGCCCCTCAAACATAATGGGATGCAAAACCAGAACAACGTACCAATAATAATCTCATGTAGCGCTAAACAGGGGGGGGAAGCGGAGCTGCCACCTGGTTTTGCTCAACGAGCCCCTGCTGAAGGATATAGAACAAAAATAAGCCAAGACAACGGTCTGATTAGTTAATGCGCCTGGGATAGTTACCCCTTCTGTACATTGTCATACCTTTGGAAAGCATTATAGAAAACTCCAATTCTCCTTGGAACCTTTTCGTGTAAACCTCCAAGTTCAATATGCACAAAGTCAGATAATTCAGAACAAAACGCACTGTCCTTTGGAAACACTCTCCAGTATGTGTCGTTAGATAGCAAGCCAGTATCCAGCTTATGTTAAGCAAATCCGCCTGGACTACAGCTGGAGATCAGATAGGCTCGTAACACAACAAAAGAACCAAATTGTTAAATAAATAAAGAGTTCGAGTTGAGAGCGTATTTAGGTTCAACCCCTATATCGGAGTACTCAGAAACGCTGAACAATCAGCCCCGCAAGAGCCAGTGCTCGGCTCATCCAACAGGGCTAACCATCAGCTAGACCGACCTCCGCTTGTACAGATACAGCGGAGCCCCACAAATGTCAAAAGGGCAGAAGGAGGAAGTGAACATGGTGCATTTAGCCCCCCTACCGGTCCTCTTCGCGTCCTTCTGCTGTCTGCCTGGAATCGGGAATCAACGGCACCAGACCGGTGCCCCGGAAGCCTCCTTATTCCCGGCTTCCTCAACGCGGTGACGTACGGGCGTCACTCTCCCAAGGCCTCATGGGACTTGTGGTTTCAGTATGCACGTCCGGCAGAGGCAATGCCAGTTCGTGTCTGCAGTGTTCTACGGCGGCCCGCCCGGTGCGCCGCAACAGTACATCCCTCCCCCAACGAACACTGACAGAGACAAGGCTTCCCAGGATAGCGCCTATGAAAAAGCACCGTGTAACGAGGGCCATGTACACCCGAGGCGGGCTCCCAGGAATTCTCCTCGTTCCCTTAGCCCTTCCAGGCTACTAGATACCAAAGCCTACTGCGGTAGATCTTAGAGTCTACAATACCCCTAACTTCGTGTTCCACCTCATTGTTCACGAGAACTGGGGTTGGGGTGCTTCTGACCCTGGTATGAGATGGTTTAACAAGGGAGACGTGGAAAGCAGGGTGTATCCTCAAAGTGGAGGGCAAAGCTAGTTTTACTACTACAGGATTGATGAGCTTGATCACTTTATACGGGCCAATGTACTTGGGATTGAACACACTATATTTTTTAAACCTGATGTTTTTGGTAGACAACCACACATAATCCCCTATTTTATACACCGGCCCCGGACGTCTATGTTTGTCAGCATAAGCCTTGTACTGGATCTTTGCCGCTCTCAGGCTTCTCTGTGCTTCCCTCAGAACGTTCTGTATATGTGTGATTCTCTCATGTACATCGGGCACCTGTGTAGACTGCAAAGGGTGTAACAAGGGGGCGAAGCGAGGGTGAAACCCATATGAACAGTAAAAGGGTGCGAGTTTAGTTGAGCTGTGGGTAGCGCTGTTTGAATGCCACTTCGGCTACCCACAACCTATCCGCCCAGGCCTCCGTAGTGTCATCCACATAACACCTGAGGTAGTGTTTTAAGGTCTGATTAACCCTCTCAGTCTGACCATCCGTTTGAGGGTGAAAGCTGGTGGAGATGTTAGAAGCTGTGCCTAGTGCCAAACACCACACCCTCCAAAAGTTGGCAGTAAACTGGGTTCCTCGGTCTGAGACTATGATTTTCGGTAACCCATGCAACCGGACTATGTGTGTCAATAAAAAGTGGGCTAGGGTACTTGCTGTGGGGATCTTTTTACAGGCAACAAAATGGGCCAGCTTAGTTAGGTAATCCACTACAACTAAAATGACTATGTCCCTGGTCTACTGGCATCCCTACCACAAAGTCCACAGAAATGTTCTCCCAGGGTTGTGTTGGAGTAGGAAGCGGTTGCAAGAGACCCGCCTGTCGAGCATGCATGGTTTTCATTTGGCTACAAATCGTGCACTTGTTAACCCATGTGGATATGTCTTTCTTTATGGTGGGCCACCAGAACTGACGCAGCACCCTTTCCAACGTCTTTTCTTGACCGTTGTACCCAGCACTGGGCAAGGTGTGACACCAATTGAAGGCTTGCTTACGCAGGGAACAGATAGGTAGTAGGAGCTGGTTTCCTCGTACCGGGAGACCTTTTGTCACCTTCCAATCCTTATTCTTCTCCAACCAGCCCTTCCACTTCTCATTGAGGATGTTGTGGGCTATGCTTTTAAGGAAGGTGTTAGTACAGGTAGCACCTAGCACATTCTGTGGATTGATAATAGCGTTTTTTGTGCCTTCCTCGAGGCACACAGGAGCCGTTTGTCGGGTTAAGGCATCTGCCTTCTTATTATCCTTTCCTGGTCTATATGTCACCAGGAAGTTGTATTCCGCGAAGAATAGCATCCACCTCAATTGCCTTGGTGTCAGATGTCTTGCTGCCGTCATGAATTGGAGGTTGCGGTGGTCGGTGAACACGGTCACCACATGCTTGGCCCCCATCAGGAAATGTCTCCAATCCAGGAACGCCTCCTTAATAGCCAGCAGTTCTTTTTCTGCTATTGTGTAATTACGTTCCGCAGGATTGAACTTTCTCGACATATAAGCTATGGGGTGCAACTGGCCGGTTGTCGCATGGCGTTGCGAGAGCACTGCTCCCACTGTGAGTCTGAGGCGTCCGCCTCGACGATGTATGGTCGGTCGGGATCAGCATGCACCAACACTGGGGCAGACACAAAAGCAAGTTTTAGGGCCTCAAACCTCTTTTGGGCCTCCTCCGTCCACTGGAAAACGGTCTTCTTCCTCAAGAGCCTCGTGAGGGGAGCAGCCAAGTCCGAGAAGTGGTTGATGAACCGGCGATAAAAATTTGCGAAACCCAAAAAACACTGGATATCGCGGACGTTCAAGGGTTTAGGCCACTCCTTAACAGCTACGATCTTCCTTTCGGACATTTCCTGTCCCCAAGGGGTCAACATCACCCCTAGGAATTCGACGGTGGTTACACTGAACTCGCATTTGCTGATCTTACAGTACAAATGATGGTCTCGTAGGGTTTGCAAGATGGTACATACGTGTTGTGTGTGAATCTCCACGTTGGACGAATAGATTAGAATATCGTCAATGTACACCACTACGAACCGGTCCAGGTACTCTCGCAGGACATCGTTCAAAAAGAACTGAAATGCCGCAGGGGCGTTGCACAAGCCGAAAGGCATCACGAGATATTCGTATAGTCCAAAGCGGGTCTTGAATGCCGTCTTCCACTCGTCTCCCCTGTGCATACGAACTAAGTGGTATGCTCCCTTAAGGTCTAAATGGGTGTATATCACTGCCTTTTTGACTTGTTCCAGCAAAACGTTGATCAAGGGCAACGGATACCTGTTCTTGACCGTGATGGCATTCAATGATCTAAAGTCCACACAGGCGCGCAACTCTCCATTCGCCTTGGGTATAAAAAACAATGGAGAAGCAGCAGGGGACTTCGAGTCACGTATAAACCCCAAAGCCAAGTACTTATCCAGGTAAGCGCGTAGATGAACATTCTCGGGCTCCGTGAGAGCGTACACCCTCCCGGCTGGTATGATGGCACCCGGTACCAAGTTTATCTGGCAGTCGTAGGGTCGGTGAGGCGGTAATACTTCTGCCTTCATTTCATTGAACACATCTGCATACTCCCGGTACTCCTCAGGTAGGCTCACATCCTGTTCCACCGCGGTAGCAACGTGATGACATAACGCCAAGGCCATGGCAGGGTTGTTACGAGGTTGGATACAATGCTTTCTACAGTATTCTGAAGTAAACAGAAGGGTTTTCTCCTCCCAATCCACCTGGGGGTTATGTGTTCTCAGCCAAGGTAATCCAAGTATCACTCCGTATTGGGGTGCCTGAATGATGTTAAAAGCCAAACTCTCCCTGTGGTCTGGTTCCAGTAGAACATCTAAGGCTCCTGTTTGGAAACGGATGGGTCCGGAATCCAGACGTCTTCCATCTACCGCAAACACCGCCTCTGGTGTTTCTTTTTCTTGTAGGTCGATTCCCAGGGAGAGTGCTTGCTCCTGGTCCATAAAACATCAGGTGGCACCGGAATCTAGCATAGCCCGAACATGATGCCACTCTTCTTGAATCAACAAACGTAGGTCCACGTAAAAGTGATTTCTTTCCTTCATGATATCGCCTCCTAATGAAGGGATGTACACCTGGCTTGAAGGGGTCCCCTCTTCCTTCTTCAAGCTTGCTCGTTTCCCGTCGGGGGTCCGGACGTAATCGTAGAAACTTTCTTAAATTCCGTCCGTGGATACTTGGGTCTCAGTGTGCATTCCTTAATGAAGTGGCCCTTCTTTCCTTTTTTTTTTTTTTTTTAATATCTTTATTCAGTTTTTAAACCGCAAATTTTGCCCTCCCCCACCCTCCAGGTCAGACAAGCATACATACATTATAAAGTGAATTACATTTATCAAAAGACAAAATTAATACATACATTAGTGCAACCAGATCCGCTTACACCTTAAGTCGGAAAAAGAAAACCAATTCAATCCGTACGATCTTGCGATTGACACCATTCTTTTAAAGGAGTCCAAATTTTTAAACCTCTTTTCCGTCGCCTGTTGCCCTTACGTTTATAGATTGCAATTTCGATATTTGAAATGGCGAGAAATCTAGCTAACCATTGTTGAAATGTCGGGGCGGTAGCATCCAACCATGCTGAAGCTATACACAATCTAAAAACGGCCATTGCTATAAAGACAAGTTCATGCCCATTTCTAGCGTTTCCGGGATCTGTTGCCCCTAATAAAATAACACCGCTAGATAACTCTATCGTGCTATGCACCACTGTAGATAGAAATTTCCCTATCTCTTGTTTAACAGATGTTAACCCTTCACAAGTAGAAAAAATGTGTACACAATCAGCATTAAAAAGCATACATCTAGGACAACATGTGCTCTTACCAATTCCCCACTTAGCTATTTTGTCCGGTGTATAATATAGAAAGAAACAGGTTTTAAAAATTGTGCTTGGAGTTTAGTTGACATTAAAATTGTTTGCGACATTTCATAAGCATAATTAAACTCCTCATTTGGAATTGCTGCTTTCTCTAGCCATTTTTGCGCAATTTTCTCCATATCATCTGGAAACATAGCATTGATGCGTGAATAAATACCCCAATCGTGTTTTTGGTGCCAGATAAAAGTATTTCTACTAGATCGATTTTTTCCATCCCCCCCCTCCCACCTACCTTCCGTGACAAAAAATCTCTAATTTGCAGGTACTTGAAGAAGTCCCGCCAGTCTAATCCGAAATTGATTTTTAATTCTTCGAAAGACCGAATCCCAATAGAGGAAAAGAGGCAGCCCATCTGAACAATGCCTACATCATACCACTTGTGTATAGAACTATCATTAAAAATTTCAGGCAGTTCTGGGTTATACTTTAAGGGCGTATAGAAAGACAGTCTCCCTATACCAAGCATTTTCCTAATAGTCTTCCACACCTTAAATCCGCTAAATAGTGTTTTAAATTTGACCTTTTTATGGTAGCTATCGTGCAAATGTCTCCACCAATATCCTCTGCTCTCCCTAGTAATAATTGGAAAATAGATGGTGCATAAGCTTCTCCCTCCATACCTTCCTGATTATTCTGAAGTAACTCATCGCTATACAATAACACGGTAGCCCAGTAATATGCCTTCAAGTTTGGGAGAGCTAGTCCACCTCGCTCCTTCTGGAGAGTGAGGAACTTGTAAGCCCGCCGGGGTTGTGAATATGCCCAGATAAAACTAGAGAACATCCGTTCTATTGATTTGAGCCAGGATGAAGAAAATTCTAAACAGATTGCCTTAAACATATACAAAATTTTAGGAAAGAATACCATTTTAATTGCGTTCACTATTCCAATAATAGAGAGATGTAAATTATCCAGACGTTGGAGATCTTTCCGCATTACATCAATTATTGGCTTCAGATTTATCTCAACCAGATTTTCTAGATCAGATGTGATGCGGACTCCTAAGTACATCGCCTGCTCCACAACTCGAGGATCCCTCCATTCACTTTTCCTATTTAAAATAATCTGAGTTTTGCCCTGATTAAGTACATAGCCGGACACATCTCCAAACTGTTTAGTCTCCCTTTCGATAGCTGTCATAGCCATATTTGGGTCGGATGTCACGATAGCGATATCATCCGCATAGGCTAACGATTTAGTGACATACCCCTGTGATATTATAGGTTTAATTTCTTCCTCCTGTTCCAATCGCCGGATAAATGGGTCTATATAAATTGCAAAAAGCAATGGCGAGCAAGGACAGCCCTGCCGTGTTCCACATGATATAATCAGTTCTTCAGTTAATATATTATTTACCAATACTACGGCCCTTGGCTTCTCGTACAATTTTTGGACTGCCTGTATATAGCCTCCCTTGATACCCATTCTGGACATTACAGTCCACAGGAAGTGCCAGGAGACCCTATCGAAAGCTTTCTCCGCTTCAAGCAGAATCCGCGCCATAGGGTCTCCTGTAACATCCATACCATCAAACAAGGTAATTACTCGCTGAATGCGGTTGATAGTGGACCTGCCTGGAACGAAGCCATGTTGGCTCTGAGCAATCACCTTGTGGATAATGGGAGCAATTCTATTGGCCAAGACTTTTGAGTAGATTTTGGAGTCTGAGTTAATGAGGGTAATGGGACGATATGAACCCATTAGTTCCGGCGGTTTGTTCTTTTTAGGGAAGATAACTATTTTTGCCCGAGACCAAGATTTCGGGGGTTGGCCTCCTTTAAAGATATGTATAATGAGCTCTATAAAAATATTTTTAATTTGATCTAGAAAAGAGGCATAGAATTCTGAAGGGATACAATCTAACCCTGTAGCTTTCCCTTTTGGCAGAGCTTTAATTATACCAATGATTTCTCCCTCTATGGGTAACTCCTCTAAAAGATTTGCATCCTCTTCTTTAAATTTCTCATTGGAAACCTGATCTAGGTAATCCTCAATGCTTGTCTGGTCCCCACCCCCTGACTCAGTATATAAATCTTGGTAAAACTGCCAAAAAGCTTCTCTTATGAGTTTGGGGTCTGCTACTCGGACTCCCTGAGAATCCTGGATTTCGCGGATCAGATTTGATGAAGCCTGTTGTCTCATACGAACGGCTAATTGGTGTCCAATTTGCTCGTTCATTTCATATATCGTTTCCTTTTGTGAGAGTGCTTTTTTAAATTACTTTTTCCATGAAGATGTTCATTATTAAAGCCTTAGCGATTGCCACCTGATTCTGGACTTTCTCTACTTCTTCCTGCCCTGCTGGAGCATTTCCCGTTGTAACACTTATTAGATTTTCCTCAGCTTTTTGCAGATTATCTTGTAACACCTGCATAGCTTCCCTAGCTAATTTATTAGCTTTTAAAGAATATTGCAGGGTCTCCCCTCGGATCCCTGCTTTTAGGGTATCCCAGACAATTTCGATTGAAGAACTCCCTTCATTATCAGATAAAAATTTAGGAATCCATTTTCGGATATGGCTGCGATAATTCTAATCTAAGAGCAGGGCTTTCTCGAACGTCCATGAGCTAGGAGTGTCACTTCTATTATCTATTTCCATGGAACAAATGAGAGGATTATGATCGGAAAGGATCCGGGGAGTTTCATGATTTGGCACTTAGTTTTAATTTCATTAGACATTAGAATATAATCCAATCTTGCATGGGTGAAATGTGGATTGGAAAAATATGTAAACCCAGGATCATCAGATTTTAAAGTCTGCCAACCATCTACTAGCCCGTGTATGCAACACATTTGTCTTAGCGCTTTAAATACTTTAGGCTTGCGGCCGGTATAGTGCCACCCCTCCTTTAAGGACCAGTTACTTGGGAGATTAATGTTAAGATCCCCACATATCATTAAGGGTAATGGCCAATGCATCAATTCATTTGAGATCTCATCAAAAACTGATGCCTCGTCGCTGTTACTGCCATAAATGGCACATAGTCATCTTTTGGCCACTCCCGAATTGGCACTCTGTAATTGCCCAGCGACCACATTTATCTACTTTGGAGCGACTAAAAACTAGCCCGCTCCCCCTAGCTAAAATAGCAACCCCTCTTACCCTAGCTCCTTGTGACGTGGCACAGATCAACCTATATCCTAATGATTTTAAGATATGTGCTTGTGACCCCTCAATATGCGTTTCTTGCAAACAAACAATATTTGTGCCCCAGGTTTGAAGTCCTACTGCCACCGCCTGTCTTTTCCTAAGATCGTTTAGGCCACAGATATTCACTGATAATACTCTTAACAGACCCATCTTTTGCCACTACAAGATCCGTATGTATAGCCACCCTTTTTTGCTTTTTTCCCCTTTTTGCCAAAGATCAGAATCGGGTACCAAACTAGATTGGTTTGACTAGTTTTTATAGTTTTCTTTTTACAGTTACCTTTTAGTACGACCTGTCTGACCTCCCCCCCCCCTTCTCCCACCCACCCCCCCACCCTCCACCATCTCTGGAGGTTACCTGGCCGAGCCAGGGATTTGACATCCGACGTATAAAGCCACGTGATCCCGCTGAGCCTCCCTACCAAGCATAGCCAAAAATGAAAAAAAGCTCTGGTAGCAGTTACCCCCAAAACAAAAAACACCCAACCGCAAGGTTAATACCATGCTTAATACCATGTGTGGAAAAAAAAATACCTAAACTATGTCATGAACAGCAACCAGGCAGATTCGGCAGTTGCAAGGGCTGCTAAGCCGTATAACCTGTCTTCCCTTTGCCTTCCCTTTCACCATACAGCTCGAACATTGTCGAACCTTATCGAACATTGTCTAGCCATACTTAGCGCCTTGTCTCAAATGTACTTGAGATAATTAACCACATTATTTGTGCCCCGAGAGTTCCTCTAAGTATTTTTGCGCCTGTATTTCAGAAACAAAACTGCGGGTAGTCCCTTTGTAAATTACTTTCAGCCGGGCCGGGTTCTGTAGATACACCTCGGCCCCCAACTTCTGAAATGGTTCAAAGAGCTGCCGGAGCCTCCACCTACGCTCCACCGTGGCGTGAGCGAAATCGGGTCTGGTGAAAAAAGTAATTCCATCACAGGTTCGTTTCTTGGTGGGTCTGGCCAAGTCAAAAAGACTTTGACGAAGTAAAAAGTTTCCAAAAAATAAAAGCATGGCACGAGGGTGCTGTGATGCTGCTGCATGTTTGCCAGGAAACAGGGGAAATCTGTGGGCTCTTTGAATTTCCCTGTCCAAATCCCATGATTGCAGTTCGGGAAAAGCCCCTTTCAATAAAGTGATCATAAATTTCCTGGGATCATCTTTTTCGACCCCTTCCGGAATTCCTAAGAAGCGGAGGTTGTTGCGTCTCTGTCGATTTTCTTGCTCCTCCAGTTTCCACATCATGTCTTTTACCATCCCCTCTTGTTCATCATGCTGAGTCTGAAGTGAGACAACATCTTTTCCCAGTTGTTCCGTCCTTTCCTCCACCATGGCCATTCGATCCGCAATATCGGCACAGGTTTTACCAACCTTTCTAACTGCCCCTTGCAGTTTTTTGGCCGCCATACGGGATCTACGACTGTCTGCCTTGACTTCCTCCTGGAAGCTTTTGATGGACCGTAAAACATCTATCAGGGCAGGTTCGTTTCTTGTGTCTTGGTGATCGCCGCCTTTGCCACTGCCAATGCTTGTTTGATTATGCACAGAAGCGGTGGAGGATTCTGGAACTAAGGTGAGAGGGGTGTTGTTGTAATCCCATGTCAGCTCTTTTATACCTGCATTATCATCATCAAAAAGGGTAGTCCTTTCTTTGCACACGATCTCTGTTCTTTTTTTTCAGTAGTTTTTTGGTGCCGGGTTTACTTCTCTGGGCATCAGTATTAGAACTGCTGTACCATTTCTTTCCTTCCTCCCCACTGGACACCGAGATACTGATGTCTGACATTTCAGATTCCTCTGTCAGGGAATAAAACTTATCCTGATTGTCAGGCGTCTTTACATTCCAGTCTATAAGCGCACGATCTCCAAGGGGCGCTAGTGGAAGAGGGTTAACTGTGGCTGCGATGTTATTGGGAACAGACAAATTGCTAGCCAAAATACTGGGGTCATTGTGCATGCTGATTGAGTTACCCTCCAGACTAACCTCTGCTGGCATAAATACCGGCAAAAGGGCGAGGGCTTTACCAGTATCAGCAGTTGAAAAAGTATCTACCAACTGCCCTGCTGCACATCTCAGCCCTCCTGTACCCAGGCTTTCTGCATCGCTGACAAGCATACTGTTCTCTTTCACTTTCTCACTAGTTGCTGCAAAGCGACTAGTGATTAAAGGTTGTGAGCCATTGGCATCCTTGGGTGTACGAGTGGTGACCTTCTGCCCGGCGACCATCATTGTCGAGTCTTTTTCCTGCGAGGTCTTTTTTGTACCGTCGCCTTTCGCGCTACCACGTCTGCCTTTCGCGCTTAAGGCATCCGCTCTTCTTTGCCGTGTAAGTGCCAGCGCGGCTTTTGATTCAGAGGGCACAGGAAGAGTCTTCCCAGCCCTCGCCCCCTTACCGGTCATCCTTGCTTTGATGAGCTGGCGGGAGTTGCCTTTACTGCAGCACAGAGTCTCGAGGCCAAACCTACTCCACACTCCAATTCCGATCTTACACCAATTACAGTGCCACAATGTTGCCACTGCGGGAGGTTTCTCGGCTCTGTTTGAAGATCGCGCCTTCCTCCACACAACCCTCCGCTGCACAACCAGGAAAAGCGCACGCAGGCCGGGTTTCATCCATGACCCCAGAGCTACCTCGGCGTCCTCACGGTGAAGGCAAAACGTAATGGCGAGCAGCCAAGGTGAGTCTTGTAGTTTCATCCGCATTCCTTCCCTTTTCTTTAAAATTACTTTTCCTTAATGGGGGTTTAAATCGTCCTCATTTTCCCGCTACCGAAGAGGTGAGTAGGAAGCCTTCAAAGCACCGCAATTGGGGAGGCTCAGCGGAGCATCTTCACGGCGATATCAGTCGGTCGCCATCTTGCCTCCTAAAGTGGCCCTTCTTTCCACAGTAAATGCACAGTCCTTTCTTCTGACGGTACTCTCTTTCCTCTGTAGTGAGAGGTGAACGTACTGTCCCAATCTCCATGGGTTCTGGTTTAGAGGGTTGGCTCCTGTCAGGGGTCCGAGGTTGATCAAACTGAAGCGCGTATCGGTCTCTCTTCTTGTGTTCCCCCTTTCGCTCGCCGATTCGATGATCCAACCGTAATACCAGGCTAATGAGATCCTCACATGAAGCAGGTTGTGGATCGATCTGGGCCAATACATCCTTCATCTCCTCCCGCAATCCCTGGTGGAAGATAGCGGCTTGTTTGGCTTCTGGCCATTCTGTTTCTGTTACCAATCTCCTAAAGTCGTTTAAGTAGGAGATGAGATCCCGATTACCTTGTTTTAACTCCAACAAATCCCGGTCTGCTGAAAGGGTGGCTGCTCTGCGGTTGAATGTTCTCTCAAATTCCTTAAGAAAAGAGTCCCAATCATACAGAAGGGGATCGTCCCTTTTACTAGCGGTACCGCCCATTGAGCTGCATCCCCTGCTAGATAGGATATTAAGAACGCTACTCTGGCGTGATTGGTGTTAAAGGCCTTGATTTTACACGAAAAATGGAGTAACACCTGTGTGAGGAACACTTCTACCTTGCTGCTATCCCCATAGAATCTTTCTGGTGTAGCTAAAGGGATAGGTGTAGGGACCTCTACTACCACAGAGGGTGCATGGGGGGCGTGCGATATCCCTACATCGAATGGGTTTCGTTGCATCCTATCTACCTGAGTTTGCAAAGCGGCAGTTTCAGCCCTAGAAGCGGCCAATTCGGCCTGTACCAAGGCGGCTATAACATCCTCTAAGGTGGCCATACCAACGTACGACCGGGAGGATAACAATTCGTGGGCCGTTGATTCTGTCAGGGCCTTGAATCCTCGGAGTCGTACGATGCTCAATGGGGTCCACCTCCTGATAGCCCCGAGGTCTGAGTGAAACAACAGACTCAACGGGGTGATCAAGTGAGGGAAGGAAGGATGGGGTCAGCGGGGAGGGAGATCTGCAATGAGAGTAAACAACTATCAGATCAGAGTACATACACCATGAGGCACGATAACATCACAGTACCACATATATCTCTAGTACCAATACCTGTAAAGAAAAATAACCGTTTCTTTCATGAACTGGTGTCCCTTGCGCGGTGAGGCCACTATTACTCTAGGAAATAGAACAACATGATTAGTATCTAGTCATTCCAATGCCCCTCAAACATAATGGGATGCAAAACCAGAACAACGTACCAATAATAATCTCATGTAGCGCTAAACAGGGGGGGGAGCGGAGCTGCCACCTGGTTTTGCTCAACGAGCCCCTTCTGAAGGATATAGAACAAAAATAAGCCAAGACAACGGTCTGATTAGTTAATGCGCCTGGGATAGTTACCCCTTCTGTACATTGTCATACCTTTGGAAAGCATTTTAGAAAACTCCAATTCTCCTTGGAACCTTTTCGTGTAAACCTCCAAGTTCAATATGCACAAAGTCAGATAATAATTAAGAACAAAACGCACTGTCCTTTGGAAACACTCTCCAGTATGTGTCGTTAGATAGCAAGCCAGTATCCAGCTTATGTTAAGCAAATCCGCCTGGACTACAGCTGGAGATCAGATAGGCTCGTAACACAACAAAAGAACCAAATTGTTAAATAAATAAAGAGTTCGAGTTGAGAGCGTATTTAGGTTCAACCCCTATATCGGAGTACTCAGAAACGCTGAACAATCAGCCCCGCAAGAGCCAGTGCTCGGCTCATCCAACAGGGCTAACCATCAGCTAGACCGACCTCCGCTTGTACAGATACAGCGGAGCCCCACAAATGTCAAAAGGGCAGAAGGAGGAAGTGAAAATGGTGCATTTAGCACCCCTACCGGTCCTCTTCGCGTCCTTCTGCTGTCTGCCTGGAATCGGGAATCAACGGCACCCGACCGGTGCCCCGGAAGCCTCCTTATTCCCGGCTTCCTCAACGCGGTGACGTCACGGGCGTCACTCTCCCAAGGCCTCATGGGACTTGTGGTTTCAGTATGCACGTCCGGCAGAGGCAATGCCAGTTCGTGTCTGCAGTGTTCTAAGGCGGCCCGCCCGGTGCGCCGCAACAGTGTGGCAGCAGGGGGTGAGAGGGCTTGGAGGGGCAAGAAAGCAGGCTGATTGGGTGTTAAAACAGCGCCCGGAGGACCACTGGAGCCAGGTGACAGGGACTCTGCTGTCTGCGTGACCTGAATGCATACAGCTCCTAACGCCCCTCTGAAAATTGGCGCCCTGAGCATGGGCGCCAGTTCAACAACAGCCAGCCCTGCTGTCGAGCAATGGTTTATGGGGTGAAAGAAGAAGAGAAAAGGTGTGGTCGTACAGTTAGATTTTTTGGGGCAAAAGAGGAAGAGGGGATAGCAGTTCAGCAAGGGTTTCTCGATGAAAGAGGAGAGGTCAGCAGAACAGCAAGGAATTATGGGACGAAAGAAGATAGGATGAGTGGCCTGCGGTGCAGTAAGTGTTTCTGGGATGAAAGAAAAATGGAGGGTGGCACAAAAAAAGGCTTTCTGAGATGAAACAAGGGAAAAGAGACGGTGGCCCAGCAAGTGAACCTGGAATGAAAGAAGTGGAGAATAGAGGCCGAAATATAAGAAGGGTTTTGGGGATGAAAAAAGAAAAGTTGAGGTTACTGGTGATACAGCACGGTTTTCTGAGTGGGTGATGGTTCAGAAAATGATTCTGGGATAGAAGGAGAAAGGGAGAGGGGCTGGCAGGACAACAAGGGTTTCTGGCAGGGATGAAAGAGTTTGGGATTGGAAAGGAGGTTAAGAGAGAACGACGGCTGCAGATGACCAAATGGCCCCTGCGCGCGCCGCTGGTTAAAACAAGCCCGGCAGTGGTGCGTGCGCGCGCAGTCTGCTCTTTTTGGAAGCACATACTCGTGATTGTGGTGCGCCCCTGCTCGCTCCCGCAAGGTGGATGCCGCCACAAGCACGAGTATGTGCTTCCAAAAAGAGCAGAGCGACGGCTAAAGGTCCTCCTAAGCAGCGCATGCGCGCTGCGTAGGCGAGACCTAAAAAGGGGTTCCTCGTGTCACAAATGATTAAAAAAACAAGGGCAGAAATCGAGTGTTAAATGCGCGCGTTTTTAAGAAATACAATCGCATTATACCTTTAGTAAATACTAAACAGTCAAAAGGATCCAGGAAGCAGGGGTCTCCTGTAGTCACATACTGTAAGACAGAAGTGTAGCGCAAGATGTACTTAGCTGCCCTGTGCCGCTGAAAATGAACCGCTAACTGTGGAAGAGTAAGAGAACTTACTTCGTCAAGGATGACCGCCCGAGTACAAACCTATTCTGTTCTACCATGGATCCTGCCGGTGAGGGCTCTGCGTGGACGTTGCCCTTTGAACTACTGCCGAGGCTTGACTGGGGGCGTGGCAGTGTGGTCACGTTGTGCGCGATGCGCATGTGCAAATCTCTGTGTGCTACTAGAGTGCTAACTCCTGCGTGAGAAGGCGTGATGGCTTTACCATGGGTCTCCATATTGGAAGCGAGCTGTTACTATGCGCTTAGCAGATTCTAGTCAACCCAAATGGTGATTAGCAATCGGGTGAATGTATGTTCAAAAAGTGGTGCGCTGCTGCAAAGTCAATAAAGAAGCAGTATCTTGTGCATTATGAAACCACGTACATGGTGCACCTTATATTTATAGTGTTGTGCCCTTGTTTACTTATGATGGTGTGTTGTGCCCTTGCTTACTTAAAATGGTGTATTATAAAACGAAAAAGGACCACTGTTCCAAGAGATATGGACGGGAGGTTGGAGGGTCCTGCCTATGTCGTGATCCCTTGTATAATACATGCGCCTAAGTAATGTCAGGTGCGTTTGTTCATAATATTCGAACCCATATTTCGCAGAGATTGATTTAGTCTTGATTAAGTTTGCCCCCAGTGATGGTACAATTGGTATTAGGATACTCAGTGCAACAGGGTGATAGGCAGAACAGCTGGGAATAGTACCACAGGGCTGATTCAGCATCGCGCACAACGTGACCACACTGCCACGCCCCCAGTCAAGCCTCGGCAGCAGTTCAAAGGGCAACGTCCACGCAGAGCCCTCACCGGCAGGATCCATGGTAGACCAGAATAGGTTTGTACTCGGGCGGTCATCCTTGACGAAGTAAGTTCTCTTACTCTTCCACAGTTAACGGTTCATTTTCAGCGGCACAGAGCAGCTAAGTACATCTTGCGCTACACTTCTGTCTTACAGTATGTGACTACAGGAGACCCCCGCTTCCTGGATCCTTTTGACCGTTTAGTATTTACTAAAGGTATAATGCGATTGTATTTCTTAAAAACGTGCACATTTGACACTCGATTTCTGCCCTTGTTTTTTAATCATTTGTGACACGAGGAACCCCTTTTTAAATATAGGTGATACCAGCGCATATTAATCGCAGAATGCTCATGAATTTAAACGCGCAACCGACGAGTCCCCGGCAGTATCGACCTAATTACATAGAATCTTAAATGTTTTAAGAGATACCGAGTATCATGGCAATCTCATATGAAGTGCATAACGCTCATTTAATACAATACGCCACCGGCGACTCCCCGGCAGCAGCGACTTTTATAAATGTATTCTTAAGCTGTATACTTGCTTCTTAAGATATACTGAGCACGATGGCAATTTCTTGTCACTAAGGTGCATACTTGTGACCACGCAAGCAGCATAATACACCAATGAACCTGCATGCTGACACCTCACCATGCATGGCATTGGGCTATTTTAAATATGTGAATGTATGAATGACACTTTATTTTGGCACCAAGCTGAATGTTTTCCGACCACACAAGAGCAAGAGAGAATTTCTGCGAGCACCAAGCTTACCAAAGGACTGAGAAACAATACTTAACAGCATGTATATTTATTTGTTGTGTTTGTCCTTTATGTTGTATGTCTTCCCCTTTTTTCTTGCAGATTTTACCAATTGTGGGTCCGTAAGTATGGTTCTTCCACTACACGCACAGCACAGCACACCTTAGCGCGTGTGCTGTATATCACTAACACACACGTGGCTACTTCAAATTTTCGTAGCCACATCACCGCTTTTTGGTCCTGAAGAAAGCCTTACCAATTTATGATAGGCTGAAACATGTCGACCAGTATTTAAGAGATATAGAAGAGCAATTTTATCTTCATAATATCTCATTTTGTTTTTTAACGTGTCCTAGGACCCTGTGAATAAATCAGTACCAGATTGGGCATCCTAGAGATACTTTTAAACAGCACCACTCTTTGAGCACATATTTCACACTCATAATTTAAAAAAATCCCGCTCTGCTGTAATCCAGGCGTCGAAGCACAGCTGGGTTGCACTCGGCAGCCCAGCTGGGAACCCGATGATGAAGCATGCCACCAACTAGGTTGGTGGGTGAGGGTTTTTCTTAAAAATCCAGAGGATTTCTGTGCTCTCAAGCACTATACTCAGTCGGAAAATCCTAGTCAACAACTACGGGTCTGTCCAAATTGTTATGTAAAGTACTAATTAGGGGAAGAGGACGTACCCCTCATTTCTCCTTCCTCGCTCTCTCCTTTGTTCCTTGCATATTTTATTGTATATACATAAACTGTGCTTTTATGGCTTGTTTATCATACCGAATAAAGATTGATGATGATGAAGTATTTGTACCATTACCACACTGTAATTTACCATGCAGGTATTTTTTTTAATTTTTATTAAATAACATACTCTTTATGTTCTTAAAAATAAAAGTGATTTTAACCTTTAGGGATGGGTACAGGTAAAGGGAGGTTAAGGGGATCTTAAGGTTCAGGGATGGGTAGTGGTAAAGGGGGTAAGGTGATTTTAGGGTTTAGGGATGGGTAGAGGTAAAGAGAGGTAAGGGTGATTTTAGGGTTCAGGGATGTGTAAAAGTAAAAGGAGGTAAGGGTCATTTTAGAGTTATTGGGTAGTTAGAGGTAAGGGTGATGGTAGGGTTCTTTTAGGGTTTAGAGTGGGTAGAGATAAAAGGTAGGTATGGTTGATTTTAGGGATCAGGGGTGAGTAGAGAAAAGGAAGGTAGGGGTGAATTTGCAAATGGGGGTGGGTATAGGTAAATGAGGTAAGGTTGATTTTAGCCAGGGGTGGGTAAAAGGAGGTAACAGTGATTTTAGGATTCGGGTGGGCCAAGGTAACAGATGGTAAGGGTGATTTAAGGCTTTTGCCTTGTTTATAGGTAATGGAAAGTAAGAGTGATTTTAGGGTTCGTGGTAGGTAGAGGTAAAGGAAGGTAAGGGTGATTATTAGAATTGGGGTCCGTAGAGGTAAAGGTGATTTTAGGGTTCATGGCTGGGTAAAGTGAGGTAAGGGTAATTTTAGGGCTTGGAGTGTGTAGAGGTAAGGGTGATTTTAGGGTTCAGGGCAGGTAGAGGTAAAGGAAGGTAAGGGTGATTATTAGAATTGGGGTCCGTAGAGGTAAAGGTGATATCTGAAAGAGACACGTTAGTGACAGATTCCTTACCTTAGAATATCCCCAGGCGTCAGGCTGGTTCCGGAAAGTTTTTTGCGTAGCAGTACCCTTGCGCGTCGGTAGGCGGCGTCGTGCGGCTCCGCGTCCGTCGTCGGCGTCGTGATCGCCGGGATGACGTCGCGGGCAGTACTTAGGCGCCGCCCCTGCGCGCTGACGTCAGTTCTTTTTTTTTTTTCGCGCCAGTAAGCGCAGATCCGGGAAGAGCAGTGCCCTAGTCACTTTTTGACTATCTTTTTTGGTGAATTTTTTCACTGTTTCTTCAACGAGTCTTCACGACTCCTAAGGTGTCGTAGGGATGCCCGGCTTTAAGCCCTGCGAGGAATGTGGTCGCATGATGTCGATCACGGACCCGCACCTCGAGTGTCTCTTTTGTCTCGGCCGAGACCACGACACGAAGTCGTGTCCTGACTGCCAGAAACTGCATCCTAAGGCTTAGCGAGAGCGGTCTCGAAAGCTCCTCGAAGTCCGGCGCCGCACCAAGCCCCGGTCCCGGGAGAGGTCGAGGGGCCGGACGCGGAGTCCCCGCCGTTCGTCGGATTCAAAGTCTTCGCGCTCCTCCGGTAAGTCGAAGCACAAGAAGTCTAAGCGGCGTCATCGCTCTAAGACTTCGCCTCGCCGGTCT
Source organism: Calotriton arnoldi (assembly GCA_963921515.1). Classification (NCBI taxonomy): domain Eukaryota; kingdom Metazoa; phylum Chordata; class Amphibia; order Caudata; family Salamandridae; genus Calotriton; species Calotriton arnoldi. The sequence continues at coordinate 692,296 of CAWUFW010000086.1, forward strand.
CGCGACTCGGCTGAGGTCCCTGTCGGCACCGTCCCCGCCCCCGCGGCCCCGGACGTGCCTGTCGAGTTACCCCCGCAGTACCCGCCCTACCCGGGCTCGGGGCGACTCCGGCCGATATACAGGAATTCCTGTCGGCCATGGCCCGCCTCTTCGGGCCTCAAGGTCCCTCCGGTGCGCCTTCGGGCCCCGTGGGCCCTGATGGGGTTGCTCCGGCGTCGCCGTCGACTCCGGTCCCGGCGTCGCCTGTCCCACCAGCCTTCGTCCCGGCCTCGGCTCCGGCCCCGGCCTCGACCCCGGCTCCGGTGGTGCCGCAACCCCCATCGACGCCGGTTGACCTAACCACGCCTCCGCCGATGTCCCCGGTGCCGTTTCCGACGCCGTCCGGGGCTCCGGGCGGCGTCGTTCCCCGGTTCTCTCCGGGTCCGGACATGGAGCCGGACCGGCGTCGCCCGACGCCGTTCCCGGCGCCCGATGAGACCTTGGGTCCCTGATGTCCCTCCTCCTCCATATTTTCAACCTGAGGAGGACCAGGAGAGCTGGGAGGGGTCTGAGGACCCTCTCACACAACAGTGCGAGTTTGACCCGGACTGGGTTGAGGAACTTGGGGATGCCAGTGGTCTGGATACCTCCCCTGACTCTGGCATGCTGTCTCCTCCCGTGGCAACGGAGGAGGGGGCTAATTTTGCAACGGTGTTGCGTAGAGCTGCTGGAGCCTTGAATCTCCAGTTGCCTACAGTGGTCGTCAGGTCTAACATCCTGACTGAAGTGCTTCAGCCGGCGGCCTCCTCTTCGGAGACTGTGCTGCCGTTCAATGATGCACTGACTGACGTTCTTTTGGGTGCCTGGTCCAAACCCACCACAGGGGCTCCTGTGGATAGGAACGTGGCCCGACGCCATCGCCCTGCTCCGGGCGACCCCCTGTTTCTCTCCCAACACCCCACCCCTGAGAGCTTGGTTGTCCAAGCCTCTGCCTCCCAAACCGCCTTCCCTACCGCCCCTCCGGATAGGGAATCCAAGCGCCTGGATCACTTTGGGAAGAAGGCTTTCTCTTCCTCCAGTGCTGGCTTGCGGTCTGTTAATACCGCTTGCCTCTTGGGCCGATACACCCACTCCCTGTGGGATTCGGTGGCAACTGTTTTGCCGCAGTGTTCTGAGGAGGTCCAGACACTGCTTACCCGCGCCATTGCGGAAGGGCGTGATGCGGCTAAATATACCATCCGCTGTGGCCTTGATACCGCCGACTCGCTGGGCAGATCGCTTGCAACGACGGTGGCGCTGCGTCGCCACGCCTGGCTGAGAACCACTGGTTTTTCAGGGGATGTCCAGAATACACTCATGGACATGCCCTTTGATGGAGTCGGTCTTTTGGTTCGAAGGCAGACCATGCGCTGGAGCGTTTCAAGGACTCACGGGCTACTGCTAAGTCCCTGGGCCTTGCTGTTGTGCGCCCTCCGCTCACGTCTGCTTTTCGCCCCTTTCGTGGCCACGGAAGGGGCGCCCAGTCGCGTCCACAGCCCGGCCAACGGCCCGCGCAGCAAGCGCCTTCGCGTGGCCGAGGACGTGGATACCGCCGTGGCGGTTCGGGCAACCAGCGTGCGGGTCAGGCCACCACCTCCAACCCGTCCGCGGCCTCCAAGCCCTCCTAGTCCCTCCTTTCAGGTGCACAGTACGCCAGTCGGAGGCAGGGTCCGCCATCACCTTCACCACTGGCGTCCCATCACCTCGGACAGGTGGGTCTTGGACATTGTCCGAAGGGGCTACTCCCTCCCCTTCGAGACCACCCCCAGCCATGCCACCTCAATTCCACCGCATGTCAGGGGATCACTTGGTGCTTCTACAGAAGGAAGTCACGGCCCTCTTGGCCAAGAGGGCCATCGAGCATGTTCCGACCCCAGAAGTAGGGCGTGGTTGCTACTCCCACTACTTTCTGGTGCCCAAAAGGACAAGGAGGACATGCGTCCTATCTTGGACCTCCGGAACGTCAATCGCTTCCTCCGGAAGGAGAAGTTCAAGATGCTCACCCTAGCTCAGGTCTTGACTGCCCTCGACCCCGGAGACTGGTTGGTAGCGTTGGACTTGCAGGACGCCTATTTCCACATCCCCGTCCTGCCGGCCCACCGGCGTTACCTTCGGTTCACGGTAGGCCTCGAGCATTTTCAGTTCACCGTGCTCCCCTTTGGCCTTACCAGTGCCCCTCGGGTGTTCACGAAAGTGATGGCGGTGGTCGCAGCTCATCTGCGCCGGGCAGGGGTTTCAGTCTTCCCCTACCTCGGCGACTGGCTGCTGAAGGCGGGCTCGTCCCAGGCAGTCGTCTCCCACCTCCAGACTACGGCCGAACTCCTGCACTCGCTGGGGCTCTCCATCAATGTGCCAAAGTCGCATCTGATTCCTTCTCCACAGCTCCTTTTCATCGGAGCAGTTCTGGACACGACGCAGTTTCGGGCCTATCCTCCCGAACGGCGAGTCCGGGATATTCTGGCTATGATTCCGATCTTTCAGCCTTTATCCTGGGTTTCGGTACGGATGACCCTGAGGCTGCTGGGCCTCATGGCCTCCTGCATCCTGCTGGTCAATCATGCCAGATGGCATATGCGGGCTCTGCAGTGGGACCTGAAGTTCCAGTGGGCGCAGCACCAGGGCAGCCTGTCCGATCACGTCCAGATCTCGGAGGGGACTGCAAGACAGTTGCAGTGGTGGCTCTCGAACCGGCAATGGGTCATGGGCAGATCCCTCTCCCTTCCCCAGCCAGAGCACACAGTTGTGACGGACGCGTCCCTTCTGGGATGGGGCGGTCACATGGGAGAGGCGGAGATCAGAGGCCTCTGGTCTCCGGCGGAGTCCCGGCTCCATATCAACCTTCTGGAGCTCCGGGCGATCCGGCTTGCACTCAAGGCATTCCTTCCCTCTGTCAAAGGGACGGTAGTGCAGGTGTTCACCGACAACACCACCGCCATGTGGTACTGCAACAAACAGGGCGGGGTGGGGTCGTGGACCCTTTGTCAGGAGGCTCTGCGCCTCTGGACATGGCTGGAACATCAGGGCATGTTCCTGATGGTTCAACACCTGGCAGGTTCCCTGAACGCCAGGGCGGACGAACTCAGCCGCAGGTGCATGATGGATCACGAATGGCGTCTTCACTCGGAAGTGGCGCAAGGACTCTTTCTACAGTGGGGAGAGCCTTGGTTAGATCTATTCGCCACCGAAGAGAACGCGCAATGTCATCAGTTTTGCGCGTTGGAATTTCCAAGGCGGCACTCGCTCGGCGACGCTTTTCGTCACGAGTGGAGTTGCGGTCTATTGTACGCCTTTCCGCCTATACCACTTCTACCCAGAGTGTTGAAGAAGATTCGCACGACCGGGCCCAAGTCATTCTTGTGGCTCCGGACTGGGCTCGAAGAGTTTGGTATCCCGAGCTACTCAGTATGAGCGTAGATCCCCCGATCCGTCTGCCTCTTCGGGAGGATCTTCTGTCGCAGCAGCATGGGACGGTCCTCCACCCGAACCTGTCCAGTCTACACCTGCTTGCGTGGAGATTGAGCGGCGGCAGTTGATTCCTTTCGACTTGCCTCCCGAAGTTTGTGATGTGATTCTGGCAGCCAGGCGTCCCTCCACTAAGGTGGTATACGCCTGCAGGTGGAACAAATTTGTGGCATGGTGCACAGCAAAGGCTGTGAACCCCCTTTCTGCCCCTCTTTCTGAGGTCCTTCTGTTCCTTCTTTCTCTGGCCCAACAGGGTTCTGCCCTGGGTACCATCAAGGGTTATCTCTGTGCTATCTCGGCCTTCCTCAGGCTCCCTGATCAGCCCTCCCTTTTCAAGTCCCCTGTTGTTAACAGGTTCTTAAAAGGCATTACACACCTCTTTCCTCCTGTTCCATTTGTGATGCCTCAGTGGGACTTGAACTTGGTTCTTACCTTTTTAATGTGCGCTCCCTTTGAGCCTCTGCATAACTGTCCTCTTCGTCTTCTGACTCTAAAGACAGCCTTTCTGGTGGCCATCACCTCCGCTCGGCGGGTGAGTGAGCTCCAGGCTTTATCTTGCAAACCTCCCTTTCTGTCTGTTCATCCAGACAAGGTTGTTCTTCGGACGCGTCCGTCCTTCTTGCCAAAGGTGGTTACTGCCTTTCACATTGGGCAGACCATCACTTTGCCTACCTTCTTTCCGCCTCCACATCCTTCCAGAGAGGAAGAGAGGCTCCACCGTCTGGACCCAAAACGTGCGCTCTCCTTCTATATCGACCGCACAAAACACTTCCGGGTGGATGACCAGCTCTTTGTTGGCTACGTGGGCGCCAAAAAGGTCGGGCGGTGCACAAACGAACCATCTCCCGCTGGGTTACCTTGTGCATCAAGACCTGCTATTCTTTGGCTAAGAAGGAGCCTCCTGTTGGGCTGCGTGCCCATTCCACCAGGGCAACGGCTGCTACCACGGCCTTGGGCCGCGGTGTTCCGCTGCCCGTTATTTGTCAGGCAGCTACGTGGGCCTCGCTGCACACGTTTACAAAGCATTACTGCCTTGACAGTCAGGTCCGGAGGGACGGCTTCTTTGGCCGTTCTGTCCTCCAGGACTTCCTTGTCTGATCTTTGTTCGCAGACCCACCACCGGGGTTGGTATTGCTGGGGTATCTATTCTAAGGTAAGGAATCTGTCACTAACGTGTCTCTTTCAGATGCACAAGTTACTAACTTGTGTAACGATATATCTGTAAGAGACAGTAGTTAGTGACAGATTCCTACCGCCCACCCATCCTCCCGTTCTGCGAACTGATTTCTAGGGTTAAGGACATCCCTTTCAGGGCCCTCGTATTTTTCAGACACCTATGTCAGCTTCTTGCATGGCTCTGCGTTCCTGGCGCGGAAAGTCGTGTACAGAACTGACGTCAGCGCGCAGGGGCGGCGCCTAAGTACTACCCGCGACGTCATCCCGGCGATCACGACGCCGACGACGGACGCAGAGCCGCACGACGCCGCCTACCGACGCGCAAGGGTACTGCTACGCAAAAACTTTCCCGGATCCAGCCTGACGCCTGGGGATATTCTAAGGTAAGGAATCTGTCACTAACTACTGTCTCTTACAGATATATCGTTACACAAGTTAGTAACTTGTGCTTTAGGGTTCGTGGCTGGGTAAAGTGTGGTAAGGGTGATTTTAGGGTTTGGAATGAGTAAAGGTAAAGTGGGGTAAAGGTGATTTTAGGGTTCAGGGCAGGTAGAGGTAAAGGAAGGTAAGGGTGATTATTAGAATTGGGGTCCATAGAGGTAAAGGTGATTTTAGGGTTCATGGCTGGGTAAAGTGAGGTAAGGGTGATTTTAGGGTTTGTGGGTGGGTAAAGGGAGGTAAGGGTGATTTTTAGAGTTCATGGGTGAGTAAAGGTAAAGTGAGCTCAAGGTGGTTTTAGGGTTTGGGATGGGTGTAGGTAAGGGTTATTTTAGGGTTCTGGGGTGAGTATAGGTAAAGAGAGGTAAGTGTGAATTGAGGGTTCAGGGGTGGGTAGAGGTAAAGGGGTTATGTTAGGGTTATGGAGAGAGTAGTGGTAAAGGAAGGTAAGGGTGAATTCAGGGTTCGGTGGGTAGAGGTAAAGAGGATTAAGGTGGAATTTAGGATTCAGGTGGGTAGAAGTAAAGGAGGTAAGGTTGAATGTATGGTTCGGTGTGGGTAGAAGTCAAAGGAGGTAAGGTTGAATTTAGGGCTCAGGGATGTGCTTTGTATTTAAAATTCGATTTATAATACATAGCACACATTTTAAATATTAGCACATTATCCCCAACCAAAACAGACTTTTTTCTAAAAACACTGACAGACATAGCTAAGTTCTTAGGCAAACAATGAATGATGCAAAAGTGCTGTACATCTTCCTAGAGAGTATGAAAATCAATTAATAAATCATATAATATAAAAAATACATAACAAGTAGCATGTGTATTATGGTTTAGGTGTTCAGGTGCCATTCATAAACCACTTAGCCTTCAGTCTCGTGAGTTGTAAATGTTAGCAGAACGCTTTGATGGCAGCTTATGGCCATAATACACAGTTACTGGTTATGAATTTTCTATTTCTTTCTCTCTCCTTGTATATATATATATTTTACACAGTGGCGGTGGCCAGTATATAGCTACAGTTATATTTAGGTCAGAGTTTCCACAGGAAGAGAGTTGTTTGTTTCTCTAATACCTTTGGTAGCGTTTGAAGAATCTGCACAAAACTTTCCAAAATTTAAAAGTTCATCTACCTCCGTTCCTTCCTGGAAAGTTTTGCTCCAATCCATGAAGGGGGGCAATAAAGGGGGCTCCCAAAACATTGATTTCTCATGTTAATACCGATAGGAAACTTTTCTCTCTGATACAGAAAAAAATGGTTGACGGAATTACAACAAATTTGTCAAAAAGTTAGACCTTTACTCAGAAAGTGTTCTTTTTTGTGATTTGGTGTAAATCCCATCAGCCTTTTCCAAGAATTTTGCTTTTAAATAGGTGATTGAGTTAGGCTTGAAGGGGTTTAAAATGTGGGTACATCAGTATGGTTGGTCTAGCAGGAGTCCCGTGATACCAAAATGCAAATACTAGGGCCCTCTGATTGGCCTTGGGAGTTTTTTCTCCTGTTGGCCATTAGGGTATTGTGGGACCAGACCGTTTCTGTGGTATCAAGTGATGTGACTGGCTGGCTGCAACTTGGAAGAAAATGCTGGGGCCTCCTTTACAGAAATCAGTATCTGTGTCCTGAAAATGGTTTAAAAATAGAATATTAGGGGGCACTGTAAAGACCCCCTGACACTTGATGGGTGGTGGGGAACCCAGAGAAACTACCCAGGGGTCAAAATGCTGCCTGTGATCGTTTGGTAACAACAGCCATGAGAATGAATTATTTCTTCTTCTTTTTCACTTTTTCTTATTTCTCTTTTTCTGTATGATAGTTTTAGTGAATTGTTATTTACTTCTGTGATGTGCACTTAGCATTATCAATATGGGAACCCTCATATTTAATATCTATTTGGAATATTTAATGGACTCTTGCATTAATCTCTGCCCACTGGGCTATATTATGTATATTGTTAATGCTTAACCTTTTTGAAAGAACTGTTTGTTATACAACTGAATGTGGAGTTAAGTGAGGGAGTTGTCTCTTCTCTTTTTGCCATTAAGTTTGAAGTGGATTCTGTTGTCATGCCCACTGCAGTGTAATGTTTGGTTATATCATTCTATGAGTGCACCTGCACTTGTTAAGATTTGGTTCAGCCTTGCAGTATGTATACAGTTCAACGCTCCGGCCTTTGATACACGAGGTGGTGGTTTGAACCCATCTTACTATGACACATCAAGTTGTTTAAATTTTGCTATATAAAGTTCCTTTGTATGTAACACTTCTGGGTGTGAGGAAGGTGTGAAGCTAAAACGTGTAACCTGTTTTGTTTATCTTAATAAACGGAACTATTGCACTATATACCCCCTTGGAGTGCCGACAATACTTCCTAAAGGAGGTTAGTTGTGGATTATTTATGACACTGCAAGTATGCCGTTGTGCAGCGGGTGTGGAGGGTTAAGCGACTGGATATATGTATATGTAAACCCCCTTGCACATCCCTGAACCCTAAAAACACTTTAATACCGCTCAACTCTACCTATCCCTAAACCCTAAAGATCCCTTAACACCACTCATCCCTGAATACTAGAAACCCATTACTATCCTTTAACACTGCCCATCCCTGAACCCTAAAAACCCTCTACTACCCCTAACTCTACCACCCCTTAACCCTACAAACCCATCATACCCCCAACTCTACCCATCCCTGCACCCTAAAACGGCCTTACTACCCCTATTTAAGTAAAATAACATTAAAAAAATTATAGTATTTATTTAAATATAAACAAATATGACATAGTCATGGAATCATCTAGGCACTACTTGATTCCTCAATCATCCATGCACTCATTTAATCATCCTACCAGTATCTATGAAGGTATTGAATTATTGAAGCATTAGTCACACACTTGTCGAATCATTCAGCTGTACTCGTGCACTCATCCAAACACCCAGATACTAGTGGTATACTCATGCAAACATGTAGGCAGTAAGTATGCAGATATGGAATGACCCATGGAGTTATGACATAGTCAGGGAATCATCTAGGCACTACCTATGCACTCATTCAAACATCCAGGGAGTATTGATCTATTTAATTACAAACACATGTATTTACTAGTTTTACTGAGGAATATGTAGTCTTTAGACAATATGGGTGATAGGTTTACTACAGTGGTACTGTAAGGGGGGGGGGGGTGGTGAGGCCGAAGGGACCACTGGACGCAACAGAGATATGGTGTATGTTCGTTTATTCTTTCTTTCTTTTGGTCTTTAGGGGTGTCAGGCCAAATAATGGTAACAACACAAAGTTCTCCAAACAAACAATATTGGGACAGTCTCTTCCACGTAACCTTCTTGTCCTTCCTCAGGCACTCTGGGGTCTTGTGGTTCCAGGGACTACACGGCTTCTCTCTCATGCCAGGGGGGGGGAAAAAGAAAAACAAACATGTCTGGGGCAATGTTCCCTCTAATTTATTTCCTCTGTGAGCGGCAGTGTAGGGTCTCTGTGCGCTGCAGCCATGGCTATGTGCACCAGGAACCACACTGCGCGTGTGTGCAGCGCCAAATATCACTACAAACGTTTGCTTAAAACCCTAGCAGCCCAGCTCTGTTAAGAAGAGACATTGTATTCCTCTGTCTGATGTAACATTTCCTATACATTGATTTACACACTATGATTCAGTGTCTCTGTGTAATGTGTATGCGATGTAAAGTGCTTAACACCTTACACTGGTATGAGTGGCGCTATTAAACAAAATAAATATGAAAGAGAGAGGGGTTATGGAGACTTGAGGGTCCTCCTTCTTTAAAATTGCAACCACGACTTACACGTTGATTTGTATGGAGAACGCAGTTGTGTTCCCACACTGCACACGACCTCCGTGGGGCTCCTAGATACTCACCTTAGGTGGTTACTTGGGTCCCCGACACTACTACGGCCTCTGACTATAGTCTTGATTTTTTTGTTTAAATTTATTTATTGGGGTTTTTTTGCATTCTATATTACATTCAGACGTAGTTATCACTGTAATACATCAGTATGCGATTACCAATGAGGAGACAAATGATTGAATATAGGAAGGGAAACACCGAAAGTGGGTAGGGGAAAAAGAAGGGCAAATAAGAAGACACATGTTTCAGCGTGTACATCAGTGTTACATACTTCACGTATAAGCTTGCGAATAGTCAACAATGTTGGGAAAGAGCCCCTCGTCTGGTATTATCAATATGTGGTATGGTATTGAGGACTACGGCGGGTTAGCTTCCCAGGGGTGTGTAGTGATCCTATAGCCTCGAATTCCTTTCATATGTTATTTTTCCTGAGTGTTCGTGAATGCGGTTCTAATTGAAAACATCAGGCATAAGAACTACCTGTGAGGGCTAAAACTTGTAACGTGGGGGTGAACTGGGAAAGATGGTCGGGAGCTGTCTGGGTGCAGGTGTATAGAATCAACTGCTTGGATGGGCGCGTTATCATGTCTCTATTTGAGGTTGTGTGAGATATGGGGGGGCCCGCGAGCAGGTCATCTTGGTGCGGCCGCTGCGACCATCCAGTGCGGTCTCGCGATAGCATCCCTCTCAGACTGCCGGGCTTAGTCTTGGTTCTGCTTCAGTTGGTCCCGCAGGGGAGTAGGGGCGGGGTCTGTGATTGAGAGACTACGGGCTCCTCCACAGGGGCCGTTTCTTGCGTGTATTGATATAGCAATTGTGCCCATTCCAGAGAGATGGGGTGCTTCCGCGTCCCCTTCACCTCCTCCTCCCGCAACACCTCTTCTTCTGCCCTACCCCATTTCTTCATGGCCCCTATCCAGGCTGCTACTGGGGGTCCCAGCGGGGCCCGCCAGTGCATGGCTATTCCCGTTTCGCTAAGAGGATGGCGAGGGATGCGAAGCGGGTCCGCACTTTTTCTGTCTTCCGCCTGCGGAAGATCCCGAGGCACACGCCTCCCAAGTGGACATGGCCGAAGTATTAGTGGTTGCTCGGAGTGCCCTGTGTACGTGGTCCCAGTATTTTTGGATAGTGGGGCAGTCCCAAAACATGTGTTTGAAGTCCGCCTCGGGAGTCTGACATCGGGGGCACGCAAAGTGTGTGTCAGGATAGAAACGGCGAAGGCGGTGCGGCGTAAGGTATGCTCTATGGAGGATGTTGAATTGGATATTCTTGAAGCGCGCATTCCTGGAGACTTTTTCGGATACTCTAGCGCTGTTTCCCACTCTTTATCGTGAAATACCCTCCCCATTTCGGTTTCCCAGGTCTGTCGTAGCGAGTGTAGGGGTTTGAGGGTCAGTTCACGGATAGCTTTATAGAGCCATGTGACTAAATGTCTACCCGTACCCATGTGTAGTATGGCATGTATCACCGGGTGAGTCGGAGGCTCCCCCTCTGGGTCCCAGTGACATCGACTGCTGTCTACTATTTGCCTATGTAGGAGGAATTGTCCTGGTGGGAGGTCATATTGGTCAGTCAGTTGGGCATATGTTTGGAGCTGTCCGTCTTGGAACAGGGATTCCGTTTCAGTAACGGCGTGTTCGGTCCAAACCTGAAGGGCACCGGCAGTATAGTATCCCTCTTTTCGGGGGAATCCCACCAGCGGGAGTAGGGGTGAGTATGGAGGCCTTCCTCTGGACATGCGATGGATCTTCAGCATGCATGTACGTGCTATAGATACCTGAATCGGATAGGTGCGTAGCGGTTTGGTGCCTGGTAGGAGTAATCTACGGATTGCTGGGAGGGGTATCCGGCCTTCGCCGGTCACCGTTTCCCCGGTATACCGTTCTGCTGTCCAGTACGATAGCCACTGGAGTTGGGCCGCTAGAAAGTATGCTTCGAACGAGGGTGCCCCCAGCCCTCCCTGAGTCGTAGGGAGGTGTAATTTGGATAGTGCTACTCTATGGCGACCTCCTCCCCAAATCAACTCGGTGAGCAGGATATCCAGTTCTTTGAAGAAGGGGCGCGGGGGTATCACGGGGAGATTAGTGAAGTGGTACAGTAGTCTGGGGACTATAATCATTTTGGCGAGGGCCACTCGCCCTATGGGAGCCAGGGGTAGCGTTTTCCAGAATCCCACTGCTGTCCGTATCCCTGCCAGTGCTCTGCGATGGTTCCCCTCATACAGATCCCTCGGGGAATGATACAGTCTTACCCCTAAGTATCTGGGCGCCGCCGCGTTCCAGGCGAGCGTCTGAGTTCCAACCTGGACATTAAACGGGGCCAGACGTGGGCTCAGTGGATAGAGCGTGGATTTGTCCCAGTGGACTTTGAGGCCGGAGGCCCCTGCGAAGTCTTGTAGTGCCACCCAGATAGGGGAGAGGTCCTCCGTCGCATCGCGAACATATATTAGGAGGTCATCTGCGTATAGCGATACGCAGTGTGTCGTGTCCGCTATCGGAATGCCCCACATCTCCCCCTCCCGGCGAAGACGTATCGCCAAAGGTTCCACCGCCAGGGCGAATAGCAACGGCGATAAGGGGCACCCCTGCCTAGTCCCACGCTCCACCGCGAATGGAGGAGAGATATACTTTCCCACTCGTACCCGCGAGGTGAGACCCGTATATAGCAGTTTCGTATATTTCAGCAGGGTGGGGCCCACATTTATTTTGCCGAGGACCGTAAACAAGTAGGGCCATAGCAGGGTATCAAAGGCCTTCTCTAGGTCGAGTATCAAGCAGGCCGCGTTGGGGAACCGCTCCCCTGCCCCATCTTGGACGTGGAATAGTCTTCGCAGATTCTGTGAGGTGTTGCGCTGTGGAACAAATCCACATTGATCCGGGTGGATCAATGGTGGAAGAGATTTGGGTGTACCGGTCCGCTAGGATTTTTCCTAATATTTTGCAGTCTGCGTTTAGCAGGGTGATTGGTCTGTACGAGGAGGGGAGTGTTGGGTCCCTGTGTGGTTTGGGAATGTAACTAGGATCGATTCCCTAAATGAACCCGGAAGTTCGCCCGTGTTAGCGCATCGTCGTACATGGTCACCATATGGGGGTTAGCCGGGCTGAGAAGGTGCTGTAATATTCGAGTGGGAAGCCATCCATTCCTGGCGCTTTGTTGCGTGCCAGTGTTCGGATGGCCTGGGTGATGTCAGTGGACTTAATCTTTGTGTCTAGTGCTTTCTTGGTTGCGAGCGGGACACGGGGCAGGTTCAGTTGGTGAAGGAACAGGTGTATTGCATGGTGGTCTTCTTGCATTGGGGCCTTGTATACCTGGGAGTAAAATTCGTGAAATACCTGTAAAATGTCTACCTGCGACTGCTTGATAGTGCCGGTGACATCCCTACTGACTATAGTCTTGATTCGAGTCGTGGTTCGCATACCATTATTTTAGTATATGGTTTGGTATCCCCCTGGGGACCACTCTGTTTTCCGTACTACTTACCTGTTTCTATTGCAAAGTATTGTGCGTATTGTGTATATCTCTGGCTAGGAGATATTTCAATGTTTTAGTGAGTGTCTTATATTAAATAGATATTTTTATAAATACACTGTGGTTCTTTTTCTCTTATTCTATACCTATAAGATTATGTTCTGGTAAAACAAGCTGCTTTATACTCCTTCTGGACTAAGACTGAAGGCTGTTCTTCACAGCTACCACTTCGAGAGCTTGCTAAGGTTGTCTAAGACCACTAAAATCATCATAAGGGTTGTCTGGATCAGTGCAAGGTGTCCACTTACATAAGTGTACATCATATACTGAGCCAGCTTCTCACATGTGGTAAATGTTTTCACAATATTAGGAGGGCAACCTAATTTCCTTGCTCACTTTAAACTTTCCAATTTGAATTGCATGTATCTGTAATCACTCTTTTGTTTTCAATTGCTTTCCATATTTTGTTTTTCAATTAATTTCTAGACGTTGGTGCCTTTTTCCATGAAGTTCTTTTTATTAAGTATCCAATTCTAAGACACTTAAAACAGACCCAGCCAAGGCATTTCATCTCTTATAGGGACTTTATCAGGGTAATTTGATGTATCCTCCTTCTCAAAATTCTTCTTTTCCATTAGTTCCCCCTTTAAATGTCTGGGCTCCTTTCGAACAGCCTTTCAGTGTGTGTCCTAGTCCTATCTGATCGATACCTCACCTGAACGAACTAAGAAGGGTGGAAGGCTGGTTAGGCCTTGCCAAGATTTTTAATCTTGCCAAGATGCAGGTCTGAGCAGATGGCAGCTGCAAGTGTGTAAATGACTGATCCATCTGTCGGGAGCATTCTCTTCACGAACACTTGCTTCCCTTCTCTTTTTGAAACTCAGGGGCAGCAACATTGTCGTGGTGTCACCAGGGCTTTAAGTGGAAGCTTTTTCAATATTATATACAAGCCATAGTTGCTGCTTATTTATCTCATGCAACTAACAACAACTGACAAAGCCAATAGTCCGACTTGTTGTAGGTATGATGTTACTTGTTGTATCATATATCTGGATGCAATGACAGAAACAGGAAAATGCAAGTTGGGGAGCACACTATGCCAAGCATAGAAAAGTTTAAAAAGTCACACAATCACCCGCAGCCCAGCTCTATTAAGAAGAGAAATACAGCAAGTCTACAAACACGGCGTGTGCTTTACACGCCATGTTTGTAGAGTTGCTGCATTTCTTTTCTTAATCGAGCGCAACTGCAGGGTGATTGTGGGCCTTTGTTAAAGTTTTCAGGTTAATCGCAGAGCCCGTCTGGAGCTGCAATTAACAAGAAAACTTTCAGATGAAGTGAAACGGGATGACTAGGAGTGGGCAGTGCGCTTAGAGGCTTTTATAGGTGAGAAAAGTGATCACTGAACTGCTATGCAACTTTCAAATCCTTGAAAAAATACAAACTTAGACCAACATTACAACGCTGACAAGAGATCTGTGAAAACCTGCACCATCACTGCACTGGTACATCACCTAGTCCCATAGAATGCTCAGGTCGCAGCTCATCATGCATAAAAAACACACTCTTTCTAGATGTCAGTTTCTCAAGACAATAGAACAATAATTAAGACCCTAAAAAGACTCTCCTCCTCCACTGCTCAAGACTACTGTTACCATCATCAGTGTCTCACTGGGTCAAGGTTTATCTAGTCTATTCTTCAGACTTGCCATAATGAGCACCTACATTAAACAAATATAGAAATACCACAAACATTTCCCCTTTCTTCCTTCCTCTGACCCCATTAAACCTGGAAAGAATAATCACCCTACAATTTGAAAAATATTTAGAAGCAAGCCAACTGTTGAATTCCCATTAGTCACTTTTCTGTCCCAACCACAGTACGGAAGCTGCACTACTAGATGTATGGCAAGCTCCTATCACAAGACAGTCTGCTTAACCTGGTGAACTTCAGAGCTGAGTTTTGTACAGAAGATCACCCCCTTTCGCCCTAATATATGCAAGTACAAAAAGCGAATCTCATTAACAGTCAAACTGCTTCTTGTTAAAATGTCACATTTTGTCAAAAGGGGTTGTTAAAACTGTACTACCAGCGTGACCATAACAGACACTCAAGCAAGTATCGGTCATTGGCAGCCTCATCACAACTAGAAAGATGGCTGGAGAGTTTCGCTGTTTTCAAATTTTAGATGGATTTAATTTATACCAGCCATTGTTGCTGCGTATTTATCTTATGCAACTAGCAACCACTTACAAAGTCAATAGTCCGACTTGTAGGTATGATCAGGGCTTTAAGTGGGCCGGGTCTCACCGGTGCCGAGCACTGGCAGTTTTTAAAGGGTCCTCGAAACGGGTCTCTATCGGGCTCTGTTTTATGCCCTGGCCCAGGCAGTCCTTTTTTTCCCAGACTGCAGTGACACTAGGCACATCGATGTGCACGTGCTCACACTACTCACTTCTCACTAGTAGAGAAGTTAGGGCATGACGTCATGCCTGGTGAGCCTTGTAGGTAGGGTGACCAGGAGTCCCGGATTTGTCTGGACCGTCCCGGTTTTTCAACAGTTGTCCCGGCAGATTTCGGGAAAAGTGGCTCATGTCCCGGTTTTTTGAGAGGGTGAACTAAAAACAGTGAGAGGCATGTTTTTAGGTGTTCCAAAGCAGGGCTAGTAAGCAGCTGTTATAAGTAAGCAGTTTAATTAACAGGCATGATGCTGGTTTTAAAAATTACATTTTATTTATTTTCTTAGTGCCTGTTCTGTGTTTCTACGAGGATGAGGACTGTCATTATTTGCCACTTTATTGATGTAAATTTGTGGTCCTTCCTCTATTTTTGCGAATTGTCCCGGTTTTGGGTCGCACGCTCTAGTCACCCTACTTGTAGGGGATGGGAAATCCTTTAAAGAGAGTTATTTTCTCTCTGGATTTCCCTTCTCTTTGAAACTCAGGAGCAGCAACATTGTCGTGGTGTCACATGGGCTTTAAGTTGAAGCCTTTTCAATATTACATACAAGCCATAGTTGCTGCTTATTTATCTTATGCAACTAACAACCATTGACAAAGCCAATAGTCCTGACTTGTAGGTATGATGTTACTTGTTGTATCATATACCTGGATGCAATGACAGAAACAGCAAAATACAAGTCGGGCGGTACACTATGCTAAGTACAGATTTTTAGCTTATGTGTCTTAAGCCAGGGCCTTAATTACACTGGCCACGCCCCTTTGCGAGACCCCCCAGTTTTTTCATCCCACTTAAAGCCCTGGGTATGATGTTACTTGTTGTATCATATATCTGGATGCAATGACAGAAACAGGAAAATACAAGTAGGGTGGCACACTATGCCAAGCACAGAAAAGTGTAAATCACCCCACAGCTGCGCTCTATAAGAACAGAAATTCAGCAAGTCTACAAACACGACGTGTGCTTTTCACGCCGTGTTTGTAGAGTTGCTGCATTTCTTTCTTAACAGAGCTGGGCTGCGGGGTGATTGTGGGCCTTTGTTAAAGATTTCAGGTTAATCACAGCGCCCGTCTGGGCTGCAATTAACCTGAAAACTTTAACAAAGTCACACAATCACCCCGCAACCCAGCCCTGTTAAGAAGAGAAATTCAGCAAGTATACAAACACGACGTGTGCTTTTCACGCCCTGTTTGTAGACTTGCTGAATTTCTTTTCATAATAGAGCGCAGCTTCAGGGTGATGGGCAGATTGTGTGCTTTTGTTTAAAGTATTCATGTTAATTGCAGCTCGTGACGGCGCTGCAATTAACATGAATACTTAAACAAAAGCACACAGTATGCACCGCAGCCGGGCTCTATATGAAAGAAACACCCGGTTTTCGCGCCGCTCGCTTTTTAAAAGCTGCGGCGCGAATGTTCTTGTTTGATGTGCTGTGTGTGTGCGTGCTCCACACACAGCACTGCGCGCTTCATGTAACAGAGGTGCGCGCGCGCGCCCATGCGCGCACGTTATTGGGAACAGTGGTCTGGGGTTACCACTGGGTTTTCTGTCCTCTTCAGACAGTGCTACCGTTACCAGATGTCGGGAAGTGAGGGAGGGGAAGAGTGAGGGAGACGCCCGCGGTGCAGGATCAAGATATCACACCCGTGCATTAAGTCCCCGTGCCTCCCCACCACCCCAACCAAAACGATCCTCTCAGCTGTCCACGCCTTTTTGGCCGCCCCCTTCTGATGACATCAGGGAATCCTCCCCGGTCCATTCGGCCGACACTAGACCACTGGGTGTTTCTGGTTTGCGTGGTGGGTCAGCATCACCCATCGGACGCTTCCGGTACGCCTCGTCTTGGTCCTCCTCACACATCTCCCCCCTCAGGAATGGCCGTTGGGGCCATTCGGAGAACGGATGTCGGGACAGGAAATCGGCTCCTATCTGCTTTGCTCCTGGCATGTGAATAGTCTGAAATGAAAAGGGTTGCAAGGCTAGGAACCTGCGAAGGATGCGGGGGTTGGTGTCCTTGTTGCTTACTAGCCATGTGAGAGGGGCATGATCGGTGAGTACAATAAACGGGCGTCCCAAAAGGTAGTACTGTAGGGCCTCTATGGCCCATTTTATAGCCAAACACTCTTTCTCGATCGTAGAATAATGTGTCTCACGAGAAAAGAGTTTTCTGCTGATAAAGAGGAGAGGCTTGAGGTCATCGTTTGAGTCAGGCTGATATAACACGGCACCCAGACCTAGGCCCGAAGCATCGGTTTGCAGGACAGTTTTGTGGAAATCAGGGCAGTGTAAAACCGGTGCGGTACAGATGGCGTTTTTCAAGGCGTGAAAGCTTTTCTCGTGTTCTGGGTTCCAGGTGGGTATACACGAGGGGTACTTCTTTGTCAGGAGATCGGAAAGGGGGCTGGCCAGGGAGGAGAAGTTAGGGATGAACCTACGGTAATACCCAATGAACCCCAGGAAGGAGCGTATGTCTCTTTTGGTGGTGGGGGTAGGGATTGCCCTAATTGCATCCACTTTGTCTATCTGGGGTTTTATGAGGCCTTCCTGTATAGTGTATCCCAGGTACTGGATGGTGTTTGTGATTAACAGGGATTTTTTGGGGTTTATGGTGAGACCTGCTGTTCGAATGGCCGTAAATACGGAGTCTAGATGTGTCAAATGCTCCTCCCATGTCGGACTGAAGACGACAATGTCATCTAGATATGCAGCGGCGTAGTCTTTATGGGGCCTCAGAATCCTATCCATCAAACATTGAAATGTGGCTGGTGCCCCATGTAAACCAAAGGGGAGCACCTTAAAATGGTAGAGACCTGAGGGGGTTGAAAACGCAGTTTTTTCTCTGGCTTGTGGGGTCAAGGGGATTTTCCAATACCCCTTTGTGAGATCAAGGGTTGACATGTATCTGGCCTTCCCTAGCAGTTCAATCAGCTCGTCAATTCTGGGCATGGGATAAGTGTCAAACTTAGTGATCGCGTTTACTTGCCTGAACTCTATGCAGAAGCGTAGGCTACCATCGGGTTTGGGTACAATCACCACAGGGGAGCACCAATTGCTCTGAGAGGGTTCTATTATTTGGGAATGTAACATGGCAGTCACTTCTCTTTCCACAGCTTCTCTTCGGGCTGCCGGGATAAGGTAGGGCTTCGATTTCGCTACCTTATTGTCTAGGACACTATATCATGTTGTACCAGGGAGGTCAATCTCGGGGTGGTGGAAAATAGACCAGGGAAGGTGCCCAATAAAGCAAGTAATTGAGTTTTTTGTGTGGGAGACATGATGTCCCCGGTTTGTACTGCCTCTGAGTTAGGTTCCTGATTGGTCAATAGGGGGATTTCTATGTGTTTATCAGTACTCACGAAGTGTAGAGGCACGCCTTCCTTTCTAGGTGTAAGGTGTTCCTCCCATTTTTTTAGGAGGTTAACATGATAGATTTGTTTGCCTCCAGCACGAAGGGGCAATAAGACGCTATACGTAACCGGGGTTACCTTCTTTTCTTGCCATTGTTTTAGTAGTTTGTTCTCGGTGGACGGTAGCAATAGGAGCACTTTATCCCCGGGACTGAACTCCCTTAAACGGCTACTTCGGTCATAGTACATCTTTTGTCTCCCCTGGGCTTCCTCCATATGGTCGTGCACTAGACCCCATAGTTGTGTTAACGTGTTCTTGAGGCCAGCGGCATATCGCAACAGGGGTTTTCCTTTCTCCTCCTCCCCCTCCCATTGTTCTACCGCCATGTCTAGTAGTGATCTGGGTTTTCTTCCGAATAACAACTCGAAAGGGGAGAAGCCTGTACACGGCTGTTCGTGTGAACGTATGGCAAAGAGGACTAGGGGTAGCTTTTGGTCCCAATCCCTCCCAGACTCCGAGATGACTTTGCGGAGCATACTTTTGATGGTCCTATTGTAGCGCTCCACGAGGCCATCTGTTTGAGGGTGATACACCGAGGTACGTATCCGGTCAATACCCAGTATTGCACAGATATGTGCCATAAGGCGAGACATAAAGGGGGTCCCCTGATCCGTTAGGATTTCGGACGTGAACCCCACCCTTGAGAAACAGGATATCATGGTCTGGGCTACAGTTGGAGTGGTCATACTAGACAAAGGGAACGCCTCAGGGTAACGGCTAGCGTAGTCTACTATGACCAGGATGTATCTGTGTCCTCGGGCAGAGGGAGGTAAAGGTCCCACCAGATCCATACCCACCCATTTAAATGGGACGTCAATTATGGGTAAGGGATGAAGGGGGGCTTTCTTTGCACCACCCGGGTTTACATATTGGCATCTCACACATGCAGCACAGTGTTTCGCCACGTCTCTATACACTCCCGGCCAATAGAACCTTTCCAACAAGTACTTCAAGGTGTTTTCTTTTACATAATGCCCTCCTCCTGTCTGATTGTGTGCTAAATGTAGGACGTGCTCGCGAAAGGGGAGTATCAACTGTGTGGTATTGTGTGTGTCCCCTTTCACAGCCCTGTATAATAACCCCCTTTTTACATAGAAATAAGGTCCTACCTGCTCAGGCTCCTGTTCTTGAACATGCCCCCAAGCATGTGTAAGAGTGTTGTCCTCCCTCTGGGCTGTACGAAAGCTGATCGGGATCGTCCTGTCTGTGTCTGCGAGGGAGACAGGAAAAGCAGGTTGTGGTTGTTGCATACAGTTAAAGTTCCTCTTTTCCCTTCGTCTCTCTTGTCTGCTTTTCTTATCCCTCATTCTTGTGGTCTCTATGTCACTTCCACTGAATGGCGCCTCTTGGAGCCAGGCTATAGGGGTACCCTTTGTTTTGTCTAGATATTGTTCAAATTTTGGGTGGTCTGTTCCAATGATGACAGCTTCTGGTAGCGAGGGTATAACTCCCACCTTCCGTAAGTGGGGGTCGTTTTCTACATCTAACAGAACCTCTGCTACAGGATAGGTTTTGGTGTCCCTGTGTACACAGGTGACGCACACTTGTTCTTTCTCTCTTATCTGTGGCCGGGAAACCAAAGCATGGTCCACCACCGTGACATGACACCCGGTGTCCAACAGAGCCTGCTGTTTTTTTCCGTTTAGGAGGACCTCCTTCCTATATTGATGGGGCCCCTCCCCTGTTACGTATATTCGACCTCTAGAGTACCCTACCTCCATGGGTTCGACTGTCGGGGTTCGATGGAGGCATTGTCTGGCTATGTACCCCCACTCTGCACAGTGGTAGCATTGGGGCCCTTGTCCGCTTAGAACGGGGGGGAGGGGAGTGTTTTTGGGAAACATACGGGGAGCCATTAGGGGTTTGGTTTTGGGTCGGGGAGTGCTTCTTGGGGAGTTGTAAGGGGGCCGTGGTATGCCAGCCCTGAAATCTGGGGACCTGTGAAAGGCGCAAGCAAGCCCTACCGCCGTTGTGGAAGTAAGGTTGGGGTGCTGTTTTACCCGCGAACGGGTATTTGAGGGTAACGCGTCCAGGAACTGCTCCAAGTAGACCTTCTCGGTGAGTTCTTCCACACTGGATATATGAGGCGTCAGCCACCTGTTACCCAGATCTCGGATCCGGTAATAGAGGGCGTGTGGGTTATCTCCCGAAGTCCATTTTTCCTTTCTGAACTTGGTTCTATAATAGTCTTGGTTGCAACCCAGGCGCTCCAGAATGGCCTTTTTTTTACCTCCTCATAAGCTGTGGTACCGGCTGGGTTGGCAGCAGTTCTCCGGACAGGAGAGGGGCTATATATTGGCCCTACCTTTCTTGGGGCCAGGCTGCAGTGGTTGCCACTCTTTCAAAATTTATAAAAAAATAGTCCGGATCATCTCCGTCTTGATATTTTTGCAACACAGATCCCGGGACATTAGGTCGGACCCTAGTACTCACGATGGCATCGGTGAGCCGTAGGATGGCCGTGTCCTGTACCTGCTGGTTGGTGGTGAGCAGGTTGACCTGTTCCTTCAATGCTTCCTGCAGGGCTTCCCGGTCCCTTTGAGCGGTTTGTGCTTGTTGCTCTAGCACCAGCTGCAAGTGCCGCTGCCCTTCGGCTAGCTGGGCTATTATACCCTTCACAGGCACGGGTTGTGTCATGGTTCGACACGAAGGGCTGTAAATTCCACTTCTGACACCACTTTGTAAGGGGGGGGGGGGAGGTGGTGAGGCCAAAGGGACCACTGGACGCAACAGAGATATGGTGTATGTTCGATTATTCTTTCTTTCTTTTGGTCTTTAGGGGTGTCAGGCCAAATAATGGTAACAACACAAAGTTCTCCAAATATTGGGCAGTCTCTTCCACGGATCCTTCTCGTCCTTCCTCAGGCACTCTGGGGTCTCGTGGTTCCAGGGACTACACGGCTTCTCTCTCATGCCAGGGTGCAGGGGGGGGGAAGAAAAACAAACATGTCTGGGGTTACCACAGGGTTTTCTGTCCTCTTCAGGCAGTGCTACCGTCACCAGATGTCGGGAAGTGAGGGAGGGCAAGCGTGAGGGAGACGCCTGCGGTGCAGGATCAAGATATCCCACCCGTGCATTAAGTCCCCGTGCCTCCCCACCACCCCCACCAAAACGACCCTCTCAGCGGTACTCGCCTTGAGCCACGACCCGTGACCAGGGCCGTGGCGTTGGGACCCGGGGCGTCCTCTTCCTCCTGTGGGCCGCCGGGCTCGGTAGCAGTGTATAATACGCTCTCCTGGTTCTCCGCCCTTCCGTCGCGTTCGACCTAGTCCTCCTTCCTCGGCTGGTCTCTCCCGCTCCTCGTCTCCGCACTCCTCTCACACACTGGGATCTCCGTGTCCACACCTTTTTGGCCGCCCCCTTCTGATGACGTCCGGGAATCCTCCCCTGTCTTTTCGGCCGACACTGGATGGCTGGGTGTTTCCGGATTGCGTCGTGGGTCAGCATCACCCATCGGACGCTTCCGGTACGCCTCGTCTTCGTCCTCCTCACAGGTCTCTCTATGTAATTACATGAGTAGAGCCTGAGTGTTTCATTAGTGCACGCGTGTGCCTCTGTATTTCAATGACTGCATGAGTTGTAAGTGGGTGTTTAGATGGCTGCATAGGTTCTGTTCAAATATTATAATGATTGCATAGTTACAGTCATGTAAATTTAGTGATACATTTAAAAAAGTGTAGAAGAAGGAGAGATGCAGTGAAACAGAAAGAACGAGTTAAGAGAGTAGTTGATATGGCCTTTGCTTTGAAGAGGAAGCTTTTCTTTGTGATTCTAAATCGAATAAAGACTCTTGACAAAATAGTGTTGTGCATGAGGAGACAAAACCAGAAGAAAAGATTAGTGAATAGAAGTAACTGTTGTACAGTTTTTAGTGGACAATGGATACATACTTCTTGTACAGAGGCTTTCTTTAATGAAGAAAGCTATCTCCAGTATAACAAATTAGTTCATGCTATTGATTAAAGAGGACGATGTTATGAAATGAAGAATGGTAGTCCTATAGCAAGAGAGGTGATGGTACCTAGAAATGTAGAAGAAGTTATTGCAGAAGAGGTACAAGAAAGGCGTAGTCAGGGTACTGTATACAAATGGAATTGTAGTAGTGTTTCTAGTATTAGACAGCAATCCATTGATATATTATGAAAATTCCTACGTATCTTTCCAAGGTGAAGTTTAAAACCCAAAATAAGTTATACCACTCAGCAATGCGAACTTTAGGTAGGAGGCTGTATTATGTGAAAACTCCTGCTTTATGTTTAGGAGAAATAAGTAGAGCACTTTTGCATGGTAGTGTGGCAGATGTTGAAAAGGTTTGTGGTGATGTCGTTTCGTTTCTTTGGTCCTGATCAGGATGTTAGGGAAAAGAGTTGTTAAGAGGAGGAGTTGCAGAACAAGACACGTAAATTACAGTTGATAGTTCTAAAAAAGAGATTACAAAGTGTAACACAGTGTTCTGTAAAAAAAAGTCTGTATATGTTGTTTATGCACTTACTAGAAGATTTAAACACAGACTGTTGACTTATATTTAAAGAGTAAATTATCATAACTGGCAAAAGTTACCTGTGTATTTATTTACAGAAGGATGGTTTGACTTGTCTATACGGCAAGTTATATGTAAGTAGTGTTACAATAAATTGAAAGATAATAAAATGAACAACACATAGATATTAGATACTCATTTTGTAGGATAATAAAATGCCTGCTAATGTAGAAAAACTATGAAGGTCAAAAATAAAAAAGAATCAACATTTATTATTCTTTCCAGCATTGCGAAGGGCCATTATGGACTGGTCTCCAGCACTAACTACAACTCCACAATCTATGCAGTATGACGCCATCGGGGAAAACTGTGGAGCCAAATCTTGAAGTTGAGATTGGACTTTTGAATGGACTCTCTGCTTCGGTGTTGTTGGGCTGCTATTGAAGTCAAGGGTCCTTCAGCTTTGCGTTGCCTTCTTGGTGCTCACTATGAACTCCTTTTATGAAATGTGCAAAAAATATAAAAGGGGGAAAAAATACCATGAGTGATGTAATATGTGAGGTCATAAGCAGTGCAATGCAGGGGCGCGAGTTATTGGTTAGCTCAGCTAACTATAACTGCTGAATTTCTCTGGTTTTGTACGAGTGAAACTTGAGCCTAACTATAACAGCCCTGTAACCTTTGTTTTTTTCAGTGAATTTCTAAGGTTTTTTAAATGCTAATTCCTAACTATAACTTACCTGTAACCTTTGGCTTTTTCAGTGAATATATATATATTTATATGTATATGTATATATATATTTATTTATATATACACACACACCTAACATTATGCAATTTAAATACTTAAAGCCATTTTAAATATTAATGACTTACCTGCTGTAAAGTACTACAAAGTAAAGGTTCTAAAAATGCCGACCTGAGAAGTAAAAACTCTGATGAATGTATCAAAAATCTACTGATTGCAATGCAACAGTAGCACAACTCCATGGAAAAGACCCTGAAATTAAAGAACTTAACATAAATCAAAACTAATAATAAGCAACTAATTTATTAATTTTGCGCACCAAACAACCAGTGCTGGGTGCCCAAGCAGTGTCAAAGCTTAGCCAGTGAGATTCAGGGGCTGTGAGAGGGTGTGAATGTCAAATTTACCAACTTAAAAAGGAGAGGATTGCAAGGTGGAAGGGTGAGAGGATGATGGTGTGGGACGAGCCAGAGCAGAGCCATAAATCTGGCGTGGCTTGAAGAGTCCGTGCACGAACTGAGCCATGAAAATGTTTGGCATGCATATCGTGCAACTAACATATTTTAAAATTATGATACATTCTCTTCAATATTCAAAAAAGTATATTTCTTTAACATGTGGAAGCGATTCACCTTAGTACATCAGATTATATCAATACATAGGCAGACATTTATTAGCAGTGATCGTTTTAAAAAACATTCATGGCTTGCCTCACCCAATGAGAATACCATTAGTGACCTAAGAGGCAAGTCAGTTGTCATGTAAACCCTAAACGTGGCTCAGATTCTTATCCTAGATGGAGCAACATTATAATGTATTTCATCAAACATAAGAGGTGCTTGTGGTAATAAAGAAAAAGGAGGCTTTGTGAAATAAAATATTTGCCTAGGATCATACAATTTGGACAAGCTGGAAAGCGATTACTGATTCCAGGTTATCTGGCTTCACATTTTGAAATTCTGCCACCAGATGGGTACCGCTCTGTCTCTCTCTCACCCGTTTACATCAAAGTTTACTGTTTTGTCTTTCAAATCAAATCAAACTCACTTTATTCGATTTATCGCAGTAAATCATAAAAGCAGATAAAAATACAAAGTTCATAAAAGACACAAGAATAAGACAACCGTTATTTCAACAAGTAGAATGAAACACCCCCGCTAAAAGCCTAGATACATAAAAACATGAAAAATCTCCGCTAAAAGCCTAGATACATAAAACCAAACAGTACAATTGTATAAAAATTGGAGGTACAACAGAGCAGGCCTCACTTGGTTAAAATTCAGTGGCAAAAGTAGTCGACGAACATACCTATGTCTCAAGTTGGCACATTTAGGACAGATAAAAACAACATGTAAAGTGTCAAATGCAGCAACCATATCACATGTGCAAATAGCAGGTTCTGACGACTTATGCCAGCTGACTAAAAGCTGTGGAAACAAGTTTAGACTGAAATTGGATAACAAACGTCTAAGCAAAATAGGTATTCCAATGTTAAATACAGTTCCATTTGACCTAGGGTTTTAACCATAACATAGTGCCTGTTCAGGCTTTTCAGTCTGAAATGGTCCTCTCTTTTTTTGCACAGATACCCTAAATGCTTCCTTGGCCCATGTGACATCCTCTTTACAAATTAATTCAGGGCTGGAGAACAATTCTGGTTTACCCAAGTCATACAAAACACCTTTGACATATTGTAACTAAGGCTCCCTGTTTTCTGTTTTTACTAATTTTTTCAGATAAATACAGACAGAAAACAATGTGTTTTATGTCTGCATTTAGTTTTAAAAGTGGATAGTTACAGAAAATTGTGCTGCTTTTAAGTGACTCTCCGTGCTGTCTTTCATGAACTATAGCCCAACAGCTGAGCAGATGGACAGCATGGGAAATTGAAAAACAGGATGACATTTCTTTAAATAACGGCATGTGTCAATATACATTTGTGGTATAATGCTAGTAATTTCCAGTGGATGTATTGGTATATAATATTTGGCAGCTTAAATAGCTAAAACACGACAAACATCAAAGTATGGGTGTGTTTCTATCAGTTAAATAAATATGGAAATATACAGTTTTACAACTTCCTTTATGCACAAAACACAAAATAAATATGGATATATACAGATAAAATGGCCAAAAATTAAATATGGATAAATACAGACGGAAATGTTGAAAAAATAAATACCATAAAACCGGGAGCCCTAATTGTAACCAAGGGATTCGATGAGAGTAGTCTAGCCCCAAACAGTCCTTCATGATCTCTCTGCTAAAATCGAATTCATTTTTTAGCCATGCAGATAACCATAAAATTACAGGGCGAATGCTTCTAAAATCAGGGATGAACCCTATATTCAATTCTTCGTGCGCAATTTCTGCAGGCACATTCTGTGGCAACTTTAAAATTCTATGTAAAATGGGTGTTTTTGGCCACTTGGATAGTACGACTGGACTTATAGCCCCAAATCTCTGAGCCAAAAGCCACGGTCGGAATACATTTGGCTTTATAGAGGTTCACTATAGATTTGACATGAGGGCGCCTAATCCGCCTCGCAAAGGCATCAATACTATAAGCTACCCTATTAAAGGACTGCACACAAGTTCTCATCAGGGGATCCCAATTCAGTTTGTGGTCTATCATAAATCCTAGATAGGAGAACTTGTCTGTTTTTGCCAATGGGCGTACCCAAGATAGTGGGTTTTAGTTTTCACATTTTTTGGTCCCAAGACCATTGTGTAGGTTTTGGTCAAACTGGTTTTCAAGCTCAGATGGGCCATAAAGTTAACAAAGCAGTCTATCAGGCACTGCACACTGTTAGCCAGGCGTGCTATGAGAATGGTATAGTCAGCATATAATTGGTCTGGGACCAACCTATTTCCTATCCTTGGCACATCCACGCACTGAGCCATCAGAAATGAGTCTAGGTGCTTAATATATCAAATAAAAAAGGATGGACGCTAAAATACAGCCCTGTCGGACTCCTCTACCCAGCTGAAAATATGAGGTGTACTCCCCCTTATTGCCAAATCTAACCGAGGCCTCCAGAACAGCGTGTAAATCATATAGAAAGGCTACAAGGTCTTGATTTACCCCCATGGCTGCCAGCACAGACCATAACTTTATTCTGTCAACTGAGTCTAAGGCTGTGCTGAGGTCCATGAAGGCAAGATGGATTGACTCTTTCTTTACTAATGAGTATTTGGCAACTAAAAGGTAAAGTTCTGTTCAATGGTCCGTCACCCCTGCCTGAAGCCATACTGAGTATCAGATATGACATTCCCTTTTTCACCCCAGTCCAACAAAAGTTTCAGCAGAACCCTGCCTAGGACCTTAACTTCAGCAGCAAATGGGCCGATAAAATGCCGGATCTATACGGCTCCCTTTTTTATATACTGGCACAAACACCGACTGTTTGCAAGAGAGAAGAATACTCCCACATGCTACGACATTAAAATATTGAGTAAGCAAGGGGCCCCATAGATCCATACACTGTTTTGTCTTTCATTCTTGGCTCAGGAAGAGAAAAACTGACAGAGATTGCAGACCTGACTCAGGGCCCCCAGACCCAACTACAAAACCAAGAATGCATTTATTTGGGGAGTATCACACCCCTACCAACCCCACTGAAGCTACGCCCTGCTAGCTATTTCTGGAACCCTGAAAATAGGAAACATTTTAATAAAAATAGATGGCGAAAAAATTAGCATTGGCAATGTGCAGCCATGTCACTTCATCATAAGAAGGGTTGTCACAGTTTTATCATGCCCTCCTTTACAGCCATATGTGAGATATAAACTTAGAAGTGTTTATTATACATGCACATAAATTTATAATGCACAATACGTATTTTCATATATAAATAACATGCATGGGTGTAAGATGTATACGTCATGTATTTTTTGGTGCCTTGAAGAGGCCTCCTGACTGACCACTAAAAAATACATAAACTAGATATTACATCAAATGGAAATGTGAAAAGAACATATTTACTAACATAAGTTAGTGGCATATTTTCTACAAATAGAGAAGTTAATTAACCTAGTGAATGGTTCCTTTTTCCAAAAACTAATGTAGACGTTCTGCCATGCCTGTTATAGTGCTTGAGTGCTAAAGATATGATAAATAAGAGATGGCTTTGAATTGCGTCCTCATAGCTGTAACAACACCCAATCTCATTTCTCTTTAGAAATGATAACCGTCTTTCACACCTTGTTTAGGTTGAAGCCTACCAGACAGCGCTGCTCTCTGGATTGCTAACGACATCTTGGAGGCATTCAGAAAGCTTTGCTGGGAATGCATTAAGCCCATGGCTTTACATTGGTGTTGTGGTTTGTAACTCACATTTGCTTGCTTTCTAAATGCTGGCTTTATGTGTTTTAGGCTGTTCCCCTTGAGTTTGTCCCTTCCGTGGCCCATACCTTATTTACTGTATTCTTCCACAGCTCTCTTTCTGTAAAAGGCCTTTAAATCTTGATCTTATTTTGTCACATTTGCTGTGCAGTCACATGTCAGTCTCTTTCTTCCAAGGGAGCTTGGTGTTTCCTTTACTTTCTCTGACTTCAAAGTGAGAGGATTTATGTGACAATCATGCTGGCTACTCGGGGTGTGCTGGAGGAAGGCTGTACAATGTATTTTTTTTCTAGCACACAACAAAATTTAAATATCTGTAAATGAACTGTTGAACTGTGCAGATACTTCAGAATACATCAAATTAGAAAAGCAGAAATGAAGCACATTTTGTGGTACTTCTGAAATCACTACACTAGGTCAGTGATTCTTAACCAGTGATCCGCCAACCCCTGGGGGTCCATGACTCCTACTCAGGGGGTCCGTGACTGTCCAGAAAAATAAACTAGGCCGCAAGCTGTGGGGCGCTTCACTTACAAATATCAGACAGGGTTGAAAGTCCAGGCTGCAAAGTTCTTGTGTGACCTGCAATTACGCAATAATAAACATGTCAAGTTAACTGTGGTGATTATTATACTTGTAGGAGAGGTCTGAGTTTTGTCTAGTGGAAGTTTTGATTCACCACAAAAAAAGAAGGTAAATGTGCCTGCTGCAAAGCACTACGTTTATCATGCAGATCACAGATTTGTATTTCATTTAGATAACCCAGTGGGTTAATTATTTTGTCATAGAGATCCTTTGTTTACTTGCATAAAATACAATCCCTCTTATATAGCACAGAAACCAGCATCAAATAGCTAAACACAAATGTCAAGGCATTGTTTTTTCCCCTCAATCTTGTTTTCCTCTGAGGGTGCTAAAAATGTGGTGCCTTTGTGTAGTAATAATTTTTATTAGGGCAACCAACCCAACCATTCAATTCCTACTATTATGTATTGCATGCAATTCATACACTCCGTAGCCCTCACAATTGTATGAGAGAGAGAGACTGTGTGTGTGTGATGTAAACCACTCTGACTCCCTATATTAGGAAGAGTAGTGCTATAAAAACAAATAAATATGAGAAAGGGGCTATAAAGAGATAAGGGGCACTGTTGGTGAGTGGTAGTGAGAAAACCAATGGAAAAGGAGGTCATTGTGAGGGTGTAAATAAAGATTGCCACACCGGGCGCCAACAGCCCTAAAGACGTCCCTGGATGATAAAGTATATACACATAACAAAGCTAAATTGAAAATGTTTAACCCGTTCGCTGCTTCTGTCGGCCAACGGCCGTTGCGAGCACTACCTCCGTAGTGCTGCGCACGTCCGTTGGCCGACGCGGCCCCGCCCACTCTCGGCTGCGGTAAAGGGGTTAAATGCTGTGTAAATGTGGAGGAATTTTACACTGGAGGCTAAAAATTAAGTTGATATCCTTAGCTTGATTTGCGGGAACAGCACAAGTACATCAAACAGTTGTATTCATGATTCCTGGCCTCAATTAAAGTACTAGCATGTGCTGACAAAAAGAGAGTGTGCATTAAAGGCAAAAAATACAAAGCAATACAGTGGAGCATAGTATATAGCTTTGTCTTTTAGGAATAAACCCAAATTCTGAAATGCATCAACCTTCCATTAAAATTATTTCAATTTATGTTTGTGAATTAAATAAAATATTTCATAATTTGTGTATTTGTTTGATGTATACTTGTTTTTGTACTTTTGTGTATTTTTTTGAGGTTCACCTCCTAGAAATTATTTAGGCAGGAATCCCCAGATTTCACAAGTGATTCAGTGAGGGTCCACAGAAGTCAAAAGGTTAAGAACTGATTGTACTAGGTAATGACATTTCCACACATTATTGTTTGTTTGCTGTATAGTTTTATCAGTAAAACTGTAAGTCTGTTCAAATATAATTGTCAATTCGATTGAAGATGTGTTGTCTGTAATGGCAGTGCGCTACCACAACATGCATACTCTACTTTACCCCATTCCACTCTGCATCACTCCACACTACGCCACTGTACTCTACTCTGCACCACTCCACATTACGTCCCTCCATTCTATACCTCTCTACTCTGCACCCTTCTACTCTATGCCAATGCACTCTAGCCTATTTTACTCTACTATGCACCACTGCACTCTTTGCCACTGCAATCTACACCACTCCACTCTACTCTGCATCACTTCACTCTATGCCACTCTACTCTGCAACACTGCACTCTATGCCACTTCACTCTACTCTGTACCACTCCATTCTACAACAGCGCACTCTACGCCACTCTAATCTACTCTGCATCACTGCACTCTACGCCACTGCACTCTATGCCATTGCACTGTACTGTGCATCACTTCACTCTATGCCACTTCACTCTACTCTGAAACAATCTACTCTACGCCACTCCACTCTACAACACTGCAATTTACACTGCACCACTCCACTCTGCGGCACTCTACTCTTACCACTGCACTCTGTGCCAATGCACTCTACAACACTTTACTTAAAAACAATGCACTCTACGCCACTGCATCCTACGCCAATCTACTCTGAACTAATGCACTCTACGCCACTTCACTCTACACCATTGTACTGTCACTGCACTCTGTGCCACTCTATTCTTATCTGCACCACTGTACTCCATACCACTGCTCTCTACGCCACTGCCCTCTATGCCACTGCACTCTACCATACACCACTGCCTCTAGGATAGTCTACTCTGGAACACTGCACTCTCTACCACTTTACGCCTCTGTACTCTATGCCACTGCACTCCACTCTGCACCACTCCACTGCACATCACTCTACTCTGTATCACTCCAATCCACACCACTGCACTCTACCCTGCACCACTTCACTCTACCTCACTCTACGGTACTCTACTCTGCAACACTGCACTCCCCGCCACTGAACTCTATGCCATCTACTCTGCACCACTGCACTCTACTCTGCACCACTCTACGTCACTCAATGCCAATGCACTGAATGCCACTACACTCAATGCAACTCTACTCTGCATCACTGCACTCTACGCCAGTCTATTGTAATCTACTCTGCACCATTGCACTCTACGTCACTGAACTCTACACCACTATATTTTACTCAATACCAATGTAGTCTATGACACTCTACTCTGCATCACCGCACTCTTCCCCACAGAACTCTACGCCACTCTACTCTGCATCTGTAGGAAGGTGGAGCATTATGTGGTGATGCTGGTTAGGCTTCACCATGCAATACTCTCAAAGACCACAAAGATGGTTCTTGGATTCACAATAATAAATCCTTAGCTCAGTCCTGGCAGAGTGGCAAAGAACAGTCAGGCTTTACAAGAGGAACATGTGTTAAGCATTTCAGAGTACCATAATGGACGATAAGTAATGAATTCACCTGGTTGGTAGTAGTGGCTCCCAAGAGGGAATTAACCTCACATTCATAAACAATAATACATAGTGAAAAAATTTGTGTGAAGAAAATCTTAGATCCAACGAGGTGCTATATAGGCTCAGCCCCTTACTACCGGAAGGTGCTATTTACACATTAATGAATTAATGTGCCACAAACATAACTCTAATCCTAATTCTAATCACTGAGTGGATTTGGTAGTCCACAGTATTCCCATACAAATATCTCAAGGTGGTATTTTCTATTCTCATTGACAGAAATAATTTTTAGAACTCCCAAAGTTTGTTGTTTCCATTGATGTAAATCTGTTGCTGAATTTTTTGACGCGTGACGTTAGGTCCATACATCCGCGTTACATGTAGTAAAAACGCCCGGCGCCACAAAAGAGCTGCGGCGCCCAGGAACAGTGGGAGGGAGGGGCAAGGGGGGGCCGCAGGAGACGACGCACTCGCAACACGGATGCAGGCTGGGTGGCCCCCGGGAGCGGACGGTGCCAAAGAAGCTGCCAAGGGGCGGTGATAGCCAGATGTTGCCCCTCCCTCCCGCTGTTCCTGGGCGCCGCAGCTCCCCCCGGGCCTGGGCCCCAGCCTGGGCTGCTTCTGCAGGCTGCTCCTTGCTGTGCGGGGCTCAGCCTGTCCTTCGCGGCTTTTGCTTGTGCCGGTCCTGTCCGCCCTCCACTGTTCCGTCTTGGCCCTGACCCGCTGCGGTTGCGTGAGGAGGCTTATCAGGGACTCTTTTGTGGCGCTGGGCGTTTTTACTACATGTAACGCGGATGTATGGACCTAACGTCACGCGTCAAAGAATTCAGCAACAGATTTACTATTTCTTCAGTACAAACTGACTTGTATTTTATTGGAAAGGACTCACTGATATGAAAATTGATGCATCGGGATAGCTGTATCCAAAGGCCAGGGATGCCCTAGAGTACAAGATTATTTATCGCCTTGAAAAAGTCTTGAAAATTAAGACGAAACACGTGTCGGCTGATGTTTGCTAAGCTTCACCAATAATAAATCATCAATGGAAACAACAAACTTTGGGAGTTCTAAAAATTATTTCTGTCAATGAGAATAGAAAATACCACCTTGAGATATTTGTATTTGAATGGGAATACTGTGGACTACCAAATCCACTCAGTGATTAGAATTAGGATTTAATTGTCTTTTTGACTTATGAAATAGAGA
Organism: Calotriton arnoldi; assembly: GCA_963921515.1. Classification (NCBI taxonomy): domain Eukaryota; kingdom Metazoa; phylum Chordata; class Amphibia; order Caudata; family Salamandridae; genus Calotriton; species Calotriton arnoldi. The sequence goes on from CAWUFW010000086.1 coordinate 724,794, forward strand.
GTGCTGCATAACGGTTCTATTGTATGTTATGGACGATAAGTAATTGACATGACTCAATAGAAATCAGACACCAATTTATAAAAATAAGGTATATTTTTATCTTAATTTAGACACCGAAATGAAAGTGATCAGATGCATATAACCAATACAGCAGAACTTTTGCATTGCAGTCAATAGGAAAAAGTGGAATTGACAATCGGTCACTTGCAGGTCGAGTTGCGCGGAACCCATGGAGGGTTAAGGTGATGCGGGTCAGTTCCAAGCCATGACAGTCAGTTAAATGCAAAAACTCAACAGGGTCATTGCTGATGTGGGTCGAAGGTTGGATGGAGTTCCCTCTAGGTGCAGCATCGAGTGCAGGGGTCGGTTGACGGACTGGTGACCAACAAGCCTTGGTAGTGGTAAACTTTGTAAAAAAGGCACTTTGACGACCAGTGGTCCCGGGGAGCATGGTAGCTGCCTGTAACTTCGTGCAAGGCAGACCAACAGTTCCCACAATGTCCTAGAACATCTGGATTTGGGCAATTCCTCAGAGAGCCTGATGGCCAGCAATTCTTCGGATCCAGAGCTTTGTTTTACCTGCAGTTTGCAGGGGAATAGTGCCACTAGTCCATGGAAGTCTGAGGGTGCTTCAGACTCTCAGAGGGGTCCCTCTCTCTGGGGGAGCAGAGTGTTAGCCTAGGACGAGTCTTGATCAGGCAGTTCCAGGAGCATTGCCACAAGACCAGACTATCCCTCTTTTGGTTTGTGCAAGTCCTGTTGTCGTAGACCTGGGTCTCTTCTTTGTCCTCTTCGATGCAGGTTGATTCAGAACTGAGGTTCTGGTGTCAGGGGGTCCCGTAAATCCTATATTTAGGGGAGTTAGGGGTGTGGGAGCAAGTAGCCAATGGGATGCTAGTCCCTGCAGCTAGTCCGCCCTGAGGTGACCACATTCAGGGGTGTAGGTCACCTTTTCTCCTCAGAACCCACTATCCACTTTTAAAAATGGCAGACGTCTTCTTTGACTGTACAGACCCGGCAGCTCACCCTAGAGGTGTGGCTAGTTTTCTGGGGGTGTACACCTCCTGTATACCTAATTTCCCACCTGTCCGGGAACAAATGTGCCTGGGGCAAGGAGAGGGCTGTTTCCTCCTTTGGGAGACAGCCCTGATGCATATCAGAGTGGGTGTAGCCTTTGAAGCTCACCGCCTTGATGTGCCACTTCACTAGCTATCCTGAGAGGGAGGAGGTATGACCTCCTTCCTGCTCAGGCCTTTGTTACTGACTCCTTGGAGGGGTCACACTGCCTGGCAGGTCAGAATCCTGGCTTGGTGGCAGCAAGTGCGTGCTGCCTGCCAGAGCACAGAGAAGCTGGAGCAACCAGGTGGGCAACCTCTAAGCCCTCGACACGAGATTTGTGTTGGGGATGATGAAGCATGTTGTTTAGTACCAAACACTACATATTTAGGCGGTACCATAATGGAGCTGCCAACCTCGAGTTTGCCCGGGTGCCAGCCCATATTATCCTATGGACCGCCTATCACTTATAGTGCACTGTAATGGTAAAGGCCACTATAGGGATACATAAGCCTGCACTTACATGCCCACATCTTTTTAATATTAGGTACCTTGCCTCTTGGGCTCAGGAGGCTTTTTTTTAGAGGTGACAGACATATATTAAAAGCAGTGCATTGACTTTGCCACACATGGAGAGGGCAAAGTCGAAATCGAGCAGTTTACACTGTTCCTACAGTATGCAATGGCAGGCCTGCTGTCAGTAGTTTACTTGGGTCACTCAGTGTGGTACAAACAGTGCTGCAAGCCCTGGGGACTCCTCTACTACCCAAGCACTTGGTACCACTGGTACCATATATGAGGGACTTGTAGGGGGGGGGGGTAAAGTCCTTGTCAATTGGGGTTGCCAATTTATACTTAACAGTTTTAGGGAGAGAGCACTAGCCCTGGGGCCTGGGCAGCAGGCTCCAGTGCACTTTGAGAGTCATAACTATCAGCATTGCAGCAAAAAGTGTGTGGGGGGAATTACCTTACAAAAAGGGCTCTTTCCTAGAGCGTCACTCTACTTTGCGCCACTGCACTCTATGCCACTGCACTCTACTCTGCACCACTCTACTGCACGCTACACCAATGCACTCTACACTCTCTACGCCACTCCACTTTATGCCCCTGCACTCTACGTCAATCCACTCTATGCCACTCTAATCTACTGTGCACCACTGCACTCTATGACACTGCCCTCTACGCCACTTTACTCTATGCCTCTCTACTCTGCACCACTCTACTCTATGCCAAAGCATTCTATCCCACTCTACTATGCACCACTCCGTTCTACACCACACCACTCCAGTCTAGGCCACTCCACTTTACTCTACAACACTGTGCTCTATGCCACTGCACCCTACGCTAATGCACTCTACTGTCACTCCACTCTACGCCAGTGCACTCTACACCACTACTCTATGCCACTCCACTCTACCATGCACCTTTTAATTCTACACCACTTCACTTTACTCTGAAACAATCTACTCTACGCCACTGCACTCTATGCCACAGCAATCTATGCTGCGCCACTGTACTCTACTCTGCACCACTCTATGCTAAACCACTGCACTCTATGCCACTGCACTCTACACCATTTTACTCAAAAGCAATGCTCTCTACGCCACGCACTCTACACCAACTACTCCGCACCACTGCACTCTACATCATTATACTCAACAAAACACCACACTCTACGCCCCTGCACGCTACGCCACTGCATACCATTGCGCTCTACATCACTACACTCTACGTCACTCTATTCTACACTGTACTCTACGCACTGCTCTCTAGACCACTCTACGCCACTGCACTCTGTCAATGCACTAAATGCAATGCAGTCTATGGCACTGCACTCTATGACATTCTACTCTGCAAACCTGCACTCTCTGCCACGGAACTCTACTCTGCACCACTGTACTCTACGCCTCTGCACTACTCAACTCTACTACACTCTACGCCAATACACTCAACTGCATCACAGCACTCCACTTCTATCTACTCAGCACCACTGCACTCTACACCACTCGGCTCTACACTTCTCCACTCTACCCTGCACCACTCCACGCCACTTCACACTACTGTGAAACAATCTACTCTATGCCACTGGACTTTATGCCACTGCACCCTGCGCCACTCAACTATACGCCACTGTAATCTACGCTGTCACTCCTCTCAAAACCACTCTGTACCACTCTACTTCACTGCACTCCATGCCAATACACTCTACACCACTTTACACAAAACCAATGCACTCTACATCACTGCACTCATCGCCAAGCTACTCTGCACCACTCTATTTTACGCCACTTCAGTCAAGGCTACTCTATGAAACTCCACGATACTCCACTCTATGACGCTCTACTGCAGCTAACTCTACTCCACTCTATGCCAGTCCACTCTACAACAGTGTACGACACTACTCCACTCTACAACGCTCTAAGAAACCCCCACAATGCCACTCCATGCCACTTTACTCCATTCTATTTTACACCATGCTACTCCACTCCACACCAATATACTCCGCTCTACGAAACAGCCTGCCTACACCACTCTACGTCCTTCCCCTCTACTCCCTCCACAACACTCTATCTCTACTCTGTGCCACTCCATAACACACTTCACTCCAGACCACTCAAATGCACTCTACACCACTCCACTCTCTTTTACCCCACTAACGTTTATCCATGCTAAACAGCAGCCATGCTGGTGTATACATGCATAAAACATATTGACAAAGCCAATAGTTCGTGCATAGGCGACAACTATTGGCTTTGCCAATCCTTGTTTTTTTTTGTGTGTATATATTCTTTTTATTAACTATAAAAGAATTGTCTACATTAAAACACAGAGAAAAAAACTATGGGGAGGGGTACAATATCGTGAGATGCCAATCGTTGTTTTATGATGGCAGATGTCTGGCAGTACATGACGCTCGCGCACGTTCATCCAGTAAACAGTGCGAAATTTTCTGGTCCTACCCTTGGGCAGTTTCCAACAAATTATTGGTGACCCCAAATTTCACTAGCCCTTAACCTGACGCCATACACCCTGGTGCACAGCTGGCTGTATAAAACGATAACGCCTCAATGCCGGGCCGGCTATCATGCAGCTGAAAAACCCTTTCCGGAGCAGCGAGAGCGTGTTTCCGGTCCAGCACTATGCTCGCTTGAGGTGAAGCAGCAGGGGCGTTAACTTGGATGGGGCGGGGGATCTTCGGGTGGGTCTTTTGTACTAACCAATCACATGGCTTAGACGGAAAATACAGCCACAAAGACCCGCCCAGTCCCGCACTTAGCTTGTCATTCAGTTCCAAAACAAGCCTTCTGATTGCTTCTTTTTTCCTTCGCACATTGAAATTTAGAGTCGGATGTACAAGATCTCCATTTAGGAGGTAAGTCTAATGCCCACGTCTGGTACCTTCACACCTGAGTTGGTATGCGTGGCAGAACGCTATTCCTTCAATACATCCAGCTCGTTTCCCGAACGATAATAAACGTGCTTCCCGCGTGGCTTCCAAGTTTTATGTGTGACATTTCCCAGAGCACTCTCATTTCCCTGGTCAGTGGGGGAGTTGCTCGTCCAGGCCAAGTTTTATCTTTTGCATGATGAGACTTGTAGTCTCAGTGTAATACCGACATGAATTATACTGCAAATAGAAAAAAAGCAACTGGAGAGGTACTAAGGAAACATCAAATCTCTGCATTCCCATTTTTGTAATTTACCTATGTGTGGCATTTTTCTGGCTTTGGCGGTACTCTTTGAGAGGAGAAAAGCAATTGCCCCCTCAGTATGGGCTGATTACTTACTGGTAATCTTCATTACTCTATGTCCCTCCTCCCAGTCATCACCTTTGAGGAATAACTTTGACATCATAACCACTTATTTAAGGTTGAGCCAGCAAAAGTATACGCTAGCACATCTCGCTGCGAGACACCTTTGTTTACAAAAAGGGCTTGAAGCCCACTCATTACTTACCATTAGTGCGCCTCAGTTTCACTCTTCTTTGCAGCGTCCCTAATTGGCTAGTTCAGCCAAAACGTCACTTCCGATGCTTGCTGTGGAGCATTGACAAAGCACAGATTAATTCAACTTAATCTGTTCCTGTCTGCATCTTCAGATGGAATTAAGGTACTATGGGGCATATTATCAAGGGCAGTATCGCCACTTTAGCGGCACTTTTTGCCGATAAAGCGGCAATATTTTTATCGCCCTATTAGCAAGCTGTCGCTAACAGCTTAATGGCGATAGCGGCCGTTTTGTTGCCGCTTTGCATGTCAGCGATAATTATCGCTAATGACATGCAAAGTAGGCGTTCCCAACTAAAAGCAACTGCAAACAGTCGCAAACACAACTTCCCCCTATTATCAATGCCCGCGAAGCGATAAAAAAACTCGCGCTAACAGCGATTATCGCTGGAATTTAACACCTGCTAAAAACTTGACTTACCTATTTACTCAATGGGAGGTGGATTGTGAGGCTAAATCCACCATGGCCTATCATCAAGGATTCCCCTATCGCTGGTGTTTTATCGCAGGATTTCCTGCAATATTCTCGCATTTCGCCGCTATCGCTGGATTTTTTATCGCCTTGGAGATAAGCGTTGCTAATAACGCGCTATCTCGGCGATGAAATCCAGCAATAAAAAAAACAGCGCTAAGCGCGCTTTGCAATAATTATCGCAAATCGTTGCTAATATGCCCCTATGTCTTTACCTAACATCCGTGCCAAGAGAGTGCTGGTGCTGTTTACACACTCTGTTCTGGCTCGTTTTATGTCACCAATAATGTCCCTGGCAGTCTATGTGGTGTCTGATTATATTCCAGAAAGAGCTTTCCTAGCCTCAAAACTCTTTCACTGCACTGATTCTAAGTGAAATAAATGTCATTATTCAAAGCGTTTCCGGCAAACCAAGCTTCTTAACAAGTAAAGTAAAAGCACTGTTTGAATTAAATAATGGATTGATTTATAGGTCAAGACTAGGCATTAAATGGTTATCAGCTCCATTCCTGTGCCTCCGTTGCAAGGCCATCCTCCTCACGCTGCCAGCTGCACCCCTGCTTCCTGTGAACATTGCTTCATGTGGACACTCCTTTTTCCTGCTTGACTCATACAACCTCCTCTTCACACCCCCTTCCCATATCCAGAGGGAAGCTTTCCTTTCTTTCCCTTGCACGTATTCCCGGCAGACATACCTCACTCTGCACCCAGGGCTGCAGACGCAATGTTAGAGTAGAGCGCCTGGAAGAGGTAGCTACAGCGCAAGACGCGGGAGACTGCACCTTGGCACACCAGAGCTGGAAACCATCAGCTAGACTGCAAAGCCTCATCCTACTGTCGACAAAGAAGAGCCCCTACCTATGAGAACGATAACCAATTTTATATACCGCTTCAACCAAACTTTTTTGTTTTTCTAACCACTAGAAATGAAAGGATATCACATCACTGTGCAGTCTCCTCTCACAGCCCACTACTTGTCGAGGACCCCAAAAATAATAATATGGATAACGTGCTTTAATATAGTGCTTCATACCAAATTTCTACAGTTCGCAACCACTGTAGACAGCAAGCCCATCACCTAACAACACACCCTTCTCCTACTGCTCATCATCCCTTGTAGATGTTCTGCCATGCCTGTTATAATGCTTGAGTGCTAAAGTTATGATAAATAAGAGATGGCTTTGAATAGCATCCTTTATATCTGTAACACCCCATCTCAGTTCTCTTTAGAAATGTTAATCATCTTTCACACCTTGTTTAGGTCGAAGCCTACCAGACAGTGCAGCTCGGGGGCATTCAGAAAGCTTTCCTGGGAATGCATTCCGCCCATTGCTTTACATTGGTGTTGTGGTTTGTAACACATTTGCTTGCTTTCTAAATGCTGGCTTTATTTGTTTTAGGCTGTCCAGCTTGAGTTAGTCCCTTCCGTGGCCCATACCTTATTTACTGTATTCTTCCATGGCTCGCTTTCTGTAAACCGGCCTTTAAATCTTGATCTTGTTTTGTCAGATTTGCTGTGCATTCAAAGACTGAGGTCTAATGTCAGG